>JAWRVZ010000009.1:6890000-7620000 GCA_037043235.1 Rhodeus uyekii
GACGAGGACATGAGGCGGAATATGTGCAGACTTTGCTCGGAGCGAGACATGAGTGCGGGATTCTGATCAGAGTTGACACAAGCCCAGCTACAGTAGCAACTCTATCCACACTTCACCTCCAACCCCCTCCTTCACTCCTCAACCAGGAAATCAGCGCGCTGTGCTGCTTATCCTTCTTTCCACAGATTACAGAAAGACACCGAACCCCCTCAGTGGGTTTATCCATGAGGATCTCGTCGTTTTCGCCTCTGGAAGTTCGGCTTTATTGAAAGGGATCCGCGCTGTCGTCGAACAATGAGGTAAAGCGCATTTGTTGCCGTCGCTTGTGAGTGTGTGTGTTTAGGTTTGCGCGCTACAGTGTTAGTGTAACGCTGAGTGTGTGTGTTCAGTTTTGCGCGCTACAATGTAACGCAGAGTGTGTGTGATGTCCGAGGCCGCGTGTGTTTCTCACTCTCTGTCCTTTCCTCGCGCTTTGACAGCCGGAGAGTTTGTTGCTTTAAAGCTGCTCTGAATGTTTATTAATCACTTTGCACAGATTTTTCATGAGGTACTTTGAGTAAGTTTGAATTGAACGGGCCACCAAATGGGTTCCTTCTCCGTTCCTCCTTCTCCAAACACCTTTTTTTTCTTTTTAAGAAAAATGTTTGCACATTGACAAATGTTTGCATGTTTATTTTAAGATAGTTTAAATATGTTGGGATATAACTTTTCTTTTTAATAACAGGGTTGCGGATTTTTTAAATTTAATTTTGTTTTTATTGGGGATGTAGGCTTTTTATTAGAATTTAACGCTGACATTTCTACAAATACTAATTTTTAAATAATTAGGTGTTTACGGTACAAACTCTCAATGCACTGTTGATCAAACGTACAGTTTATTGACGCATTTAATCTATGTAACACTTTTCTTTTATTATTATTATTAATTATTATATTCTGATGCAACAAGAGGAACAGTTCTGTGTACAGACCAAAAAAGTATTTTTTTGGGACGTATCTGATTTTTAAGTAGGTTTTAAAATAAGGTGCACCTGCTTTTGTTCGCTGGTTGCGATCTTTTCAATAACATTAACAACTTCCAAACACGAACTAGTATTGATAACTGTAGCCCCAGGCGGTGTGCACGAAGTTGTTTATTGTGCATGTTGAAAATGCAGCTGTCAGCCGGTAAATTGGCTCTTTGTAACACGTAGCCAGTCCTCTTTTGTGAGCCCTCCCTGTTCCTTCTGTTTTGGGAGTTGGCCGCGGATTCGCGAATTCAAAAATCCTACTGTGGAAAAGGTTTGGCTCATGAATATTAATGAGGTTGTGGGACGTTCAGCCAGTAAGCGAACGTCAAATAGTCTACTTAATATTCAAGAGCGGTTCCTGTGCCATAGTAGGATTTGCAATTGGACTGTGAGGGCAGTACCCGGAACTAACCTACATTCAAGCTCTGCTAATTCCACATCCTGCTGCGGCCTGGGCAGTTTTACACTTATGGAGTTCAAGGGCACTTTTGTTTAGTTTAAGCCCAGGTTTAGCTTAAGACACAGGTGCATAGAGTAACAAACAGACAGAAAACAATACATTGTTAGCCGTGTTAAGTGAATAAAACTCTCTAAGTCATTAGAATATGGATAAGGATACAACTCAGATTTCTGAAGTGGATATTTCATTTTGAGAAAACTGGCTTTAAATATATGCATCGTAATTGAAATCTAAATGATGAAATGCAATAAAAGCAACACTTAAAAGTGTTTTGGATGTTTTCTTTACACTAGTTTGACAGTGAAAGACATGAATATGATTATAAACAAATATCCCAAAATCTAAAAATTGAGCATTTGTGAAAAAACTGTTTTTGCTTGCCTTAAGCTAAACAAAAATATGCTATTAAAAAAAAATTACTAAACATTTTTCTCTCACGATGACAGGAGCAAAGCCTGAAAGGTCATGAAAGGTTTCATTTTTGTGCTTAAATGGATGAAAATAAATCTGACCATCTGTTCAAAGGAGTTAATGGTCTGTATGTAATGTCACAAATTAGTTTATATTTGAATGGTGTAAAATACAGTAGCACAGAATCTTAAGTATTTTTTCTTTATATACGTTTAAAAAAACATTTTTAGTTTCAAACCCTTAAAACATTATTTTTTTAAGCCCTGTACAATGAAGCTACATTTTAAGAATAACACTACATATAATACATGACAAACTATCACGAGTTCAAGTGACAAGGCTTTTCCAGATTCTATAAAGTATATAGACACTTCCTACTGCGTTGTGCAACCATCCAATTTTGTTTAAAATAGAGAAGCACCAGCACCGACATGTTCTTCCATCATCTTGAGAATGTAAAACGCTCATTTTGCTATGTAAACAACAACAGCAACCTGCCGGACAGGTTTTT
This sequence comes from Rhodeus uyekii, assembly GCA_037043235.1. Taxonomy (NCBI): domain Eukaryota; kingdom Metazoa; phylum Chordata; class Actinopteri; order Cypriniformes; family Acheilognathidae; genus Rhodeus; species Rhodeus uyekii. Next base: position 6,892,393 of record JAWRVZ010000009.1, read on the forward strand.
GTCAATGCAACTCTTAGATCTGTCTCGCACCAAAATAAAAATGCATTAAATAAGCGTATGCTCTAAATCCTCCACCATTGCATTTCAATGCAAATTTCAGTTCAGCGATGTTATCTGGCAACATGAGTTATGTGTCATGTTGGCTCAGGGAGGCCTGCTGGGTCCAAGCGAAAGGTGCCGGGGTCAGTGCAGACCACATGCACAACTAGTTTACTGTGTCGGGTCTGCTTGCATAATAGGTGAAGAATGGAATGTTGTCACATTTACAAGTTTATTGTCCTGTCATGTTGAGGAACGTCAACATCAGAATGCATTGGAGCGGTTAGCGCCTCATTTTGAATTTTTTCAATGTAACAATGGTTTCTCAAACTGCCCTTGTTATTTGGGAAGCCCAGTATTGAATTCATGGGAACCCAGGCTAAGTCACTGACCTGCGGTCCCTGGGCTAAGATTACAAAGAACAATCAAAGCTCCAGGGTTATACAAACACTATACATGGGTCTCTCTTTGGGTATGTTCACACTGTGAGCCTTAGTGCTCATTTACGATTTATTGCTCAAATCCAATTTAGCTGTTCACATCGTGTTTTAAATGTGGCCAATATCAAATTCCTATTCAGGGTCCTGGACAAAAGAACGATAAAAAGACATCACGCAACACGTGTCATATGAGAGTAAGTTGCGCATTCATTTATAGTGTGATCTGCCACAAATTTATGCACAGGCAATGTTAAAAATCAAAGATGAGAAGGCTAAAAAGGAGAGCAGATTTTTTTTATCATTTTATAATACGAATCCTCTTGTTTTGCCTGTAAAGCTGTCACTGTAATACTTGTGAGCTCTGACACTATCACTATCCTTGACCACTGTGTGGACCTTTCACAACTGTCTTGATAACGTTGGGTATGTAAAATCTTTGACGTGACTCCTATGAGTGCAGAATTGTGACAAATGTTGCCGTAAAAAAAAGTTGCATCAATTCCGATAAATGATTGCAAAACATCCAACCTGTATCGGATTTAGCACCACATATGGAAGTGGCACAAATCGGTATTGAACATTTTAAAAATCTGATTCCATGCGGTTTGTGCCGTTCATACGGTCTGACTCAAAACGATTGGATTTGGGCCACCTTTGCCTGAACATGTTCTTTATAAAGGCGAAGTATGTCATTTACCAGTGGCTCTGAATATGCTCTAAAATCGCATAACATAGTATTTTTGTCAGATTATTGATTATTAGATTTATACATTGATAGATTATCATAGATTATTTTTATACATTGATCTCTCGTTTATCGAGGTTAATGTGGACCGGAACCCCCCGCGATAGATGAAAATCCGCAAAGTAGGATCAGCCAATCAGCTCACGGGATACATCCACTCGTGATCTCGCGCCGGGAACCAATCACGTGTCTTGTCTGAGTGCCGTGGGTGTGTACAAAGCCTCTGAGAGAGTTTCTCTTTGTCTGGCATCCTGGGAAACAGTTTCTCTCGCATCACGATGAAGCAACGCTGCTTTCTGCAATACGGCTGCCAATATGGCGGCATTTTAGAACTTTATTTTTCAATGAATATTTTTGAAAAATCCATGATGCACTGAGACCGCAAAACTTGAACCGCGAAGTGGCGAGGGATTACTGTATATGTTTTTTTTCATTGGCTGAAAAAGGAAGTTGTCTTTAGGTAGAATTTTTACATTGATTTAAAAAAAAGAAACACTGAGCTGGTATCAGCCGATACTCAGAATGTTTATTGTCGGATCTGTTCTGAAAAAAATGGTATTAGTGCGTCCTCAATATGCAGAAGTGTTACTAGTGTCGGAGTTCACACATAGTTTGGTTCTTTATTGTTAATAATGAGCGCAGAGTTTTGCCCAAAGTTGAGCTTTCTTCAACTCCGGTAAAAAAATAACGCAGAAGTGTTACGCACAAAATAGACGTTCCACACCTTGTTAATTGTTTCTGGCAGTTTTAAAAAAACGCACCGCGCCCATTGAAAAGAATTGGAAAAATACGCTAGCCTCGGGAAAGAACGCTTCAGCGACAAGTTTGATGCATTACCATGGGAATAAAATGACTTTTGACCTTTTGAAATGCTGTAGACCCTGTTTTAGTTTGAAAGGGGGTTGTGTTTCAGTGTAGACTGGCCAAAACAGAGACTTTTGGGGAAAAAAGGCGTGGCTGTCCACATTCACTCTGATTGGGTCTTCTGGATCATTGGATATCCTTCCCTGATTCGTCAAGCCCCTATCATAAGTTCATTATGCTACTGGAAGACGACAATAACCGATCAGCCTTGACAACTGTGTAACAGTAACATCCAGGCTGAACTGCAAGCTTTGCTGACTTTAACTTTGTTGTCCTTTTCACCAGCAGTGTGTAGATAAACTGCAGCTGCCTACATGTGCAAGAGGCAAGCTATTATTAGAGCGATCAACCAAACTGCAATGGTTTACACTTGTATGGTCATGCGCAGTGTGCATGAATGGTCACGTGACATGAGTTTTCAGTCTTATAGTGTGGACTTAGATCTTTTTTGAGATCCCAGTATGGATGAGGATTGTTTTCACTTTAAAACGCAGTGTTAAAACAAAAACGCACATACTGCGGACAGTGCTTTAAACTTGCGTGTGGCAGGAACAGAAATAAATTCTGTTTATCTAGTAAATAAAATGTTTACCGCTTTAAAATATTTTTACACGTTAGAGCATTGTATGAACATTAAGTAATGCGAAAACACAGAGTAAGACACATCCCAAACTCTTGTTATCAAGGAGTGTAAAGGAAGTGGAGTGGACTTGTTATGGCGGGAGTCTGTTTTGTCTAAGCAATGTCACAGGTTTTTGTGCCCCTAATGGAGCTGAAATGGCACCCTTCAACTTTAAGAGAAAACACAAATGCACAGGTGGTCCGCAGCTGGCTTTCCACACTTACTGTGTAATCAGTCCAGTTTGTTCCTGAGTGTATTTCTGTCACGAAGACTCAGCCTGTCATCTTGGAAGTGCATGTCTGATTAATGACAGCGCTGTGATTCACTGCTGTTATCAGTCTGATGACTGTGAGGGACTCGCCCAGCATGTCTTTATCTAAATGACTTCCACTCTACTGCTTCTCCGGGCTAAAGGGCTTTAGGGTGGCACTGGTTGCTTCCCGCCCCATGCCAGATGCTGCAGTACAGTCCTTCTGTTGCCAGTATTTAATTTCTTATGAGCCTGGGTGATTACAGACCATTAGGTATCAAAATGATATAGGAGAACAAAGGGGTCAACTACAATGGGCTTTTCAATGAGTGATATGGATTTCTTGTATCACATATTCATAGAATATGGATCTAAACATCAAATGGCCGAAATGAGATGAATTAGTGAAATTATATTGAACACTTGCCTTAATTTTAACATCACTGTTTTGGTCAATGATTTCGAGTTTCAGGTGTGTGTCAGTCGGAAAATACTTCTTTCTTTTTTCGAAAGCAATGATCAGGATGTGTACATGTACAGTAATACCTTGAGATACGAGCATAATCCGTTCCAGGACTGAGATCGTAACTCGAATGGCTCGTATCTCAATTTTTTCCCATAAGAAATAACAGGGAAAAATGTATCCCTCTAAAAAAACTCCCTTATTAGTGCTAATAACAATGGAAAAACATGTTTTTAATTGCTATAGAGACATACACACAGAAAATTATAGTACAGTAGAACCCCGACTTACGAAACGCTCTATGTACGAAAAATTCAACATACGATAAAAGATTTCGGGGTTTTTTTCGCCCGAGTAACGACAAAATGATTGAGATGTGAAAAAAACATTTCAGAGTTTTGTTTTGAAATTCGTGCTGATTTTGGTTCGGGTTGAATGAAGGCTACAGTTTGTCCGGTCAGAACAATGATGTCTCACTCAGGGAATAATCCAAAACTGGTATTTATTAAAGGTGCATAGATGTGTGGTTACGCATGATCGATAAAACTTCAACGATTGGCACTAATTCCCTGTATTTCACTCAATAAACTATATATACAATCTTCAGCTGATCTCTTTTACCCTAATCATCCGTCAGCTCTCTAAGATGGAAAGTTTGGAATGGTCCACTTCGCACTGAATGACAGGGATGGCTGGAATAGTCCATGTAAGAAGGGGAACACTTTTTACAATCCTGCTCTCCTATTGGTCAGCATTGTGCCTAGTTAACAAACTTTTTTTCTAATCACTCACCATGAATGTGAAGATTGTTGCTGAAGTCAAAAAGAAGAGGAGGATGCTATACATTGCGTTGAAAAGGGAGATAATTGAGAAGTATGGAGCTGTGATGCGCTTCATCCCATGCTAAATGTGGTGTTATTGTAAGGCTTGGAATGGATTAGGCAATTAACATGTAAAAGCCTGACTGACATACGAAAAGTTCGGCTTACGAAGCTAACCTCGGAATGGATTAATTTCGTAAGTCGGGGTTCTACTGTATATTAGGACTCCTGTGATATAAAATAAAACGTGGTTTTAATTATGAGTTCTTACCTTCGAGACTGAGGATACAGTAGCGGCATGTGAGGAGGAGGAGGAGGGATAACATAGATAATGCAAACACAATACGGAAGTGTAGTGTTTCTTCCCGTGTTGTGTATTGGATTGGCTCAGAACCTCATATTTTTTTTATTATTGAACACTCATAACTTGTGCTGCTCCCAGCTTAATACTCGTAAATCACTCGTCGCCCCCGGTAACCTCCCGCTGTAAAACCAAGGTGGCCTCTAGTGGAGATCATATGCAATTACCCCATAAATGAGGCGGCTTGAGCTGCTCCGAATGCTCGACAATCTAGTGTCAGCGTCTGTAAATATGCTCGTATCTCAAAGCAAAAAAAATGTGCTCGAAGACTTGTTCGTATCTCGGAATACTTGTATGTCGGGGGGCTCATATCTCACGGTATTACTGTATTTAATTTATACTCCTCTACCACTGATTAAGCTAATATTTTGGGGATGACGTTCTTCTGGATTGAATATTATTTAATACATTGATGAACTACGAGCAGATGTTTGCCCCAAGTTCACTGGATGAACTTTACATGTAGCCTACAACTTTTTAGCATTTTACTCCAGGTTACAATTCGATTAATGTAAAACCTTAATGCTTACAAAAGAACACCGTAAGGAACTGGAGTGCTGGGTGAAAGCAGAACATCAAGATGAGGCTGAGATACATGCATTTAATGACAATTAGAGATGCACCGGTCATCAATCGGAAGTGTTTTTTTGGGGGGGAGGTGTGACTCGCACACAGACTGCATAGTTCCCAGTTCCCAAAGTGTAATTTTTGCGGAAATATTACGAATTCTCTAAACAGGATGTTAACACAGACCAGAGACGAGACACACTGAAGACGGATGCAAAGAGGACAGGAGAGCAGAAAAAATAAATACTCTACCAGGCACAGCAAGTTCAGAGTTTGTGATGCTCAAAATTGTGGGAGAAAAAAATATAGACAATGGCAAGATAGAAACTAGAGTGTATCAATATTTCATGTATGTATTTTTGTTTAAGTGGCAGGTAAAACGTAGTTAGCTTATAGTAGTCTAGGGTTGACAGAGAACATTTTTGTTAGTATCGTGGATTGATGATGTTCAGTTTGATGTTTACAACTCTTCAATCCAGTTTACATGCAATGCTCATTATTCTGATTATTGAAATTTAAAATAAACTTTTACGCACGTATCATAGGATATTATTTGGCGCCGTGATGAACGGGTGCCTGGTTTGCCTTCGCTGCCGTTGTGTTTTTCTCTAACTGACAGAAGTGAGCTAATGTTTAAGGTTGTTTTCTCTCCTCGCGTATATGCAGCTATGGCTTCTGAGGAGAGGTCAGGTTGAGGTCAAATACTGCATTTCATTTGGTCTCCATCAAGCCTAAGTGGACATCGTTGAATGCAAATCCTTGTTGAACATTTGCAGGAAATAGTCGCTGCCAAGAAAAACCATTAAAAGATCTTAGGACTTGCGCCACGGTGATGTTTAATGCTTGATTCTGATCGGCTAGCAGACGTTCTGAACTTTCAGATCTTGACCACATTGTACATGACATCACTATTCCAAATGAAGCCTTCCACAGAAGAACCAGAAGATCTTAGTCAAGCAAAAAAGTACTTCACATTTCTTAGTAGTGAGAAAACTGCTATTTTTGAAGTAGTTACTAACTACTAGCTATTTCCAGAGACACTACTGCCCACACAACAGAGAGCCCAATGCGCAGTATGCTGTAATTTTCAATAATTCAATGAATCTTCATTAAGTATTCTTTACGTCGAGGACTTGCTTTCACTTACCACTTGTGTATCATCATACACAAGTCTTGTATTATGTCCAAAACCAAGAATGGCTTTTTCATTTCAAGTGTTGTTCCTCATGAAGCACACTTGGTTGCGTAATTACAGCCTATCTTGCCTCAACATGTCTCGATTCTCTTTGGTATTTTTTATGGCGCTGGCCCATCGTAAATCTTTCGAATTGCAGCCCTTACGTTATCCATGAATCACCCACAGGCATTGAAAGCTCAAATGCGTATTGATCTGAGCCTCTATGTATGCAAGTGGCCTCCAATATATGGAAAATATCTGCCTTGAATAAGATGAACCCACTGCAATCTTGCATTTAGTGCTGTAAATCTCAATGCTTTTAGCTAATCATAGCATTTTTAGAAAATAATCTGGAATAGTGTTTCACTGTATGGCTCTTTTATATCAGAGCTGCTCTGAGATATTTATTATGCAAGGACTCAATAGAGATCAACAGTCATGTAAAAATCGAATTCCTTTTCTTCTTTTCTGAGAAACTGCAATAACGTTTACACAGCCAATTGACTGACCTAAATGAAGGATGTTCAATGTTGATGTATGCGTCTGTAGAAGCCAAACTTAATATAATAATATAAATATATGTCAGATTTTTGGTAAAGAACCACACTAACTGTAATCCTAAAGAGAAAGCCAACAGTCAAAAGATTTTGCGAATAAAGTCTCCTCGTTCTCTCAAACAACTGTTTATTTGGTTATATTTGTTTTTTTGTACATATGATCATAAAAAGAATGCTGTCAAAATATAATAAATATTTTATTTTATCATAATGTCTGACTTGTCAGTTTACAGTATTTTTGTTCTTTGAATTAAATCTTATATTTAATCTCAGAGCCGGTTGGTTTTGTGTATGGTTACTGTTTTGTTTGTTTGCTTAAAAAATCCATATGGAAAATACTTCCATAAGTAACTGAGGCTTTTCATAAAAATGGGCTGTCACGCAGATTACAATAACAATGGAGAACTTGTTGTAGATTTGTGCAATTGTGGAAATCGTTGAAAGATTTCTACATTCATATAAAAATAATATTACTCAAGTGCTCAGCTGAAAATCTCACTTCCCTTTCTGTAAAATGATGAATCGGAGGTGCTTTAAAATCTTTAAAATGCACGTTAGATCAGTAGTAGGGGTCGCCCTGCAGCCTGCAGCGGGTGTATTTGCTCTGTGTCGTTGGCCTCTGTTCAGTTAGGATCCTGGCGCTCGGCCAGAGTCTCACTGCTTAGAGCGCCACGGTCTCACCCTCGCCGCTTGCTGATTGGTTCATGATCCGGCTTGATTGCTTTTGAATGGCTGTTGAAACAGCCTTTGGACAGTATAAAGTGCATGCATCGCCACCGGTTGCTTACAGAATCCACTAACCGTTAAAATCAGTATATGTCAGTAATGTTAATCAAAGAACAAATTTAACTGAGAACATTGTAGCTTTAATAAGGTTTCATCTATATTTAATTGATCATTTATGCAGTTAAGACTGTTAAGTGTTTCATAAATGTATTTAATTTCCGTATATTTCCTACCTGTTAGACAAGTAGGAAGACACAGGTAAATATGACATTTATTAAAATGGGTTGATGTGAAATGTTGAATTGATAGCTTTCAATAAAACTGTAATGTCAGCGATGTTCAACAAAGTTATTATAGACATTAGAATCAGTGATGCATTACAACACATTTTTAAAATGAAGTGTCTTAAAGTTTTTTTCTACGCTAACTTGGAGAGTACCTGTGAAAATCTCAATAGTGTTTTTAATCGCAATTACTGAAAAATGAATACATTTTTTTTAATCGATTGACGACACTAAATAATACACATCCGATTTCTTTCTCAACGTTCACTTAAGACATACGTTTACGAGAATACTTGGCCTAGAGTGGTATTTTGATGTAGTTTTGTGACGTATGTGTCCGTTCAATGCATTTTTTTTAATCAAATTGTACAGCCTGGAAAAGTTTTATATTAAATCATAAAATTCACATTTTCTTGACAAGTTGATATAAGTTTTGGCAAATAATAAGCTCCAAATGGCCAAAAATTAGTCCATTAATTGGTTAACTGGTTTGTTGACACTAGGGTTGTCTATTGTTTGAATTTTAACAACTCTGATTCCGATTCCAATAAGATAAAAAAAAAAACATTTATTCAGTCTTATTGCAAAACATTTCATTGGTGCTGAATACCATGAAAATAAATCAACAGGCTAAAGAACACTTGCACAAGGAACTTAAAGAGTTATTAAAGTCATTACAGTAGTTAAAAAATGGGGGGGGGGGGGGGGAAGCGGTCGTCCTATCGGGGCTTGATGAGCGCAGAGCGGGACAGAGTCGCTAAATTGGCAACTGAAACGTTTCTATTTTCGGGAGCTTCCGGGTTGGTGATAAAGGTCAACCAGTCGATCGCAATCGACCAGATGGAAACCAAAGATCGACCAGTCGATCGCGATCGACGGGTTGGCGACCACTGTATTACGGTATGATTGAAATAGTTAAGGTTTTAAGGTATTCAGGTACAGAAACTGTTATCAAATGTATATAGCACTACTTTTTGAATAAACTATACATCAAAAAAAATATATATAGTTAGTGTTATTATAGAGAGCAGCAGGAATATTAGGCTGCTGTCACTTGCATAGATCCAATATACTGTTACACGTTTTCTTTGTCAATTGTTACGTTGACTTAAGACATGACTGGTTTACGAGGATATTTTGACATTTTTGTGTGTACAGTAATCCCTCGCCACTTCGCGGTTCAAGTTTTGCGGTCTCGGTGCATTGTGGATTTAAAAATACCGCCATATCGGCAGCCGTATTGCGGAAAGCAGCATTGTTTTATCGTGATGCAAGAGAAACGGTTTCAAAGGATGCCAGACAAAGAGAGAAACTCTCTCAGAGGCTTTGTACACGCCCACAGCACTCAGACAAGACACGTGATTGGTTCCCGGCGCGAGATCGACCAATGAGAGCATGAGTGGATGTATCCCGTGAGCTGATTGGCTGATCCTACATCACGGATTTTCACCTATCACGGGGGATTCCAGTCCACATTAACCGCGATAAACGAGGGATCACTGTATTTGTCTGTATATTAAATCACTTTTTCTGTAAGTGCGCTTTGAATGTGTTTGCAGCACAGAAAACAATGTGCCGGTCTTAATGCACACAGAGGAATTGAATTGTAAATTTTCTAACAAGTTTTAATTTCCCAACCCTTCTTGATACATCTGCATCAATCATTGTGAGAGGAGATGGATATGTTTGAGGGAAAAATGGAGCTTAAGTTATTTGTGGTACTTTTTTCCCCCTCTTGTGTATGTTATAGTTGGAGTTTTTGGTTGTTGTGAAATTCAAATGCATGTCAACCTAACCCCCATATTAAGGAAACATGCTGGTCAGGGAATAGCAAAAAAAACGTTAGAGGCGGATTTACATACAGACATCCAGGAAACCAACCGACTATTAATCTACTGAACAGCTGAACATGAAAGCTGATGCCTCATGGTGCCAACAAAGCTCCTGATTGAAACAGTCAAATTTATTCACTAGGGTCTGGTGAGGCTTGTGTTGATTTGTTCTTTAAAAGCAGGAAGTTGTTGTAGGCCCTGCATGTTCTTTACATAAACGTTAATCCGTGATGTATTCTGTTTTTCCTATCATCTTACACTTATTTGTTTGAAGAATATTTCTTTCAGCACATGAATCCAGACAACACAACTCTGATACACACTTGCACAGGCGGTGATCTCATAACAACCAACTGTTCTGCAGAGAACAACCGTTTCAAACACACACACTGTGTATTCAAAGAGAGAGAGAGAGAGAGAGAGAGAGGGGCTGTAATGGAGTGTAATGGACCTGCTGGTAAAGGAGTCTGTGATTTAGTCTTTATTAGCATAGATCTCATGTCTCTGAGTGTGTCTAGACAGATGCTAAGAAATTCAATAGCACTATATTAGAATTAAAAAAATTGTTGATCTGTGTGGCATCGCTTCCATGGGTAAGGCTCCCCTGGATATGGAAACTTTTTTTAAATGATTTTTATTGACGAGTCAGTCATTAGAGTGATTTAAAACACTAAATTTATTTGAAAAATGAACAATATTGAGAATGCCTTGCCTCCTAACGCATACAGTTCTGACTAGTAGTATCACATTACACTGATGTAAACTACATGCTGTTGTTCATTTATGATATTTTCGTTATTTTGTAACGGTTGAACCAGTTCTTGAATTTCAACCCAGCTATAACACAAGCTGTTTATTAGGGATGAGCGAGCACAGCATTATCTGTATCTGATAACCATATTAATTATCTGTACTCGGACTGGGCGGGGCCTAACCTAGAAGTAGGCTGGATTTAACCTGGAAGTGGGTGGGTTGTCTTGAAATGGGCTGGGCTTTATGTATGTTGTTTTTAATAATGCAATTTGTATGGGTTAACAAACTGGTTAGAGCCAGCAGACGTTTAAAAAAAACAACTCAGATGACCAGCAGAGAGAGAGAGAGAGAGAGAGAGAGTGTGTGTGTGTGTAGCCAATTAATTTGTAATATTATAGTTTCATTTACATTTACTCATTTAGCAGACGCTTTTATCCAAAGCGACTTACAATTTGAGGAATATCGAAGCAATTTGTCCAAAGGATACAAAAACACATAAGAGCACTTACAAAACAAAGTTTCAAACATTCTGAATACAAGTAGCACAAGCATGGGGAGTAGAGAAAAGGGAAATTTTTTTTTTTTTTTTTGAGTGCATGTGTGTGTCATGTTAGGTGCTCATGGAAGAGGTGCGTTTTTAGTAGTTTTTTAAACCTCGACAGGGAATCTGCATTCCGGATGAGGGCAGGGAGTGTGTTCCACCAGCCAGGGGTGGTGAATGAAAATGTTCTTGTGATTGTTCTTTTTCCTCTCTGTGATGGAACCACGAGTCGCCGCTCGTTGATCGATCGAAGGTTTCTGGTAGGTGTGTAGAGTTGTACCAATGAGTGGAAGTATGAAGGTGCTGAGTTTGTGTAAGTTTTGTATGCAAGAGTCAGTGCTTTGAATTTGATGCGTGCTGCGAGAGGGAGCCAGTGTAGTGAGATGAAGAGTGGAGTGACATGAGACCTTTTCGGTTGGTTGAAGACCAGACGAGCTGCTGCATTCTGGATCAGTTGCAGGGGTTTGATTGCATTTGCAGGAAGCCCAACCAGAAGAGCGTTGCAGTAGTCCAGTCTGGAAATAACCATGGCCTGCACCAGAAGTTGCGTAGCTTGCTCAGTTAGGAATGGCCTGATCCTTCTAATGTTGTACAGTGCAAACCTGCATGATCGAGCTGTCTTTGCAATGTGGTCCTTGAAGGTCAGCTGGTCCTCAAAGATCACTCCAAGATTTCTGACAGATTTTGAAGGGGTAATTGTGGTAGCACCGATCTGGATAGTGAAATCATGCTGTTGGGTTGGATCGTCAGGAAAGACTAAAAGCTCAGTCTTTGCGAGGTTGAGCTGCAGATGATGCTCTTTCATCCATGTCGAGATGTCCGCTAGGCAGCTTGTGATTCTCGCAGCCACCGTTGGATCATCTGGTTGAAATGATATGTAGAGCTGAGTGTCATCTGCGTAGCAGTGATAGGAGAAGCCGTGTGCCTCTATGATGGGACCCAGTGATGTGGTGTACATGGAGAAGAGAAGTGGTCCAAGAACTGAGCCCTGTGGAACACCGGTGATCAGTTGACATTCTTTGGAGACCTCCCCGCACCATGCCACCCTGAAGGACCTATCCGTGAGATAGGATTCAAACCACTGAAGGGGAGTTCCGGTGATGCCCAGTGACGAGAGGGTAGATAGAAGGATTTGGTGATTAACAGTGTCAAAGGCAGCAGAAAGATCCAAAAGAATGAGAACTGACGATTTTGAATCAGCTTTTGCACTCCTTAGAGCTTCCGTGACAGATAGTAATGCCGTCTCGGTTGAATGGCCCTTCTTGAAGCCAGACTGGTTGATGTCCAACCGGTCATTCTGAGACAGAAAAGAAGATACCTGGTTAAAAACAACACGTTCAAGAGTTTTAGATATGAATGGTAGGAGAGAGACAGGTCTGTAATTATCAACGAGTGATGCGTTCAATGTGGGTTTTTTGAGCAGTGGGGTTACCCGAGCCTGCTTGAACGCGGTGGGGAAGGATCCCGTGTGAAGGGATGTGTTGATGATGTGAGTGAGTGCTGGTAAGATTGTAGGAGAGATGGCTTTCATACCACTAATTCCTTACACTAATTCCTATGAAATACAGCAAGAAAGTATCAGACACTCACTGCGTGAAGTAAAAAAAACTGGTTCGAGCCAGCAGACGGTTGAAAAAGAAAAAAAGTCTCTGACAGGCAGAGACTAGGCAGCTAGTCATATTCTACCAAGCACCACGTCTGAACAAACCCCACGTTTACCAGAACTCTACTGGTTAATAAGTAATACAAACAAACCGAAATAAAAAACAAATCTGAAGCAGAAGAAACCCTGAACGTTAACGGAAAAGACCCACGAACCTGAGTGACAGAGAGAGAAAGAGAACTGTTCTGTGTGTGAGTGAGCAGAGCGGGACACAGCAAATCTGTATGTGTAGGGGAGGGGCGCTGCGACTAGCCTATCACAGAACACAGACACAGTCAGCTACCCCATGAGGATTTTTATTCAATGCACAGAAATTGACTCGTATTACTCGTATGATACTCGTACTCTGCAAAAGTGCTTTATCCGTACCAGATACTCGATTCAGCCGAGTATCCGGCTCAACTCTACCATTTATCAATATGCCGCCTTCTCTGTACTTGCTCTTGTGGACTCGAGAAACATAATTGGTCTCTGCCCAAATACGGTTCCAATTCAAAGTTCACATCTAGCCAAGTACATTTCAAATCCCTGGATGCGTTCTTGCTCCGCCCCCTTTTATCAAGGATGCATCGGGAGTTGGCTTGTGCAAACTTGACAGCCAGGTATCTCAGAATGCATCTCGCACAAACTAGCAAGCGTCAGTAGCGGAGGATAATAAATTAATAAATACTAATGCTGTGTGTCATGAAATGTAGTTAAGAGTTTTCAGGTTTCAACGATCGTGGATTGTGTAACGTTTTTCCCCCTGCGACTAATCAACAAATTAATATTGGTCAAGTAAGTCTCTTCTCGTCGTCTAACTCTACTATTAAGGAGCAGCCCTGCTTTTTTTGTCCTCTTTTGACAACTTCTGTATTGATTTCTTAGAGAGACTTAAGTTTCTTGTCTCCAATCTAAATATGGGTCTCCAACGGACAAAGTTTAAATCTCATCTGGCAAGCGTCCCATTATGTTTATGCATTAGGGAAGAAGGCAGAGAGTAGGTCTTTTGTGGCTGTTTGAATGTACTCGACTGCACAAGCCTCTACGAACACAATCCAGTCGAATGTGTTTGCAACTACCTCTTGAAGTGGTTGATGAGCTCAAAGCGTTTTAGACCCTGTTTACACTTGCATTTATTGTGGTCCGATTGACATTATGCTTCTTAATACCAGGTGTAAACAAAACCATGGTCAAATGACAATCATTGTTCAGGCTACAATAGCAGTGTTCTTGTTTGAGGTTGCTGTTGCGATCTGAGGTGAACTGAGGGAGTCAAATGGACAGCTTGAGATAAATTGGTCTTGTGTAATGGGATGTCTGGTATCTGAACCCAGTGTTGGCCGTGGCTCTCGCTGTTCTGTTGCAGATCGGCCTGTCCAGACCAGACGATTCTTCCCCAACAGATCTCCAGTAATGAATCGCATTTGCTGCGTTATTAACTGTAGGAATTTAATATTACGTTTTCCTTTATGGTTTTAACTGAGCCCACTTTGATATTAACTACAAGCTCCCCTGGAGTATTACAGATGAGCATGTTAGGACAGCAGGGAGTGGAATGATTGGCTGCCTCATCTTGACTTCTCCTTCATTGTGAAATGGGGCTCTCCCAGGAAAAGTGTCTGTAGTGGGGGGGGGGGGGGGGGGGTGATGGTGATGTGCACCAACCTGTAAAAGGATTTAAGAGCAAAAGCATTCTGCTGTTTGATTGGCCAAATATGGCCATGTGGAGTGCCAGCCAGAGACGTGATGCAGGAATGTGTTTGTTCTGTTGTGGTTTCAAAGAGCTTTCACTGCAAGTTGAGGAAGTAGTGTTAGGTCACTCATAAATTACCATTGTCATCCGTTACTGGTATCACTCCACTTTTTTTTTTTCTTTCTCTGGAACAAAGATATTTCAAAAATGTCCTGGCCTGTAATGTTTGTTGTTCAAATCAATGTTGATCCAATCTAATATGAAATCTAACGATTCAAGATTGAATTGGATGGCTTGAAAAATGTAAACTTGCAAACTTTTTGCAGGAAATAAGGCTGTTAAGAATTCGGTTAAGAGAATAAAAAATAAACGACAATAGAACAAAGATACTAATGAACTAAATAAGTTTTTGATATAAATGAGGTCTAGTATTCATAAACAAAATGGCACAGAAATTAAACGATAAAATAAAACAGTAGAGAAAGTAAAGCAATTATTTCGGCATAGGCAAGACTCAGATGTATTCTTTTTTTCTGTTTTGTTTTGCTTTTAATCGTTTTTTTATATCAAAAAAAATATTCGGCTCTTTATTTACTTTCAGCAATGTTTTTTCTCTCTCTAACATGTCAGTACTGTACTAAGCGGATATAAATGATATTGCCACAAAGTAAATGATATAGCAAAATATCTATTGATTTGCATGTTATGTCTTCGCCATAAGTCATATTGAACTACTTTCATGGTGCTTAATCTTTCATTCTGGAGTTTGACGGCACCAGTCCCATTTCACTTTTATTATATGGGAAATGGTAGAACATTTGTGAACCCTTAAAGGGATAATCCACACAAAAATGTAACTTCTGTCATCATTTCCTAACCCTAATCCAAACCTGTATGACTTGCGTTCTTCTCTAGAACACACAGATATTTCCAGGAACATTGTGGTCTCGGCAACATTGGACAAAAAAAAACAAAAATCTTTTTTTTTATGTGTTCCATAGAAGCAAGTAAGTCATACAGGTTTGGTTATGAAACCCAAGTAAATAATTACTGAATTTTAATTTCCTCAAGAATATTTTGGGTATAAATTTGACCCCACAGTACATTGAGATCTTCATCATAGCCTATTACTTCACCTAAATGACATTGCATATTTTCAAAGTGAACCAAAAATGAATTTCTGGAAAATCTATTTAACCCAACTAAATGCTTCTAGTATCAGTGGAAACTGTGGGCTTTTTTTGGATGAACTGCTTTCTTCAGGCCCTTCCACAACATTTCTATTGGATTCAGATCAGGAATTTGATCTGGCCTTTCCAAAACATGGAGTTCTTCTGATTTTACCACCTACAAAACCCACTTTCCCTATTTTTCCTGCTGAATGCAGAGTTTGCAGTGACTGGATCCTTGCTATTCTGCCATGAACTCAGGGACTAAACTAAATTGTCTGCAATATTGTCTAGCTTGGTAGAGAATCATCAATGTTTTTCAGAGGTCCTCAGAAATCTCTTTTGTCCAAGACATGGCAACTCTGTTCCTGTTTATGACTGGTATTAGGATGCCGATCCGATCACAAGTGAGCAACACTAAATACAACTGTAAACAGGGTCTACATTGTTTGAGCTTCTCCACTTTACATTTACATTTATGCATTTGGCAGACGGTTTTATTCAAAGCGACTTACATTGCATTCAAGAAACGCATTGACATTCTTTTCAGTTCTTGTTTTCCCTGGGAATCGAACCCATGTTGTAAACCTGTAAAAGAGCGGAAGTATACAGGTACTATCAGTACTACAGGAAGTATCAGTACTTTAGGTACTGATTGCTTTTATAGTGTTGATGCTCATGTTTTCGGATGCTTTCAAACTGGCAACTCTCCAGCCTTTTGATAATACACAATCTTTGTAGAACAAGAAACAAGCAATTTAAACTTTGCTGTTACTCCAAATACAATAATTTTGGTCAAAATCACAGCTTCTTTCTTTTCACATCCTTTTTCATTTGCTTCCTGTCCCGATCGTTTGTGGTGCAATTAACAATGGGTTTATTCAGTCAATGGTATTTGTGCACAGTACCCGCACTTCTGCAAAAGTGATGTAGAATGTGACAAAATAAGGGAGTGTCTTGATGAACGGAAATGGTCAGAGTAGACACCATATAAAAATATTAATATCTGTTGGAAAAGGGGCCAGTGAGAACATGATCATTTTAATAATAAAAAGCAAGGATGACGCTTTCAGTAGAACAGGGCTACTAAACTACCATTAATTGAAACCGTAAATGAGTGATTAGTACAAAGGCATTTTTATTGAAGGAATTTTAAGGATTTACCCGCTTGGAGATGTTTTGCATTGACAAGATTTTCTTTTAATAGAGGAGAAAGGAGAAATGAACTCTTAAGGTAGATTTTCGTGCCTGATTCAGAGAAAATCTTTAAAAGCTGTAGCCCACAGCACTTCGAATTACAAGCTGAGACTCGTGAGACAAGAGAGACAAAGGTACTTTAACTACGGCATTTTACCTCGCCACAGACATCACAGACTTTAAAATAAAGTTCAGCTTTGAATGACCAATTAAAATCTTGAATCAATCATGATTCAAATTAGTTTTGAATTCTTTTATTTTGGTCCTGATAAAGGACTTAGTCATGGTACTCCCTAAGTAAAAAAGATTTTTGTTTAGCAAGCTTCAGATGCAACTTTAGTTGAGTCATATTCTGCTGTTTTAATGTTACTACCTTTGTTTATTTAACATTATGTACCATATGATTATTGTTTATTTCTCATGATTTTCATATGATAATCTTTCTGTCATGGTACTGCTCTAATACGGTGGCGTTCTTCCAGTACTGCGCTTGAGCAAATGGCTTTAGCATCCAAAACTTTGAGTACTTGGAAAGGATAGGCAGTGTTCAATAATAAAAACTTTTTTCTTTCTTTCAGCTTCAAAATATTTCATGATTTTAACATGTCCATTCATTTCCCTGAAGACTTTGTCAGTAGGTTATTTTCATGCCTCCGTATTTATCGAATATCTCCAAAAGCTGCGGATTATATTTCTACCATTCCATCATTATTTGACCCTGTTGACTGTGAGCATTCTTTTAAATTGACTTAAAACCCACACAGAGTTAAACCAGTGTAAACAAGAATTGATGGCTGATCTAAACGGCTATAAAGCATGACACACTCTGCTGAAGGAAAGACACTTCAAGTGCCTCGAGTTCACATTGTTTTCTTCTTTTGTCCAAACACTCATCTGTTAGTCTGTGTGTTTTATCCTCAGTGAGTCACTTGTAAGTACACTGTGACCATTTAGCCATTAGCTTCTGCCTTTGTGTCATTGGTGAGCTGTAGAGCCAGGTGAGTGGAGGGGAACAGAACATATTTGAGGCGTTAAAGGAGAAATGAGGAGGAGGGAGAGTCTGAGAGCAATTAGTGGGCTTGACTCTACTTGTAAGTGTTCAAGGGCAGCTGTCTGCACAGCCTTATACAGACATTTCTTCAGCCGTGTTCTGCAGTTTCCTGTTAACTCTTTCATTACTAGGAAACTGTGGCAATTTTTGGTGCTACGTTGGAGTAACTTTTTGAAGTTCTGACCGTCTAGAATGTTGTTTCAATTGCTGAGACTGATATCTAGAGAGCAACAGACTTGAACTTTGCTCAAAGGAGATTTCTGAAAACAAAGCAAAATATTGGTATTTGTATATCATATATTCATATGTCACTGTTTGTTTTGCGACTTGCTTCGCTTCATTTGGTTTTCGAAACAATATCCAGCAATTTTGTTGAAGTTATTTAGCCAATAAAACTTGGGATAAACAATATATTGCTTCTCTAAAAGTGCACTTATGGCTATCAGCCAAAACTGCCATTTAAAATAGAAGAAATGAAACGTATTAAAAATGCTGACAAATTACAATACATATATGAACTTTCTCAATGTATTACATCTGTTTCAAAGTGCTTAGATGCATTTAGTCGCTGTCATCTGTTTATGAAGGCAATTGTTTACGTACAGCATGTGTGTGTCTGTCTTCATTAATAATTCACCGTACACACTGTTTCGTCCCTAGTTCTAGCTCTGCCTTCCCATATTAAAAATGTATTCATTTCCCATAACAGTATGGCTGTAGAGTCTAAGCCAAGTTTCTCCTGATCTCCCCCCTCCTTTACTCATCCTCTGCTCTTTATCTCTTTCTGTGATTTCTTTTTCCCTGTCTTTCCTTCCATCTGGTTAACCTAAGCTCCCTCCTCCAATAGCAATCAACATCTGGGCTGTGTGTGTGTGTGTGTCTATCTGCAAACATGCACTCGGCAGGCCATATAGTCAGTCCTTATTCGGCATTTCTTGGAGCAGGAAGTGGGCTGTGGCCTCAGTGTGATGTCACAGGAAGAGGAGATTATATCATAGTTTGGAGGAAATGAGGAGGGAGAGAATGCTGGAGAGAATTTTTTTTTTTTTACACAATGACTTCATACTTTTTATGAATAGATTCTATTATTTGACCCTATTATATGTGTGTGTATATATATGTGTATGTATGTATATGTGTGTGTGTGTGTGTATAAATGTATATACATACATACGCACGCATGCACATAATCTATTCATAAAAAGTATGAAGTCATTGTGTAAAAAAAAAAAAATATATATATATATATATATTGTTAGATACGATATTATATTGTTTATATTTTTGAATGTATGATAACATAAAGAAATGGACTAAATGACTAACTATTAAGCCAATAACTGCCTTTTATCAAATATCATCAATGAGGTTGCAGTGTCAGTGAAGAAATGTGAGAAAACAAAGAACTGGAGCAGATTGTTTTTTTCCCCAGGCGAGCTGTAATTTTCTCTAATTGTTTAATTTTGTGTACTTGGGGTTTATAAAATGCAAGCTGTTAAAGGACAAGTAGTGGCAAAAATCTTGAGGGGGGTCATGAACTGCATTTAAAAAAAAATTGTGCGGTTCTTTGTAGTTTTCTTTGCATAATGTTAGTAATATTTTATATCTAAAAGCTTCCCAATTAATAAGTAATAGGCTATTTCCTACCCTGTTTTTGACCCTCTCATTGAAACATTTTGTTCTGGTAGTCGTGCCACATTCAAGACTTGGAAAGAAATGCCCACTGCAATGATTAGGTAACAGTTTTGCATGCTAAAATTTAATTAATGTCCCCACTGTTACACGTGTATTGCACTAATAATTCCTGTACTCAAGAATCCAGGTGCAGATCCAAATCATTTTAATAACTTCTGTCCAATCTCGAATTTGACATTCTTATCTAAAACTCTGGAAAAGGTTGTTGTATTTCAGGTACACGATCACCTTTCAGTTAACAACCGTTATGAACAATTTAAATCAGGTTTTCTTTCCCATCACAGTACTGAGACTGCCCTTGTCAAAATGTCTAATGACTAGGGACCAACCAAATTCTGCTGTCACACCCGCTGTTTTATATTCTAAAATACCACTTTTCGACTGTTCACCTGTATTAAAAAACAAAAAGGAAACAAAATACGACTACAACGCACGTAGCCACACACTCCGCAATGCCACGTGACATTAATGAAATAGTTTACAGTTTTTCGTGGCCAAAACTTGGCCGACCAACGTGGATGCTGACATATTCTGTCGCTGTGGTGCATTGACGTTTGTGTACTGGCTGACGCTTCTCTCCGCGTCAACACTGTTCGTTGGTACAGAAAGGTAGCGTAATGCTAGCCGGCTCAGCAGAGGAAACCGACTGCTGTGCAAACGCCAGAATGCTGTTCTACTCGTATCCGGCGGAACTTCTTTTGCTGCTGTTTAGTAGGCTGCAAACTCGGCTAAGACGAATTATTCTTGATTTAACTTCAGGGTTTGACACTATCTCTCATGAATTTCTGTTAGACAGACTGCAGTCCATTGGCATTGCAGGTACTTCTTCAGCTTGGTTTACCTCTTATCTCACTGGTCGTACACAACTAGGCCAGTTTAGATCCAAACCGGCACCAATCACCACAGGTGTCCCACAGGGATCAGTTCTGGGCACTTTTTTATTTATCTATTTACTCCCTTTAGGAAACATTTTTAGGAAACATGGTATCCATTTTCATTATTACATAACAGTACAAAGCTCTATATATCTTCCAAACCTACTTTTGAACTTCCTGCATTCTCTCTTTCTAACTGTTTGTCTGAAGTTAAAATTTGGTTTAAGTAATTTTCTTAAGCTAAATAGCAGTAAAACAGAAATACTTCTTGCCGCTTCCTGTAAAACAATGTATTGAATTTAGTCCTGCTTCTCGTTTACAAGACTTTGCATAACCTGGCTCCATCATATCTAACTGATCTACCTTCAACACATGCTACCTCTTGAACCCTTAGATCCTCGTCTGTACTCCCTTTAGTTCCTCCTTGCATACGTCTAGTTTCCATGAGATCTCAAGCTTTTAGCTATTAGATTTTCATGACACTATTAGCTTTTAGTATGTTATTAAATGTGTTATTAAATTGTAGCGAACACAAACCGTGTCTTACTGATGCGATCTGGATCTCATCTAAGCTTTCTTAATGTAAGGATCACAAGGAAGGGAATGCTAAGACATTTTTTTTTTCTTTTCACAACTGGGCACTGCAAAATATCTTGTAATCCTCTGAAACATCTGTATCGTTTCGTGGCTCTAGTAATCCTGTTTTTGCATCCATTTCATACAGCTTTCCTGTAGTTCAATCAGTAGAGCAATGCCGCTTATAACGACAAGGTCATGGGTTTGATTCCCAGGGAAAGCAAGACCTGATTAGAATGCAATGTAAGTCGCTTTGGATAAAATGCGTAATTGCAGAGATGGTCTCGTGCTACACTATAACGTCAATCTGAGACAAAATCTGAAACTAATTGTTTTCTAAGCTGTTTTTGGAGTAATGAGGAAGTTTTGAGTTCTGAAACTTAAAGGATTTTTTTAATAGTTCAAAAGGTCAAGGAAATGTTATTTCTCAATTCATGAACCATAATTTTTATTTTAACCACCACAAAATGCTTTTAACCTTGATGGAACATTTGAGATTTCATTTGCGAGTAAAAAAAAACATCAAAACTAAACAACATGCATGTCCACTGTTGTTGAGAGACAAATTACATTAGCTAATGAGAGCATGAAAAAGTTTTTTTTATAAGCGTTTATTTTCTATTCACAGGGCCAAAAGTGTCTGCAATTTATGGAACCATTATAAATGTCTCTTCATTTTCTTCCTCTGGACAGAAAACTCCAGAAGTCTTCTGTTAGCCGAGTTATCATGCATGTAGGTGAAAAGATTGAATTGAATAAGCATGGAGGAATGTGAACATGGAGCCAGAGCAGCAGCAGGATTTGAGTTTGAAAAATGAACCGCCCGTTTGTCCGATTCATTTCTCTAGAGACACTATTAACAGTCCAGGAACAAATGTGCCGCCACATGCGCACACCACGAGTAAGATGATGTCAGTATGACATCGCAACCCTTGTCTGATGATATCCTTGTTTGTAGATATTTGAGACAGACAAATCTAGTTGTGTTTTTCCATCTGCTGTCAGTTTAATTCTGAAAGGATTGGTTATGAAAACTGACATTTTTGAACATGTTGTTTCAAGTCACTATTCTAAAAGTGCACACACAAAATAAAGCCTCTCCTTTCGTGTTGGCCGAGTAAATAACAGTATTCAGTGCTCAATGCTAAGGATTTTTACTTGCCTGTCGATTTTTGCTGGTGCCGCCACAATTTATTATTATTCATTGTCGTTGTTTTTGAGTCATATAAACTGGTATTTTTATAATAAATTAGGTTAAGACGCAAAAGGTTTAGATGTCAATGAAATTGCTAAGAGTTCGGAAAATGTATTTTCTTGATGTGAACATCAGAATGCATCAAGAAAACAAAAAAGATAGATGTTTTTAGCGTTGCAAATTCACTTTGCCTGCACTTCAAATGGACGATTGAGGAGTCGTGCTGGAATTGCTGGAGTCGTTTCTGTTCATTCATTAAATCGAGGGCTGAGGAAAAGCTGAAATTTAGTTACGACAATGGTTGTGTCGCCTTTCACTTAGTTGACCAATCAGAGCAAAGTAGGTGCTCGGAAAATGGCTGAATCTTCTTTTTTACCGTCTATGCTTCGAACAAGCAATTTTCATAATTTCGGTGATGTCCAACGTGTGTATAATGAGTTAACAAAGGTGTTTTTGATCTTGGATGCATGTAAATCGATTGTAGGAGATTTCTAAAACACAATTAGGAATCTTTAAAATGGCATAATTGAGGCACTATTTTAATGCTTAAACTGTAAAACGTAAAAATGTGCGAATGATACATTTCGGGACAAAGCAGAACTGTCCCGATCGGGACATTTGTCATATTTTGTCAACTGTCCCAAGCATCTTTTACAGCGGCACCAAGCCATTGGACAAACCTTATTGTTGAGTCCTGGAATTTCCCTTTGACTCGTTCCTTCTAGAACAGGCTCCGTTTGTGCTTGTTTGTCAATTTGATGCACGGTCAGTTTGAAGTTTCTAGAACCTGCTTTCTCTCAAGAGCAGTGGAATGTTGAGCACTTCCTTTCTTTGTCTGCTCCTATTGTTGGTACTTGCTGGGCTTGTTTCGATCAGACAGACTTCTCCTCCTACCTCACACATTTCTAACCACACTTGTCTCTTTGTTCATTATGTTTTAGTCTTTCTTCCCCCAACTCCTGTTTTCTGTTTCACTTTCTCAGCTTTGAAAAGCAGTTTTATTGACATGAAAGTGGGATGCTGTAAATGTTTTTAATACCTTCTCTGTTTCTTTCTTTCTTATGCACAGTGAGTCAAGTATCTGTCAGGCACGGGCCACTGTGATGATCTACGATGATGCCAATAAGAAGTGGGTCCCAGCAGGCACGGGCGCCCAGGCTTTCAGCAGGGTCCAAATTTATCACAACCCAAGCAATAACGCCTTCAGAGTGGTGGGACGCAAGGTGCAGGCTGACCAGCAGGTAACAAAAAACTACGGTCAGACAGCTGTAGCTTGTAGTTGTGGACAAACTAACCATTTTTCTTTGAAGGTAATACTATAGGGAGGTGACACATTCAGGGTAACTGGAAATAAAATCATTCCAAACTTTGCCTCAAGCTCACACTTTAAAATGGTTTGCAAGAACTGATTTCAAGAAGGTTTCTTTTTCATGCTTAAAGACCAGCAGCAACACTGCAGTCTAATAGTGTGGTGTTAAACGGAGAGTTCACCTAAAAATGATTCATTTTCTGACCCTCATGTTGTTCCAAACCCATTTTTTCCCCTTTCAGAACACAAAAAGAGAAATTTACTTGGTGCTCAACAGGTTTTGAGCATCAAAGATGAAAACATTTAAAATGCTTTTTCAAATATTGCCTTTCATAGATTTTTGTTAATGTAGAAGGTCTGTAAAGTTTTAAATGCCCAAGTGACATTATCCCTTCTTTTGGCTAATTTGAACTTTATTTGGTCATCTGGTAAAATAGAAGCAACAGTAATTCCCATACCTAAACCAGGAAAAATCTAATTTCTGTTAGATTCTAATCCTAATAACAGTCGGTCAATTGCTCTTTACTATTTGCATTTTGTAAAACCCTGGAAAGGATGATAAATTGTCTTGTCTGGATGCTGGTATCAAGGAAACTTTTCAAAGCAGTTTCAAAACTGTTTCAAAGCAGCTTTACAGAGATAACAGGAAAACAGAGTTTGTTTTGGCTGAACAGCAGCTCTGGAATATTAAGTGTTAAGTGTCTCCAACTAAGCAAGCCAGATACGATAGTGGCAAGGAACCCAAACTCCATCCGGTGACCGAATGAATGAAGAACGTAATGGAGAATTATTATTATTATTATTTTTTTTTTTTGTTGAGAAACTAGGGTCAGTCAGGGGACCAGTTCCCCTGTGGCCGACAACTGAACAGTGCATGATTATTATATTTACAACAATTCAGGTCCTTCATCTGATCTGGATACGGCCCGGATCCGGCTGACCATGGTAACCTCGGAATAAACAGAGAAAAATATCAGCGTAGATGCCATTCTTCTTCTGATGTATCGAGTACATCAGATGTTATGGGAATGTTCCCGGTTCCGGCTGACCTAAATTATGCAGCCTAACAATCATTTGACATTATTTGAATAAAATGTTATGTGTATGCTAGGTTGAAGAGATGTGTTTTTAGTCTAGATTTAAACTGTCTGCTTCCCGAACTGTATTAGGAAGACTGTTCCAGAGTTTAGGAGCTAAATAGGAAAAAGATCAACCACCAGCAGTTGACTTTGATATTCTAGGTATTATAAGCTGGTCAGAATTTTGGGATCACAATAGACGTGAAGGACTGTAATGTGTTAGGAGATTGTTCAAGTAGTTAAACCATTTAATGCTTTGTAAGTAATTAGCAAGATTTTAAAATGTATTCAGTGTTTAATAGGGAACCAGATAGAACTGGGCTAATATGCTCATACTTCCTGGTTCTAATAAGAACTAAGAAACAAATAAGTGGATACCAGTGTGTTTTTTGTTTTTGTGTTTTTTTGATTTGGAAAGAACTCTTTGGATCAACTGATTCAATTAGAATCATACATACAAGATGGTTTTATTAGAAAGAACACAATGTCACTGTCTTTTTTTTAGGTGGAAAAAGCATAAGCAAAACTTGGAGGCATGGTAGACCTTTAGCAATGAGTTTTAGATTATCTTCATCTTCAATATTTTGGCTAGCAGATAGTCCAAATAGGAAATACTTTATCAAATTTACACAAAAACTTGCCATTTCTCATTGAAGCAATCTCTCCAGTCCTTCTTTTCAGTATTAAAATTAATATCACTGGATCCAGTAAATTTTGCACCTTATAATTGAATGATCTTTGCATCTGTTACAGAGGGAAGAATCAACTGCAAGACAATTACAATTCACAGGATTAATTGTTCAAATGAAAAAATATGATTTTAGATTTTCTGAATCACAATCATCAGATTAATCATGATCCGGAACATTTTATTAATAGAGACCCAATTCAAAGTTAAGCAAATTGTTTTTAGGCCTTTTCTTTGATAATTAAATTATTTAACCCCAAATTACAATCTACACAATTTCCTGTTTTTATTTATGTTTGAATTTTCAAGATTTCAAATATTTACTGCTCTTACTGTATTTTTCATCAAATAAATTCAGCCTTTGCAAGCATTTGCCATATTCACTGAAAAAAGATATGGCAACATTATAAAAACATTCATAAGAACTTAAAACATGTTGTTTGGAGAAATTTCTTTTTTGGGTGAAATATTCCTATAACTGACAGAATAGACACAATTTCTCCATTTCAGTTTTTCGGTTCATCCATCACCTGTATCCCTCTATCTTGAGTTCTCTCTTCCCCTCCCAGCACTGTCTGTCGCCCTCTATACGCACAGACACAAATGCTCCCCAGAGATGACTGCTAAAGGAGATGTTGTTTCCTGTTAGATAGCCAAACCATTTCCTGTGCCAGTTAGACCCTCCTCCCCCATCCCCATGACTCTTACCTCTCCACAGTCCATCTGTCTGATTCCACAAACTCATTTCTCTTTGTCTGAATGACTCTTTCTGTCACTGTTTCATAGTAGTGTCTGCTCTTCTGTTGGTTTGTGTGTATTTTGATGACGGTGCTTCTGTGTGGGTGGCATGTTGAGCTTTTTTGGACATTTTCTTCCCTTTCTCTCTGCCACTCTGCTTTGTGGAATTCATGATTGTAATACAAACAGAGAAACGAGGTGTCAGCACATTCACTGAAGACGGACACATGTGCACACACGCACACACGCACACGCACACACGCACACACACACGCACGCATGCACGTTGGGTTTTCATGTTTTACGAGAACAGTCTATAAACGCAATGATTTTTACAATGCACAAACTGTATATTCTATCCCCTAACCCCAAATCTAAACATCACAGACAACTAAAAAAAAAAAACTGTTTATGTTTTTCCATAATTTATGGGGACTTTCCATAGACATAATTGTTTTTATACCATATAAACTGTATTTCAAATTCTAACCCTACCCCTAAAGCCAAAGAACATTTAGTGTGGTTTATAAGCTGTTTTCCTCATAAGGATTTCTGGTATTACTATTCTTGTGGGGACATTTGGTTCCGTAAAGGGCGAGTCACACAGCGAAAACACATGCATCACGCACAAATTAAGCACAGATTTTTATTTCTGAGCGGAGCGTGCGTCGTATGTAAGTGGATGTGCGCCGAAGGCGGTTTGTGCGTGATTTTGAGTTTTGAACAGTTCAATTTTTCCGATGCACAGCTGTAGTGTAGTGCACAGTGTAATTTATGCATCGAGTATGCGTGACTATGCGTGGGACACGCGTCGGCCGTCAGTGCTTATGCGTCGGATCTGGTTCGAAACCGCGCACGTCCACGTCCGTCCACTGACGCCCCACCTTCATATCACGCATGAACCGCGCACGTATCACGTTCATTCCACTGACAATGTGGATTCTGAAAGTGCTTGTACGTGGAACGTTCGCGACGCGTGCGTGTTTGGACGCGCCCCGTCAGTGATTCATGCGTCGGGTGTGCGTCGAATGTTCATGGAATACTTTGGTCCATTTCTCAACGCACAAGCACGCACAAACCCGATTTGTGCGTGATCGGCTGTGTGAATGGCCCTTAACACAGGGAATCCCTGACACACACACACACACACACACACACTCATATGTGCTCTGCAGGGGTAGAGCCCTCTCCTGGACGTTCTTTTAAAGAAGCAAATATTCTTGCTGGAATATACAAATAGGTTTACAAATCGGACACTTTGGGGTTGAAGTAGTTTAGTGTACATTTGTGGGGAGTTCGTTTATGGGCGTGTACATTTGAAGGGACATTTGTGTATGAGCAAATTTTTGGTGCATTTAAATTTTGGTGAATCTAAATCTTGTTTAAAACGCATGTGCCAGGTTCTTGGACATTTGTCTTTATTTGAACTGTATTTGTGCTGTATTCCTTGTTGGATACATGAAAAAAGTTAAGTACCGTATTTATTCGAGTATATCGCGCACACGTGTATAACGCGCACCCCTAATTTTCGATTAAAAATCGGTATAAAATTTTGTTTCACACCAAGCATTGTAATTGACAAAAAACGTTGTTGAACACGTGCAGCCATGATAAAAAACATTTATTTATTGTATAACATATACTTATATAACATATATAACTTATTTAAAATGTATAACATATATTTATTGACAACATAAACTAATAAACACAATACCGAAAGAGAATTACCGTTAAAAATATTTATTTAAAATCCTTCGACGTAGGATTCCTCATCAGAGACACTAGTTGCTCCCATTCTTCTGGAGTTAATTTTTCATCAGTGTCTCAGAAACATCTGTTTCTCCGGTTTCTTCGCTTTCTTCTGCGTCTGAATGGATGAGGAAATGAAGCGGCGAGGGGACGTTTTTTTTTTTCTTCGCCCTCACGTACAGTGAGAGGCTGCAGCCTGTGTTACGGGATGTAATGTATCATGCAATCGGCAATCGATTGCTTTGGGCTATGTTGCGGTTGTTGCCGCGGTTTGTTTGAATACAGTTGCTGAATTGCACTCACGAGTCTGCCTTTTATTTTATGCATATATTGCTACTCAAATAGCCTGTAAAATGCGCAGCGCGAACTCACAATTCGCCGGCGCCCTCAAAGGACCGGCCGTCAAAACAAACACCACCCCAGCCCAGCCCTCGTGCATAACGCGCATCCCTAACTTTGATTTATTTTTTTGGTAGAAAAATCTGCGCGTTATACTCGAATAAATACGGTAATTGCAAAATCACAAATTATTTATGGTGGTAGACGAGTGAATTCTTTAATAGAAAAGTGAATTGAGAGATCAATATTTCATATGGTTTATTGGGTGTTTTGTCATTGGCCTACGGTCCACGCCAATCCATTTTTTTCATTTGTATTTATCAATCTTTTTTAAGGGCCATTAACGTGCTTTTCTTGTTGTTTTTTTAACAAAAAAAAACTGCATTTTGGTTCCTTCAGTTGTTCAGATGTTGAACTCAAGATTGTCTTCTGACCCTTAAGGAATTGTTTGAGGAAATATTTTTCAACAATAGTTTTTTATATATAATTTCTACTACTTTGTAAAACAAAAAAGAGCTTTATGGCTTCATTTACATTTAGACATTTCTGTCTTTTCTTTTACAGGTTGTTATAAACTGTCCGATTGTAAAGGGATTAAAGTATAATCAAGCCACGCCAAATTTCCACCAATGGCGGGACGCTCGGCAGGTGTGGGGACTGAATTTTGGTAGCAAGGAAGATGCAGCGCTGTTCGCCAATGGCATGTTGCACGCGCTCGAGATCCTCAACTCTATCCCTGATGGAGGTAACGTATACTCACATTTACACCCCATTGTTACAGAGCATACCTGTTAAACTATAATGAATAAAATCAATTCAACCTTTTACAACGGGATTGTCATTCATTAGGTTACCCCACACGGCCCGTGTCCAATGGACCATCCCCAGAAGAACTGGAACAACAGAAAAGGTACAAACTTATTGGTTGTTGTTGGTGTAAGAAAGAATTTGACTGGTTTTATTTTGCTAGTATTTTAATTAAATTGTATTGTTTTTGTTCGCTGTTTCCATGGTTCCAATTTTTGACCTTATTTACAGATGTGCACACACTCTTAACGGATTTAATGGTATTAACGCTCAAGTCTTTAGCTTTCTGTGAGCCCCTGAAGTGATGGGACAAAAAAGTCTAGGTCAGGCGGTCGAAGACACTTCAATCCTCTTCCTTCTCCTTGCATAACTACAGGGTAAAAAAGAAAAATGTGTGTCTTTTCAAGCTTAACTTAAAGTCTTGTTGGGGACACTTCATATTATTTACTTAATGCACTGGCGCTATTGGATGAGAACTGAGTTGGACGGTGACATAACTGTTTTCTCCAGAGCTGCTTTATAGATTTAACTTTACAGTAATTGAACCAAACTGAATCAACACTGACCTGATTTCAACTAAATACTGTTTGCTGTTGTCTTTTCAGACGTGTTTTACAGTAGAATTGGACTCTGTTTGCATTT
Organism: Rhodeus uyekii; assembly: GCA_037043235.1. NCBI lineage: Eukaryota > Metazoa > Chordata > Actinopteri > Cypriniformes > Acheilognathidae > Rhodeus > Rhodeus uyekii. The sequence goes on from JAWRVZ010000009.1 coordinate 6,921,885, forward strand.
TATATCGTTATTTTTCTTTTTTTGAAATGATCTGTAAAGCGCTATATAAACAAAGTTGGCTTGACATAGAATAGATGTAAGCCCCACCCTATCTGTCCAATGACGGTTTCACTGCGCGTTCAGTCTTTTCCATGTGGCAAATTCCATCTGACTCCATTTTATTATGATTTCAAATTTAGGTTAGAGTTCCAATTGGTTATTGGTCATTTCTATGGTAATTTATCTAGTAGACACTTCATTATTCTATTTAACTCTTATTGCACTTGTTAATTCAGGTACCAATGTCGCTCAGAGTCTCACGCCGGCCATTCTTTTCGTCGCCAATAAAACAACTTGGTTATAGTTCTATCAATATTCAGAGTTTATGCAAGAACCTTAACTAATGCCGCTCCAATGCTTGATATTATCATAAGTTTTTAACCCCGCCCCCTATAGTTATTATTATAACTACAAAACAACTTGAATAGAGCTGAAGCAGAAACCAGAGTTTATAGCCATAACCATTGAGACAATGCCGCCCCAATGCTTGCTGTTATCTCAATAGTGTTTTGATCCAACCCTCTTAGTGTGAATGCGACTGTATAACAGCTTATTTAATGTTGAGCAGTTAGTCAGGAATCTAATATCTCACCTGATGTGCCCCATGCTCCATCTTACCTGAGATCTAGTATGTACTTAAACCTGGACACAGATTTGCCGTAATAATGGATGATTCCAATAAAATCAAATGTAAAAATGTACAGTAATACCTTGATACACGAGCATAAGCCGTTCCGGGATAGACTAGATGCACAATAATGTAGGCCTCAGAAACACATTTATTATTATTGATCACGCATAACTTGTGCTGCTCCCAGCTTAATACTCCTGAATCACTCATCGTCCTCGGTAACCACCCACTGTAAAATCAAGGTTGCCCTCTAGTGGAGTTCACATGCAATTACCCCATAAATGAGGCGGCGTGGGCCCCGAGTGCTCGAACATTTAGTGGCGGTGTCTGTAAGTGTGCTCGTATTTCAAATATTTACTCGTATCTCAAAGCAAAAATGTGCTTGAAGGTTTGCTCGTATCTCAGAATACTCGTATGTCGGGGCGCTCATATCTCAAGATATTACTGTATTATTAGTTGGGTAAATGTATAATGCCAATTACATAGTCAATTCAAAAGATAATGGAGTAAAAGATGCATACCTTACATTAGAAAAATACATAATGCAGATACTCGGCATTACGGGCTGATCTGACTACAAATTGCCCTGGACCAGGAGACAAATCTCTTTCAAATGGAAACGTGAGCTAACAATGGAAATTTGGTTGAGAACAGAAGGTAATTTGCATGAAAGACCCTGGTAGAGGGACACCCATCACAGTAAACCCAACATCTCTAAACTCTTAAACTCTTTAACATCTTTTGGTTTACTTCTGTGAAATGAGACCTTTGTACCAGTCGCACTGAGACACTTCAAATGATACCAAACATGTATAGTCACTGATTGCACACTCTTAACGTTGCATGGATTTTGAGTGAGTTTTATGTGAGGGAGAGAATAGAGGAACAGAAGGTTAATGGTGAGGGTAAAGGTGAGGTGTGAACTGCTCAGCGTTTTGCATCTCAGGATGCTAATTTAGGGATAATAGACAATGGACCACAAAATTAGTGTAAAGTAACAAGTGCTGCGCCACTACTGGCAAGAAATGAAATAGCTAAATTATTAATACAATTTCAGTCTGCTGGATATAAATACATTTGTGATGATTAGTACTGAATTTATGTACAGTGGTACCTCGAGATACGAAATTAATCCGTTCCGAGGCGGCCTTCGTATAATGAGTTTTTCGAATCTTGGAACACATTTTACATGTAAAATGGCTAATCCGTTCCAAGCCCTCCAAAAACACCCCATTAAATTTCATAATAAAGCTAAATTGACCTATATACAAAGAAATAACTTAAAATATCGAAGCTTACCTTTCGAGTGAGGCTATATCCGAAAGTGGCGGCAGAGGAGGACGAGGACAAACGGCAGATAACGTACGTATGTACTGTAACGAGTTATATTGGGTAAGGCTCCTTTAAGGTGGAAGTAATGAGGTGGTTCGAACTGAGCGCGAGCAGGGAAGCTGTATGCGGAGTGAGGTGTTTTTCCCACTGTTTTCTTTTTTTTTCTGTTGCTCTTACTATTGTTTTGTTGTTTGGTAACGCGATGGTGATTGAAGCATTGTTTGCCGACTGCTCTGGTGTGTATCGAATGGACAGTTCCTGTTATTAAAGGACCCCTGTGGAATAGCAGTTGTGTCTCACTTGTGGTTCACTCTATGTTAAGGCGAGCTATCCGGCTTCTCCTAGAGAACAAACACGTTACAGTACGTACACTTAACTTTATGAAAACATAAAAAATGTAAAGTTTCGGGTGCGGAGTGGCTGAGCTAAAGCACGCCAGTACGTACGTATAGAAGATGCATGATGGGAGGGATGCTGTCCAATTAGAGAGAAGGATCTCATGGCTTGGCTAGCATCAGGAACCAATGGGAGAGCAGGAGGATGGTGGCGAGTCTACTATAACTAAGATGGCGGCGTGCGGCGCGAGTTTCAAAATTGTTATGGGGCGAATCTCTGACTTTCAGAAACCTTTCGTATCTTGAAAACAATGTGTTAATTTGACCAATGAAAGTCGTAAATTAACACTATTTGACACGCAAATGCCGGGGCACACCAAGCCGACGGCTGACTATCAGGCAATGTTTTTGAGCTTAGGTCGGCTTCGTTTTTTCGTTGGTTCTAGTCAGACGTTGTTGTTTTTTTTGGGCCTATTCAGCGTTTTGAATTGGCACCGGCCATTGGTTAGAGAAAGAGAACTCTGATTGGCCGTTCAGCTTGACGCACAAGAATAAAAGCGAATGTGATGAAAGAGAGTAAAGAAGTCAAGGTGGTACAGACAGAAGACTGTTATGATTTGATGTCGTCTTACCTGAGCGTTCGAATGCTTGAATGTTTTCATGATAACATGAGCCAACAAGAATGAAGAACGTGATCAGTGGGATTGATATACCAAATGATAAGCAAACGCTGCTTTGTTTGGAGTTTGTATATCTGCAGTTCTACATTCAGTTTCCCTTTTGGTTTGTTCAAGCGCAGTATTTTGGCTGAAACACAGTCAACAAGAGGCAAGAAAATAACCAGCTTTCATCATCACTAGTTCTTTGACGTCTTTGTATGTCCCGGCTTAAGAAGTAGTCACTGTGTCACTGTGGACAGCCATAAAGTGTTCTCCTACATCATCTAATGTTCGGTGAATTGTACAGTGTATGTAGTTTTAAAGATATTTTATAGTGGTAGTAAAAGTGTTTCAAATGAACAAGAACATTAAAGAAACAATATCTCTGACAGCAGAGGAAATTATTATTATATTTTTTCAATCTCTGGAATGAGACTGAAATTCCAAAACACTTTCCACATTCTCTCTCTCTCTCTCTCTCTCTCTCTCTCTCTCTCTCTCTCTCTCTCTCTCTCTCTCTCTCTCTCTCTCTCTCTCTCTCTCTCTGTCGTTATGGTTACCTGGATAAACACTTTACATGGAGCCTGTTGACTCATGTCTCGACTTGACTGAAATGTTTTGAATGGCTCTCAGAGAGGCTTGACTTGACATGAAACTTGACATTTAAGACTCTAAGTCTCACGAAGAGAATGTATGTTTGCATGTTTAAAGTCGTGTTTTATATATACTGGATATATATATACAGTACTTGTATATCAAAGTATGAAAAGCCGCCAAATAATTGCTTTCTCACCGACTCACTCCAGTGACTTTAGTCAAGAGCACGTCCACTCTATTCACAACCATGTCTAATTAAACTTTATTTTCTTAATGCATGTTATAGATTTTGTTGTGAACGGTTATTTGTGTACGTTTCATTTTTTTTAAAAGTCATAAATTTTAATTGAAATGTCATAACTGGATCTTCCGGTGAAAATGACAGAATTCTATCTGATGGCGAATGCAGGAGTTCTCTGAACAGTCTGCTTAACATCTCAACGTATATATATATATATATATATATATATATATATATATATATATATATATATATATATATATATATATATATATATATATATATATATATATATATATATACGTTGAGATGTTAAGCAGACTGTTCAGAGAACTCCTGCATTCGCCATCAGATAGAATTTGTCCACATTGTGTATGTCCAAGTGTATCACATCAACCCAAAAAAGAAAAAAAAGTGTGTGTGTAATATATATATATATATATATATATATATATATATATATATATATATATATATATATATATATATATATATATATATATATATATATATATATATATATATATATATATATTACACACACACATACACACACACACTTTTTTTTCTTTTTTGGGTTGATGTGATACACTTGGACATACACAATGTGGAGAATTTATTGCTATTTCCAATTCAATGGGACTTTCATTTGGAGCTCAAAGGCATTTCTTGCTAGTTTTTGTATATTCTACTGAATACGGGAATTGCTTTTTTTTAATTCTTTTTAAACTGAATATCTAAACGGCACCATAATGAGAGAACAAATGTTCCCAACCTTTACAAAAAAACATTAAAAAAATATTTCAAAAATGTAACTACACACAATCTCCATGTTTACAGTTCTGTGTCAGTTAATGGTCACATGACATGAAGAAAATATTTTTTCACTTGGAATTATTTGAACTTTAATTTTTTTATTATTCGCTTATTAACTCAGAACTATACTTTGAAATGACAGTATTTGCTTTCTTTTTGCCCTGCAGATTGGAACAGCAGAGGCTGGAGCAGCTAGAGAGGGAGAGACAGGAAAGAGAAAGACAAGAGAGAGAACGGCTGGAAAGAGAAAGACAAGAAAGAGAACGGCAAGCAGCTCCAGGTCAGTAGAAAGTGTTTCATCTCAACGGAAGAAACTCTCTGTATAATTGCCGTCTTCTCTGAGTAGTTTATGAATGGAAAAAAAGTTATGCATCTGATTACCAATACGCAGAACAGATTTTTAATTAACATTTATGATTTATCTGTGAATGCTGTTGTTTCCCGTTGAATGAACAGTGGTGTGATGTCATTGCTTTAATAATCAGGTTACAGTAGAAAACTAGAACTTCCTATTTATTATTTTAAAATAAACAATAAATTGTTAATTTAACTGTATTAAATTATGTATTCAAATATATATAATTATTTAAAAACTTTTGCATTCTTCAGAAGAACTTTTATTAAACAACCCAAAATATTTGTCTACCCCTATTTCTGAGCTAATGATTAATACGGCATTTTTGTGTGCATATCATCTGCTGTTCTTCTACTGTAGTCATTCCTCCACCACCGCCTTTGGCCCCTGGAGGCCCTCCGGCTCCCCCTGGACCCCCACCTCCCCCTGGCCCCCCTCCGTCTGGACCTCCCGCACCACCTGGTCCTCCTAGTTTTGGAGGAGGAGGAGCTCCACCTCCACCTGCTCCTCCTCTGCCCCCGTCTGGAGGTGGCGGTGGGGAAGGAGGACCAGGTGGCGGTGGTCTCGCTGCAGCTCTGGCAGCTGCCAAACTCCGCAAAGTGGCCAAGGTGAGACAACGAGTGACAGGAGAATCATAACAAGAGAATTTCCAATTTTAAAGATCTGGAGCATTTAAAGTGGCAGATGTCACCCGCAGTGCACTCTAATAATAAATAGTACTTTATGGGTGCAAGCACGTGGACGCTAATATAATTATCTTTGCAGTTTTTGGTGTAAACGCGCCTCAATGCCCCCCCGGTGGAACTTTATAAGGACATTTACAGTCTTAATACACTTTAAGACACGGATTTACTATGCTTTACTTTGATCCTTTTACTATGCAAATGGAAGACCCTATGGTTTAGAATGGCCGTGATATTAAAATGATTTATATAATTCATGTCAGGTGGCCATGATTATTTGCCGTCATGGACAAGATAACAGCTGTTATGGATGTTTTGCAGCGCAAAATCTGATCAAACAGACATATACAGGACTATTTATTTGTTATTTTATCTCCAGCTTGTCTACATCTAGAATTCTGAAGTGAAATAAAGTAGCACTGTAAGATTACAATTTGTTTTTTGCAATGAATTTGAGTGAATTAATAATGGAGAAATTGAGAATCGCCTAATAGTGAAGCTTTTTTTGTGTATTTACAGCAAAGTTATCTCCTCATTTCTGAGAAATATAATGTAGCTTTCAGTAGTGAAGCTGTTTTATTAATAAAACGCATGGGGCAGAGGTTGAAAAGCAGCTCCTGAATGTTGGTGCGCATGCAATTTCTTTCCTTTTATAAAGTTTCCACCTCAATAAAAATATCTGCGAGCGAGCACATAGAGGCACATCTGCTACATAATACATTAAAAAGCTATCTTTGTGGGCAAATGTGCCGCCTTAGTCTGGGTGCTGGCTTGGAATTCAAAGGGGAATCGGATCTACCCGTCTAGACATAGGTCGGATGTCCAGATATCTGATATGTATGTGATTTTAAAACCACATTTGGTAGTGACTGTGCATGTTTTTGTGTTTACACTTGTGCAACAAAGATCTGTTAGTGTAAACGCAGTTTATTAGTGTAAAGTTTCCATGGAAACATTCAAAATATCTGGTTTCCAAATGGAAAGAGAAAACAATAAGAATCATTTTACATTTATGCATTTAGCAGATGCTTTCATCCAAAGCTAGTTGCATTGCATTCAAGATGCAGTTCTTGCTTTCCCTAGGAGTTAAACCCATGACTTTGGCGTTGCAAACGCAACACTCAAAGCAAAAGAATGCAGGCTAAGACGTGTATTCACTAAGATGAAATTTCAAATGAATGAACGTGATTCAGTTTGAAATGTTGCACATATATTCATGCCTGGCTTCTATTATTGACTCTGTGCTTCCCCCTGTAGGAAGAAGCTGCTAGTGGAGGAGGTGGCAGCGGTGCTGCGGCCAGCGTGGCAGCGCCTCCTAAAGCAGACAGCAGCCGCGGCAGTGTATCTCTGCCCAGTGGAGGAGGAGGCCTGATGGGAGAGATGAGTGCAATTCTAGCACGACGGTCAGTAGAAAAATGATTAGGAAAAAAACAAAACAATATGGTAAATGTGTATATCACAGACACATCTCCCCATCTCAGTTTAAATGATCTACAGCCTAATGAGGATGTGATGCACGAGTAGCAGGCTGATAAAAAATGTTTCTGCAGTGAAGTAAATGTACATGTACTTTCTACCTGAATTAGCTAGTTAAAAGTAAATTCTATATTAGTGCACAATTTAAGCTTTTAGAAATTAAAGCGTAAATATCAGTTATAAAATTAAGTAAAACCTACTCAACTTTCTGATACAGATGTTCCCATCATGCACTGCGGCATGAATAATTAAGGTTTTCCAGCTGGACTGTTTAATCTTTGCTTTTGTTGTTCAGTTTAGTAACTTGCTTTTTTGCGACATCTGAAGTTTTTCTTCTCATAATGCCACATTCATACTCAAATTCTCCAACGAATGTTAGCTTTATTGTGTGTTGCGTAGCAGGTGCACGTGTTTACCCCATCGCTTATGTAATGTAGATATGTTGTCCACACAATATCAAACTCAATACTGTGCAACTTAAATGTTTCAAGATACTTGTGCACGTTGAAAAGCATGTCTTAATTCAGTATTATATTTGAGTAAAATGTACTTGAAACTGAAAATTGAAATTACAAAACAAACTTTAACTGTCAAAGAACAGATGTACAGTAATACCTTGAGATTTCTCAAATCATTAATTAATAAAAAAATCTGTTCCGGCCCTCTAAAAAACTCCCTAATTAGCGCTAATAACAATGGAAAAAGCTAGTTTTTAATTGCTATAGACATGTATACAGTAATACCTCGGTTTACGAGTTTAATTCGTTCAAAGAGCGAGCTCGTAAACCAAAATGCTCATACACCAAAACAAGAGAATGCACTAAAGAATGCACTAAAAATCAATTAATTCGTTCCACACGACCATAAATGCCCATTTTAAATATTTTTTTAGTTTTACCCTTTTAATTATAGTTAAAACTATAACCATTAAAATCTCATATAAATACTAATTAATAATTGACTATTAAACTATAAAATACTTGACAATTTACTGTAATGCAATTCAGCTTTCAGCAGTGGAGGAGACGAGAGGAGGGGGGCGCGAGGAGTGGGCAAAGCAAGGATTTAAGTGCAAAAGAGTGAATTTATTATAATAGTGCAGAAAACAAATGAAGTGATAATCCAGAGGTGTATCTCACACGGGAGCGAACGAACGAACGCACTTGAGCCTCGGCCGCGAACGAACGGTGTGTGTGTCTCTCTCTCTCTCTCTCTCTCTCTCTCTCACACACACACACAGGCAGAACTAGGAGACAATGAATTCATGAACCGTGACAGTTACTGCTTAGAGGTACTGTACATGTATATTTCACTACGTGAACAATAGCGATGACATAAGTATCACTGTGGTGAATGATGCAGCCAAACCAAGTGAAGCTGAGAGAATGAATGAGTTAAGGGGTGATAAAGGAGTTGGAAGCATGTTACTGTGTTATGAGAGGCTGTCATTAGGATATTTCCTGTAAAAATGCATGCGACAATGCTGAGCGTTAGGACTTTTTCCACACAAAACATGCGCGTGGGTGAGCACCACAAACACCACAGGAAGACTGTGGGAGATGCGTATGGATGTCAAGAAACGTGAAGTGAACGAGTGAGGCGCATGGTCTCCCAAGTGCTCGACCACCTAGCGTCGCCGTCTGTAAGCGTGCTCAAATCTGAAATATTTCATTGTATATTTTTTCGGATTTCAAAGCAAAAATTTTGCTGGAAGGCTTGCTCGTATCTCGAAATACTCGTATTTTGGGACGCTCGTATCTCAAGGTATTACTGTACTTCAAGTGAATTCGAAGAACGAAGTATGACGTCATTTCGAACAAAATCAGGGCAAATCAAAAAAGATTCAAGTTACAGATTCAAGCTGGCCTATTCAGTCGGTCGAGTTCAGACGTATGCCAGTGAAAACACACTGGAGAGCTGGTTTATAGTAGAAAATGAAGTTGTACTTCTGATTAAACCAGACACTGACAGTGTAATACAGTAAAGTTACTTGATTTTAGCTATCTGTTGGATAAAGTGCTATATAAATGAACAAATTGCAGAGCTTGTGCAAACATATCCACGTTGCTATGATCAAATGCTTTTCTTTTGGTGTATTAAAATGCTTGTTGTTTTCTCAGTTTTGTTTTATGTTTATTTTGTTATTGAGAGGAAAGCGCACAGCTCATATTTACTTATTCCTTGAAATGCAGTGTGGGTGGAGTCAGATGTTAAATAACATTGTAGTGCAGGTCTTGTATTTTGAACTTCGTTTCTACCCCTAAAAGTTTTTACATTTATGCATTTGCCTGACGCTTTTATCCAAAGCGACTTTCATTGAATTCAAGAAACACATTGACATTCTAATCAGTTCTTCCTTTCCTTGGGAATTGAACCCATGACCTTGGCGTTGCAAGCGCCACACTCTACAGTTTGAGCTTCAGGAAATCAACCCCACAGTAGTTTTGTTCATACCGCAAAATGAACGAGAAATGCCATAAAATGAATCCTACCGGTCATAAGATTGTTAGAAACTTTAAAATAGATTTTTAATGGTAAACATTTTGAAGAATAGCTTTATTGGCTATTGAGTCATATATTTCTCACCAGTTTGCTAACCTTCAATGCTTCCCATGACTATAATTCCAATTACACTTATTTCTGGTTCCTTAGCAGTTCTGTTAGTTCTGTGGAAGTATTAAAAAAAAATAAAAATTAACAATTGCATTTACCTTCCTTAGCAATCTGTGCCCAACTGATGAGATCATTTTCACATTTAAACAAGATAACAATTCTTAAATATAATTCTTTCAAAAGGTGTCTGTGTTTACCTTTTAGGGGTGCTATTAATGCAATGTAGTAATTTGTTCTGGCTAAATATGGATGCGTAAATGCATAATAATAAAAAAGTAGTAACATAGTATTTCAGAGTCATTTGAATTTACGCATATATTCAATAGAAATGTCACTGAGTTGTAATACTGCAAGTGACCACAGACTGTAATACTAGACAGATGGATTACATTTTTGTAACTTAGTCTTGACAGTTGGTTTTGGGAATTTTTGTCTTTTCCTGTTCAACCTGAAAGATGTTTTTTGCGTGATTAGAAAATAACAGCCTGGGGTGTTTCCTAGGTGACTGTTGATCGAAGTGCTCTGGTAATAACCTTGAAATCTAAAGGGTGCTGGGGGCTTTAAATACGAGCAATGTGAAGCACTTTCTCATTACAGAATATTTGTTATTCAACCTGTAGTTTAAGAGGCATGACAAGGTGCTGCATTACTGACACAATATAATTCCTGTAACTGAGGCAGAGAACTCTGCTTTATAGTGTGCATTAGTGCCGGAAGTCTTTTTGGGATTCCCATAAGTCTTTGTTAAACCATTATAAGCCATGAATTAAGCCAACCAACAAGGTGAATCATAACCTTACAAACTTTCTGAAACAGAACAATGTTCTTTGTGACTGTATACATAACGGCTATAATGAGGGAAAGAACTGCAATCGTTTAAAGCATTGTGAATGGACAGTTGATGGATATAAAATTTAAAGTTGTTGATTGTGTCTGGAGAAATATACGTTTTTTTTGTGCAAAGCCTGTAAATATATTGAGATCTAAATATTTATTAGGATAAATTGATGAATTGCCCCTTAAAGGTTAGTTGAAAAACAAAATTAACCATCATCATTTACTCACATTTATGTTGATGATTCCTAAACATGATCCATATGTTTAATCTCAATCTTCTGAAGAGACACAATTGCTTTATATGGCCAATTTAATTTAGTCTTTCACTCGCATACATTGATACACTGCAGAAATCTCTCAGGTTTCATTAAAAATATCATAATTTCAGTGATGAAAAAGTCGTGGTTTGGAATGACATGAGCATTCATTTTTGAGTAAACTATTCATTCATGCAAGTCATCCTTGCACGGAATGTATTGCTTCAATTGCGCTTTTCATTTATTTTACAGACTTGCTCTAATGTTATCTATGGATATTACGTCATAAATAACCCATGATATTTCTTTGGCTGGTGTATAAAAATGTATTGTAAAATGACTGTTGTCGTTGTGTGGTCTGACACAGGAGAAAAGCAACTGATAAAGGAGAGAAGCCGCCTCCGAAAGCAGAAGAGCCCAGTAATGTAAGAATAACTTCCATAAACAAAGCATTTGCGTGATTTTTTTTTTTTTTCCCAGTTAAATGCAAACTCACCGATTCTAAAGATTACATAAGTTATATCATTCACAATCCAGTCCACAGTTCCTTAACCTTAGTATTGGTAGCATATCCTGATAGCATTACAGCGTTACTGTTTGTCGGGATCAGATCTAAGATTTTTCTGAAAGGCTGGAATTTTCCGAATAAAAAAATTTATTTCCTGTAAATCGACTATTTAAAGTGCATGCAAAGTCTTAAAAGATTTATAGAGCTTGTCCATAGATTTGAGATGGACTGTAACTGCTATTACTGTAAACGGAAGTAGTTAAATTGAGTTAGACTTGAAACGCTAGCACTATTACTGAATGCAGAACATGCACTCTTTCAATCTACTCTCTGTCTGTTTCTATTCCTTTACCTGTTGATCTTCAGGATGATTCTGACGCTCAAGGCCCAGGCGGTAAGAATACAATGCATTTGTGATTTGATATTTGCAACCTTTAGATATTTGTGACATTTTCTCATCTGTGATTTTTCTTTTTATTTTCGTTAACAGACTTTAGGAGACCGTGGGAAAAATCAGCCACCATGCCCAGGTAAACACTCATTTACAGACACAAATATTTCTTTAAGTTATGTAACAGTACTGAATCTCCTTTAGTCTGATGTTTGAAGAATTGAGTGAGTATGGACAGTGTGATTGTCCATAGGGCCCTGTAGTTGAAAGTGAAGTGTATATATACAGTACATGTCTCAAACAGGACAAACTCAGCACCCAGAAGTCTGGAATCACCCTCTTCCTCTAGCCCACTTACCAGGTACATTTATTACAGTATGCTCTCATGTGGTTATGGTCTAACACTGTCAGTGCCGCTGGTTTCCTTGCTTTCACACACACATTTACCTAAACATGCAGTACGGTAACTTACGCAAGTACATATTATATTTTCAAAACTGCTCAAACTTTGGACCATCCATCCGCAAAATTTTAATGCATTAAATATATAATTGATAAACGCATAAATATGTAATTAATATCCATAAAATGAGTACACCCTAGATTTAATTCAGCATATGTATAATATTCTAGTACAGTAGAACCCCGACTTACGAAATTAATCCGTTCCGAGGTTGGCTTCGTAAGTCGATCTTTTCGTAAGTCGGTCAGGCTTTTACATGTAAATTGCCTAATCCGTTCTAAGCCCTACGGAAACACCACATTTAATTTTAAATGAAATAAAAAAGCTATATAAAGCTATGCTTGTTCAGTATGGCATGACAAGCACATCCCAGCTTCATATTTCTAAATTATCTCCCTTTTGGTCTCCATGGAGAGCATCCTCTTCTTCCCTTTCACTTTAACTTTCACCGTGAAATGAAATGGGAGAGGAACGCCGCTGTGCAGAGGCTGGTGGGAGCGATGCTGACCTATAGGAGAGCAGGATGCTGCAGCGAAAGCTAGCGTCAGAGCCGGGAGCAGTGTTGCCAGATTGGGCGTGTTCCCGGCGGGTTTTAAGTTGTAGTTGGGCTGGAAATCTTCAGTCCAATCTTGCAACACTGGCCGGGAGACAGCCAATGGGAGAGCAGGACGATTGGTGCGAGTTTCCGGGTCAGTGGCGCGCAAATTTCAAAACAAAACTCTGAAATCGTCGCCTCGGCTGAGATTTCGTTTTTCGCATCTCGATCATTTTGTCGTTACTTGGGCGAAAAAAGACCCGAAATCTTTTATCGTACGTAGAGCGTTTCGTAAGTCGGGGTTCTTCTGTACTTCCTAATTCTAAGGATACTGCTCTGACCCTTCTTAGCACAAGAGTGCAAGTTTATGACAAATTGTCACATCTGTCCTGTTTAACTCCTGGATGGCCTCCTTAAATGAGGAGTGTTGCTCAACTCGTTTCTACAGAATCCCACACAGGTGCTCAAGTGAGTTAAGATTGGGTGAAATGCATGTCCAGAGATGTTGAACAAATGCCCAGCAATGTAGGGAATGAGAAGAGGGTAGCATGTGTGTATGTGTATATATATATCTATGTATAGTAGTGTGAAAAAGAGTTTGTCGCCTTCCTGATTTCTTATTTTTGCATTTCACACTTAAATGTTTCAATCATCAAACAAATTTAAATATTAATCAAACTAATTCAAATATTAGTCAATTAACAGAAGTAAACACAAAATGCAGTTTTTAAATGAAGGTCGTTGTTATTGAGAGAAAAGTGTGAAAAAGTGCTTTCCCCCTAAACCTAATAATTGGTTTGGCCACCCTTAACAGCAACAACTGCAATCAAGTGTTTGCGATAACTTGCAATAAGTCTTTTACAGCGTAGTGGAGGAATTTTGGATCGTTGTCCTGCTGCCGAACCCAAGTTCGCTTCAGCTTGAGGTCACAGATGTCCAGATTTTCTCCTTGAGAAAGACCACGGTAGAAAGATTTTTGGTAGACCGCAGAATTCATGGTTTTGTTTATCAGAGCAAGTCTTCCAGGTGCTGAAGCAGGAAAACAGCTCCAGACCATCACACTACCACCACCATATTTTACTGTTGGTATGATGTACTTTTTTTTAAATGCGATGCTGCTTTCCGCCAGATTTAATGGGACACACACCTTCCAAAAACTTTTGTCTTGTCAGTCCACAGAGTATTTTCCTGAAAGTCTTGGGGATCATCAAGATGTTTTCTGGCAAAAATGAGACAAACCTTAATGGGTTTTTTTTGCTCAGCAGTGGTTTTAGTTTTTTTTTGGTTGGGTGGGTGCATTTTGTGTTTATTTGTTATCTTTGACCTATATGTACATTTTGTTTGATGATCTGAAACTGTGACAGGAAGGGGGCAAACTTTCACACCTCTCTAAAAATATATATGCTTGCCTGAAACTGTCCGTTAGCTGATATATATATATTTTTTTGCATCCGTTCATGACTCGTTCGGATCGTTCAGAAATCATTTAATCATGCTGATGTGATTCTGTAGAAACGTTGCGACAGAGCCCCTAAAGTGACATGGTGATAGAAAAAATATGAGATGGGAGGAAATAAAATATTTCAGTGATTTTGCAAAAGCATCGGCATATAAGTTTTCCCATCTCATATTTTTTCAATCTCCATGTGCCTTTAAGTGCTCCGTACATTTCTTATTATTATTTTATTATCTCATTATAATTATTCTTATTACAATATTAAAAGCCGTTGTAGTTTGAAAGTTTTGCCCACACACACACACACACAGTGCTGGTTGTTCGGGTAGACTTGACCCATCATGAGACTGGAGTGGATCTGAGTTTCCGATCTTGTTTGGTTTCATCTTTGCTGGTTTTGCCATCGTTAAACTCGTGGGCTTTGGAAAACTCTTTGGCTTTCTGTAGCAACACTGTCACGGTATTACATGCTTTTTTTTTTACAGTGATATTACATGCTTTGTTTAAGGGTATTTACATTTGTCAGGCTTGGGTTTATTGCTGCAATTCTCTTATTTTCCTTAGAGGGCTCTGTGTTACTGACTTTATTACTTCTGTTTCCAGCAGATCGGTGTATATTAAAGCTCTCTCCACATCCATGACTTAAATTCTAAAACCACAGCATCACTTTTGCTGTGAAACAAAACATAAAAGTTTCTAGAATATTACGATTCGAATTAGCACCAAAAAATTGTCTAAAACAAAGGTGCACAGATTATCACTTTTCCCAGTGGGTTTTCAAAGTGGGAATCTTTGCTTTTTGCCCCAGCTAATATTACAGACTTTTTGTCTGCTAAATGTATTTGTAAAGAGCACTTTTTTGGCAGTGACGTTGTTTAAATAAAGCCATGGAAGTGGATGAGACTTTGATATTGGGATTTTCCTCTGAATAACTCTTAAGCTGGTCTAATGCCATTTGGGACGTTGTCAGGCCTTTATTCCCTTCCCCGTTCTCTTTTGACCCATTTCTATTTATTAATTACTTTTTTCCTGTTTTTTCAGGATGAAAACTGTTAACCAATCAGCAGAGCCTGAGAGTGGAGAAGGAGAGTCGGAGATGGAACGAATTAAACAGGTCAGAAATAAAGCCAGTCAAAAAATAGCTAACCGTACAGAAATTTCAATACAAAAGGTAATTGCAACTTTTAAAATATATTAAAATGAATATTAGACTGGCTGTCATATTGAGTTCACTTTGTCCTAAACATGAGATATGCATTACATTAAAGCAGTGCTTCTCAATTATTTTCTGTCACGCCCTGCCTAGGAATAAGTAAACATTTTGTGCGCTTAATTTTTATAATGATCATGTTCGTTGATCTGTGATGCACGACGGGCGCTGCTGTTAGTTTGCGGTTCAGAGAATCTGGTCTGTTTGATTTACACGTCAATTCAGTCACCTTTTCTGAAATACGTGATAGTAAGTGGCTTGTGAAGTGGAAGAAGAGCAGAGTAAAGTTTATAATTACCAATACAATGTGTATCTGATATGAATAAAACACCTTGTCAGTTTATAATTTAATGGATTGCTATTTCCTCTTTTATAGACATCCGTGTGTATTTTCAAAGTATAAATGTATTGTTTGCCAGTGCTTTTGAGTATTTAAATGTTTGAAACCTAAAAGAAACCTTGTGTGGTTGAAAACACTGAATAGTTGTGATAAATGACAAGTTCTGAGCGCGTCTTTCTCTGGATCAGTGCCAGACGTGTGAATTTAGCGGTTGATCACATGACTCATATGAACATACGTGTGATTGTACATGTCAAAGGGTGAAGGGTTTGTTATCTGAACTTCATATCTGCTGCTCTTGTTCAGTGCAAGAAAACCTACTCCCTGGCATGTTCCGCAGGGCCATGCGTGCCCCCCCGGCATCGCTTTTCATTAAACCACTGCATTAAAGGCTGATATGATTAACGCATTAAGATATGATTAACACGTATTGTTTAAAGCGGCTTGCCACATCGGATGCGGCTAACAGTTGCAGATGTGGTGTTTTCTTACATTTCACAGGTATATTCTACATCTGTAAATGTTAGAAAGTCTTTTCCATTTTGCTAAAGAGTGGACCCTTATGCCCAGCCCTAAATAAAATTTTACAATATTTCACAATAATATTGTTTTTACTGTATTTTTGATTAAATAAATGTAGTCTTTTTCAGCTGTAAGGACTTTTCAAACAAACCTTTGAACAGTAGATGTAATGGTTCTCAAATGTGGCACAATGTAAATTGTAAATTGAATTAATTGTTAAATTGTGAGTTTTGGTCACATTACTTAAGGTGAGCGTGTCGGAAGAGTTTGTCCTGGTTATTGTATGATGATTGAAATTGTGAAATGTCCTTAAACGATTTAGTTTATTTAGAAATCGTAGTTGTCAAAAACACTTCTAACACTATTGGAATACAGATTGCGCATGATAGCCAGGGTTAAAATTGCCAAATCAAGTTAAAAATTGCAGCTGAAACTGTAGCTTTCCAGTTGCCCAGTAACTTTATGATTTTTGATAATGCATGGTGGTAAGGATACCGGTTTTTATATAATTGTGTAAATCTATAGTCTGAAGAATTACTATTACTATAGTTTCAGAGTACTGTAACAGCACTGCGTTTCAGTTTCCATTCACAGTAAGTGGCGTGTTTGAGTCGCATATTTGCATTTGGGAGTGCAGTATGCGTCATGGGAACCGTTTATAAATAGTTTGTTGTTGTCAACTTGTCAACAAAGAGAAGCAATAAGGTCTCCCTTTGGTTGTTCTGTAACCTAATACTTAACCTAATAATTAATAGTACCATTCGACTTAATGGTAAAGACCAATCAACGAGAATTGTTGAATAAAATCAAATGTATTTACTTTAGTTGTAACACAAGGAAGATGATTCAAGAGTTTTATTTGTCACATACACCATTATATATAGAATATACAACCGGCAGTGAAATGTAAACTAGTAATGAGTAACTATTCCAACTAATAACAGTGTTCTTCCATTCGCAGCAGCGCTGAGCAGAGCTCATGTCAGAACAGAAGCAGGTGTCTGTGTTTATCTAAGCCGCATACTAATTGGTCAGTAGCCGCTCGTCAATTTCAAAATATTTGAGAAAACCAATCAAATCAGAGAAGGCGGGCTTTATGTGCACACAGCTGTCAGTGCTTTGGGATGGGGTGAGACCCACGGCAGCACTTGCTGCTCGTTGAGAAGCGCAAGAATGTGCTTTCACTTCAGAGAGTCTCCAAAAGTCTCCAATAACTCCAGATAAAGTCGTTAGATTTGTCGCTAGTCGCTTTTTTGAAAATGTGTCACTAGAGTGGTCTGAAAACACGCTAAATATAGTGACAAAGGCGACAAAGGCAACACTGTCCGCGAGTTCTTCTGCGGCTGCGCGGCACCACTGGAGATTCTTGTGCGATCCACGTGCAACGTGAACTTGGCACATGTGCAGTGAAATGGGTACGATCATCAGTCACGAGATAACCATGTGAAGTGGCGAATTTGTCCCTCTTTTGTGCTCGAGATATCAGGGTTCGGTGACATTAAAGAATCGACGTAACCGATGAGAAAATGCTAAAACAAATAGGGAGTTTGGCAGTTCCACTTCAAAAACATCGACATAATAGGGTTGGCGATTTAACCGTGAGTCGAGATAAGTGAACTCCACTGTACTAAGTTAATACCATGAAAAAAGCGGGGCATAGAATGTAAATGATTAAGTTGGATGTCGCTTTTGATTTTTTCTTTTCTCTCTCAAACGCAAGTTGTCATAATCCTTTCTTCTCTCTTGTTTGAGTGAAACGGCTTCTCAAACAAGAAATAAAAGCTTAGAGTTGGACTTGATTTTGTCTATCGGGAATTGATTAGATGAATGGATCATTGTTGTTTGCTATTGCTGTGGTTTCATATGAGTGACAAGAGGGAGAAGTTATTTTGATTAAATATTATGAGGACGCATTAATTTTAAAAAGTTATGTGGAGATAAAATAATTTATAATATATACCACAATATTCTGTAAAAAAAAAAAGGATTATCAATTTTGATTTCATATTATTATACCTTATTAAGGTCCTTATGACAAATAAATGAAAGATTATTTGTTATTTATTGACATTAGCAATAATTTAATTCAGAAATAATGTTCTGGCAATATGCATCAATGCCAGGCTCTCTTGAGAGAGGATTGCACATGGATGAGAGAGCAGTCCATCTTCCACCGATTGCATGGGGTAATAATGCAAAGTGAAAGCAGTCAGAATCCATTTGAAACTTATTTTTGTAGAATCTGTCTGTCTATCTATCTATCTGTCTATCTATCTGTCTGTTATCTGTCCATCTATCTGACTTTGTATATCTGTCATCTGTCTGTCTGTCATCTATCCATCTATCCATCTATCTATCTATCTGTCTGTCTGTCTGAAAAGTAATGATTATGAGTGTATCAGAAAAAAAAAAGTCTTGTTAGTTTACATGAATAAAAGTTCTCTAATCTGAGTAAAACTAACGGAGTATTTTAAGATGATTCCGCTATTATCAGGAAAATATGCAAGTGATGTCACTGGCGCATCCGTCATGCAATGAGAACGCTATTCTTTAGCACACGCACTCGAATATGTGACTAATAATAGTGCACATTTATCTGTTAACGTTAAGAGTAGAAGCATGTAAAGTTGCACGTTTCAAATTTTAAGCTGCATTAATGTGTGCACTTGGGTGAAATGCAGAGCACAAATTCAGTTCTTTTTTTTTCTTCTTGCAACACAATTTTTGTCGACTTAAGTCAACCATTAGGGGGCAGCACTATAATTTTTTTCTTCAAGATGTTTCACTCTAGCCAGTCATTTCATGCTGAAGAAAGGATTTTGTTCTTTAGGATCTTAGTTTTTGCTGTGTTTACTTGCTTTTGCTTTTATTACCGTGATTTTAATCAGCAAAGATATTATCATGTGAACATGAATTTGTTTATCTGATTGTTTAGGAACTGCTAGAGGAGGTGAGAAAAGAGCTTCAGAAAGTTAAGAATGAAATCATCGGAGGTTAGTACAACATGTTTCTTTTTCTTTCCCTTCCTGTCCCTGCTGTGTTTAAAATGAATATTATTTCTTGTTTGTTTCTTCCCATGTGTTCTTTCACAGCCTTTATTCAGGAGTTACAGAAACGAGGATCTACATAGTCCCACAGAAATGGATTGGAAGGGATTGCTCGATCCTGAGAACCCAGGGATACACACACACACACACACACACACACACACAATCACCCAGGGACTTAACCCTACATCATTACCATTCAATCCAAAATGAGCTTTCTTGTACCTTTTCCTGCCAACATTTTCTTTCACATTCATCCACTTCTTTTCTCTCCACATTTAGTTTTATGTATTTAGTTTTCCACTTAATGTTTTACATACCGTACACATTGTCACCCTCACACTGATTCCTGTAATACACAGTGCATAAATGCTCACCTTAAAACTTGCCTAAAGTTATTGTATTCAGGGAATAAAGCATATCACTTATCCCAGTGACTGTAATGGCCATATTCAGACCCGCAGAGCTCGCGACTTGTGATGCAGCGCTAAGGCGGAAGGATCAAAATGGGTCTTGGAGAAAAAGACCTGAAGTACACACACTTACACACACCACACAAGACCGAAGAACACCATTTCAGGTTCCAGGTTCGATTTCAGCTGGGAGATTTTCATGTCAGACCTGATTCGGCACCTTTTTTTGGTATAGGGAAAGCATTAACATATTTAACACATTAATTTGAGGCTCCGAGCTTCATGTTTTGTGCGTGTGGTTGCATGTTTGCGTGTATGGATGTATGGCTGCACTTGCCTCTGTTTATGGGTGCCATCTTGTTTGTGGTCTCCTATCCGTTGGTGCAAAACAACTGTTCTCAAAGCTCCAGCCCTCATTTGACATGTTTTGAAACTTTGTGTTGAGATATGAAATACTATGGCCATGATAATTTTTGTCTGTAGGCCATGCCAAACTGCCTTGGAAAATACATATAAATATAAATATATATAAGGTATATATATTTGTTTTGAGGGAAAATGATAGAAAAGTTGAGATAATGTTTCTATTTTAATTGAAATAATTGGTGAATGGGGACTTATTGTGATTTATAATGTTTTCTTCTCAGAGATTGTTATTTTCTGTTATCTTTTGTTTCCCTTTTTCTATAGAATATAGGCTTTTTACACTGAAATATACAAAGAAAATTGCGTAGAGACACTGGATTAGATGCCTTTATAGTCAAATACAGATGCTTCTTCTACTGCACTTGTGTCTGCCTCGTTTTTATTACCTCCAGATACCCACACGTCACAAGACAAATAATTATACAGTGATCCCGCGTTTATAGCGGTTAATGTGGTCTGGAACCTCCCGCGATAGGTGAAAATCCGCGAAGTAGGATTGGGCCCCCTAGGAATTTCCGTATATGTGTGTGTACCAGAATGTTTAAAATATGTACATTTATACTTTAAATTTTTATTAAATCTATTTAATTATATAACCTTAATATTATACATTTACTCTCTCTCTCATACGATACGTATTATGGTGCTCTACACTCATCAATGACAGTAGTATCTTGAGACTCCAGTAATGACGATGATGACAGACCTGTGCGGTTCCATGAATGTGATGGTGATGATGGTGTTACTGCACTGGTATAATGAGGCCTTTAAATCAGTTCGGGAAGCACTTCGTCGTCAGATATCGGCACTGGATCATCAACATTTGCTTCTGAGAGAGGCGAAGAGGCTCCCACTCCACTCGTGCTCTCATTGGTCGATCTCGCGCCGGGAACCAATCACGTGTCTTGTCTGAGTGCCGTGGGTGTGTACAAAGCCTCTGAGAGAGTTTCTCTCTTTGTCTGGAATCCTGGGAAACTGTTTCTCTTGCAACACGATGAAACAACGCTGCTTTCCGCAATACGGCTGCCGATATGGTGGTATTTTTGAATTTCGATTAATATTTTTGAAAAATCCACGATGCACTGAGGCCGCAAAACTTGAACCGCGAAGTGGCGAGGGATTACTGTAATGTATTATTTAGCCTCGCCACGAAACCTAACCTATTCGTTAGGCGATGATCTGATTTCTCTGTTTTTTTCAACTGTGCCATGGGTTTCAGGTTGAAAAATGGATATGATAATACAGGTTAACCTAGCATGAAGTGAAACTGAAATCCGGTCTGAGGTTGGTTTCAATGCAACAACATATGTACTCTTAAGAAAACATATTTGCAGCACATGTATTGTCATCACACATACTGGACATAATAAAAACAATTTTGTTATGAAATCCAGGAAACAATTTCTTTGACTATATAAATGTTTATTTAGCCGTGGCTGAGAGAGCAACAGCAGAAGGATAATGAGCTGTTGTTTCCTGTTATGAATGAACCCAAGCGCAGTTGTCAACAACTGCTATCTCACTCTGCTTTTAGAAGCCAGCCCTGATAAACACATTTGATTTTAGAATAGAAGATTAGAATAACCTCAACAACAGGCCAAACCGAGCGCAATAACAATACGCAAATGCTACAGTCCTGCAGATAATATCTGTTCTTTAGAAATATTTTTCTGTGTTTTCTTTGTCACGCATGTTTTCCAATTTCCACTGGCCCCGTCGTATGGAAATAAAGGAGGCCATTAAAAGAACCACAAACAAATATCGCGTTTCGTGAATCTGATCATTCAGGACAAACATATAGACTTGCTAAACAAAGCCACAGCATCTCGAGATAAGGTCACCATGAAATCAAAATGGACAATTCTTTTTATTTTATTTTTAAGAATGTTGCAGTGTTTATTACGTCTCTGCACTTCATTATATGTATATACAGTATATATTTTATTCAAATGCTCTTGTAATCATTAGTTAAAAATAACTTCACCTTCCCTCGACATCTGTTCTCTTCATGTTGTATCTCTCGACAGAGGATGCAAGGATAAATATTCTCCATAACTGAAAGCAAACTGGCATTCAGATCTGCCTCCATTTAGTTGGCGACGCCCAACTTCCAATAATCCAATCAATTCCTGTGAATGAAATCAAGCCCAGCCCTGTAAGTGTTCACATAGTTATCGTTCTTGGTTTGAACGGGCCTTTATTGTTACAAATCTCTAAGTAATATACAGTTGGGGTGTTTCTTCCCAGGAAAGATCATGTTTTTCTCAAAGGAATAGGTTGAATGAACGATTTAATTAATCTACTGCATCCAAAACTGCCTGCATTTTAAATTGGTACTTGTTTAAATCAGCAATTACTTAACCCTGTTAAATTCAGCAAGAAATGGAAGTTTTGATTTACTCCCTATTTTGACTCATAACTGTGTGAAACACAAGAAAAAATGTAGGGTGGGACTTTTTTTGTCCATTTTGTCGATATGATTGGATGGTTGCTGTGATGTACAGAAGTAGTAGGTAATTTGGGTAATTTTCACCTACTAATTACTGAATACATACATATTATCAATTCATGTGCTAATTTTGTCTAATAGAATAGTGCGTTCAAGACACACATTGACATTCTAGGCTTTCCCTGGGAATCGAACCCATGACCTTGTTGTTGCAAGGCCACACTCTACTGTCAGAGCTAAAGGAAAGCACCTATTTGTTGCCACTTGTAACTTGCATAAAAAACAAGGACCGAAACTATTGTCTATTCTATTCTGTGGTGATGCAGGAAAAGCCGATGACAATTTGTTCCCCCACACAGATTTCATAATAATTTATTTGCATACTGTGTACTACTGTGGTGGTACCGTGGAATAATAATGGTATGTGATAATAGCACGATACCAAATTATCAAATTATTTTGCTCCTTCGCACCATATTACTAGTGCTTTTGATGATTCTTATTACTGTTTATAAACGTACCCACAGATCATTATACTGTAATTAGAAAATATGAAACCATGCTAATATTGGAGTACGATATTATTCTCTCTTAATCTTTAGGCTTTAATCCCACTGAGCAAACATTTTTAGCTACTTGATACTATTAAGATTACATTAAGTGCACGAGGCTACCATTTATATAAATGAGCATAATTTAGGTAAAAGATGGGCTTCCTCCTCTTGTCAGGTTGGTTAGCCATACCTGTCTTTCTGACTGATTAAATTATAGGCCACATCTTTATTGTGTTTAGTTGATCAGGGACTAATTATTGGCCAGCCATTACTCGTATTATAAAAGCATAACATATTACTGGCTTACACACACACAAATAAACAAACGTGATGTCCACTTTAATGGACGCAACGCCTGAAGGGGTTAACTTTAAAAAGAATATTGCAGAGGAACTGTGACACATAAACAGCAGAGGGCGCGTGTAGAGTAAATGCATGTATGCGTACAGCATTGAAACAGTAATTGGTGAAACAATCCGGACGGCTGTGATTTCCCTCAAAAAAATCCCTCTCTCGCTTTTATGCATTACTGACCGACAGCAACTGAAAAAACGAAGCTTTTCAAATTTCGGACGTTGGCCGTGACGTCGCGCGGAGCGTGAGCTGACGTCATTTCCTGTTTGTGCTCCCGTTGAGTCGCTAGACGGAGGCCTGTTCTCACACCAGCGCGTAACGACGCTCGCAGACCGACAAAGGACGGGCACGACGAGCCGTTAACAGCCTCAACCGCCTCAGATACGCGTCGTGGGATGAGTTTGGGCGAGCGGGCTCGTGTTTCGGGCCGCTGAGGGGCGGTTGGGTGTTGTTATTTTTGGGGCAGCTGAGTGGTCATTGGCAGAGCTCAATACACAGCAAACACAAACGCCCTCGCTTCACTCCACTTACATGGGCTTTTGAGGATTTGTGCTTTTCGCTTGATCAACTCAACGCAGAAGAATAAAAGTGGAGGTAAGCGACTGAATCGTGCATCGATGGCTAGCGCGATGTTTAGCCTAGCCCGAGTCTCGAGATTCAGTGACTGATGTGTCGTTTCCCATCGGGATGCATTACCAGAAATATTCTCCTCGCGAGTGCGTGTTTCTTCGTGTTACCGGACAGATAAACCGCGTCTCCCGTCACGACACACGTTTGTTCCCCGTTTCCTCTTACGAGCCTGTTTAATACATGTAAAAACGCGTGTAGACTCATTTAAACCCATGTGGCGCTTACGCTTCCCTCTCGTTTGCTTGTACGTGCATCGTTGCGTGTTGACAGAAATATTGGCCTAAGTAGTAAAAAAGAGAGTAGAATTAGTGTATGCGAGTGTATCGATCAGGCCCTTCACGCGTTGCACAGATGCATGATGGACGCGCATCTGATCGATCGCTTTTATTAATAGAGCAGCCATGCTGTTCCACGTGGAGTTCGGGTCAATTCTCTCTGCGCGTGTGAAATACTTCAACTTTATGTAGGCTTGAAGCGGTCAGTCTGGTGTGAATCGGCGCGTGAGGGGGGTGGATAGGGGTCAGGTTTAGGGCCGCTCGGTCTGGAGTTGCAACGTTAAGCACAGAAAATGTGTAGCCCTTAGTTTGTTGAAACGGCCGCAGCTTTTGTTTGTCTTTCTCTCGTGGACTTCAAAGTGCGTATGTGCGCGCGCGCGAGAAAGAGGAACCGACTGACCGCCGGACACACGCACGCTCGCCGGAGACAGTCGGTGTGTTTGTGATGCCAGTGCATGTGTTGAGCAGTTGTGTAATGACTAGCAGGGGCGTCACAAGGTGGGGATTTTATTTTGCAGGGATAATCCAGTGTTGTGCCCATGGTGATAGGACAGCATGCCAGGTCTGTCCCAGAGGCATTGCTATGCCAGGAAACTCCACTGGCACATACTGATCTTACACTCACATCTCACAATAACAATAATAAAAAATCTGAAAAACACTTAAAAGTGGTGTTTGCTAAGGCTGTTATGTAGGGTTAGTGGTTTGAACAAACACTGCACACTTAATGTAGACTGTGGCATACATTACAAACAACAATGCTTCATGTCTTGCTGAGGAGAGTTGTTTTCTAAGCGATCAGCTGTATGTCAAATTTTCAGAAATCCCATTCATTTACAGTACAGACACCAAAAATTAAGAGCTGAGAGTTTTACTTTTCAGACTTTGGACCATATTGATGATAACATCGTTTTGTGGTAAACTGGGAAATGTTATATGTCATAAAATATTAGACGAATAATGTTGTTGTTTCAGATAATAATTCTGGGAGTTAATTTGTTTGTCTTAGCTCTCTGGAAGATTGATAAAGATCCTTCAAGAATACATTTTCTTTCACTGTTTTGCTACTTGGATTAATATTTCATGCAAAGAGATTGATCTAATACCATGGTGCATATTTTTACATGTATAATAACATTCTGACAGTTACAATAAGCCAATAGTTATTTTAGTGTTTTGGTAAAAACGCTGACTTTCATTCACATCAAAGGAGATATTGTGAAGAATATTTTCGGCCTTTGTTTTCCGCTTATGTTCTAATCAGTGTCAAATCTAACGTGCCACATTTGATTGAATTGAGTTTTATGTCTGTAACCTGATGTAAAGTTTACAAATCATATTGAACTACTTTTTTTTTTTTTTTAAGTTTCGAAACCTTTTAAAGTGATTGTTAACCAATATTTTCTTAAATCTGTCGTTTACTCATTCTCATGTTGTTTCAAACGCAGGGGCGTCACTAGGCCCTTTTTAAACTTCTGCCCAGCCCCCCTAAAAAATATATTTGATTAATAAATTTTTGATCGCTTCAGTCCCCTTTAAAAAAACTCATTTGAAACGGCGGCAAGCTGCGTCAAGTTTCGGCTCCTCCCCTTATCTGAGTCTGCTTGGTTTTAGCGCATTTTTCAATCTGCAGGGGCGCCGAGCAGGGTGAACATCAAGGTGTGTGTCGTGTGTGCGTGCATTTATTGATAGATTGCTAATGCTATGATATTACACCTGTATCGGTGCAGTTCTTTGTCATAAATGCATTTCAGTTTACATAATGTAATCATGGAATAGTGCAGGGGTGGCCAACCCGCGGCTCGGGAGCCGCATGCGGCTGTTTGACTGCTCTTTTGCGGCTCTCATCTGGCCCGCGGAGACCTTTTTGTCTACGGAAAAAAATACCATAAATTTACGTGTATCCTGCCAAGATCAGCCGCCGCTCACGTGGACATGATGTTTTTTACCGAATTCAAATAGAGGCGCGCAGAAGCGCGTTCCCTTTCGAGAGTGGGAACGAGATGTTTAATGAAATGCATTTGGGAACTCCTCCCCTTCACGTCATTTCTGAAACCTTATGGATAACAGCAGTTGACAACTGGCCAATCGTAGCGCGATGCAGATCTGGCTGCCAGACGGTATAAATATCATTTCCTTCATACTTCTCTAAACGGAATATGATAAAATAACAGAGGTTACGATAGTAACCGGAGACGTTTTCCAACCGATCACTACATTACCAAACCGTTTGTTACTTTTTATACTTCCGGTCACAGTCAATGAGATGATATACCGTTTTTTCCCGCATATATAATTCACAGACGCATTCTTTTTGTATGCTCATATAGCTCGCGGGTGTCATAAGTAAAATGTATAAAGTTTTTATTTATAAACATATAAAATGTGTGATATATGTGCGAGACCTTTCTAATGTCAAAACCCCATCAACAAATGCGAAATCAACTTTTTATGCGGCTCTCCGCAGTCATGAGCTTTATTTTGTGGCTCATGCTGAACAGGTTGGCCACCCCTGGAATAGTGGATTGCAGTAAGGTTAGTAGCATACCACCCTACCCTAATAGTCAAATAATATTTTTTTAATCATACCCTTATTGGGGGCTGAGCCCCCCTAAAATCAAAATCCTAGAATCGCCCCTGTTCAAACGGCTGTGACTTTCTTCTGCAGAACAAAAACACAAAAATAGATATGTTGTAAAGTATTTTTATTTTTTCGGCAATGCGACTGTCCCAAACAACACAGGATTCCAATGAAGTACTTCAAGCGAAAGTGAAGAACAAACTGGTGAGACGCCGTTTCGAACAAAATCAGGCCAAAACAAAGTTTCGGGAGTTCAGAGCTGTTCTCGGGGAAATGTTTGCTCTGGATAGTAGACACCTTTGTACTTCCATTGATCATTGGTGATCACAAGGAAATATTCTCTGGTTCAGTTCTGTTCTGCCAATGGAGGCCCGACAGCCGAGAGGAAAAAACACACCTGAGAGTCGTTTTATAGTACAAAATAAAATTGAAATCCTAATCGAAAGCTCCGGTTTTACCTCTTTTTCATGTTTAATACTATAAACCTGCAACTTTAAAGAGATCTATTGTATATAGTGCTATATAAATAATAGTGACACGACTGAATTGTAGTGCTGAACTGCAGAGCTTGTGTAAACATAAGCTCATCGCTATTATCAGATGCTTTCTTAACTGCTATTTTCTCAATGCAGTCATTGTTTTTATGTTAGTGATTATTTGCACTTAATGCAGATAGCAATAGGTGCTATTAATTCTGTGTAAATAACAACAGGATTTAACAAAGTGGAACCTGGTTATGTCGACGCCTCGGGGGGTGCAAAAAAAACGTTGACATAACCGATGATCAAGAACCAACAGCCAATATGGTGATTTGTTTGAAGCGATCAGCATGCTATAAAAATGTACGTACACTGTATATGTTTGTTAACAACAAGAGTTATATGTGCACCAACTAACAGCAGAGATTGTAACGGCAACTTTGTTTATTTTGGGAATATACCTTAAGACTGCGCATGTTGTGTGAGCGCAGAGGGAGGAGAGTGTGTTTGAGTGAGGAGAGAGATGGCCGCTCTACCGCTGACAGTTATATAGCAGAATCTACTCTTTCTATTTTCCTTTTATTTGTGATGTTTGTCAGAGTATTTTCTTTTTCCTGGTTTGTACTTGCGCTCTTTACGTACTTACGAACTCCGTGCGTGCGCAGTGAACTCAGTAATCATTAGTCTCAGGGATTGAGATAACTGATGTTAAGTGGCGACTACTTTTGTGCTTGAGATATCAGGGTTCGCGACACAAATTGATCGACATAACTGATAAGAAAATGCTAAGGAAAATAGGGAGTTTGTCGGTTCCACTTCAAAAATGTCGACGTAACAGGGTTGGCGAGTTAACCGAGATTGAGATAAGTGGGTTCCACTTTAGTAGCATAAGAACAGTGTAAAGGATTATATTTATTACAGTTATTAAATGGATTCTGTCTTATTAGGACAATAACGCCCTACCCAGTGGATGGGAGTAGCACAAGTTTGGCAGAAGGCGGATTTGATCTTTTGTTTGTTAACTTTCTGCCATGTGCATAACCCCTACACTACTGTTACTATCGGCAATCCAGCGTCTCGCATCATTTTGTCTGGCTCAACCAGAGGTCAGTGGGCAAGGTTAGTGTAAACGGCAAGTTGTCTTTTTGCACTTGCACTATATTCATCTAATCTTATCATTGTGGGTGGCTTTGAGATGTTATACCACAGTATACAGTTTAATTTCCTTTTTTTAGTATAACTAAGCGAAGAACAAAAACAAACTTCGCCATTAGTAATTATGTTGAGCAGCGCTCCAACAGATAACAGTGAGTGATGGCAAAAGTTAATCTTTTGAGTGAACTGTTCCTTTAAAATATATTAACTAAATGTAAAACTATATTAATAATTAATGTCAATTAAGTTATCAGGAGTTTTAATCTTTGCCAAATCCTTGTTGTGAAGAATTAACAGCCTCAATACCCTGTCAGTTATGTTTTCTTCATGTAGATGAACAATTCTTCACCAAAATTGTCATTTAAGCGTTGCTTTATGCAGTGCTTTCTAATGTTGATTGTGAAAACAGCAGGTGTCTTGTCTTGCTCGGTACAGAGTGGTGTGTTCACCTATGGATCAGTCTGGCTTCACTGCCGTCTAATTGGCATCTCCATGGTGATAGAATAGCGCTGTCGCATCTCCCGTCTGAAATGGTTTAAAAACACTTTGCGGTACATGAGGCCCATGTCTGTTATTCTCTTCACATGTATTTTGATTTTAAAACTACAGGTTTTGCGTTATACATGTATTATCAGAGTAAAAGCATCAATTAAACACATTTGTAAATTCAACTGAAGTTGTCACACAGGAATAAAGTTGATTTAATAATTTCATTTGGATGTCTAATAAAGTATCCAGCTGATCTTTTTGTTTTGTGATCGAGTTCAGGACACGTGAGGTTAATATTGCATAATTCATGTAAGCTCTTATTATATCATTTTAACCTTCATTTAATGATCTTAAAGATCGGACCCTGATCAGCGTTTTATCCCACATATAAGGACAATTGTGTGAATGATGACTCAGCACTTCAGACTCATTCATATCCTTGTGCAATACCACTGACATTTTCCATAGAAAGTCTTGAGCTCACCTCTCTGTCGTGATTGTTGCTCTCCTCCTGACCCCAGCTGGATTTTAATGTGGAGTGAGTACAGAGTGTTGTTTTATTCCGTAAGATAACGAATGTAATTCAGCTGTTCCGCTTCTGTTAAATATGAAATGCTTGGAGATTAAGGCCTATCTGTTACAGAGTGCTGAAAGCTGTGTTTGTCAAGTTTACATTACAAACTTTTCTGAACAGGTGGCATTCCTGTAGATGTTGTCAGGAGATCATTTATGCAACTTTTTTTTATTTTCTAGTATTTATCAAATGGTGGGGCGCAAGAGTGTGTAGTCAAAAGAAATATGTGACATTTTGAAAGACATGCATCAGTGCTGTTGACTGTCTTGGATGCAGTTTAAGTAAAGCGCGTCTGTGGAAAAACACGCTCTGATTCACTTTCTGCGGGTCGACGAGATGGCAAGCTGTACTGTACGTCAGTATCGACGTTTTAACATTAGTTTTGGAGTATTTTATGAAATAAAATGTTTCACTCTTAGAAAACGAACTTTCCTGTCTTGTCAGATGTTATTCTGTATGCTTGAGCACGCACTCTTCTAGACTCGTAGTAGCGAGTGGAAGTAGGAGGTGCTGAGCCTGTGGTAGATCTGTAAGCAAGCGAACTTGGTGCGAGCAGCATGTGGTAGCCAGTGCAGAGAGGTGTGACATGGGCTCGTTGAAGACGAGACGTGCTGCAGAGTTCCTTCGAAGGTCAGTTGGTCCTCAAAAATTACTCCAAGATTTCTGGTCGACCTTGACGGGGTAATTGTTGATGAACACAGCTGGATGAGGTTGTGCTGTAGAGTTGGGTTGGCAGGGAAGATGGGAAGCTCTGTCTTTGCCAGGTTGAGCTGCAGGTGACGTTTTTTCAGACAGCTTGAGAGCTACTGTGGGATCACTGGTGTATGTTAGGTAAAATGGAATGGTACTTGTATGTTTAAGGTACAGTAAGCTTTTTCTGGTTCAATAACGATCACGCCCCAACCTTAAAGAATCACTCCTGATCTTGACTCCTCTACATTCACATACAGTGGTACCTCGAGATACGAAATTAATCCGTTCCGAGGCGGCCTTCGTATAATGAGTTTTTCGTATCTTGGAACACAATTTACATGTAAAATGACTAATCCGTTCCAAGCCCTCCAAAAACACCCCATTCAATTTCATAATAAAGCTAAATTGACCTATAAACAATGAAATAACGTAAAATGTCGAAGCCTCACTCGAAAGGTAAGCTATCTACGAAAGTGGCGGCAGAGGAGGAGGAAAAGGTAAAGTTTCGGGTGCGGAGTGGCTGCGCTAAAGCACGCCAGCACGTACATATAGAACAGGGGTGGGCAAACTACGGCCCGCGGGCCATATACGGCCCGTTGGGCTTTTTAATCCGGCTCGCCGAACTTGTATGAAACCTTCATTTTACATTTCCTTGTAATGTCACTCTGTCGCGGCTGCAAGCGGCAGTGGCGCTGAAGCTGTGTTGGATAGCAGGCGTGTGTCGCAGACCCCTCTACACCCCCCTTCCCCATCAACAATCGCGTACCGCGCTCAAAACGGATGCAAGCGGCAGTGGCGCTGAAGCTGTGTTGGAGAGTAGGCGTGTGTCGCAAACCCCTCTACACCCCCGCCCCTCGTCAACAATCGCGAACCACGCTCACTTTCAGAAACCTTTCGTATCTTGAAAATTTACTGCTCTACATACAAAAAGTTTTCGTCTTTGCTTTCGTAACTTGGATTTTTCGTAAGTTGAGCCTTTTGTATCTTGAGGTACTACTGTACTCTATGCAACACAGTCAACGTCTATGGCAAAGTCTGTTGTTTCTGCCACCCGAGGGTGTCATCAATAATTTAAAGCAATTTGTGTTACTATTAGGGCTGGGCTGCATGACTAATTGCAATTTGGTTTAGTGCGATTATGAAATCCCAAAGCCTTTGCCAGATCGCGTGTGGTTTAATTGATTAATTGTGATAGTTACTATGACAATTCAGATTGAACGTTTGAATTATTTAGCTTCTCTGCTCCGTCAGCGGTGAAGTCTTCCCTTCCATCCCAAAAACAGTTCCCTACATAACACGATAGTTATTAGTAATTGGTTACTTTTACTATCAAGTAATTACAAGTAACTAATGTGACCAGAAAAGGGGTTGTAGCGATCGCTATTAGGGGAACTAAAAAAACATATATTAGAAGCGTTATCTCCCTTTTTGGACACACTTTGAAACGGGCGGTGGACATTTGGTGGAGGATTTAGACCAGGGGTCTCAAACTCAAATGAGCCGGGGGCCGCAGGAGGCAGAGTTTGGGTGAGGCAGGGCCGCATCAAGTATTCCACAAATTTTTTTTTTCCCTCAAACGTCATTATTGACAGTTCTTTAACTTCAATGGGTTCTTCTTCTATGTACTTGGACTTACTGAAGTTCAAGGTTGAGGAAAAAGTTACTAATTTCTTCGAGATACTAAGTCATTATTATGATAAACTCTCATTATTTTGAGATAAGTCAATATTATGAAACTTTCTCATTTTTTCCAGATATTAAGTCATTATTATGAGATTCTAATTTATTATAAGAAATTTTCTTATTATTTTGAGATATTAAATCAATATTATGAGAAACTCTCTCATTATTATGACTTAAAAAATAATTTTTTTTCTCAACTGTGGCGGAAACGGGATTCCATACTTTCCTGATGACATGAACATCGTAATATTTTATATGGTAGAAAATACAGATATATGTGACTGCTACCGGCTGTTAATTATTAGCTGGGACTGTGGGACACCATTAATACATGTATATACAAACAATGGGATGCAGCCACGGAGGCGTTATTTACTGGATTTCATTTTCTATATTATGACACCGATGTCCCGCAAATCAGCCCATTTCAAATTATGGAAAAACAAATACAATCCGCATGACGCTAAATCCAACGCCGATAACGGTAACATTCACTTTGTCCAGCTCAAAGTAGAACATGCTCAATTTCAATCACAATAAGAAGTAATAATTCTCTGACGGCTTTGACAAATGTAATGTCACACGGGCAGCTCCACAGTGAAACGTTTCTCTGTCTGCATCAAGCCCGGCCGATGCCCCGCCCCCGGGAGTCATTTACTCCACTGTGATTGGCCCCTGGGAGTCATTTACTCCATTATGATTGGCCCCCGGGAGTCATATACTCCACTGTGATTGGTTGGCTTGTACAGCTCCAGCTCGCACGAAAAAGGAATCTTCCGCACACAACGCGGCAAAGCGCTATTCATTCAGCACTCGCGGGCCACTTTTACATTAAACTTTCATATGGTCCCGCGGGCCACAAAATATCGTTTCGCGGGCCGCAATTGGCCCGCGGGCCGCATGTTTGAGACCCCTGATTTAGACGTTTCGGGCTTATAATAATACAAATGAACAAACAAGTGAAAGTGACAAGTATATTCAAGCAAAAAACAGCATGTCTTAGTTCTGTGAACCAAAAGCAATCTCAGCGTCTGTTTTCAGGTCTTCCCGGTCTTTAAGGTCTCTTCCCTGATCGTAACCCTTCACTTTAAAGTTCCCCAGGCCTTTTCTTCTTTTGTTTTTTTTTTCTCTACATCTCTCTCTTTCTATAGTCGTTCTGCTAATGTCAGTGTTGTGTTCCCCCATGTATACGTCCCTTACTGCTGATTGTCTATAATGTGTTTTTGTGCTCCGGCCGATCTGCTTTTCAGCAGTGTTTTTCAAAAATTGCTTGCTGCTCCTTTAACTATTCTTGAGAAATAAATTTTGTTTGGTTTAGACTGATAAATGTTGTGTCCCGTGGCTAAACCAGTTGAGAAACTATGTTGAACACAATCATTACAACACACAAAAAAACATTCACAATGCTTTTATTAAAGCGGTCATTTAATGACAGAGTGTTACGAACCTGTATAATTGTATTTTTTTCGTGTGGAATAAAGACTGCAATGGGGTCTAATGTTTCCATTTTGTTATTCCCTTGTTTTGTTCATAAATGCTACTTGTTATAAATAAGCAATTAAAATACAAAACCTCTTAGTCTGTGGAGCTTCCTGTGTTGTACTTTGTGGTTAAAATAGTTTTTTTTTTTTGCATTGATCCCAGGTGAGTCTGGCTGTGTAGTACCGAACTTCTGCCTGACCCGAGACTCGACGCTCCCCCTCCCCCAACCTCCCTGCCCTACGCCCCCCCCACACACACCCCTAACCCAGCATGAACGAGGTCAGCATCGTCAGAGAGGGTTGGCTCCACAAGAGAGGTGAGTAGGGGAGGGAATCTTTTGGTACCTCGCGAGTCGATTCAGTTAAATGTGGAGATTTAATTTGTAGTTTTCTGTTTGTTCATTGACTGCGGTAGATCATTTAATCCAGGTGGGCCAAAATCCCAAAAAACTTTAGGTCACGGGCCGAACAGGATAAACATTTATTGAAAACACTAAAACTAAACTTTTAAAACTTACCTTTTTAAAATTAGATGTGAATAAAAACAGACAGAAATATTATTCTGGAATAAATCAACTTATACCTTAACTTAAAAATATAAAAATATTTAAAAAATACTTTAAAAAAATTAAAATATATCCTGTCTAAATTATACAAGTTAGAAATAAAGTAAACAAGTAAGTTAAGTAAAAGTTAAAAGAACAAACATTCAAATTTCTTTACTCTTATGTCATTTTATATAAAACTTAAAAAGATTTATATATAAAAGATTTTGCTCTCCATAAAAATATATCCTGTCAAAATTATACAAGTTCAAAATATGGACAGGCTGCATAACAAAACCTGGAAATCTAAATAAAATTTTTGCTTTTCAGCAATAACAAATCAAATCATTCAGTTGAATTTGCTCTTATGTCATTTGTCTTATAGTGCCGTCTTATTAAATTATTTAATTACTGCCACATTAGCTCCGCAAATGAGACACACTGGTATACCGGCAGTATGTCAGTTAACATATACCGTATTTTCCCGCAAATAACCCATGGGTTATAGCAGATTTTACAAACTATATCAAAAATTTTTTTACACGTAATATTTCGATATATTTGTTACGTCCCTAAGGACGTAATGTTTTTGCTTTTGCGCTGTATTTTCTTTCTGGCGCTTGTACTATCACTCTGACAGCTGGCGCTGATATGTTGTCTGACCTGTCAATCATGCAAGAAGACGTTCTGCCATGAGGGCGGGCTCTTCTCATCCGATTATCAACACCTGAATTTCGCGCACAAGCACTGTGTACCGAGCCTGAACAGTTATGGATTATTGATAATAACAATCGCGCGGTACTAGCACGAAGCATCATTAGCCACTTCCTGTTTAATACTGGAAGTGTTCGGCGAGTCAGCTGGAGCGCGGGACGTCTCGCGGGCCATTAATAAAATGCTCTCGCGGGCCGGACATAATTACACGCCGGGCCGGATGTGGCCCGCGGGCCTTGAGTTTGACACCTATGATTTAATCGGTCTAGAAAAAATCTCACTGAATTAACTAACTATTTCCGTTTAATTGTAGTTAACCCAGTATTATAACTCAAATGGCAGTCTTCTGTAATAAAGCAAGGCAGCCCTGAGACGCACAGAAAAACCTATAAGATACGAAAGTGATTCAGTTTGTTAACCTTAATGAAACGGATGGTAACAGTTTATTAGGCTGCAGTCCCTTTAAGAACTAATGCACTGATCTAATATACCATTACACGTTACATTTTGCGCCCATCTGTTTATGCGAGTACTCCACACAAATGTGCATTTTGACAGTTTTTGACCATTCAAACTGAAAGAGAACTGAATTCGGGATTACGGCGTGTGTCAGTGCAATTGCACCGTATTATTTCTCAGCTTATTGTGATTAATAACACTCTTAAGTATCAATAAAATCCAGAGAATTAAGAAATAAAATAAGTTTAGAATATTATTTTATGTATTTTTATTTTTATTTGTGAAACGATAATCGAAGCGAGTCAGCAGACGATAGAATCACGAGATGGAGCACTGCTAACTCATGCATCAGCAACAGTCCATATCAGATTTTTGGTGTTTAAACACTGATTTGTTGTCTGTCTTGTCTCTGTCTCTATTTCCTTGTATTTCTTCCTCTTTCTGTCTGCAGGTGAATATATTAAAACTTGGAGGCCCCGGTATTTCATCCTAAAGAGTGATGGCTCTTTCATCGGCTACAAGGAGAAGCCTGAGACGCCAGACCACAATCAGCCGCCTCTTAACAACTTTTCAGTCGCAGGTCTGCCACCTCTCTCTCTCTCTCTCTCTCTCTCTGCCGATAGACATCATCAGAGATGTCATTGCAGGAGGGAGGGGAAGTTATTTTGATTAAAGAATATAAGTGCACATGAATTAAGAAACAATGATGTGCACAAATAAATCATTTAATAAATGCTGCAGTATTCTGTAAAGAAATCTGCACTTTTAATAGATGGTGTTTAGAAATCTTTGACCCATTCAAGAAACTTCTTAAAACTGTTATTTCTTTTGCAGAGTGTCAGCTGATGAAGACTGAACGACCTCGGCCGAACACGTTTGTCATCCGCTGCTTGCAGTGGACCACTGTTATTGAGCGCACCTTCCACGTGGATAGCAATGGTGAAAGGTGAGGAGATGAGATGGAGAGTCCTTCTGGAATCAGTATCTTTAAGGATGAATGAGTGGAAGAGAGAAAAAGCTTAAGATGTCAAATGGTATTTACTGGGAAAGCAGATCTAGTTGTATTATCCAGAATTCTGTCAATCAAAACGGTTTACTTCTCACTGCTTGTCCTTAAAATGAACCGTAAACGGGTGAAGTTTCAGTGGAAACTGGAATAGTTTAGTTCATTGTGACTTTAAAAGGCCAGTTCTTCCAAAGGATGGTAATCATGTACATGAGATATGAGAAAATAAAGAGGAACCCTAACCTGCTTTGCTCTTCAGATTTAATGAATGACTGCTATGATTTCTTCTTGATGTGTATGCAGAGAGGAGTGGATGCGTGCCATCCAGGCTGTGGCCAATGGTCTCAAGTCCCGGGAAGAGGAGGAGCCAATGGACATCAACTTTGGCTCCCCTGGAGACAATAGCCTGGAGGGGATGGAGGCTGCGATCGCAAAATCCCGCACCAAAGTGGTGAGTGCTTTGCCTTAACGTCGATTGTAACAAGCAACCAGTTTCCTGCATAGCTGTTAATATCATGTCTCTGGTGGTCAAATCAAGGATCCGGATCCTTTTCGAGAGCCTACTTGGCCATATGGCCCTTTGGGTTGTAATTGGTTGTCTCTGATGAAACGCCTATCAACGTATCTGAATTTCAGTTTCAGAGGTTTCCTCAGCTCTTACATGCACAGTGATATGAACGGCAATGATGCTGTTTTTTTTTCTCACATAAATTAGAGTGCGACTTGTCCTTTGCATTTGCAGTGCAGAAAAAGGCTTCGTCTCAACGCGTCAACCACATGAACCTAACTCATCCAGGCCTCAGCTACAACTACAGTGTTGAGGACGGGTCAAAGATGTCTTAGGCTAGCTAGGGCTGTGTTCGATATATCGATACGTCAATGTATCTTCCCATACTCCTTGTTGCGTGTTGAGTATCGATACAGCTGTTCTGGAGCAATATAATATACAGGCTAGAACAGGGCTTAATCTGGCCCGCGGAGGAGCATAACTGGAGTCGCCTTATATCAAGAGATGTAATCCCTGAATCAGTGTTTCACACTTGCGCAATACAAAAATGTCTGCTAAGTGCTATAATGGTTTTCTTAACCTGGCAACCATGTGCTTTGTCTCCACTGTGGATAAAAGCTTTGGATTTCTGAGAACACGAAACTAGCCTTATGCAAATTTGTTACAAACCTATGTAGGTTTGTGAAGGAAGACTGGAAACTGAAAAGTTATTTCAGGATCTGAATTGGTTCTTTTTGCAGGCCTTTTACATTCATAATCTGCCATATTACACACACTGCATGAAAGGTAGCATCAGAAACAAACATAATGGGAGAATTTTATTTAGTTTAAAGTATTTTCTGCACTATAAGGCACACCTAAAATCCTTAAATTTTCTCAAATCAGCCGTGCGCCTAATAATCCGGTGCACCTTGTGTGTTGACTGAGTTCCAAAATCTGTAAAATTGTTGTTGTGCGACTTAGGTAAGCTCTCTGCTTGGCTGACTGTTGGACAATTTCCCGCTGACACAGCACTAAACCAATGCTGGCAGCACTAAACCAATCAGAGAACATTACGCAATACGTATAGCACGTACGCTTACCTCCGCCATGCCTCCGGTAGGTATACGAATATGCGCTTCCTCAAACATATTCGCTTATCAGTCAATATTTTTTTCACTCAGCAAACATGGATGGATTGAGTACACTTAAATTAATACATAGAAAATGAAATGTGTATAAAGGATGTCAGATGGATTGAAACTGTAAACTGCCTGAGCTTCATCAGGATAAGAGATACCAGCAAAACTGCTTATTTCACTGCATGAACATCAGTGTTTACTGTGGAAAAAAATATTGATCGATAAGCGAATATACTCAAGGAAGCGCGTATTAATGAATGCACTCGAGGGGAAGAGTTAGATTTCGGTACAACACCTGAATGTTTGATGGTGAAATTGCCCAGCTGTTCAATTCAGACACGGAAGATAATGACTTTGATGGATTTGGATGGATTGATTAAAACATAATGTGAGTGTATTGTTACATAGTAGAATAAAGTTCAACTAAACTCACTGTTTTGCTTCCGCTACCTTTTTTTTTTGTAGACCATATGTTTTCGTATGCGCCTTATAATACGGTGCACCTTTTGTATGGGTTAAGTACAGAAATAGACCCCACAATTTAGACTGCACCTTATAATCCAGTGCGCCTTATGGTGCGAAAAATACGGTATTTCTTACCATTTATGAATGCCATTATTCAGATCTGCATCGTAGTAATTGTTCTGTTGAGGTTTTATAACTGAATTCATGTAAAATAAACTTTTCCACTTGATTCTTCTTCTTCCTTAGACAATGAGTGACTTTGACTACTTAAAGCTGCTGGGTAAAGGCACTTTTGGAAAGGTAATTCTAGTGAGGGAAAAGGCTACCGGCATGTACTATGCCATGAAGATCCTACGCAAAGAGGTCATCATTGCTAAGGTGGGGACCACACAAAATCAAAGTTTAAAATGCTGCCGAATGATTTTTCATATTCATGGTATGTTGGCGTGTCTGTTATTATATTTATTCTCTTTCAGGACGAGGTCGCACACACAATCACAGAAAGCAGAGTGTTGCAGAACACACGGCACCCCTTCCTTACAGTACGTCCATCTCTGTTAGGGATTTTTTGGTTTATTGCACAATTATCTTGGTTCAATTTGTTCATTCACATTTTTTTCAATCTCTGACTACAGACACTAAAATACGCCTTCCAGACACGAGATCGTCTGTGTTTCGTCATGGAGTATGCAAACGGAGGCGAGGTTTGTCACATCCTCTCACTCTCCTGACATAAACAATCTAGAAAAGCCTTCACCATTCTGTCTCTTTCTAAAATTGCTTTGTCGTCTTTTGTTTTGTTTCCAGCTGTTCTTCCACTTGTCTCGAGAGCGTGTGTTTACGGAGGATAGAGCTCGCTTCTACGGGGCTGAAATTGTTTCAGCGTTGGAGTATCTGCACTCTAAAGATGTCGTCTACAGGGACCTAAAGGTTTTATCCCTTTATGTGCTGTGTAATTATTATGAAAATAGTTTATGAATTGTGTTTGAAAAGTATGTCATGTAATTGCGTCACAGACCACAAAGTCTCTTCCTTTTTTCTTACCACAAATGACAAATTTCCTAATTCTGTTTGAATTGCAGCTGGAGAATCTAATGCTGGATAAAGATGGTCACATTAAAATCACAGACTTTGGCCTGTGTAAAGAGGGCATTACTAATGAGGCCACCATGAAGACATTTTGTGGGACCCCAGAGTACCTTGCTCCTGAGGTACTGCCAGCATTAACATGTTTTTTTAACCGATTTATAGATCGTAGTTTGGTACCAGATTAAAGAGGAAAAACTCTAAATCAAGCTAATTTCTGAATTGCTCATTTTCTGACCCATGATAATGAAATCCTTTAGGATAAAGCACAATATGTTAGATCCAAAAACCAGTAGAACCATGTTATTTATTTTGACTTTCTGCATAATACCAATTCTTTCCAAAAAAAAATTTAAACAGAAAAATCAGCTATTTTTAAGCAATGTAATGAAGGGTGTTCTGGAAACGCCAAATACACTTAAATATGATGCGTTTCATTAGCAATTCAGGTGAGCAACTGTTTGGATTCCTTTATCATTTTATTGAAAACTGACCATGTTATATAGATCAACACGGTTAGTCTTATTGTTTGAATCTCGTTTTCTTGATTTACTGCAAGCGACATGTTTGTATCATGCCTGATACAACACGATTTTGTCAAGTGTCTAACTTGGCATAATCAGAAAGAGCTTTATTTGTTTGTAACAGTAATAGAGGATTTTCTCTACCATACAATATATTTTCAAATTAACTGCA
Source organism: Rhodeus uyekii (assembly GCA_037043235.1). NCBI lineage: Eukaryota > Metazoa > Chordata > Actinopteri > Cypriniformes > Acheilognathidae > Rhodeus > Rhodeus uyekii. Next base: position 6,962,064 of record JAWRVZ010000009.1, read on the forward strand.
TGCTATTTAAACGGATTTTTTAATATGATGGCAATATTGTTATTTTACTACAGTGTGCAACAAGTGTCTAGGCTAAGCTAGTGCGCAGAGAAACAATATACAGTAATCCCTCGCCACTACACGGTTCAAGTTTCGCTGCCTCATTGCATCACGGATTTAAAAAAAATATTTATCGTAAAATAAAAAAATACCGCCATATCTTCAGCCGTATTGTAGAAAGCAGCGTTTTTTCATTGTGATGCGAGAGAAACGGTTTCCCAGGATTCCAGACAAAGAGGGGAACACTCTCAGAGGCTTTGTACACGCCCATGGCACTCAGACAAGCACGTGATTGGTTCCCGGCGCGAGATCAACCAATGAGCGCACGAGTGGATGTATCCCGTGAGCTGATTGGCTGATCCTACTTTGTGGATTTTCACCTATCGAGGGGGTTCCGGTCCACATTAACCGCGATTTAAACGAGGGATCACTGTTTTAAGTATGGTTGTTTTGTCAAAAAACGGCGCTACGTTACCTGACTATTTTAATAAGTCAAATAAAGTGACCCGTGTAAATGGTAATTCAGCACTTGTGACCATTTCATTAGAATGAAATAAAATAATGTGAATTTAAGTGATCAAATGCAACCGTTCAAATTCAACAAAGGATTGAAAAAGGCTGACATTAATTGTAAAATAAACTTGAAACGGACTGCAGCATAATATAAACGGGAATGTAAAAGGTCCCAGGCCCTCGGCAGCACCCTGCTTTATACCAAAGTAGTCTTATTAAACTTTATTACATCAGCTCACCTATAAAAATGGTTTCTCCTGGAGTTCTGTCGGATTGTTTTCCATTAGCAGATGATGACAAATCCCATGATTCCACGCTCCATCACGGTATCAGCAGGCTATGCCTTTGCTTTGAAAAAGCAACCTCTAGCGACGCCGTTTACATACTATGCCTGTAAAAGCAGGAAATAATTTTGTTGTTTGGATGTTTTGAACTTGAACATTGAAAGGAGAGCTAAAGGGCATCTTCACAGAATTAGACAATACATGTCAAGAAGGACTTTTTATGTAAGTTCACATTTCAAATGTTGCTCGCATGACGTCAGTTATCATAACTGTTCAGGCTCGGTACACAGTGCTTGTGTGTGAAATTCACACAATAAGAAAACAAACACAAGTCAGACACCCTTAAACACCCTTAAGAAGCGATTCTACAGGTGTTGATCGGATGAGAAGAGAAAAGCCCGCCCTCATGGCAGCACAGCCAATCACGTCGTCTTGCATGATTGACAGGTCAGACAGCCAATCAGTGGCAGCTGTCAGAGTGATAGTACAAGTGCCAGAGACAACAACCCTCACAAGAAAGAAAAAAAAACAAAAAAAAAAAACATACATCCTTAGGGACGTAACAAATATATTAAAATATTACGTGTAAAAAATTTGATATAGCCCGCACCCCCCCTGCGGGGTTTGTAAAATCTGGTATAACCTGCGGGTTAAATGCGGGAAAATATGGTAATTTAATGTAAAATTTAGAGTATCATATGCGTTTCATTAGTAAAGATGAAAAGGAATTGTTAGACATTTTTTCATTTAAGGCAAATAAAGACAAAAGATAAAGCTATTGCTCTGTATTAATAAAGTTCTAGTCAAAAAAGCATCATGTTGGCTTGAAAATATTTGGCAGAATTGCTCTTGGCTAACAGAAAATGATGCTTTGTAGATGGAAAGTATCACTGTGTATTCTCATTGTCCACTGTTCATCAGTGCATGTTGTTCCAAAGAAGAAAAAATGTAAGGTTTCGTCATTGATCTTAACCAATATCCAAATAATAGCTAATTATGATTTACAGTACTGTTACATTTCTTTAATGACCGTAATGTCCTGCTTGGTAAAGGTGCAGTAAGCAATTTCTGAGAATCATTGTTGATCCTGAAATCAACACCTAAACAAACACACCCCTCCCTTCATTGTTCCTCCACCAATTTAATATGCGCTATGCAACACCGCAAAAGACTGACAGCTGGCACATCAGACTGTTCTGTTACTACAGCTAATATTACAACATCATATCTTGTTTGTGAAACCTGGCAAAACCAGTCTTAGTCACATACCTCGTCTTCCTGCGCTGCAAAGCTTCTCCAGGGTTAACGCGGGTCGCTGATTATCTTTCTCTTGCCTTTTCCCATTTGATAATTTCTCAGCCTATCTTGCTTTAGTCATTCTACAAATGTCTGTCTCTCTCTCTCCTTCTCCATCGTGAGTGGATTATTGCTGCAAGAGTGCTTTGGTTATCTGTGGATTGGTTGGATCTGCTTTGTTCTCCACAGACTAGCATGTTCACAAAGATTTTCTCAAAGCATTTCTCAAAAATAATTTACTACATCTTTCATGTAATAAAAGTTATGGCAATAAAGACAAAAATATGTTTCAATTGGGAAACCTAGTAGTAGAACAGGGGTGGGCAAACTACGGCTCGCGGGCCATATCCGGCCCGTTGGGCTTTTTAATCCAGCCCGCCGAACTTGCCGAACCTGTATTAAACTAACTTCATTTTATATTTCCCTGTAATGTCACTCTGTCGCGGCTGCAAGCGGCAGTGGCGCTGAAGCTGTGGAGAGTAGGCGAGTGTCGCAGACCCCTCTACACCACCCTTTATGGCGTTAATTCTGTGCTAAAAAGGAACGAGCGCAAAACTGATGTTTGCGAGCGGAAAACAGAGCTACATGTAAATACGGGTACCCGCAAGCTCATTTTAATCACTCGCGTGCGCGTGACATCTAATCTGCGCGCGCGCGAACATTCACCCGCTCTCGAGTCTCGACTGCTGTTTTTGCTCACGCGAGCACTTTTATTTTTGTCAGTCGTGGGGCAGGGTTTGCTCTTGTAATAGTAACATCAAACGTCATTGGTTAGTTCCCTTTTTTCCAGAGGTCAGTTGTGATTGGACGTCTTTGTCAATCTAGAGCTGAGGCAAATATACGATTCAGTCACATTGCATATTATGGTTTTTCTGTCGATTAAATTGTATTAATATTGTTTTGTTGTAATTTCACGTGTCCCAGTCGAGTGATTTAAGACCAAACTATACTTTATACAGGTTTTCTAGGATTTCTTATAAGTAAATGCACAGGTACGACCTTCAGCCCGGCCCCTCTGTCAATTTTAAGAAACCAATGTGGCCCGCGAGACAAATAATTTGCCCACCCCTGTAGTAGAAGGTGAACCCGGTTATTTCTTTCTTTCCGCATGTTCTTATCACTCAGAAATAAGGCACATTGTAAACACAATAGTGGTTTCTTGTTGTATTCAAACACTATCTGCTTGAACCTTAATATACTATCCTAATGTTACAGAATTTTTTGTTTCAGCTTGTTTTCTCTCTCCCTCATCTCCTCCACATTCTGTGCTGTAGGTATTAGAAGACAACGATTACGGTCGTGCGGTGGACTGGTGGGGTCTGGGAGTGGTCATGTATGAGATGATGTGTGGTCGGCTGCCATTCTATAATCAGGACCATGAGCGTCTGTTTGAGCTCATCTTAATGGAGGAGATTCGCTTTCCTAGAAACCTCTCGCCCGAGGCTAAGGCCCTGCTGGCTGGCTTGCTCAAAAAAGACCCCAAACAGAGGTTAGAGGAGCGTCTGTTTCTGCTTTTGTTGTGAAGCTCTTGCGTATGTTTGCGTAACTTAAATGTGGTGTTTTCAAGACTCGGAGGAGGTCCTGAAGATGCCAACGAAGTGATGACACACAAGTTCTTCAATTCCATGAACTGGCAAGATGTCCTTCAAAAGAAGGTGAGAGAAGATAAGACTTCACACACAAGTTGAGAGTACACCGTTAATGTCTGTGACAAATCTTGTTTGCGTTCGTTCAAAGTGCAGGAGAATTTAACCTCAAACCAAACGTGTGTAGTTGTAATTCATGAAATATTTAACGTTTCACAGGCTTTTATCTTTGCATGCTTCTAATGTGTTTTTTTTTTTCTTCTTTTTCTCACCCTCCGTTTACTGCAGCTCAACCCACCCTTCAAGCCGCAAGTGACCTCAGAGACAGACACGCGCTACTTTGACGACGAGTTCACTGCACAGACCATTACTGTCACGCCACCTGACCAATGTGAGTACCTCAGACCTTCCTTCCTGAGGAAACCAGTAGCATCGTGGAACTCGGTAACTCTGTGGAAAATAACTCCAAATAGCGACGGGAATATACTTTAAATATTTTTTTATTTTATATATTGTATAGGATGGGTATTTAGTAGCCTTTGGGATGTGGGTATTTCACTTCAAAGTGGAGGCTTAAATTTGCAGGCTTTTTTTAATTGGAGAAGTCTGCATACGTCACCGGAAGATCCAGTTACGACAATGACTAACCCTGACTAAGGATGTGACGAGGACTTTTTCCAACTGGTTAATTTTGGTGCATTTGATGGTGTGTGTGTTAGTGTTAACTCTGGATGCTGCCACTTTCATCAGGCAAAGTTTACAGATTACCTTACTAATGATTTCAGATTTTTACATTTGGCTTTCAAACCAAATCTTCCACCATCGTCTTGCCAGTCAGCTTGCCACTAGTACACGACTGATATATCACCAAGGCCAATATTTGGCTTTTAAAAAAAATATTAAAAAAATATTTGGCAGATGTATTGAAGCAGAACTTTTGTTTTTGCTGAGCTTCCTCTCTCCAACTTCGTTTTCTGTTCAACAGTTTTGTCTAATACGTTACTAGATGGAACTATTAAACAAAAGTAATCTGACAACATTTTTTGCTTTTGCGTAAGTAACAAAGGAAAATACCATTACCGTATTTTCCCGCATTTAACCCGCAGATGCAGATAATCTGTACCCTCATATAGCTCGCGGGTTTATGAACTACTTTTGTGTAAGTTCACATTTTGAATTTCAAATGTTGTTCGCATGACGTCAATTATCATAACTGTTCAGGCTCTGTACACAGTGCTTGTGCGCGAAATTCAGAAATATGTAGAATCTGGTATAACCCGATGTGGGTTATATGTGGGACAATATGGTAATCCTTTCTCAATAATTTTTCGGTAAATTCACATTTAGATAACTCAGCTCTTTGAAAGTCTAAACCTTTAATTTCACAATTCTTGCTAACTTGGATGAGTCCAGCTGTCGGATATTCTGAAGACTGCATGAACAAGTTACTGTTGGATTTAATGTGGACAGGAGATTTCAGCTTCACTGGAAACACACGATTGACAGACTTTCAAAAAATGGTGTGCTTTATTCAGTTGCCCACTAGTCATTTTCACTGTACTGCAAGTTAAATTAGCCTTACACTGTCTATTTGATAAAAATATGATTCCCAACACGCATGGTGCCATTGTGGGCAAGTGATGTAATCGGTGTGTGACTGCACGTTGTGCAACTCCGGTAACACTGACTAACTGCAAGCCTAACCCTGACGTATGGAAAATATTTTTAAATGGATTGATTTATCAAAACTTAAATAATGTGCTGATTTTCGAAAGCCTCAAATTAAAACCCAAAAATTAAAGTAAAATTGATACCTTATAATGTAAATCAATCCGATCTTCATAGCAGGCTACTTGGATAAAATGTTTAAGGAGTGGTCACTCCTTATTATATCCATTGGTTGAACAGATTTTAATTTGTAAACAAGGCTCTGTGGTTCGGCAATTAATTGCAAAATTGAAATGTCAGAGTTGGATGTGACAGACGAGGCTCTAACTGCACCTTTAAGAAAGTAAACTCGCCAGCGTGAGTTTTTTTAATTTTTGTGTGTGTGGATTCATTGAAAAATGACCCCAGTCTGCAGAATTTGCTGATCAGCAGTGAATGCCACCAACCGGTTCACCCACTTCCGCTTCTGTTATCTTGTAGGCTTGATGCATGGAGGACCTGCGCCCTATGGTGGGCCACGTTGCAGATTCACCTATGATTTTGATTTATTACAACTGACTAAAGCTGAAAAGAGAATCCAAGTAGAGCCCAAAAAAGGCTGAATAAGCAGAGAGTCTTAGAAAATAATTTCTAAATGTATTGTTTACAGCTATACTATGTTGTAGCTCAATAGCTAAAATGAAATGACTCTCAGGACCATTTTGATAAATATATTTTACTGAAGTTATTACCGCTATCGTTTTGGCTACATTTTTATAGGTGAAGAAACATCATTCTGACTGCAATTTCATTACACGCCTTCCAGCCAATCGGAATGGATTGCTATGCTGTGGTATAATGGGGTTTTTAACTGTTCAAGTTAGTTAACACAATTAAAAGATTTTGATTCAAACTCCCACACAATCTCATTCCAGAACATTCAAAACGTATGTTTCAAAATTTCACTGTAGAAATGGATTACAGCAGTGCTTCTCAATTATTTTCTGTCGCGCCCCCCCTAGGAAGAAGTAAACATTTCACGCGCCCCCCCTCCCCCTATTTTGGAACTTTCGCTTTATTGTTTCCATGGCAACGCGTCATGCTTGTCACGTGACAGACCGCAGTCACAAAGAGCGCGGTTTGATAGATGTTTCACATTTATTTAGTTTTTTCTTTTTTATTCAAAATAGTCACCAACTTGCTGGCTCTGTTATCAACTACCTGATATTCAGATTCTCAGATATGTGGAAGTGAATGTTTGTCGCTTAACCTTTATAATGATCAAGTTCTCTGAGCGCGTCTTTTTTGGATCAGTGCCAGATAGCGCGTGAAAACACGTGTGAATTTAGCGATTGATCACGTGACACATGAACGCCGGTGTGATCGTACACATCAACGGGTGAAGGGTTTGTTATCTGAACTTCATATCTGCTGCTCTTGTTCAGTGCAAGAAAACCTACTCCCTGACAAAAAAAAGCATGTTCCCCACGGTCACGCGCGCCCCCCCTGGCATCGCTCCGCGCCCCCCCAGGGGGGCGCGCCCCACTATTTGAGAACCACTGGATTACAGTAATACCTTGAGAAACGAGCATAATCCATTCCAATGCGGAGCTCATAACTCGAATTGCTCGTATCTAGAATCATTTTTTCCCATAAGAAATAATAGAAAACAAATTAGTTCGTTCCAGATCCGAAACAAGGGAAGAAAACATGTTTTTTTTATTGGTATAGTCACGTTCACACTCACACATAATTACTGTACATGTATACAGTATAAGGATTCGTGTGATATCAAATAAAATGTGGTTTTAATTATAAGTTTTTAAAGACAGACAGTAGCGGCAGGTGTGGAGGAGGGAGGAAAGGGGTTGGTACATCGACACTTGATTCCGTATCGTACCTTACACGAACACTACATAACTTACGTAAACTTAAATTAACATAACTAAACTTAGCTTACGTATTTTTTGTAACTTTTCTATTTTATATTATTGTTTTTCTTGTTTTCTTCCCTTTTTTCGCCTGACTACCCTCACTTTCACTTGGCGCAGACCTTTTAATGGAATGCCTATCGAGGGAGATTTGTTTCTGTCTCCCTTTAAAAATAAGTAAGGCACGCGTCATCAAAAAGCGCCGAAGCACGACCAGTAGACGATTTATCAGGGTGTTGCTTTTCAATGCTGATCTCTTGCAACACCTGCGTATCGTCTGCAGCTCGATCAACTCCTCAGTCGACAGTTCCTGCTGATGCTCCTGCTGCTAGATCACTCATGCGAGCACCACAACCATATTTATCCACAATTTCTTGCTTCAGTTCCATGGTTTCTTCAGTGCCATTCTTACCGCTCACTTTCTTAGAGCTCATTGCCAATATGAAGAATAATTAACAAAATTGAGAGAAAATCAGCTACTCGCGGGCGACACGTACAGAAGTCAGTGAACACTGAAGTGAATGTGCATCGGCGTCAGTACACATGCTCGTATCTCGAAAATGTGCTCGGATCTAGAAGCAAAAATCTGCCCGAAGGCTTGCTCGTGTCTTGGAATACTCGTATGTAGAGACGCTCGTATCTTGAGGTATTACTGTAGTTAGAAAAGTTATTCTGTCAAAAGCAGCAAGAGGTTAAATATTTTTTTCTTTTTTCTTTTGTTTGATGCTGCTGTCACTTTCACCAAACGGCATTTTAGCAATTTCTGTTTGTATGTTAAAGAAAACTAACTTTCTCTAAACCACTCCCCGAAAGAAGAGGCTTTAGAATTATACTAAATACTTTTGCTATTGATCAGAAGTTTCAATCATGTTCATAGTTTAGAGGCTTTAGAAATGTCAAATATGATACTGTAAGCTTTTTTTAAAACGTTAAAAAAGAAACGTTTGCGCAGATGAATTGTTCACAATAAGATCTATAACATGCATTTAGACAGAGATAATAGTGGTGACGGATAATGATGAAATGATTAAATAAATGACTTTGGTCTGTGTCTCCGTTGCTTACAGATGACAGTCTTGATGCGGAGGACCCAGATACACGCACACACTTCTCGCAGTTCTCCTACTCAGCCAGTGTGCGGGAGTGACCACATTCAAGCCCCCCCCACCCACCCTCGCCACCACCTGCCCCCTCCTCCTCCTCCTCCCACCACTCTCTCACCCTTACCAGCAAACCGGACGCCCCTCACATTCACAAACGCAAACTCGTACAAGGACACGTGCACCAGCAACCCAAGCCTTCTGATGAAGCGGGTTCAAGGCGGGAGCACGGCATCTGTGAATGATCCCAAACAGGAGGTACCCTCTGGTCAGTCCTGGTTTACGATTGGTTTTCCATCCAGCCAATCGTAGCCTGACACTACACACTGCAACACAATCCACCAATCACTGAATAAAACTCAACCAATCAAGTACCATCGAGAACACCGCTCGGCACCAGCAGGTTTCAGGACACACGCTCACACTCAAAACGCTGGACTACAGGACTAAAGCCTCTTGTAAACACAAATATTGAACACGCTCGAAATCATCTTGTGGGGACAAAAGAAATCAAACTATTTGGACTTTTCTCCCCCCACTGATTGTTACAGTTTAAAGCCATATTTCTGCAATTGTACAAGTGCTCTTTCTGGAACTAGCTGTTACCAATAGTGTTTTTACAGCGGGAGGACCGATGATGGGGTAACACCGAATGGAATAGTGCTGTTTCTCTGCCTGGGTAGCGTACTGAATGCCGTGCGTGCGTGTGCTGACGGACGGATGCGTGTTCTCAAATCTTTTACTTAAACTTTGTCTTTTTTGTTTCAATTTTTCTACATGGGCATAACGTTGAGTAGTAGACCGGGGTGGGATTGTTAGGGGTTTGGGAGGCTCACTCACACGCGCACACACACACTATAGATGTGAAAATGTTTGTGCTTTAAAGGGAAGAATGAGGAAGACATCTCTAGCGTGTTAACGGGGAACCTTGAAACCGGCTTTCTGGAGAGGCCTTTTCCACTTTTCATCTTCTGCCCCAGAGGCTTGACGTTCCAGGGTCATTGTATCATAGAAGCTCTCCATCATGTTGTTTTCATTCTCTCAAAAGTTTTGCTGGCATTGATGTTGAAGTTTAGAGACAAACGTACAGGCAACAACAACCAAAAAAAAAAAAAAAACCTGTTATTTAACTGCAATAGCCACTGCGTCGGGTCGGCGTGGCTGACTGCTGAATAGTAGCGAACCGCGGGTATGTGTACCTGCGTGCCGCGCCATTGTCGTCGCAGCATTGACACTTTTTTTTTTCATTTCTCTTTTTTATTAGTGTAGTAAGAAAAAAAAAATGGCTAGAATGTCTGAGAGGAAATGTTCAACTTCATCTCCAGATGTGTAACGTTAGGTGTGCTTCTCCAGACAGAAGCTCTCAGAACACACCGCTTTAGATGTGTGAGGTGGTAATTTCTTCTTTTGCCTTTTAAAGATTCTTCATGTAAGGAACATCAAACTGTTTTTGTTTTATTCATTATTTTATTTGGATAATTTTTCTTCATCTTTTTGTTCCATTCACCCACTCCCTGAAAGTAAATTGTCTTGATAAAATATATATGAAATATATATTGCAATAGTAAAGTTTTTCTTTTTGTTTCTTTTGTCCATTTTTTCCATTTGCGTGAGTGTGTGTGCTTCATTTGTGCATGTGTGGGTGTGTAATAAGGTAGTCACAGTATATATTTGCAACGGGAAATGAAAAACCTCCTTTTAATATATGACGAGCCGCCTTGTTTAAACATGATATATATTACCATCCCTCCTCCATAGACTTGCTCATACAGGAAGGTCCTCGCTGGCTGCAGAAGCGGCAGGGCCGGACTGAAGTGCTTCTATGGGTCTTAAACGCATCATGCCCAAAACCTGCTGTCTAGGTTTTGAAACAGCTCTTGTTGCCTTGACTGAGAGAGACCGCTAGATGGTGCCATTTGCCTGTCATTATTAAATAGTCCAGAGATGAATAACGTTTGTGCACTCTCGTTCACACCATTAATGATGCTCAAATATAGTTTTTAAAAGAAACTTTTGGGTGGAGACAGGAGGGGCAAATATCTGAGTTGGTCTGCTGTGGTTGTTTCACCCATCTTTGTGCGTGTATATACCTACCTGTAGGACAAATCAGCTTTGAAGTAAAGTTATTTTGCAATTTTAACCATCGACTGTTCTGTTCTGAATGTGATGAACAATCACGAATGTCATCATTGATGCTCAGTTTGCTTTTTCTTTTAGTGCTGGGGATGCAAACGTTGGGGGAAACTTGAAATATGTCCGCAAACCTTTTTTTTCTTTTCTTCGCTACTGAGTACTATGGGTTATGCTTTGCTATTAGGACATTCATGCAAGTAAATTCTTTTACCAAAAACTGTATGTCTGCCTCTTTTACTAACCCAACCATGTGTGAAATTAATCCTAGTGGTCAGCGCAAACCAAAAAACTGAGCGTTCTTCCAGCATGGGTGTACAGGGAGAGTTCAATGAGGAACCCATTCAAATATCAGATTTTTTTCTTACTGAAGATATTTATACTTAAAATTATAATTTATTTTAATTATAAATTAAATTATAATTTAATTAAATTAATTCCCCCCCACCATAAAAAGTATTGATTTGAATTATGCATGGAGATAAAATACAACTTAATATCTGCAAAATGGTTTTAAAAACCTTGAGGAGCATGAATAATCGTTATTTGTCCCACAGCAGTGAGATTAGTAACATATGGTAATTCAGAATAAAGCTTTCATGGCCAATAACTTTTACAAAGTATGTTTTGCTTTTATAACATTCAAGACTGGAACTATCCATGTATAAACCAGGGATGTTTTGGTGTTACTGTGGTGTGAAAAACAGTTTGCCCCCTTCCTGTTTTTTTTTATGTGTTTGTCACAATTGATTGTTTCAGATCAAACAAATGTAAATATTTAAAGATAATACAAGTAAAAAATTGCAGTTTTTAAATGAAGGTTGTTATAAAGGGAGAACAAAATTCAGACCTTCATGGCCCTGTGTGACAAAATGAGACTTATCCGCATGATTAAACTATGGAACAGTGGTGAACTTTCCTGGGAGTGGCCGGCCAACCAAAATTACCCCAAGAGCACAGCGATGACTTATTCAATAGGTCACAAAAGACCCCACAACAACATCCAAAGAACTGCAGGCCTCAGTTAAGGTCAGTATTCATGACTCCATAAGCAAGACACTGGGCTAAAATGGACTCCATGGCACAGTTCCAAAATGAAAACCACTGCTGAGAAAACGGAAAAGGTTTGTCTCATTTTTTACTTTTGGGAAAAGACTCTGTGGACTGATGTGACAATTTTGGAAGCTGTATGTCCCAGTATATCTGGCATAAAAGTAAAACCAACAGTAAAAAATGGTGGTGGTATTTTGATGTGTGGAGCTGTTTTACTGCTTCAGGACCTGGAAGATTTGCTGTGATAAATGGAACCATGACTTCTGCTGTCTACCAAAAATCTTGAATTAGAATATCTGGCCATCTGTGACCTCAAGCTGAAGTGAACTTGGGTTCTGCAGCAGGACAATGATCCAAAACACCAACCAACACGTTCACTTCTGAATGGTTCAAGAAAAACAAAATGAAGACTTTGGCCTAGTCAAAGTCCTGACCGGAATCCTATTTTGAGGCTCTTGCATGACCTTAAAAAGGTAGTTCATGCTCGAAAACCCTCCAATGTGGCTGAATTACAACAATTAAGGGTGCACTTTATCACACAGGGCCATGTAGGGTTGGATTTTGTTTTTCTTTTATAACAACCTTCATTTAAAAACTGCATTTTATGTTTATTTGTATTATCTTTAATATTTAAATTTGTTTAACGATCTGAAACATTTATGTGACAAACATGAAAGAAAAAAGAAAAATCAAGAAGGGGCAAAATCACACCACTGTATGTCCCTGTAGAGCAGTGAATCTCAACCTCTCTAAGATGGTGTAAAAGTACTTAAAACTAGATTAGCCAAATAAAACAAAAATATCAAAATGTAAACTGACTTCCCACACAACAAATACTAACCTCTAACCCTAACCTTAATATCTATATCATAATAATTGAGTATCACTTCAGTCAATAAATGAATAATCTCTCAAAAATGCACACCAACAGGATCTGTTCTCAATTCAACACCTGCACATTGTGTAGTCCTCAATGGATCTGAATTCAAAAGCATATCAAGATATTTTACAGGAGAATGTCAGAACAGCAGATCACGTCTTCAAGCTTCAAGAAGTTGGCTGATGCAACAAGACAATCACCCGAAACACAAAATCAACTAAAGTACCCTCTCGTCACTAGGCATCACTGGAACTCCCCTTCAGTGGTTTGAATCCTATCTCACGGATAGGTCCTTCAGGGTGGCATGGTGCGGGGAGGTCTCCAAAGAATGTCAACTGATCACCGGTATTCCACAGGGCTCAGTTCTTGGACCACTTCTCTTCTCCATGTACACCACATCACTGGGTCCCATCATAGAGGCACACGGCTTCTCCTATCACTGCTACGCAGATGACACTCAGCTCTACATATCATTTCAACCAGATGATCCAACGGTGGCTGCCTAGCGGACATCTCGACATGGATGAAAGCATCATCTGCAGCTCAACCTGGCAAAGACGGAGCTTCTAGTCTTTTCTGCCGATCCAACCCGACAGCATGATTTCACTATTCAGATCATTGCTACCACGATTACCCCTTCAAAGTCTGTCAGAAATCTTGGAGTGATCTTTGAGGACCAGCTGACCTTCAAGGACCACATTGCAAAGACGGCTCGATCATGCAGGTTTGCACTGTACAACATCAGGAGTATCAGGCCATTCCTTACTGAGCAAGCTACGCAACTTCTGGTGCAGGCCATGGTCATTTCCAGACTGGACTATTGCAACGCTCTTCTGCTTGGACTTCCTGCAAGTACGATCAAACCTTTGCAACTGATCCAGAACGCAGCAGCTCGTCTGGTCTTCAACCAACCAAAATGGACACGTCACTCCACTCTTCATCTCACTACACTGACTCCCTCTCGCAGCACACATCAAATTCAAAGCACTGACTCTTGCATACAGAACTTACACAAACTCAGCACCTTCATACTTCCACTCATTGGTACAACTCTACACACCTACCAGAAACCTTCGATCGATCAACGAGCGGCGACTCGTGGTTCCATCACAGAGAGGAAAAAGAATGATCGAGGGAACATTTTCATTCACCACCCCCGGCTGGTGGAACGCCCTCACTGCCCTCATCCGGAATGCAGATTCCCTGTCGAAGTTTAAAAGAATACTAAAAATGCACCTCTTCCATGAGCACCTAACATGACACACACACACATAAAAAAAAAATTACTCCTCTTCCTTTCTCTATTCCCCATGCTTGTGCTACTTGTGTTCAGAATGTTTGAAACTTTGTTTTGTAAGCGCTCTGTTTTTGTATCCTTTGGACAAATAGCTTCTATGCTCCTCAAATTGTAAGTCGCTTTGGATAAAAGCGTCTGCTAAATGAGTAAATGTAAATGTATGTATGGTTGAAAAATAAGAAAATATGTGTCCTGACCTTAACCACTGTGATGCTGTGGCATAACCTAAAGAGGAATGTGCCATCGAGACAACCCAGAAATATTGCTAAACTGATTTGTGGGGAGGGATTCAAAAGTGGTCAAAAGGAAAAGGATACGCAGAAAACTCAAAGGAAAACCTTTTCTGTTTTTAGTACATTATTGTCCTGTAAACATACTCTCTTAATCGATAAAAAAGTGAAAAATCCTATTAATTGTGTGCTATTAGTTTTGTCAGATTATGTTTGTCTACAAATCCAAATTTAATTAGATTAGCAAACTTTTAAACATTAACATGATTAAATCCATGTTCATGTAACTATAGATATTTTAGATCAACTAACAGTTGTATTTGATGATAAAGAACTGTAGCAGGGAAAGCCAACTGTTTTATGTAAACAACCAAATTATATTATGTTAATTATTTCATTAATCTCAGATAAATGTTATGCTGACATTATGTGTTTGAGGGTAAAAAACATTTATGTGTTTTGATTATGTGTCTATATATTTGGACAATTTCCAAACTCCAAAACTACCTAAGCACACAAGACTTCCAGAGACGTGCATGAGAAAAGCAAGCCACTGACACAAGGCGGGGCTTAATGGAGGGTCAATTAGTGGGCTTTATTAGTGCCACTGGTGTTAATTAGCTGATGCTGCATGTCAGGGAACAGCTGCAGAGGCAGTGTGTGAAGGTAGCTGCAGTGTCCAGATGAATCATGGCTCGAACTGGGTTTTGTGATTCCAGGCAACTGTTGGACCTCCATATGGTGAGAATACCTGTAAAATCTCTTCATTAATTTCTAGACTGCCCGTGTAAAGTGAATAATAATAATTTTAACTTATCAGCAGGAAACTGTACAGTTTCACCAGTATCTGCTACATAGTTCTTGGTATCTGAAGCCATACTCTGGTTAACCAAAATGTTCAGATTCCATGTGGACTTAGTCATGACCTCAACTTGAAGGCCTGCTTCAAAAAGAAATTTCCCACGGTTTCTCTCTAGAAGTTTCTGCATTTTTAGAAAAGCAGTTTTTAATTTTGTGTACAACGAGGTCTGTGGTTGACATTCCTTGAAGAAACCGTTCCATGCTATACCTCAAATGTGACTTCTGAAGAGGTTTGAGATGTTCACATTTAAGTATATAGCCATTTGTTGTAGATCTAAAGCTATTTTATCCACCGACATTACGGTTCACACTCTTGAAAACCAGAAAGAATCCATGCTAATTCTCTTCCAGGGTTCAGGACTAAACACTGAATGCTTTTTGACTCGTACAGGTCTTGTTGAAAGGTTTGAATTGAAAGACTGCCACTCTGTAAGGTGTTAATGCTCCACTAATTTGTGAATAAATGAAATCATTTTGCTCTTCTAAAGACTGAGGACAGGCAAGCGCCTCTGCGGACGTGGGCAAACTCCTGTGTTCTGAGGGAGCGCAGGGTGTTTGCTGAAGGAGAGGAGGTTGGGTCAGGGCAGCACTACAAACCTGCCCAAGAGAGTCGATGGGTAACTGCAGCTTTTATTTCAGAGGTCTTCAACCCTGCTCCCTGAGATCCACTGTCCTGCAGAGTTTGACTCCAACCCTAATCAGACACACTTGAAGC
Organism: Rhodeus uyekii; assembly: GCA_037043235.1. Classification (NCBI taxonomy): domain Eukaryota; kingdom Metazoa; phylum Chordata; class Actinopteri; order Cypriniformes; family Acheilognathidae; genus Rhodeus; species Rhodeus uyekii. Next base: position 6,977,626 of record JAWRVZ010000009.1, read on the forward strand.
AATTAATCAAGAAGCAGAAACCGATTCCCCTATCGTGTCTCTCTGACCTTAGGTAATAGTTATGGGTAACATTAGGTTTAGGGGTAGGGATATGGTTAAGATTCAGTTTCAGACCGTAATTTTCCAGATCAACAAAATATTTTGACCCAGGAATCTGTTTAACTGCAAAATCAGGACTGGATCGCTTGAAGATGCACTGACAGGTGAGCTGAAGCAGGTTGGAAATAAACCTTGGACCGGGCTTCAGGACTGTATGTGGAAAGGAGCAGGGATGAAGACCTCTTCTTCTGTCGTTATGTGCCAGATTAATACAAATTTGAACAACCCCTGTTTCAAATTATGTTCTGATCATCACTCTGCAATTTCTGTTTTGTTTTTTTCCCGCAAGGTTCGACGGCTTCCCATATCTGCGGAGGATGGGATCATAATGGACTATGCTCCGCAAGATCAATCAATAACTAAAGGTTTGATGCTGCTTTAATAGTAGAAGTCCATGATTTGGAGTTTAAAGCCGCAGTCACACTAGACTGAGCACATGAACACGGCACAACACAACGTTTTAAATTTAATTCAGCTACCAGGTCAAGCTGTGAGTTATTGCTCTATTGTTCACATGGCTTCACATGATATGAATTTGCAGGTTCACCAAATTTGAACTTTGGAACGCAGTGACATATCAAAGGTTATCGCGTGAGCTTGCTTTTCTGCTCTTCTGCATTCAAGTGCGTAAGAATGCAAGGCAATGGAATGAAAAGTGTAGCGTGACTGTGCCTTAAACAAGTTACTGCTGCAGAACCTAATATATCGAAGACTGTCCATATTATGAGGTTAATTCTCCAACAACTACTATGTTTTCACCTCTCAGGTTGTCAGACCAGAGACCCAATATAAATTGAGCTATGCACTCAAATGATTCTCAACTTAATTTTTATTTGTGCATTCAAAATGCCAATTGGATTCCCCCCCCCCCCCCCACTTTTTTTGTTAATTTTTATGCTCATGTTAAATCTACTACCACAACGCCAGACTGTTGCTAGGTTTTGGGTGTTTACTACAATAATCTGACCCTGAAAATGATTGGTAATAGGAGACGTGTTGCTTATGGCCAGTTTAGTCCGTTGTTTTGGCTTGGTTGCGGTCACTGCAGAAACCCCCGCTTCACACCGATAGGATGTCGGAAATGGCAATAGTGATTTAAGTGCTGAAACTTTCTAACGACATCTGTTTCGTACTCATTTTTGCTAGCTTATGCGTTAAATTTGAGAACATAATATACACGTACACCAAGCTCTTTTAAACATGAGAAAATACCGGTGAAGAGAGGAACGACACGCGCCTTCTCTCCACCAAAGCCGCGTGCAGCCGCTCAGCTCCAGACTTCACATAAAACCGCCACGATATCACGATATTTTGCGCATGCGCTGTATTTTGGTGACGTCTGGGGGGCTGAGCGGCTGAAAGCGGAGTGGAGTTGTAGCTTTGTCGCCGTCTGTCAGCTCCCAGCTCCTGGTTAATCTCTCGTTCATGGAAAGTCAGCAGCCATATCACCCTGTAGCCTAAGACTGGTTGCCCACTGAAGCTAAGCAGGGTTGAGCCTGGTCAGTACCTGGATGGGAGACCTCCTGGGAATGACTAGGTTGCTGCTGGTAGTGGTGTTAGGAGGCCAGCAGGAGGTGCTCACCCTGCGGTCTGTGTGGGTCCTAACGCCCCAGTATAGTGACGGGGACACTGTACTGCAACAAGCACCGTCCTTCGGATGAGACGTTAAACCGAGGTCCTGACTCTCTGTGGTCATTAAAAATCCCAGGATGTCCTTCGCAAGAGTAGGGTGTAACCCCGGCATCCCTGGCCAAATATGCCCATTGGCCTTGGTCCATCATGGCCTCCTAATCCCCCCCTTACACTAATTGGCTTCATTGCTCTGTCTCCTCTTCTTAGCTGGTGTGTGGTGAGCGTTCTGGCACAGGTTGCTGTCGCATCATCCAAGTGGATGCTGCACACTGGTGGTTGAGGAGATCCCCCCCCCCCCCCCTCCCAAGCGCTTTGAGCTCTGGCTATATAAATGTAATTTATTATTATAATTTAAGTCTCTCAATACCGAGAGAAATACACCACAGTAAATAAAATAGAAAAAAAAAATGTGTTCCTTGGGTGGCCCGGTACCATTTGAGGTACCACCGTCATAAAGCTTAACCTTGTACGCTGTTGAAAACCCTGTTTCCCAGTAAAAAACGACAGGCCTTTCAAAAACTAACTGCTTATAATTTTGCGATTGCTATATTATCCTGGATTCTATCTTTTTGTGAGCTTATTTTTTCAGTTAGGCCAGGTTCTGTACTACTTTTTGGATCTGATAGATCATGTGCATCATGCACCTCAGTTTCTGAGTGAAAAGATCTTTATTTGTGGATGAATGTCAATGTTCAGCAAAATATGGAGGCCAAATTGCACAATTGATCATATTAGTTGGCTTCAATGTTGAACTAAGTTGACTGAACAATTTTAATCCAGTGTTTGTTGATAACATGGCGTAACAAGAGATTTATACGCTTTTTTTCCGTGTGTGTCCCTTACTAGTGTGCATATGGATGACTAATGCAGGTGCTTTTGTTTGAAAGGTCTGATAATGAACTGCATGTCAACAAAAATCTGTTGTACAAAACTGTGGATTGACATGGTATCATGGGCTGATGCATTAGTGCTTTGAAATACAGAAGGTTTATAGCAGTTCAGTTGCACAATTATCAATCTTCTGCACCAATGCTAGATGTCTATGAAGAGGAGGCTTTGCTGCAGTATCTGAACAGATTGCCTGGTCCACCTTGTCTGCGGGAACTGATGCCCGGACTTCTGCGCAGAGAGATGGAAGTAGCCATCAGCAAGCTGGGGCTCCTCTATGACCGGACCTATGCATGGGACATATTTTCAGACATGATGGTGAGGGTATGGTGCAAGTGCTGTTGACCTCCCATCACGGTGTTAATGTATTTGTTTTGCCCTGATTACAGAGAAGTCAGCTCACATGCGTTCTCCCAAACGCTGACCTTCCCAAACCTTTCACTGACTCTACCAGAGCTATTTTGGTTGACTGGCTGACTCAAGTCCATGTAAGTGCGATGGATGCAAATGAAGTATGAACTGTTTAAGTGACAGGTAAAATTAGCTGTGTGATCCTGTTGTGTATTGTTAGGCATGTTGTCCTAATTGTGTAATATAATATACACTACTGGTCAAAAGTTTACACTGCTTAAATGTTTAAACTTTTATATGCATTTAACTTAAAAATGTTAAAGTCTCATGTTCAAAGCTGATTTTTTTCTTTTCTTAATATTTATATACAGTGGAATCTACTCATCCCATTATAAATGGTGATTACTATTTATATATGCATGCGTGTTTAAATAAATAAATGGAAATTTACCATTTATAATTGGTTATTGTAATGCACTTTAAAATATTTTCCTAGGGTGGCAAAGCTAGATTTTCAGCAGCTGTAATCAGGGTTGGAAATCATTGTAATATGCTGATTTGGTGCTGTATTAATAATGGCAAACTACTCATAGTTCCATTTATTTTAAATTATTTTTATTATAAATGTCTTTATCTCTTTTATTAAGTTAATATGTCTTTGCTCAAATGTTCATGAAAAAAAGACAAGAAATTGCCTTGAACTATGGAAGCTTGTTTCCGAAACTGAATAAATCTAAAAGCTAATTGTGACTTGTATAAAAATCCATTTGTTATGAATTATGTATTTGTGATGTAAACTCTCAACTGTGGAAGAAGGGGGGGGAAAAAGTCTTTATTTTTTCCCCTCTTCCTCAATTGTGTTCATATCTCGCACTGAGGAAATCATGAAGTCGCAATTTCTTTTTAAAACTGTATTTTTATTCTGTGGTGGAAGTGAGCTTCCATACATAACTTTTCTTAACTTGCCATGGTTTCCCCAAAAACAAAGATGACTATAATCTTGAGCACCAAGTCCTCGTGTTAGAATGATCATGTACTGAAAACTCTGCTTTGCCAACACTGGTAAAAATGTCGTTTTTAGAAAAGCTTTTTTTCTTTAATATTACTACGGTTTATTCCGCATGTTACAGGGTTGGTGAGCATAAGTAACTTTCAAAAAAATTAAAACCTTAATTCCAAATTTGACCTGACGCCTATAGTATGTAATATTGTTTTATAGGTCGAAAAAAGTCATAAATGATGAACACTTGTTTTCACCTCAGGAAGTGTTTCAGTTCTCAGAGGAAACGTTGTATCTGGCAGTGCACCTCTTGAACCGAGCGCTGAGGCTCATCAAAGTGTCCATCTCTGGCCTGCAGTTGCTGGGTGTGGTTTGCCTCTTTCTAGCTGCCAAAAAAGAGGAATGTCTATTACCAGAGGTACTTCAGTGTTTAAAATACAGTTCGATGGAAGCATGAACTCTACACTATTAAGGTGTCGCTGTTTGTCAGGTGTCGGAGCTCTGCTATCTGATGGAGAACACCTACAGTAAGAAACAACTGCTGCGGATGGAGAGGAGAGTTTTAACTGGGCTCAAGTTTGATATCTTTTACTGTCCCCCACTTCAATTTCTGCTCATCACTGCTTCCATTGCGTGCTGCAGCGACAAGGTCAGTTAACTCTTAAACTGGAACTCATACAAATGTATTAAATGGGCAATGGTGTCAATTGGAAATGCACAAATTCTTACTTGAACATCAGCATCTTAAGGCTGAAAAATGAGTGATCGTGCACATAGCTAATCGAGATGTCTTGCTGTCCATCTAAGCACCTTTAAAGCTTAGACGCATACGGAAATATCCAGAGTAATGAAATTTCATTCCATTCCCAAAATCGGCGTGCAATATCAAAAAAGTGAATAGTGTGTGCGGGCTGTTTACGTTTATACCAGATCCAATGTTATTCTAAAGTCATAAGCGAACCGACTTGGACATGGAATACCCTCTCTTAAAAAGCATTAGGCATGATTGTGTATCGGCTGTCTGGTGTTTACATTTACAGCGTGGTCTTGCATTAAAATCATTTGTTCAGGTGGTCTGGATGGCTCGATACCTGTTGGAGCTCTCTCTTCTGGAGGGGCAGTGTGTGGTGTATCTGCCTTCCCAGCTGGCAGGTGCTGCCCTCCGTCTGGCCCGAAGGATCCTCCAAGAAGCTCCCACTCCAGATGGAGAGATGGCCTGGTGCATTGCCGCTAGTATCCATATAGGAAGGTCAGGAATGTAGCCCTCTTAGTACTGCTCACAGTTCTGTTGGTGTTAAGATTGCTAATGTATTTTATAATTCTGCAATGTGGTATCATACCCCCCCCCCCCTCTTTTTGATACTTAAATAAAACAAATTAAAATCCACAATTTAAAAAGCAGACAGATGTTCAAGTTTTATTTTAAAATGCTTAAGTCTTAAATTTGTCTTCCCCACTATCTGTGAGGCAGTGAAGCAGCCCTCCTCAGCATCATGCAGATCATGGCCATGGCAGCAGCGAGAGCACATGCTCGTGAGACCCGTGCCACCTTCATCAAGTTCTCCACTGTACAAACCCTCCATGTCAGCATGCACCCTGCCCTAAAGGCCGCCCCTGGATTACTGGGCCTGTCGTGGCCTCAGACGTGACGCTCCAACACCAGTGAGTGGGCCGGAAATGTTCAGGACGGCTGCATGGTGCTGCTACTCTGGGGAGGGGAATAAACCCGGAGTATGGCCAGTTGCAATGGACATCAGCGACCATCAAAATTCCTCTGTAGGAGAGCTGGTCACTCTTTTGGGATCTGAATAGTTTTCTGTAACTTTTTTTATTGTAATCTTATGTCACTCTATGTAAAAGGATAAAGAAGAAATATGTATTTGTCAATATAGCTTTTAAGTGTTTAACAATGCTATGGTGAGGACTGGAATAGGTGAGGTGATGTCTTATGAAGTTAAAGCACTTTGAAATATTTACTGTTTTTAAGTGTATTTGAAAATGTGCATTCCTTGTCTGTTTTAAGATTGTGAAAAAATAAAAATTAAATCTGTTTTGGAAAACTGGATTGGGTATAAAGTGGTTTTTTTTTTTTTTTTTTTTTTTTTTTTTTAAATCTTCTGTGCACTCCTCCTCACATGATGCTCTCAGCAGGGACTTCATGTGCAGAGTTGCCAGATCTGCCGGCATATTAAACACTTGGAAAACTAATATGATAATGCAACAGTCTAACTCTACTTTTAGATTTCTGTAGGTTTATTACATAATGACAATTATTGTTGCTGGTTCAGTTGTTAGATATGAAGCTCACATTAAAAAAATTAATTTTATGAAGCCTATATAACTTGTTCAAATGGATTGAATGCAATTGAAGAGCGAAAGAGCATGCAAATGGTGCTGTGCTGATTTTATGCGTCGGCTGCTATTGTGCTGACATGCATGAGATATACAGTATGGTAATTATGGCTGCAGTGATAAACGGGCTCTATGCTGAACGTAAATCATTTCTATAGAGTCGAAGACCTCAAATTGCGGGAGTTGTTTAAAAGTTGGATGATTACGCAAGGATAAAACGCGGACTTGGCAACCCTTTGCTTCCCCCTCTCGGCTATGACGTCACCTGAACCGAGCGCAACTTTCTGAGCGAGCGCGTGTGCGCAGTCCCGAACATGTGCGCGCGGCTCCTCGACTCTCGCCCTCACATGTCCGCGCACACCCGCGCCGCTGATTGGCTGACCCAAGCGCGCGGCGTCATTCCGCCCTGCAAAACCACGTGGCGCTGTAGTAGAACAGCTGAGCGCTCGAGATCTGGCACATTTGAGAGGCGCGTGTGAAGCTCAAGGAGACATTTCCCCGCGCGCCTTGATTTCCCTTGGTTTTTGCTCGATTGTTTACTCTGATTATTTAATTGACTGCCAATATTTTCACACGTTGCAGTCTCATCGAGTTCAGACCTTATCAGTTTTAGGCCCCCACTTTAAATGACCAGAATACCTTTTCAAACTCAAATGATGTTCCATTAGCACTAAAATATGTCTCACAGCACACCATGATAGAAACAAAAAAATGAAATAAAACCACTAGTATGGGTTCGTAACACCAACAACAAGACAACTACACAACCTTGACATGGGTGTGCATACATATATATATATATATATATATATATATATATAGGTTATAATGTTTATATATAAATTAAGTATTTGTTATTTTAACACTGTGTGTTAATTGAACATTATTTTTAATTGCATTGATCTAAGATACAATACAAAAAATAACTGTAAACAGATACTAGATAATTAAACACTGCATGGCAAAAAAGAGACAACATGAAAACATAAAATACAGCATAATAATAAAGCATGTAAACCCGCACTTGCACTCTTAAAAATAAAGGTTCTTTATTAGCATCTATGGTTCCATGTAGAACCTTTCATATCCTAGGAAATAAGTATAATAACTTATAATAACAATAATAAATATAAATAATATATTATTATATTATTAATATATATAAATAATAATAATAACTTTTTCCATCGAGAGGTGTTTTGGTTAGTGGAAGATATTTCTTTAAACAGCCATTTACTGAAAGGTTATAGTCATCACTTCTTTGGGAAACCCAAAATTGTTCTTCTATGACATCTCTGCTGCAAAACCCTCTTAGAACCTTAATTTTTTTCTGTGGGGTTCAAACTTACAACACCTCACCTCCATACAGCACCACTTCTGCTTATATTGAGACCACATGCCCATTATAATGCAAAAATCACGTGTAAGAGGTATCTATATTTACAGTATTCTAAGTAGAAGTCTAATTTGTCGTCTTTTTGTTATATGGTATTGATTTAGCAGCATCTAATGCATCTAACAAATCCTAAAAACATAAACACCAGAGAAAGGTGAAGATGCTAAAAAAAGGTTGCAATGTAATTAAATAAAATACGAAGCTGTAATAATCACACTTTGACATGCAAAGAAACGTGTTAAATGATTCCCGTATTTGACTCAACACACAGTCAGCGGTCAGGATTACAAAATAGCGAACACATGGACAGCCGAATGCAGCCGCACTAGTACGTCGCTCGTTTCTTCGCCACTCCTCCGTCCGGTTATGTTTCGTGTGCGCTCGCTTGCGTCCTGTCATCCCGTCTCGCTCCTCCCCTCCACGTGCCCGCTCACAGGATTGGCCGTGCCGCACATTCCCTCGCGTCATTTGTGCTCGGGGCGGGATTAAGCGGAATCCCTGTGCTGTTATTGGCTAGACGAGATGTCAACCACCCGAGTGGGCGGGACCCGATTGGGCGGGGCGGGGCTTACCGCAGGTGGAGTTGTCATTCGGCAATTTTGAAGTACGGGCAGGAGGTTTAACAAACCCGAGCTGGAGACAATCAGAAAAGTAGAGTAAATGGTAATGCGGCTCTGTCACGCTGGGTGCAGGGAGATGACGGGAGGCACGGATTGCCCCTGGACAGGTAGTTAGGTGTGGACGGAGAACTGACGAACACTCGGGACCAGGACCAGTATTGTACTTTACTAAGGTAGGCAATGCTGGTATTATTTACAATTTGGTGTTTATGCAATCAATTGAAATCTTTTTTTTAGGTCTCTTTACGTGTTTATCTTTTACCTATTGGCACTGATAATGTGTCTGACTGACAGGGGTTCTAAGCTTTATTTGCACGTTGTTTTAACTGTGTGTGTGTGTGTGTGTGTGTGTGTGTGTGTGTGTGTGTGTGTGTGTGTGTGTGTGTGTGTGTGTGTGTGTGTGTGTGTGTGTGTGTTGTCAACAGGAGGAAGTGCATTACATAACAGTCAGGGGAAGGGAGGGCTCTGAGCTCCGCGTGCGCGCCCGTGTGTGTGTGTGTGTGTGTGTGTGTGTGTGTGTGTGTGTGTCACTTTATGTGCCTAAATAAATAACCTTCCTCCTAACAGGATCATTCATGCCACAGACCTAAGCAAGTAATTATTTGTCGAGTAATGCAAATTTACATCCCCCCCCACCTCCATTTTGTCTGTCACATCTTAGCCTTCTATGATTTACACGCTTGTCATCAAGACGCATATTTAAAAGTGCCAAGAAAGTTGACAGTTTTACACGAGAGATGCGATAATTACAGCTTCTCTGTGACTTCAGTCACTTCCACATCGACCTTTTTACTCCAACTTTTCCCAATTTTGTAAGAAAAAAATCGCTAAAACAAAACGAATGGCTAAAATCTTATAGCTGTTATAAAAGCGAAGGAATAGCATTACGACAACGCTATTTTTCAATAAATGAATCGCCTAATCGTTACAATCAATTATTGTTTCACAGAATTATAGACTGAGGGTCATTCTCTGCCAAGCAATGTCAACATTTGGCGAATTAATATGCCTCGTTCAGGTCCTATTTTGAACATTATAATTAGGACATGAAATCATAATCAAATCATCCATAACATTGATGGACATATTTAATTTTTATTTTATTTTATATTCTATAGATTTTAGCACTAATGCAAAATGATGATCAAATGAATCATTATAGCATTAGAGTCCATTTTTTTCTTCCGTTATCTATATATTCTAAAATTCACATGCTGTAGTTTTTTTTCTGGCAAGGTTTATCATTGTTCTTCTTCAACAGTACACAAAATGCGTAATGGAATTGGCTGGTTAGCCCCTGCTGGTAGATGCCAGAACTACACCATGACGGCAAAAATCATTTTTCTCCATTCAAACGTAACTATGTTCTGACTATATATTCCCAACCCTCCGTCAACATATACAAAAATATGATGAAATATTTGTGATGCATATGTTATAGATCTTTTTTTGAGATTTTCAAGATTATTAACAAGACAAATTATCTCAGAACTCCAGAAGGGAATCATGCCATACCCAAGGTTTTTGTGAAACGTCGCCACTGATTTTTATCGAAGGTCAAGGATACTTCAGGCAGCTAGAGAACAGATACTTCCAACTCTAACTCTGATTGGATGAATTGCCGTAATTACCGTAATTAAGAGATTCCAACGAGTCAACTGGGAATTTATTGAGGGCTTCTACTTTTATCACCTGACTACTGCAGATTAATTTAGGTGTTGATAGTTTAACCATTGAAAGGCAAAATTCCCAGTCCGAGGATGTGAACCGTTCCGAATAGAACGTCGTGTGTTGTCATCTTGAAAATACGGTAATTACGACATGGTGTGAATGCAATATTACAGCAATTCATCCAATCAGAGTTAGAGTTGGAAGTATCTGTTCTATAGCTGCCTGAAATATCCTTGACCTTCTATAAAATTAAGGGCGACATTTCACAAAAACCTTGGGTATGGCATGATTCCTTCTGGCCATACAACAACAACATTCCCATGTAATCATATTATATAAAAAGTCCACCCTACTAAAGAGTGCAATCGTAAATGCACATATATTCACAAATTTAACAAGTATACAAAATCAATGAAAGATTGATGAAAGACTGAAACAGCACTATAAGTCCTAACCATCCTATCCAGATGTGACATGAGATGCGAGAAAATGTATCTTTTCCAGCCGCAGCGGCAATTCATGCGATTTTTATTCTACAGTTTCCATTCTGCAGCGTTGCGATTGAAACAACAAAGTACGGCAATGATAATTTCAGGTGCAGATTATGTGCTTTGTTAATTTAAAAAGACTTGAATGTGACATGTGTTCATTGTATACATATATACATAATGTATGTGTGTAATAGTCACTTTAGGAGTTACAATAATTTAGAAAAAGGCTACGTTTTGTGGAGTTGCATTGAAGACACTGTAATTGTCACCAGAGGAAAGACTGGACATTCAGAAAAAATACTAGTGACACAATGTGTACCTTGTGTTTTCAATTTACAATTTACATAAATTTTCTGTGGAATAATATGTGCTCTTTAAAAACCTTATTAGTAGCTCACGGCACACAATATACACAGTCATATATTGTAAAAAAAATTTTTTTTAAAAAACAAATCCCCTCTACACTACTATTGAAAGTTAATGTCTCTTTGTGTAGAATTTTGTAACTTTTTTTTAGAAATGGGTAAATACATTGTGCATGAGGCCACTGTCTGCCCAGCTGTCTCTCTCTGCTCCCAGGGCCCGGGATGCCCAAGGAACCAAGAGGAGATGCCCAAGGGTACGTAGGAGAGAGGGAACACACCTCTCGTCCAGCCAGTAAAAATGCTAAGGACAAAAGCAACAGTGCCGCCCTTTTGGCATCTAGAGCAAGAGCACACACTGCACAGCAAACGAATGGACGTGGCTCCTGCTGCTCTGAGAAAGACTCTGGTTACTCAGGTGAGTACCAATTGACAGTCCTACTGAATATTCACCCTTAAGAGACTCAAGTCACACTATTGTTACTATTATGACAAACAATACAATTGGCTCAACCCCAAGTGTATTAAGAACAACAATTGTCCCAACATATAATACAGTAATACCTTGAGATACGAGCGTCCCGACATATGAGTATTCCGAGATATGAGCAAACCTTCGGGCAGTTTTTTGCTGTGAGATACGAGTAAATATTTGAGATACGAGCACGCATACAGACACCGACTCTAGGTAGTTGACTCGGAGCAGCTCAAGCCGCCTCATTTATGGGGTAATTGGATATGATCTCCACTAGAGGCCACCTTGGTTTTACAGCGGGAGGTTACCGGGGGCGACGAGTGATTAAAGAGTGTTATGCATTGAGCAGCACGAGTTAAGTGTGTTCAATAATAATACATATGAGGTTCTGAAGCTATCCAACACACTACATGGGAAGAAACACTACACTTCTGTATTGTTTTTGCATTATCTACGTAATCCCTCCTCCTCCGCACAAGCCCCTACTGTATCGTCTGTCTTGAAGGTAAGAACTCATAATTAAAGCCACATTTTATTTATATCACAGGACTCCTTAAATACTATTTTTTTTGTGTGTGTATGTCTCTATAGCAATTAAAAACATGTTTTTTTCCATTGTTAATAGCACTAAAAGGGAGTTTTTTAGACGTCCAGAACGGATGAATTTTTTTTCTGTTATTTCTTATGGGAAAACATGATTTGAGATACGAGCAATTTGAGTTACGAGCTCTGTCCTGGAACGGATTATGCTCGTATCTCAAGGTATTACTGTGTATATAAAACCACAAAGCAATCCCACCAGGTTTCAGTCCCCTTCCATTCAAACGGTGAGCGAAAGTTCTGTCCAGGTATATTTCACAGTTAATGGTGCAAGTAATCTAATAAAAGAGTAGAAGTCTGTAGTCACTGTAACGTTTTTTTACGCATACATTCCCTAACCCGCCGTTCAACCTGTTTCAAAAGCACTTCCCTGATTTTGTCAGCATCACATCACATCACTAATCCTACTGAATATTGTGAATACAAAAAGGGTATTTCACATTGATAGTGATAATAATGAAAAAAGGGAACATACAAAAAATAGTATACAAACTATTTTATGTATACAAAAAATAGCCTATCCCATGTTATTTCCCTTTGTCCATATGTGGCTGTCACGCCATACACACACACACTGCAAGTTTTATCTGCATTATCAGCCCTCATGCTATTCCAAATTTGTATGGCTTCCTTTCTGTAGAACACGAAAATAGATTTTCCATTCTCTTTTTCATACAATGAAGTGTCCAAATGCTATTAAAGGGTCATATGATGTTATATTTTTGGTTTAATGGTTATACTAGAAAAGGTTTCCAGCTGAAAGAGTCAAACATGTTCATTAGAAGTTGATGTACTTCTGATCATGTAGTTTAGCTTTCTGAAGCTTAAGTAACATCAGTGATCCTTCATTTCTGTTGCCATTAGTAGACTGAGACTTGCTTTTGTTTTTCTCTTTCTTTGTTTCCCCACCCTTCCTGTTGCCCTTTCTTCTATCACTTTTCCCCCCTGTTGCACCCAATGCCCTTGCTCCTCCTAATGCTCTGTTTCTCTCTCAGACACTGGCTCAGATTCCTTGCAAACATATGCAGATGACCATAGCAGTGTGAATGAGCCTCAGACCTGCAAAGGTTTGGGTGGGGTGGATCAAGCCCCCCTACAGGGAAGCCACATACTCGTATCCGGGACCCCTGAACTCACACCCATATTCATCATTAAGAATGTGGTGTTGAAGCAGGTGAGACAATCCAAGTGTAAGTGTAAGGGGCTCTGGTCCAAAAGTAGTGAGCTGCCCACATATGCTTCATGTGAGTAGCAATATTTCCGCGACACATGGAATTGTTCTAGGTCAGCCACATATGAAGTTTCTCACAATGACAGTTAAGGCCCAGGTATACTTAATTTTCCATTTTCCGCTCCATCTCATGCACAGTTGAGCATGGAAGCCTTTCAATGTATACTCCATTAAGCTCAGTTGGATGTTTGACGTATGTACACATATATAGTGGAAATTTCTTTTCAAGCATTCAAACCCTACGCACATGACACACAAATCAAGCTCTAAAAATTGAGTTGACACAGTTGGCTTTAGGCAGAATTGTATGTAGAAAGTAGACAACAGGGCAGCTCATGAGATTTTGAACCAAAGCCAGAGATTATAATTAATTAGGTAGATGGTTGAAAAAGACGGATGAGAAAGAGATCCAAAGAAAACAGAAGGATATGTGAGATTGAAATATTGATTGTTTATTAACGTAACTGTGGAATCGAGTCACATAGAAACCAACAAATCCTATAAAATTATATATGCACATGCCATTTCTCATATGAAATATGCTACAAAATAAATAGTTTCCTTGATATTTCCTATTGTGAAATTACTCTGTACAAGAAGGATTTCTGTCTCTTCTCTTCTCTTTCCCAAGCCTGGGCAGTCTGGTCAGGATCACATCCACCCTTCATCGCTGTCATGGGGTGGAGGTACTGCAAGCAATCAGGGTGGCGCCCATGTTCTTTTGTTACAACAACCTGGAATCAATCAAAACGCTCCAATGCACACCCTCAAACCCCAGTCACAGAGATCTGAAAGCAAGGGTGTAAAGAAAAGTAAAAACACTTACCTCCCCATCCTAAACTCCTTCCCTCGAATCGCACCTCACCCTAGTAAGAAAACCCCAGAGAAACCTATAGCCAGTTGGGGAAGTAACACAGAGGAGCACTGCCTGAGTAAGAGAGTATGCACCGAGGAGAAAAGAGAGGAGGTGTCCACAACCACGCAAGCAACTAAGCAGCATCTGCACAAACAGTCAGAGAACAACTTGCTTTTGGACTCTCTTTCCTTCTCACGGTCTCTGTCTGTGGGCCATGAGACACTTACCGCCTCTCACCAGCAACGGAGCCCATGTCGCTCATCTAGTCCCTCCTCTTCCCTCAATGTGAGCTCTCCATCAGTCTCAAGCACCCAGACTCCTTCCCCACCCTCTTCCAATGACCTTAGTCAGCCCAGAAAACAGCCCCATAAACATTGCCAAGGATTGAAAAATGACACTGGCAAAGGGTCAAACAGCCTCAAAGGGACAGCACGGCATCGTCGCTTCCTGAACACAGTGGAGATTCTGAGTCAGTCGGGGCTACTTGACATCACCTTAAGAACGCAGGATCTGCTGCGGCAAAGTGCCGCCACCGAACGAGACATAGCCCAGCTCCGCCAACATGCCCATCTGCTTTTCCAGGCTGCTCAAGGAGGTGTTGATGCGCCGGCTGCCTGGGAGAAGCTCCAACAGGTCATGGCTGAGTCTGGACATTATTCCAGCCTCAAGTGCCTACCAACAGACAGCAATGATGGAGGAGACTGGTCTCAATCACAGTTGGAAGACGAGGTGGCCACTAGCACAAAATCAGATACTCATGTGGTATACAGATATGGAGTTAAAGGGACTGAAGAGGTGGCACCACCATCTCCTCTCCTAGCTCCCATGCCGGATATAGAATGCCAGTCAACAGGTCAATATGATTCTGGTAATGATAGCACCCCCAGTTCTGAGTACTTCATAGCCACCAGAGGAACCGTCAGTCTACTGGATGATCCTATAATGCCTCCAGACAGCTCTACACATGGAAACCTGCTTTAGACTACAGACCCAGAACCCTGCTGAGTAATTGGCCTTCCCAGCAGAGAAACTTGACGATACTTTCTCAACATCTCAATCTTCAGAGATTTATAAGTCATTGCCCCAAAATTCAGTAGTCTCCATGGTAACTCAGGGCAGTGCTTAAGGACAGCAACTCGACTGTGCTGTGAACCATCTTCCGTCTGTCCCGTTTCTACTCATCTACATCAGCAATCACCCAAAGTGTCTGATGAGAGAAATGCGACATGAATTTAACATGCATGCTACAGACTGCCACTCTTCAGTTTTTGCATTTTTCAACTGAATCCGGTTTTCAGTGGCCCCTTGCAAATGTATTTTTGATTCATTTTGATTCAACACCTCATGCAGTCGAGTAATACAGAGTAATCATACAAAGCAGTAGGTTTCCTAATTGATGTTGATTTAAATCAGAGGCAAGTTGAATTCTGAATTGCTGGCACAGTTTGCAGAATGTAGTGTATTAACATGTTCACTTTTGACTGGGAATGGTATTTCGCTAAAATGTTATTATTGATGAGATCCCCTCTGTGAGGCCTTATCACTTAAACGAGCATGAGGATGGTGCATGAAGTTTCCAAAGGTCAAAGCCTAGAACTGTACGCACATGCAAAGAGACTTAGAATTGTGTGAGCCCTATTGTCTCAATGATCTGGGTAAGGTCCATGTGTTCTTCTATGCAGTATGAGCTTCATTAATCAGCTTTCTTTACATCTTCATATTTGACCATGGATCCAGACAACCATTACTTAAGGCCAATTGGATTGGCCTCCCTCTGAAATGAAGGGTACATTTTGAGTGTTTATTTGAGCTTATTTCCTGTTTTGTTTGATCACAGATCTTAAAATGTATGTATTTGTGAGTTTGCTTGTGTTAATGGTGTTTTGTGCCAGCCTTAATGTATTCTGCAACATCTTTACGTTTCTTCCTCAATTCTCTACTACTGCACCAAGCTTTTTTGGCACATTTTGATACTCTTGTCATGACACCAATATATAATTTTTGGTATATTATCATTTACTTACTGAGTAATTCTGATTTGTGTCTAAAAAGAAGCCATCAGGCCCACATAGAGGTTTTGCAGAATCCTGCTGTCGTTCACAAAATTGTATACATAATCATTTATGAAATATTTTGGCTAATTATGCTTTCAGAATTTAGTACTCTCAGCTTAGTTTAATATATTAATACCATAGAATTTCACAGATTTCTTCTAAAATCAGTAAAGAAATTATGAAAGAACTGCAGTTTCCACCTTAGAGTCCTTCTTAATGACAGATATTTTTCTTCTACCGTAGCATTTAATTTTTCTTTTTATATATATTGACGATGTTTGTACACAGCAATTATCTTCTGTCCAAATAAATGGCAATACAGTAGGGAGGATCTGAGCCGTGTGAGTGTTTGATGTCCAGAGAAACAGAGTTTGTGTTTGAAATGAATGGCATGTTATGACATGACCAATATTTATGCTTAGCAGCACAAGCAGTATGTGATGCATCTAAAGAATGATTCTCTTGATGTTTCCATGCAGTATGTTTGTTGGAGTCAGGCACTGCAACAGATACACTATTACACTTCATGCAGATGCAAATAAAAAGCTTAATTAAAAGGCTTTTGGTTTGTTCTATATACATTTAATGGCACATTTGTTTCTCTTGGGATGTGAATATACAGTATGTGTGGTCCAACTTTTTCCACAAACAGGTTCTCAGTTTGATTGAGACAGAGTTGCCTTGAGGTTTTTGGAGGGAGGCAATCATTTTGACAACAATTTTATTCTGCCTGAAGAGGCATCAGTTGTTTTATGGTCTTAGATGAAAGAGACATCAATAGTATGCAACTAATATTAATCGTAGAATCCTGTTCCTTGAGATCAATCTCTGATTAAACACACCGGAAGCAATTAAGATCTTCAGGGGCACTTAATAATTACAGACAGGTGTGTTGGACTAGGGTTGGATCTGAACTCTGCAGATAGTTATATCTCCAGGAACATGATTTGGCACAACTGAGTACAGAACTACAATGCTCAGGATTTCATTGTGTAATTGAGTTAAATATGTCTGACTCGCTCAGATGGATGTAAAAGGAAACGACTACATGACGCCAGTCACTGAATTAGGTTAAATTAAAATGTAATTATATTTATTTGGTGAATAATATTTTGGAAGTCTCAAATAATTTACAACAGATGTCAAATGGTCACATATTCTATATCTCATCTCAGTAGTTATTAGATAGCAGAGCTGGCATAAAATTAAAGATATGTAACACTTTATGTATGTAACTGTAACTCTTTTGTTCAAAATTAACAAACTGTAATGAGTCAATACATCATTAATTCTTATTATAAACCAGTTTTAGTCTAGATTCATGATGGTAAGACTATTATAAGTGACTATTATTAAGATACCATTTGGACGATCGGATCACAAGTGGACGACCCGTTCATATGTAAATTGTGTGAGCTTATTTCATCCATTAGACAAAGGTAGAAGTGGATGAAAGTGAACACATGAGATGCATTAAAACACTAGGTGCAAACAAAATGTGTTTCTCTTGTCGGCTTATGATCCGATCAACCAAAATGCGTCTCAATACCAGGTGTAAACAGGGCCTATATTTTAGAAAAGTTGGAATGGTTTTTACAGGAATTTCCATACATAAGTCACTCCTCCCTGGTTGTCTCAACATATCCATAAATAGAGAAATGTTGCTCTGGTTACTTTTAAGCGTGTATAGTGTGGGAGTGGCATAGGTCAGTTGACACAACTAGCGAAAATTAAGAGAGAATGCGACAGACCTCGTAAAAAAATGAGAATCAACAGAGATGGTGCAGAACAATGTACTGGTTTCGTTAAGCTAGTCGCATCCAATGCAGTATCTAAAGCACTTACTACTCCTGATTAAAGCTTGGATATGTGTCTCTAATTCTGAAATCTTCTCTGTATCTCCCTTCATCTCTCACATGTGAAACCCTCTCTGCTGACAGAGAAAGCTATGCTATACATGTGGCAGGTAGTGCAAGTGACAATAATAGGAGAAGATGAGATGATTCACTGTATTTGTTGACTGATCTGACGGCGTGAGCGCACGAGAGAAAAAGATTGTATGCATGGATGGTAGATTAACAAGCTAGCGCAATGCTAACATGTTGTATTAGCATGTTGTATTAGATTAAAGCTAGCGATGTCAGATCGATACGACAATCACATTTTATATGATCTAATATTGTCTAAGTTATATTAAGCAATATAAACTTCAAGTGAAGATAACCCCCTCACAGCTCTCAGCCTCGTCCTGCTCGACACAGTTTTCTTTGCTTGATAAGAAAATCAACAATAGATTGTCTTATCTTTTAAAAAGATTTTTATCTTTTATATAGATAAAAATCAGTCCCTCTTCCATTAAAGTACACTAAACATTTGAATTGTGTAATTAGCATGTTTAAATGATCTAACAACAGAGCATTCAAAACCTCAAGCACAGACGGAGTGCTTTGACAAGGATACCAGATTCTGCTCTATTCTAAAGTCCTTTAGACTGAGCTCTGTGGATTTAAGTGTTTGATATTTGTATTTGTTTGAAATAAAATGTCATTACATAATTTGTTTGTGATTTGTGTTCATTATGTAGGATAGGCTATGACTGATATATGGTCTTTTATTAAAAAGAGGTACTATCTGTGATTCAGGCTGTTAGGCCTCATGGCTGCAGAATCCCCTATGGTGGTGGATCAATGGTCAGGAAATAAACCCATGTTGGCATCCCCACTGCAGGATTAATGTTATGTACAGAGGCTATCATAACTTGCTGACTCGAACAAAGCCCCTTTTTAATCAAGGTTTAAGTTGTATCCGTCTTGGCAAGACAATCATGACAGACGGCTCTTTGATAGGCTGTAGTGTAGTTTATCTGGACTGCCCAGACAATAGGGTTCGAAAGGGTGCCCATCTTGACTGGCACATAAATTGTCTAGAGATTCTCGTGGTATTCCTGGCTCTCAGGAGGTTCCTTCCATACTGCCATGTGTTGTTGAGGACAGACAACACATCAGTGGCCTCTTCCTTGAATCGTGAGGAACGTTTGTGTTCCTGCCCTCTGTGCAGGTTGGCGAGGTGTATTCTGTTTCAGTCCATCAGGCTGATTCAAGTTCCATGATATCTGAACCTCGGGGAAGAATTATTTTTCGAGGCCTGGAATACTGAGGTTGCATCTTCAAGTTGTGACCATGATATGGCAGAGATTCGTTTGAGAATTAAAAGACCACATTTCAATCCTTGTATTGTTCAACTGGTCGAGGTTGATATGGGATTTAGAAAGTAATTAGCTATAAGTAATAAAACACGCTTTAGAGAGGGTAATTAGAACAGTAATCTAATTACACTGTTGAAGATTTAAATTCACGCATTTGGCAGACCAAAGCGACTTACATTGCATACAAGGTACATATTGACATTCTAATCAGTTCTTACTTTCCCTGGCAATCAAACCCACAACCTTGTTGTTGCAAGCAACACGATCTACAGTTTGATCTATAGGAAAGCTATGGAAAGATAAAAATTTCAATTGTTTGTCTGTTACTGTGGTCGTTCCAGGGGTGTAGCTGTTACTAAGCAGAAGATTTCACATTGGGTGTGAGATACTATTTCTGTAGCCTATGAAGCATGTGCTTTGAATTAGCTTTTAGGTTTTTTATGCAACATTGTTCAACTATTGATACAGTGTTGAATGAACCTATGAAAGGGATTGCCTCAGTTACGTATGGAACCTTTGTTCACAGAATAGGGACTGAGACACAGTGTATCTTAATATTCTCCTCGCCTGCTTGCTTCTTTTATTGGAAATATGAGAGGTAATTGTTAAAGCACATCTTTTTGAGGCATACGTGTCATATGCTTTGAGGGGCAGTACAAGCGCCATCTCCAAAGAAATGGCATGATTCTGTCCCGGCTTCAGTTGTCTTCGCACCTAAAGTCATATACATCCCATAACATGAGCTACTGATGCAGCATCTCGTTCCCTACTCGGTGAACCAAGGTTGCAAACGTAAATGAGATGCTTTCATTTACAAATGAAACAATGGACCAGAACGAAGCGTAACACAGATTCACTCCGATACGAATCACTACTAAATGCATGTTTATGATTATACTTGTTAATATAGGCTATTGATTACTAGTCAAAATGAAATAAAACATTATAGCCTAATATGTTAAACATACTTTATGTAAATTGTACCTACACAAATACAATCATATAGAAAAAAAGCTTTATTAGCACAATTGTCGTGCATACATTAGGCCTATTCACCAAACAACTATATGGTATTATTCATATTAGTTAATTACTTCACTAATGAGTGAAAATAAACTTCATTAATGAGTTTGATGGCACTGAGGCCTTGGAGAATGATAAAAAAAAGATTTTGTTGTCTTTTTTTGATAAATTAAAATCATCTGTGAATCCAAAATATACTTGCGTCTGCAATACGGAGTTCACGAGGAGAAGCAGGTTTTCACACAGAAAGTCTCTTTATTGAAAACCGGAAAACAAAAGACTTTAATGGTAAATCAAAACGGCTCTCTCTTAGAGCAAACAGAAGAACACTGAGACATGGCATCCACACACTACGTTATATAACGTTAACAGTGACAACGATTGAAAAAGACAGAGGAACATAGGAGCGTTTTATAACAAACACGGGATGGGAAACAGCTGACGAGACTTGGGAACATGATTAAGTAGTCACCTTTACTTATATAGCGCTTTTTACAATACAGATTGTTAATATATTTTTAAGATGGAAGAATGCCGTTTTACAGATGCTAGAGACGTGGCTTTCAAATGAAAGATTGGTATCAAAGAGCACACCCAGGTTTCTAACTGACGACGAAGACTTGACAGAGCAGCCATCGAGTGTTAGGCAGCAGTCTAGATTATTATGTGCAGAACTTTTTGGTTTAATAATTAGAATCTCTGTTTTTTCAGAATTAAGCAGTAGAAAGTTATTAGTCATCCAATTTTTTATATCAGTTATGCATTCTGTTAATTTAGTGAATTGGCACGTTTCATCAGGATGAGAAGAAATATAGAGCTGAGTATCATCAGCGTAACAGTGAAAGCTAATGCCATGCTTCCTAATTGATTAGACAGAGACAGGAGCATGCAGGACCTGGAAGATACATAAAGGAACCCTGATGTGACAGACGCGACAAGACAAGACTGTGACACTTATCAGGATATGAGAGGAGTGAAGTATTTCCAGCAAAGCATAATTATGTAATTGGGTCAAGCATTCTCAAGTCAAATATTCTCTCTGCGCCTATAATATGTAGGAATGGATAAAATTGTGTTGCAGTCTTTAGCATTTCGTATTTAACTTTAAGTCTCTGGGTCTCTGTTAAGGTTGGTTTCTGTAGTCTGTTTGCAACTTACCAAAGATCCAACCCATGGCCAGAGACTCAAACAGAGACAGGAACAGATCACAGGCATAGTTGTCAAACAATAGAAATACATACATCTTCCCCTGCAGGTCACAATGTTACAACTGTAGATATAGTTTAACATTTGGAAATTGTAACTGGTTGTAATTTCAATATTCTTGATTTTTTCAACAACAACAAAAAAGTAAACAAAACAAAAGTTCAGAGTTTTAAAATGTGTTTCTTTTGCATACTGTGAGCATAACGATCACTTGTCTTGCTTTGAAGCAGACCCCAAATTTAAATCATTTTTATCTGGGATACCCAAAGTCTTAATTTCTCCAGATATTCATGTGGCCACCTCTTCTGAAAAAGGAAAATTGACCACTGATACTGCAGTTGAGTAGCTTGTAATTCCTTTGTTAATATCCACCATGGGTAGTTCTCAGCGTAATAGCATTATATTTGATATCCAGAATGCGTTAAAATAACTGACCTTAATCTGTTTAACAGTCACATTTATGTAAATGATACTTTCATTTAAAAAGCAAGCAAAAAGACGAAGGATCTATTTGCAGCTTTTACTTTTATTTAACAAAGACCAAATAAGCCAAAACAAATCAAAGACAATAATCGACAAGGAACTGAAAAAACAGAGCATTAAATTCACCATGAAATGTACAATTCTTAAATTTTTTGCTGAATGTTACCGATTTTATTATGAAATAATTACAATTAATGTGCACTCGTAATCCTTAGTCAAAAGTGTTAACCTCCCCTCCCTCTCTACACAGCTTCTGTTATCTTTATGACATGGGATTAAATATCCTCCAAACTGCAAACTGACATTCAGATCTTCCTTGATTTATGTAGTAACTCCCAACTTCCTACAATCCAATCAATTCCTGAGGATGAAATGCATTTTTTTAAAGACCGAATGCAATGATACATTGTCCTACCTGCCTTTCAACATGTGTATTTCAATACCTCCACCCACCCTGTTCAAGCAGATGGTCATCAGTGCATTCTGTCGGGGACACTTAAAACTTAATATTCATTCTAGAGCAGGGGTGCCCAAACTTTTTCCTATGAAGGGCCAAAAATCAAACTTGATTGAGAGCCGCGGGCCAAAAGTAAATTTTGCATCATAAATCAAATTGTATTACATTAAAGTTGCTATGGGTTTATTTATTTCATAATATTTAAAATAAATATAAAACAACTTTAATCTGATTCACTAATGCAGTTTTATTTTTTTTAAGCTTTGCATTTTAATGAACAATTTAAATGGGCAACAATCCCATAAGTGTTCAATGTACAATACAGTTCAGTGCCAAATACACAATCAATAATAAAACCATATGGTTGCAATGTCAGTGACCTAATGAGAGATATGAAGCTAGTCCTTATTTTTCAGAAGATTGGTCTGTAGCTGACTAACAGACAAAGACAAGATATTATCTAGTTGAGAGTCAGTTATTTGACTTCTTAGTTTACTCTTGTTCAAGTTCATCAGACTGAAAGTCTGCTCGCAGAGGTAGGTACAGTAATCCCTCGCCACTTCGCCATCGCAGATTATTCAAAAATATTCATAAAAAAATACCCCCATATACAGCCGTATTGCTGAAAGCAGCGTTGTTTCCTCGTGACGCGAGAGAAACGGTTTCCCAGGATGCCAGACAAAGAGAGAAACTATCTCAGAGGCTTTGAACACGCCCACAGCACTAAGGCAAGACACGTGATTGGTTCCCAGCGCGAGCTCGACCAATGAGAGCACGAGTAGATCCCGTGAGCTGATTGGCTGATCCTAATTCGCTGATTTTCACATATCGCGATAGTTCCGGTGCACATTAACTGCAATAAACGAGGGATTCACTGTACTGCCAAACAGAGACAAGATCACTGATGATGAAGGACGTTGCAGCGCGCTCTGTTCAGATCGAAGTCCAGCAAGCAGCTCGTGAGCCTGCTGTTTCGCGTCTCGCCGCTGTACTTTGAGAAAGCTGCACAATGTTTTGTTTCATAATGACGACGGATATTGTACTCCTTTAAAAACAGCAACAGACTGTTTGCAAACTAGACATATTGCCTTTGATTTGACTTCTGTGAATAAAAACTCATCTTCCCCAGCTTTTAAAAAAAATATCTCTTGTCTGTGTGCCATTGCCTTGATTTCTCCATTATTGCGTTTAATTTGTTGACGTTTATTGACGTCATGTGTCGCAAAGCACGCAGTGCTGCGCCTTGAATTGCGCATTTACAATACATTTAATAAATTTGCATTTAATTTCAGTTTAATCTGTTGTAGTTCAACTATAAAGCAAACAAAATTGTTTTGTCAAATTAGAAATGACAATCTGTGTCGAAGGTACCTCGCCCTCGCCCTCTCTCTCTCTCTCTCTCTCTCCTTGGATGGTTCGGCGGGCCAAATCAAAGGTGGCCGCGGGCCCTAGTTTGGGCACCTCTGTTCTAGAGAATATACTTCTAGAGCTGCTTTACACAAACACAAAGAACAACATAAAACTCAGGCCTGGTCCTCTCTCGCCCTTCACTGTCGTCGCTCCCCCTTTTATGCCTCTCTTTCGTGAGACTCACGTCCCTCGACCCCGCCCTGCTCGCCATAATCCTTTGAAACAATCTTAATTGTAAAAAGCGCTACATACATTTTACATTTTCAGCATCAGAGTTTTTAAAAACAGTTGTACACTTGTAATATGCAAACTTGTTACTCAACCTACCCTGTAGCCTATGACTGGTTGCTCACGGAAGCTAAGCAGGGCTGTGTGTGGTTGTTTTCCTGGATAGGAGACTGACTGGATTGCTGCTGGAAGTGATGTTAAGAGGCCAGCAGGGGGTGCTCACCCTCTGGTCAATGTGGGTCCTACCGCCCCAGTATAGTGACGGGGTGTAAGGGGTGTAACCCCGGCATCCTGGCCAAATTTGACCATCATGACTGCACAACCATCCCCATTCTCTGATTGGCTTCATCACTCTGTCTCCTCTCCACCAGTAAGCTGGTGTGTGGTGAGTGTTCTGGCAATATGGCTGCCGTCGCATCATCCAGGTGGATGCTGCACTCTATAGGTATGTGGCAAAATCACGATCTGGCGTCCATTCATTACGGCCTCGAGCCTCGTTTTCGTTTTTCTCCTTTGGCGAGGAACCCCGAACCGCATTACGTTTTAAAATCTCTTTTAAGAGGTGTTGCGCAAGTCTCGTACATAAGCACAGGAAATAGCTACAGTAGTACACCGCTTCGATATCTGACACGTTTTGGAATTTTGTGAATCCAACTCCCGGTTCGCCTGTGATTGAAGTAGATTTTTTGACTAGAAATCGCCCTTATAATAAACCCCCCTGGAACATCAACAGCTGAGTTTTATATGACTTGATATTCTGATGTATGTTTTATTAATCTATTTCCATTGTGTGTGCGAAATTTGAGCAAAAATGATGGCTTACCAACCGTCGTTTTTGAACCCGCCGCGAACTGTACCCGGTAACTGTAACGGTACTCGGTTTGGATTATGGAAATCACCTCTGAATGGGATGTTTTTGATAAACTTTAAAACATAGTTATTTCTCCTTTTCAGTTAAACAGGCAGCTTAGTCATTCAAAAAGCTTTCCAGTGATATCTAGTTTTAAAATATCAGACAGAAGATAAGGAAGTTACATGTATTCTTCTGAACGTCGCTTTCGGGTCACGGACGAATGTCAGACTTCCTATTGTTTTTCTATTAAGCCAATGGCCGCTAATTATCCAAATTTGATGGGACAAAAAATCTCATTACTCCCTTAATATATGTCCGATTGAGTTGATCTTGGTGTCATTGGAATCGTCTGTCCAAGCCCTTTCAAATGAGCCCATTTCCACTGTATTTGGAGAACTTTAAATTTTGCCACATACCTACACTCTAGTGGCGGTTGAGGAGATTCCCCTCCGTCCATGTAAGCCAGGGGTCTCAAACATGCGGCCCGCGAAACGATATTTTGTGGCCCGCGGGACCATATGAAAGTTTAATGTAAGTGCGGCCCGCGCGTGCTGAATGAATAGCGCTTTGCCGCGTTGTGTGCGGAAGATTCCTTTTTCGTGCGAGCTGGAGCTATACAAACCAACCAATCACAGTGGAGTATATGACTCCCGGGGGCCAATCACAGTGGAGTACATGACTCCCAGGGGCCAATCATAATGGAGTAAATGACTCCCGGGGGCGGGGCATCGGCCGGGCTTGATGCAGACAGAGAAACATTTCACTGTGGAGCTGCCCGTGTGACATCACATTTGTCAAAGCCGTCATAGAATTATTACAGTGGTACCTCGGTTTACGAGCGACTTGGTATACGAGCAAATCGGTGTACGAGCATGGAGGGTCGTATCGGTGTACGAGCATTGTCTCGGTGTATGAGAAAAAATTCCCTCACCCATGCGCAGTTTTGCGTCGAAAAGATCCCTTTATCACCCCTTAACTCGTTCATTCTCTCAGTGTCTCTCAGTATGGGTGCATCATTCACCACAGTGCATTATTTTATAAGTTGTTGTGAATATAATTACATGTGAATATGATGAAACTTTATTAATGGAGCATGTTACCAACACCACACATTGCATACTAACGAGACTCACGTGTGTTCACAGTCCAACGCACCCAATGACGTTCTTAAAGGGCCATACACTTTTAGAGAACAGCATACTATAACAGTTATAACTCTGTACAGATCATATACATAAGCAGAGCCGGCGCCAGCCGAGTCCTGAAGAGGGGGCGTGTGAAATACTGAAAGGGGGCGGTGATCACATAAACGTTTTTTTTTTTTAAATTCATTTTAATAAACAATATCGAGTCTATAAAACACTAAAGTACAACAAATATATTGATAAAAACACTCGTTGAAGCTTCATACGCACCGGGACATTTGACTGCACACTTTTTTTTCACAATATTGATTCTTCTTGCAATCATAATGCAATATACTGTGTGTTGCCTACATTAAACATTTAAATAAAAGGGTTGCTGAGTCATATAGACTAAAATAAAAGAGCCTACACAGGGACAGGAAATAAGAATGCAAAAAAAACAAAAAACAGCCTTACCAGAGCATGAGCGAAGCAAAGCTTAACTCATGAATCGCGCACCGGTATTTGTCGCGCTCCTAGCCTACTTGTGGCCATTAAAACACGTTTTTAGTTTCAGTTTAAATAGTATAGGCTAATGTTACTTTTTAATTTAATTTACGTTTAAAAGTGAACAGGACATCACATAAGATTACGTACGAATAAGTCAGAAGAATTGTGATCACATAAACAGCATTTATTTAAAATATAATCAACACATAAACAGCATTTATTTACGACAAGGAAAACAAAACGCCGAATCTCCTTGCTGCGAATATTCTAGCCATTCCCTATCATTGTACCAATTTTGCGAAAATGACCTCTGACAGACATTTTTATGTTGCTTTGGAAACTATTTTAAACGAACCTGGACTGGCTTGTTTTTACCAAGATCCTCTGGTGCACTGGACAGTGACGGTGAGTCTTTGCTTTTGGACGGCTGAGTAACTGCCACCAATGGGTAAGCGGACTTGTATTGTCAGGTGAAGCAGAACTTGTAGCAGCAGCAGGTGTTGTGGTAGACTCTGTCTTTTTAACCCATTGTGAAACAAGAGTAATGATCATCCGTAGTAGCTTCGAAAATGTAATTAATTGTGTATGTTCTGGTGCGCGAGAAATGTAATGTGACGTTAGAGTGGGGGTGGGGGGTGGGGAAGCGCGCTAATCAAACGACAGGACCAATCAAAATTCGACTTT
The DNA here is from genome assembly GCA_037043235.1 of Rhodeus uyekii. Classification (NCBI taxonomy): domain Eukaryota; kingdom Metazoa; phylum Chordata; class Actinopteri; order Cypriniformes; family Acheilognathidae; genus Rhodeus; species Rhodeus uyekii. The sequence continues at coordinate 7,004,887 of JAWRVZ010000009.1, forward strand.
GCCTAACAGACTTTTCCTTACTAAAATGTTGCTATTTAAGATTAATATTGACTCTAGGAACTGGAAGAAAGGGCAATTGGCAAATGTAATTTTTTTTAAATAAAATATTTTATTCATCATTAAAATCACTTTAACATATGGTGATCTGAGGGGGCGGGAGAGTCCCGGTGAGGGGGCGTCGCCCCCTCACGCCCCCCCGTGGCGCCGGCCCTGTACATAAGTGATTTACAGCGGTTTTACCTCGTGTTGTTGCATTAATTGTGATCGCTATTCTTCACGTTGTAATATCGTTACAAATGTTGAAGGAACTAGTCTAATCTGATGTGTCAATAAGTGTTAAGTTAACAGTCTTGTCACTTTAAGAGGGCGGGGTTTCAGCCGGCGCTAAAGAGAGTTGAGTTCTGAGGGATTTGAGAGAGAGCTCGTAAGCAGAGATAGTTTTGATTCTTCTGTTATGTACGGCGTGGGTTGAAGCCAGGACCGCAATCCGATAGTTCTCAATAAAATCTCTGAATGAGAAGGAACCTGTCTGGTTATTAAAAGAAGCAACGCTACAATGTAGTGAAATATATAAGCAGTAACCCCACCCCCCCTCCCCTCTCCTCTCGTCTCGTCTCGATCATGCCAGCAGTGAAGAGGTAAAGTGCATGTTACAGTAAATAGTTAATAATGACAGTTAAACTCTAAAAATACTTAATTAGTATTTATATGAGATCTTAATTATAATTTTAAATGTAATTAAATGGTTATAATTTTAAATGTAATTAATAGGTTAAAACTAAAAAAATATTTAAAATGGGCATTTATGGTCGTGTGGAACGAATCAAGTGACTTTTAGTGCGTTCTTATGGGGGAAATTGTTTTGGTGTACGAGCATTTTGGTTTACGAGCTCGCTCTTGGAACGAATTAAACTCGTAAACCGAGGTATTACTGTACTTCTTATTGTGATTGAAATTGAGCATGTTTGACTTTGAGCTGGACGAAGTGAATGTTACTGTTATCGCCGTTGGATTTAGCGTCATGCGGATTGTATTTGTTTTTCCATCATTTGACATAAGCTGATTTGCGGGACATCGGTGTTATAATATAGAAAATGAAATCCAGTAAATAACGCCTCCGTGGCTGCATCCCATTGTTTGTATATACATGTATTAATGGTGTCCCACAGTCCCAGCTAATAATTAACAGCCGGTAGCAGTCACCTATATCTGTATTTTCTACCATATAAAATATTACGATGTTCATGTCATCAGGAAAGTAGGAAGCCCGTTTCCACCACAGTTGAGAAAAAAAAGGATTATTTAAGTCATAATAATGAGAGAGTTTCTCATAATAATGATTTAATATCTCAAAATAATAAGAACATTTCTTATAATAAATTAGAATTTAATATCTGGAAAAAATTAGAAAGTTTCATAATATTGACTTATCTCAAAATAATGAGAGTTTATCATAATAATGACTTAGTATCTCGAAAAAATTAGTAACTTTTTCCTCAACCTTGAACTTCAGTAAGTCCAAGTACATAGAAGAAGAACCCATTGAAGTTAAAGAACTGTCAATAATGACGTTTGAGAAAAAAAAAATGTTGTGGAATACTAATTTGTCATTTGTCATTTGTCATTATTTCACTTCCTAAGGTAAAAAATGTACTTCCTAAAATAATACCCTAAATTGTCAACCATAAACTGGTTTTGCCAATATTATGAATCTGGAGGAAGTTATGCAAACCTACAGGACGCGTAAATAATGTCCACTTACATTTATGATTTTTGTTTTGTCCTGTAAGTTAATACAAGATTTTTGCAGGATATTTTGTGTAAACAGGTCAAAGTCTAAAAGATGTCTGGCTCACTCTGGTGGCTGGGAAAGGAAACACAAATACTTCACACCAGCCAATGAATCACGTTGAATTAAAATGGAATTACATTTATTTGGTACATAATTTGGAAACTTCAAAATCTACAAAAACATATGGTGTCAAATCGTCTATATCTCATCTCAGTGGCTATAAGATTAGTGTTGATTCCAAACTAAATTTACAATATAACCAAATGAACATATGTTATTGTTAGGGGAAATAAGTGAAAAATAATCATACTGACGTGTTCAGGTAAGTGTTAAATATATAATATAGCTAGAATTTAACTGAAAGGTTTAACTATTGTTCAACAAGGGTAATTTCAAGGTCAATCAGAGGGTTTTTTTGTGGTCAAAAACATTGGAAGTGTCTTCAATTGAATTTTTTGTTTGTTTTTTTGTGGTCAAGACTTCTTATAATATAATAATATAATATAATAAGTCTATAAGCCTATAATAGACTTAATATAATATATTTCGTGAATCATGAAATATTCTGTAATGTTCATTTTACTTGAAAGCAAAGGCAAATTTGACATTAAAAAGTGAATAGTGTCTTTCAAAAGCATTACGCTCATTCAAAGACATTGTAATACAACAAAGAAAGTCTGTATTCTGCTGGAGACATTATTTTGGTTCTTCAGTTTTACTTGTATAAAAAAATTGTGCAATTTTTCCAAATTCCAAATATGTAATGCTTTAGTTTATGTCGCTCTTGACTAAGTCTTCCATCTCGGCAATGAAAGTTTTATCCTGTATTTCAGCTTGTTGCTTGGTGAGAGGGAGATTTTTGTCAGGATCACACAAGTAACGCAAACGCTGTCAAAAACACAAAGGGAAACAACATCAGCATTTTAGGTAGATTTACATATTTATTTATTTCTCAGCTTCCTTAGGTTAAATGATCAGTTTGGATAAATTTTTTGCAACGTTTCATTGTTCATTTCCAAGGGGAATTCATGAACTGTTTAAATGTGTACCCCAAATGCAATGTAAATGTGTTTGAAAAAAGGATCTGCAAAATACATAAATTTAACGGCTGAATGTTTTCATCCTCACCTGTTTCAGACTCCCTTTCCCAGCACATATTCGGCCCAGCGCCCATCCAGGCACCAGCAGAATGGAGGACAGGGCCAGTAACCAGCCTAGAGCGTACGCCCAGTCCGGGTACACATACCAGCGATTGAAAGTGAGAGGCTTGTACTTCACCATAGAACAGACAAAAGACACCTGAAAATAGACCGAACAGAAAGAGAAGTGGTAAGGAATGAATGGAAAGGAAAAGGAAAATGTGAGAAATGGCTTTAGCCAGGTATATTCAACTAAATTATGACCAGACAGATTTGTTGCCTTTTTGACAAGTATTGAACAGTGAGTAAAATGCAAAAACACTCACCAGGGATACAAAAGGTGTCAGGTATTTCCAGCACAGCATGAATATGTAATTGGGGCGTGAGTTTGTCATGTCTTCAATGACATCAAAGATTCTTTCTGCTCCTGTGGTGTTAGGGAAAAGTTGAGCATCACTGGCTTTGAGATACTGTCAAAGCAGGTGCTACACTCAGCAAGCAATTTTATTGGCTGCAGAATTAGAGGCTAGTCAGCTTGTTCCCGGCGCGAGATCGATGAATGAGAGCACGAGTGGATGTATCCCGTGAACTGATTGGCTGATTCTACTTCGCGGATTTTCACCTATCGCGGGGGGTTCCGGTCCACATTAACAGTGATAAACGAGGGATCACTGTATATTCTTTCTTTTTTTCTTACGGTGACTAGGCAGGCTAAGTTTCTGGATACTGAAAGCTGTCACTGATGACTCGTAAATGTGGGCAGTTCTGTTCAATATATTAATCTCGCTGACATTAGAAGGTTTTGATAGTACAGAACAAGCGGAAGCTTGAAAGATTAGTTTTAATAAAGAGTCTTTTACATGAGGAAGGAAGTTCTGAATATTAGTTCAGACTTCTGTGCAACTCACCAAAAATCCAACCCATGGCCAAAGACTCAAACACACAGAGGAAAAGAAGACAGGCTCCACTGCAGGCATAGTAGTCAAACAACTGGAATACGTACATCCCCCCCTGTAGGTCAATATGAAAAATGACAGCTCAAGTAGAACAAATGTCAGACAGACTTTTGAAGTCAACAGAAGTCCACACAAATAATTAGAATGCACACTGCACATTATATGCTGTATTCTACCTACTATATTCAAAAGTATTAACTTGTAACAGTATACAATATACCAGTGTTTCCCAAAGCTGTTCCTGGAGGCACATCAACACTATAGATTTTCCAACTCTTCCTAATTAAACACACCTGATTCAACTCACCAGCTTGTTAGTAGAGACTCCGAAGACCAGACATATTGGGGGCAGATAAGGGACACATCCAAAATTTGTACTGTTGGTGTGCCTCCAGGAACAGAGTTGAGAAACACTGCAATATACGCTCACCTAAAGGATTATTAGGAATACCAGTTCAATTTCTCATTAATGCAATTATTTAGTCAACCAATCACAAGGCAGTTGCTTCACTGCATTTAGGCGTTGGTCCTGATTAAGACAATCTCCTGAACTCCAAACTGAATCTCAGAATGGGAAAGAAAGGTGATTTAAGCAATTTTGAGCGTGTCATGGTTGTTGGTGCCAGACGGGCCGGTCTGAGTATTTCACCATCTGCTCGGTTACTTTTTCACGCACAACCATTTCTAGGGTTTACAAAGAATGCTGTGAAAAGGAGTCCTGTGGGCGAAAATGCCTTGTTGATGCTAGAGGTCAGAGGTGAATGTGTCGATTGAATGTGCCGATTCTATGTGAGAGCAACTTTGACTGAAATAACCACTTGTTACAAACAAGGTATGCAGCAAAGCATTTGTGAAGCCACAACATGCACAACCTTGAGGCAGATGGGCTACAACAGCAGAAGACCCCACCAGGTACCACTCATCTCCACTACAATGAGACTACAATTTGCACAAGCTCACCAAAATTGGACAGTTGAAGACTGGAAAAATGTTGCCTGGTCTGATGAGTCTCGATTTCTGTTGAGACATTCAGATGGTAGAGTGAAAATTTGGCGCAAACAGAAGGAGAACATGGATCCATCATGTTTTGTTTCCACTGTGCAGGCTGGTGGTGGTGGTGTAATGGTGTGGGGGATGTTTTCTTGGCACACTTTATGCCCCTTAGTGCCAATTGGGCATCATTTAAATGTCACGGCTTACCTGAGAATTGTTTCTGACCATGTCCATCTCTTTATGACCACCATGTACCCATCCTCTGATGGCTACTTCCAGCAGGATAATGCACATGTCACAAAGCTTGAATCATTTAAAATTGGTTTCTTCAACATGACAATGAGTTCACTGTACTAAAATTGCCCCCACAGTCACCAGATCTCAACCCAATAGAGCATCTTTGGGATGTGGTGGAACGGGAGCTTGATGCTATCCTATCAATATTGGCCAACATTTCTAAAGAATGCGTTCAGCACCTTGTTGAATCAATGCCACGTAGAATTAAGGCAGTTCTGAAGGTGAAAGGGGGTCAAACACAGTATTAGTTTGGTGTTCCTAATAATCCTTTAGGTGAGTGTACATTGCTAAAGGTTTGAAAGTATGTAGTAAGTTGTACAAACACAAACCTCTGTAACCATGACAAGTTGGCAGAAGAAGCAAAAAAGACAGAAAAGTAGAAGGAATATTTCTCGTCGTCCAGCTTTGCGCAATACCGTGGGGTACAGGTCCATCACTGATGTCATGAAAACTTCCATCGCAACAAACTTTGGGATGCAGAACACAAGTGCATTACAATTGTGAAACACTTTCAAGTGCATCAGATGAGGTTCTGCATAGTATATTGGTTTAACAGCTTCCCAACTTAGGAAGGTTTTTAACATATCAGTATACCTCTCAAAATTGGTTCATGATTAAGGTTTTACACCTCCATATGTAGGTTTGAGTTTTAGCTGACCTGTGTATCTAGTCCCAGCAAAATAATCATGATGAAGAAACAAACAGCCCATAACTGAGGGAAAGGCATCATGGCTACTGCCTGTGGATAAGCTATGAACGCTAGTCCTGGACCTGAAAGAAAGATAGAGAGAATCTTTTCAAGTGTATTTAGTGTTCTAAAGCTTTAAAAAGAAAATAGAAACATCAAAAAAGAATGTATCAGTACCTGATTCTGCTACCTCCTCAATGTGGACACCCTGCTTTTGAGCCATGAAGCCCAGGACCGAGAACACGGCAAAGCCAGCAACAACACTGGTGCCGCTGTTCAAAAGGCAAAGCCATAAGCTGTCCCTGACAGGGAAAACATAGATTAAAAACATTTAACTGCCAAACACCGAACCCTGAGGTACCTCACTGATTAGTTAATATGACGTAGACACCCCATACCCTTCAAGATACTCTGAAGCAGTGGTTCCCAAAGTGGGATGCCGTTGCCAATTGGACTGTTCTTTGGAGAGAATCGTTCGCCCACAATTTTAAATCTCAAAATAAATAAAAATCTATAGCTGCACATCTGAAGATGTTACAGGAAAGGTTTGAGTTTTACTTCCCAGCTGCTAATGAAAACTTTGACTTGATCCATGACCCTTTTTTACTCTTTTTATGTCTGTTGCGAAGCATTCATAATAAATGAATGGCACTGTTTCTGCTTCATTTGTTGTACGCATGTACATTTAATTTAATTGGGTTGGCGTGCCGTGGGAAAAAAATCACTTCAAAGGGGTGCCATGCCTTCAAAAAAATTAGGGAACCACTGCCCTTTAGTAAAAATACCTTTGAAGTAGCACAAAGGAAGAAGTATACATAAAGTATAGTTAAAGAGAATCTTTTAAAGAGAATCTGAAAAATATATTTTCGAATAGTCAAGTCAAATCACCATTGTTTATAAAACGCTACAATACAGACTGTTTCAAAGCAGCTTTACAGAGATAACGGGAAGATACATAAAATAGTACCAGACTAACCTGTAGCAGTTGTTGTTATATTTATTGTAACTGCTTAATACGGTGAGAGAGGCTGTACCCAAAGCATAGGAGAAAAAGACCTGAGCTCCTGCTTCCATCCAAACCTAAATGCACAACACATTAGCAGCGAGGACTTGGGAAGGGGCTCTAGAATTGTAATATTAATGCTAATTTGATGTCCGGAATTTTTTTGTTTTATGTTACTTAAAACAAGAAAATAACATACTTTTTACTAATTGTGAATGTAATTAAATTCTATGTACGGTAATACCAACAGATCTAGTCTTTGTATAAGGGTTATTCAGCCTGATGCCAAGAAAGCGCAGATGGTGGGGTAACCTGTGGGTCTGTGAGACGGGCCGGTTCAGGGTACAGGTAAAACACAACCCCCTGCAGAGCTCCAGGAAGAGTCAATCCACGAATCAGCAACACCAGTAGCATCACATAAGGAAATGTAGCTGTGAAATAAACAACCTACAGTACAAACACAATATAAGAGAGAGTAAAAATTACACACATTCAAATAATAATAATATAACTCATTTCAATAAACTTGCAAAATACGCTAATGGCAAACACTGATAAAGAAATGTGAAAATAATTTCATATAAAAACTGTAAATGCAGAAGAAAATAGACAAAAAATTTTGTACAGTAATCCCTTGCTACTTTGCGGTTCAAGTTTCGCGGCCTCAGTGCATCACAGATTTTTCAAAAATATTCATAGAAAAATAAAAATTAAAAAATACCGCCATATCGGCAGCCGTATTGTAAAAAGCAGAATTGTTTCATCGTGATGCAAGAGAAACAGTTTCCCAGGATTCCAGACAAAGAGAGAAACTCTCTCAGAGGCTTTGTACACACCCACGGCACTCAGACAAGACACATGATTGGTTCCCGGCACGAGATCGACCAATGAGAGCACGAGTGGAGTGGGAGCCTCTTCGCCTCTCTCAGAAGCAAATGTGGTCTTCTCGAACTGATTTAAAGGCCTCATTATACCAGTGTAGTAACACCATCATCATCATCATTATCATCATCATCATCATCATCATCATCATCATCATCATACACACACATACGGAAATCCCTAGGGGGGGCCAATCCTACTTTGCAAATTTTCACATATCGCGGGGGGTTCCGGTCCACATTAACCGTGATAAACGAGGGATTACTGTATAATTTAATGTGTTAAGACAAAATTATTTTCAGTGACATTTTTGCACACCTTTCCTGTAGATTTGACCCCTTTCCAGACACAGAAATAACAAATGATCCACATTGTAATGAGACACAGAAGAATCTCCCAGTTGATTTTCCCGACCTCCTCAATACCCCCAGATAGAGCCAGCACTCTGTGTCTATAAAATTTGACAAGGTTATACGGCTAAAGTGGAATGATCTTTTAAGATTTTATTTTATTACTGGTATTATCAAATTTCATTTATGTTTGTTTATTTACTTCCAGAACTCAGTAACTGCAGAGGTTGAATTAATCAGTGTTGTCCGGTTGAGGCTCAGATTCTTTGCAGCAAGATTTACACAGTCATCTAAGACAGAGAAGGAGAGTGAAAAAAACTGTTTGCAAACCCCTGGTTCAGCTTCTGATAGACAGATGTTCCTGGTTTACGTGAGTTTTGTTTAAAATTATCACCTGTGTTCCAGGTATTGTCACAGCTGATCCATGGCAGTTGGGAGCTGAAAGAAAAGATGAGGTAGAAAAGTGCCCAGGCCAGAATGATGATATAATACATGCAGCTGTACAGAATAATCAGCTGTCCCGCATAGCCAATACCTGACAAAAACAAACAAAAACACTGATCACTAGGGGCACAGTCAACACATTTTCATAGGGATTCAAGTTATTGACTCATCAAATTAAGCAATTTTTAAGTAACCAAATTAAGTAGTCTCAAAGTGATTTTAAATGTAAATGTATAATAGATTGCACTTTCAGATATTTACTTTAATTGAAAGCAAAGAAATCAAGTTTAAAAAAAAAAGTAGAACACAAATAATGTGACTGAATAAATCTGTCACATTTTATGTCCAGTGATGAAGATGAGATGGAAAGGTTTGATCAAAGCTCAGCGTGATTTAGTAAATAAGTAAACCCACAAAACTATTATTAGCAAACTCAACAAAACAGTGTGTTAGGCATCAACAATACCATACAAAGAACAAAACAAACCAAACCGAGGGACTTAAATACTCAAGGATAACAAACTAAATGAAAACAAAGTAACAAAGAAGAGCGGTAAAGGAAAACAAAGGCAATAGTACACAAGTCAAAATGGTATCTTTGGCATTTCCCAACTTATTTTCACCATAAGCAAAAGCTAAATTGACTATAATTGTAATATAGCCTACGTGGAAGATACAACTAAAACATAATGTTACTTAATGTAATTAAAGTATAATAATTTTGTATCATTTATACATCCTGAAAGCTCCACAATTAAAACATACTCATCATCAATAAAAAAGAATTTATATAATCAAGCTGTAAAAATCTTCCTTTCAATCAGAGGTGGCATGTGACGTCACAGGGGCACAATAATTTGCATACGACTGGCAATAAGGTTGTGATAGTAAAAAGATTGTAACTTATGCTAAATCATGCTTGCAGCTTGCTAAATCATGCTAGCTACATGTTGATTTACGTTAAATCATGTTAGCGAAATGTTTAATCATGCTGGCAACTTGAACTTGAAATTGCTAATTTATGCTTGAGACATGCTAAATCATGCTACGTTCATGCTAATTTATGTTAAATCATGCTAGCGACATGCTAATTCATGCTAGTAAATGTTAATTACTGCTAACGGCATGGTAAATCATGGTAACTGCTAATTTAATGATAAATCATGGTAGCAACATGTTAATTTTTGTTAAATCATGCTAGCAAAATAACAAATCATGCTAGCAACATGTTAAATCATGTTAGCAACTTGCCAGAACTACTGTAAAACTAATTCAATTTTTCTGGTCCGGTTTTATCAAGCCAACTTTAAAGTTTGTTACAAACTTTACTCATCTACCGTAGTTAATATCTATTGTGTAATTGTGTAATTGTGTTATTCATGTTCTGGCAGATTTTCTCAAAATCGTTCAATACTGTGTATGCATCAGTAAATCAACACATTTACTAAATGGTCAACTTCACATTGTTTCTATTAGTAGTGTCACAAATACGGTCTCTGTGGTCCCCTCCGATCACCACCAGAGGGCTCCCTCGCCCGAATACTAAACCCTCAGGACTCCATTTCCCATAAACCCTTGCTGGACTCTGATTACCCTTCCACCTGAAGTCACTCTTGCAAACCATAAAACTCTCTCACTCCCATCTTCTCATTGCGAAGTTTTGTCTTGCCCCGGCTAACAACTCTGAGCGTTTACCCTGTGTCTAGACTGATCTCTGTGTATTACCCCGGACTGTTTATCTCGTTCACGACCCATTGCTGCCTGCCTTGAATTCTGCCTGCCTTATCGTTGTTGTCTCTGCCTTGCCTCTGATACTCTGGCACTGGTGATTGACCCCTGCCTGTTTTTACTACGATTGATCTTAATAAAAGCTGCAAATGGATCCCATTGCTTCTGACCCTGTGTTACAAGTAACATGAAAATAAAGCTATATATAAACTGTGATTAAATTATATCTAGAAAGCTCCCTATAGGTACAGTTGATGAAGCTGTCAATCTCAAGTTTATCTGGACGCTTGACAAAACATCTCCGGTTACTCTTGTAACCTCTGTTGCCTGAGAGACGGGAACTGAACATTGCGTAGTCAGCTACGCTGTGGGGATGCTCCTCTCCTTCACTGAATTCCTGAAACCTTACAGGATAATGCCAGTTAACCAACTGGACAATTGTCATGAAATGCAATACTGGCTGAGCTAGGCAGTATAAAGAGCAGAGGAGTGACAATTACGTCAGAATCAAGACTGAATGCAGTACAGCTGGACGAGTGGCAAGCACAGATATGTATCATACGCAATGTCTCATTCCTACAGCTATGCTTTAGGAACTGTTCAATCCCGTTTTAAGATATCTATATATATATATATAATAAGGAAACACTATAAAATAATTTAAAAAATCCAGCTCATCACCCCTTTAAAATATCTGTCTTTTCTCTTATGGATAAAAAAATAAATAAAAAATACCTAGCCAGTATGTATTCATTTACATTGCATTTACATTTATGCATTTAGCAGTGAAGGAAAATGTATGTAAACTGTGCCCTTACAGTGACCCTGCAGAAATTGGTTAAGCAAGCCTCTGTCTGTGTGTGCGAGCGAAACCACACACCCACTGTTGTTCCTCTATTTAGTTCCTCTTGACGTTTAGCTGAGGCCTCTGTTCTAGATAACATGCAACGAAAAATAGCTGAGTATCATGTCTGGTGCCGTATATGGGGTTGTTTTTCTCATTCTTCTGTGTGTCCTCCTCTTTTTGGGGCACTATATACACTGCATACATTCTGTACTGAGCTGAGCTGCATTCTGAATAAACCATTACTGATTGACTTCGTTTTGGTTCATTTACTTGCACTCCCTGGTACCAGACTTTGATGAGCAGAGATCGACACACACAAAGACGCTGAAGAGAATTTCCTACAGTGTTCTGGGGGCTCGTCCGGGATCTATCCAGACAGGTGAGAGAAAAATTAAGTTTCACTGCCTGTTCTGGATAGATCAATAGATCGGGAAAAAAATTGCAGTTTTTGCGCAAACGTAATTTTAAGACTGTGTGTGTCGGTGCCTGGCCATTTTTTACAATGGGGCAATCATATCCTAAACCAGACCCGAGTGAAACTCCAAAAACTTGGATGGAACGATGTGGGTGGGGATTTTACACTAATCCATATATAGACAATTTGGCTGGTTGGACAGAGGACAGTCAGTGGCGCTCTTATCCGCGAGAGGGAACATTTGACCCAGGATTTTTACAGACCGCTTATGATTTGACATATGGTAACCAAGGCGATCCAAATTGGGATTTTACATATATGCGCGCAGGGTATGATGTGTGGTACAAAATGGCCGACATATGGCGCAGTAAAACTGGCGCATATGTTCCTAAAGCAGTATTAAAAACTGTACCAAAACCCTTGAAGGGAAAAAAACTGACAACATTGACTGAGTATCCTGCCTACAAGCCGGGAAAATGCCCGCCACCGCCATATGTGCAACCGAGCATAAATACCGCGTGTGTCTCTAAACCGAGCGCACCAAGCGCACCGTCCATAATTCGCGACAAAGAGAAAGAATCCATAAAAGCAAGTAAAAATGATGATGATACAGGCGATGAATATGATGACGATGCAGGTCCTGATTCAGGATCTGAAATTGACCCACCAAAATTAAATGTGGCTGCTGTATGGGCGCTAAGAGGTAATAAAGTTGATATCACACCGCCTTCTGTCAGCGCGCTGAAAGACATAATAGACATGTTGCCGTCGCCATCGAAACCCGTCCAATTCGTTGATATGCTTATCAAAGCATCACGCCATTGTCAATTGACAGGCGCGGATTACAGATTTATCCTGCAGTTCAAATTAGGCGACGCATATAATGAAGACAGCCTGGTAGCAGCAGTGCCAGTGCTTGGTCCGGAGAATGATGAAATTGACCAGATAAAAGAAGAAGTACGGACTGGGGAGGAAGCTAGGCGAACCGGGCGAACTAAAACGGTTACCACATTTAAATGGAGAGATGATACCGCGAATATGCTGAAAGACCTAGATAAACAGCTTAAAAAATATCTACTGAATTTGAAAGCGGCAAATCGCGATCTATCACAAGTGACTAACTGTAAACAAGAGAAGGGTGAAACCCCGTCTCGTTTTTTCCAGCGATTTAGTGATGTGTGGACCAGTGTAGGGGAAATGAATTTAAATGAGGGCGAACCACACCCGATGTTTTTGTCCACTTTCATGAATAACTGTCATGTAGATCACTACGATGTTCTGAGATACCATTTAACCGATCGAAACCACAAGACGGCGTGTATCTCTGTGGTTATGCTGTGTGTGAATTGCCTAACACTGTTTTTGAATCTGCAGCCCTGCCTTTTGCATCCGCTCAAGCAGCAGAGCTTGTTGCTTTGACCCGTGCCTGCGTTTTAGCTGAGGATCAGGATGTCAACATATACACAGACAGCAGGTATGCTTTTGGTGTAGCACATGATTTTGGCCAAATTTGGGCCACCAGAGGGTTTGTCGCTGCTGATGGTAAACCAATAGCACACAGCTCTCTAGTAATGGATTTAATACAACCCTTTCGCCTACCTAAACGTCTATCTATAATTAAAACGAAAGGTCATTCAACACTTGACACAAGCGAGGCCAGAGGTAATGCATTAGCTGATAAGGCTGCCAAAGAGGGGGCCCGGTCTGGCCGGTTTCCCCCTTGGTTGAATGTTGCTGCCTCTCATACACCTCACGTTATGACATGTGGAATTATTCCTAACACTGATCTAATAGCCATGCAACAGGCTGCCTCTGATGATGATCGCCACCACTGGGCAGATTTAGGCGCTACAGCAAACACAGAAGGGGTCATGGTGGACAATCGTGGCCGCGTTTGTGTGCCAGCATCGTGTGCATATTTTCTCATTTGGGAGTTCCATGGTGTCACACACCGCGGCCAAAGAGGGGTATATAAGGAGATGGATCGATTTTTGTGCATAAAAGGGTTGTCAACGAAAGTAAAAGACACGTTAGACCGTTGTGTTACATGTGCAATGAGTAATAATTCGAAACCAATATCAAAACATCAGACGCTACCTTTACCTGAGAGTCCTTTACAGCAATGGCAGGTTGACTTCACTCACCTCCCCAGGAAGGGACGGTATAAATACTTACTAGTTTTTGTAGACAAATTTTCGAGATGGGTGGAGGCTTTTCCCTGCTCAAAGGAGGATGCAAAGACAGTGGTGACACATTTGACGCGCGAAATAATTCCTAGATATGGAATTCCACTCGCTATAGACTCCGATAGAGGACCTGCTTTCGTGGCCAAAGTCCTGATGGACATGACAAAACAACTACGGATTGATTGGCAACACCACATTCCTTATCACCCACAGTCGTCTGGTATTGTGGAGAGGGCAAATAGAACAATCAAAGACAAATTACGCAAAGCAATGCATTCAGCAGGTCACAATGATTGGCCCTCACTGCTCCCTGTTGTACTGGCTGAAATGAGGATGGCCCCCCACAAAGGGTTAAAAGGGCTGTCCCCATATGAAATGATCATGGGAAGACCATTCCCAGCTCCCTGGAGAGGGGGTGGAATACTGGGAGGTGTGGGATGTGATGTGCCCCTGGGTGAATATTCTAGGTTATTATGTGAAGCACTCCATGAAAACTGGAGAAAAATGCATTCGAGTTCCGTGCCACTACCATTGGACCCCACCCATCCCTTTCAAGTAGGAGATGAGGTGATGGTCAAACAATTCTTAAAAATGGGGGCTCCTATTGAAGCACCAAAATTTAGCACCCCCACCAAAGTTGTGGCTGTAACTCGAACTGCAGTATTAACTGAATCTTTTCCACAGTGGATCCACGCAACGCGCTTAAGGAGAGCCCCGGAACACACTGAATAAATTGGTCTTTGTGTTACGCCGGGAGGAAACGCGCTTAAGGAGAGCCCCGGAACACACTGAATAAATTGGTCTTTGTGTTACGCCGGGAGGAAAGGGAGGCTATAGGTACTGTGATTACTAATTTTGTCTTTCTAGGTTCGTTAGAGACACCTGCTTCCTGAGGTCTCCTGTGTATGACTGTAAAGGTCACTGCAATCGTCAAGGGACGGGGAGACACACCAGGGGCCACTTGGGTGGGACCTGTTGCTGACCCTCTGTTATTGCATCAGTAGACGGGAGCTGAACACGCAGCACTGCTGTATGACATAACACGGCAGCACCATATCCTTTAATCATTATTGCTTTGTCGACATTTTAGCATTATATTGTACTTTTCATTATCATTGTTGTTATTACTGCTATTATTCAGAATGCATGCGTGTTGTTTATTTCTCTGGTGTATTATACCAGCCACCTTTTCTGTGAGACCTACTGATAATTTGTTTTGGCAATATGCTAACAACACTGCTAGAATGTATACCAATGAATCATGTTATGTATGTCAACAAGTGATGTCATCTGTTGTAAGTGTTTCAATGTCTGTGCTCGACCAATCAAACCTGAATGAAACATGTATAAAAGGGTACTACTGGCCACGGGGATACGACTGGGCCTGGTACCCCAGCCCAAAGTGTGAGCCATATTATCAAATTCAAAATGGATCTAAACCACAGCATCCATTTTTGTCTGAGCATATTAAAATTACACCTGTGTTTGGAAAGAATTTCACATTTTTTAGATGCTATTGGAGTAACAGCACTAATGCCACACACCCAAGAGGAAAGATTAGACGTGACCAGTGTAAAGCAATAATAATAGAGAATCGACCAACATAGACCCACAAGACGACACAAGAGAGCACTTGTCGATGACGTCCCAGCAGAACACCACTTGACCACCGAATGGCAAAGATGGTGGACGTCAATGTTCTCTTCGTTTGGCACCGCCCAACAATGGAAGCACATCGAGGTACTGCATTACTGACTTGCTAAGTTTGTCAACGACACCACGGATGGAATGGCCGGTGTAAGGAAGGAATTAGGTGCCCTGCGCCTGATGACCATACAAAACCGCCTGGCACTGGACATGTTGTTAGCAGACAAGGGAGGAGTCTGTGCCATGGTGGGGGATCAGTGCTGCACCTTTGTCCCGGCTGAAGATGAAGAGGAAGGAGCTGTGGGTCATGCCGTTGAGGAGATGAAAAAGACAGCACATAAACTGTATGAGGATGAAACCAAGAACAAAGACTGGGGCTGGGGTTTTATGCATAATTTGTTCGGTTGGGTCACACCACTTATCACCATGATAGCTCCTGTATTATTGATTTTATTCGCCATTTGTATTTTTGGACCATGTCTGTTGCAATGTTTGATGAACCGTATGTATGGAATGGTTGACTCTGTCACTCGTGATCGAAGATATAAACCTGTCAATGGTTAAGCTTTAAAGAGCTTAAAAGAGGGGATTGAAGGAAAATGTATGTAAACTGTGCCCTTACAGTGACCCTGCAGAAATTGGTTAAGCAAGCCTCTGTCTGTGTGTGCGAGCGAAACCACACACCCACTGTTGTTCCTCTATTTAGTTCCTCTTGACGTTTAGCTGAGGCCTCTGTTCTAGATAACATGCAACGAAAAATAGCTGAGTATCATGTCTGGTGCCGTATATGGGGTTGTTTTTCTCATTCTTCTGTGTGTCCTCCTCTTTTTGGGGCACTATATACACTGCATACATTCTGTACTGAGCTGAGCTGCATTCTGAATAAACCATTACTGATTGACTTCGTTTTGGTTCATTTACTTGCACTCCCTGGTACCAGACTTTGATGAGCAGAGATCGACACACACAAAGACGCTGAAGAGAATTTCCTACAAGCAGATGCTTTTATCCAAAGCGACTTACATTGCATTCAAGATACACATTTACATTCCAATCAGTTCTTTCTTTCCCTGGGATCGTTGTAAACACAAAGCTACAGGAATTCTGCACATCAACAGTAGTGCGAAACAAAAATAGTCTTTAATGCCGATAAAAATAACTCTGATAATAATTTTCACTCACCTTCAGCCAGTGGACAGAGGCGATGCCAACATGTAATGCCCCCTTCCTGTGTGTACTGTCCCATAGCTATCTCTAGCAGGAACAGAGGCATCCCACAGGTAATCACAAACACCAGGTAGGGTATCAGGAATGCCCCTGTACAATGAAACATTATTAAAAATGAAAACCAGTACAATAAAACATTATTAAAATCCCAGAAAGGTAAAGTAGATCATCATGGACATTTTTGTAACCACTAAATAATGAAATTTCAAAACAACAAACAAAATTTGTGTATTTAGGCTGCCTCATACCTCCTCCATTCTTGTAGCAGAGGTAAGGAAACCTCCAAACATTACCCAGACCAATCACAATCCCTGCCACAGCTAAAATAAACTCTGCTTTACTGCCCCAGTGCTCTCTCTCCTCTACTTTTCCTTTGATTCTAGTCATACTGCCACACCGTTTTGACCAGGTCAGTCTGGTCCTGCTGTCCATACTGCTGTAATTTCCCAGTGAATTTGATCAAAATTCTGCTTCACTGTACATTTCTTAAAATGTGTCAAGTTAAGCTATTCATTGACTGACCCACCCCAGCTGGAATGCAAAGTACGAAATAAATAAAGGGGGGAGTCAAAAGCAGTTGCAGTTTATAAAATACTGTATGAGTAGCCATTTTGTTCACTGTTATAAAATAGTTCACTGTATCAAAGAATTTGCTGATTTTCTCTCAGACTTAGTAATGTCTGCAGATAAAGTCATAATTGTCGGTGAATTTAATATCCATGTAGATAATGAAAAAGACGCATTGGGATTGGCATTTAGAGACATCTTAAACTCTATTGGAGTTACACAACATGTATCAGGACCCACTCATTCTCGTAATCATACTTTAGAACTAATATTGTCGCATGGGATCAATGTTGATACTGTTCAAATTCTGCAGCAGAGCGATGACATCTCAGATCATTACTTAGTTGCGTGTAGATTACCTTTAGCCAAAGTTGAAAAACTAACTCCCTGTTATAAATATAGTAGAACTATCACTCCTAACACAAAAGATAGCTTTATAAATAATCTTCCTGATCAGTTTCATCTACGTAACATCCCAGATAGCCTAGAAGAACTTGATGTTGCAACAGAAACTATTAACTCTTTCTTTTCCAGTACTTTAGACACTGTTGCTCCGTTGCACTTAAAGAAGATTAAAGAAAATAGTCCAACACCGTGGTACAACGAACACACACGGGCCCTCAAGAGAGCAGCCAGAAACATGGAGCGGAGCTGGAAAAAAAACTAAGCTTGAGGTTTTTCGCATTTCATGGAAAGACAGCTCTATTGCATTCAGAAAGGCCTTAAAATCAGCTAGATCTGCTTACTTTTCTACCCTCTTAGAAGAAAACAAATACAACCCTAGGTATTTATTTGATACAGTGACTAAACTAACAAGAAATAAAGCCTCAACCCCAGATGCTTTAAAACAGCACAGCAGTAATGACTTCATGGACTTCTTTACTTAAAAAATTCATAATATTAGAGAGAAAATTATAACCATGCAACCGCAATATCACAAAATACAGTAAATTTTAGTGTCCCTGAAGAAAAATTCCACTCCTTCATTGCTATTGGGGAGGAAGAATTATCTAAACTCGTTAAATCATCAAAATCAACAACATGTATGCTAGACCCAATACCAACTAAGCTACTGAAAGAGATGCTTCCAGAAATCATAGATCCTCTTCTTAATATTGTTAATTCATCTTTGTCATTAGGATACGTACCAAAAACCTTTAAACTAGCCGTAATTAAACCGCTTAATAAAAAACCACAACTTGATCCTACAGAATTAGTTAATTACAGGCCGATATCAAATCTCCCTTTTTTGTCAAACATTCTAGAAAAGGCAATATCTTCACAACTATGTTCTTTTCTAGAAAGAAACAGCATCTACGAGGATTTCCAGTCAGGATTTAAACCATATCATAGTACTGAGATTGCTCTCATTAGAGTTACAAATGATTTGCTGTTATCATCCGATCGTGGTTGTATCTCTCTGTTAGTTTTACTGGACCTTAGTGCTGCATTTGATACAATCGACCACAAAATCCTTCTAAATAGACTTGAAAATTATGTTGGCATTAGTGGAGTTGCATTAGCCTGGTTCAAATGGTACTTATCTGACCGTTATCAGTTTGTAGCAGTAAATGAGGAGATGTCATATCGATCATGAGTTCAGTATGGAGTTTCTCAAGGTTCAGTACTAGGACCATTGCTTTTCACCCTGTACATGCTTCCTTTGGGTGCAATTATTAGGAAGCATGGCATTAGCTTTCACTGTTACGCTGATGATACACAGCTCTATATTTCTTCTCATCCTGAGGAAACATACCAATTCACTAAATTAACAGAATGCATAACTGATATAAAAAATTGGATGAATAATAACTTTCTACTGCTTAATTCTGAAAAAACAGAGATTCTAATTATTAAACCAAAAAGTTCTGCACGTAATAATCTAGACTGCTGCCTAACACTCGATGGCTGTTCTGTCAAGTCTTCGTCGTCAGTTAGAAACCTGGGTGTACTCTTTGATACCTATCTTTCATTTGAAAGCCTCGTTTCTAGCATCTGTAAAACGGCATTCTTTCATCTTAAAAATATATCTAAATTGCGACATATGCTCTCAAAGACAAATGCGGAAAAGTTAGTTCATGCGTTCATGAGTTCAAGGCTAGATTATTGTAATGCTTTACTTGGTGGTTGCCCTGCACGCTTAATAAACAAATTCCAGCTGGTCCAAAATGCAGCAGCTCGAGTTCTTACTAGAACCAGGAAGTATGAGCATATTAGCCCAGTTCTGTCAAACCTGCACTGGCTTCCTATTAATCACTGAATACATTTTAAAATCTTGCTAATGACTTACAAAGCATTAAATGGTTTAGCTCCACAGTACTTGAGCGATCTCTTAACACATTATAGTCCTTCACGTCTATTGCGATCCCAAAATACTGACCAGCTTATAATACCTAGAATATCAAAGTCAACTGCTGGCGGTCTATCTTTTTCCTATTTAGCTCCTAAACTCTGGAACAGTCTTCCTATTACAGTTCGGGAAGCAGACACACTCTGTCAGTTTAAATCTAGACTAAAAACACATCTTTTCAACCTGGCATACTCATAACACATTATACATACATTTTGAATCCAAATCATGTAAAATGATTGTTAGGCTGCATAATTTAGGTCAGCCGGAACCGGGAACATTCCCATAACATCTGATGTACTCGATACATCAGAAGAAGAATAGCATCTACGCTGATATTATTCTCTGTTTATTCCGAGGTTACCATGGTCAGCCGGATCCAGGCCGTATCCAGATCAGATGAAGGACCTGCCCCTGGACACGAGCACAGCACTGCCCTGAAGTGTCTGCGGAGATCGTGACTACTAAACCCTCCCCTGTGTAGATCATGAACCCATCTCCAAACGGACCTAATTAGAATTAATATTAGACTTGAATTATCAATATAATAATCAAACTATCAATCAATCAAATCAATCAATAATGAAAACTTAACACGTAATATTCATCAATTGTATTAATTCGCCTGCTCTTTTAAGGCTGCCGTTCAGCCAAACAAACTTTGTTTATAATGTTTTCATGTGAGCACTGTAAAGCTGCTTTGAAACAATCTGTATTGTAAAAAGCGCTATATAATTAAAGGTGATTTGATTTGACTTATATTGGTAACTAATCAATAATAATAATTCCTTACATTTATATAGCGCTTTTCACAACACTCAAAGTTACATGGAAGGGGGGAATCTCCTCAACCACCACCAATGTGCGGCGGCAGCCATATTGCACCAGAACGCTCCCCACACACCAGATTATTGGTGGAGAGGAGACAGAACAATGAAGCCAATCAGAGTATGGGGATGATTAGGAGGCCGTGATGGACCAAGGCCAATGGGCAACTTTGGCCAGGGAGCCGGGGTTAAACTCTTCTCTTTACGAAGAGACATCCTGAGATTTTTAGTCAGAACCTCGGTTAAACAACACATCCGAAGGACTGTGCTTGTTACAGTATAGTGTCCCCGTAACTATACTAGGGCATTAGGATCCGCACAGACCACAGGGTGAACACCACATGCTGGCCTCCAAACACCTCTTCCAACAGCAACCTAGTTTTTCCCAGGAGGTCTCTCATCCAGGTACTTACCAGGCTCAACCTTGCTTAGCCTCAGTGGGCAACCAGTCTTGTGCTACAGGTTGATGTGGCTGCTGGGCTCATGAAGCTATTGAGGGGCAGTCCTAAAATAAAAAATAAAATCTTCAAACAATTAAAAATTATTTACACATCATTATCCTTGTTCATAGTGCATTGCGATACCTTCCTAAGCATTAGTGAAGCTTTGATTTTTTTTTTTGCAATAGTTGTGTATGAGTCCCTTAATGGAGAGTATGCACAATTGCCTTTTCCCTCAGTGGTCACTACAACTTCCAGTGCAGATCCAAAGAATGTCCAGGACCTGGAGGATTTTCTGAACTGCAATACAGAATTAAGAATCAAGCTTTTGGTTTTATCTGTCAATTCGGTTGTCTTGTGGACTATATGCATTGCATCTATTACATACAACTCTTCGAGTAGATATAAACATCAGCTGAAGACCATCAAATTAGCTTTGTCTAGTTTGTTTTCAGCAGGGATAGCTCATGTTTTGCCGTCCTTAATTCTGGCATAAATCTTAGAGCACTGGCCTTGAAAAAATATTAAGAAAAGTATTTGTGACCTAGATAAATGCCTTTCTCACCTATGGCGAGTTTAAACTACCGGTATTCAAAAGTTAAAACATTAACTGTAGCTACGATATTTTGACTGAAACTATGATTACTGTAAGGATTGTTGGATTATAGGTTCTCTGCTGTTCCTGAAGATGTATTTTAACCACCAAAATGTTTTAAAAGAGCGCTCTTGAAGCAAGACCTGACACAACGATATAAATGAAAACAGGGTTGATTTATTCTGGCATTGCTTAACATCTTACAAAAATACACAAGCTTATGTAGGGTGTGCTTCTGTCCTCCCACCCTCACAGAACAGCGGGTCCAAGGCTATTTCGTGCTGACATCAAATGAGGCCATGTTTTGGCAAACAATATTCTCACATAACAGTTGATACAAGTCGAGTCGACTTGACACAATGTAAACATGAATAGTAGCAAAGCATAGGAGATGTTCAAAGAAAAAGAACATGAAGACATGTCAGAACGTCTTGTGATCAAAATACAAGGCTACAAAATACATCAGTTTACAGAAAGACTGATGAGACTTGTCCTACACAAGACTTGTCCTACAAGACTTGTCCTACACAAAATATCAACAGTTAATACATTTTAATGCTTGTGAGATATAATATAGATATATAGAGAATCCTTCAATCCCCTCTTTCACACTATTCAATGAAATAGTGTGATATCCTTTATACTACCCCATTTCATACCACATTCTCATATTCTTATTGATGGGAGAAATTTGGTCAATTTCAGCGCTGAGCACTCATGGCTATGTGATAGCAATTCATAAGGCATTTTATCATTTATCAGGGTGACGACGATGGGGATTAGTATTGTAGCAAAGAGTGTAATGGGACAGAGTCTGTCGTAGAAGATGTCCCAGCCCCCCCCAATCGTTACCCTTTCCCTTTCTTACTTCATCCTTAAATAACTCATCTTCTGCCGAGACGCAAAATTAGGAATCATGGAGGACCACAATCTATGCCATCGTGTGGAGACCTGATGCTCTCCTGGCACATAGCCACCTACACTCCGCTTTGTACGTTGAAGAGGATCTGCCTCGGGGGTGTATCTAGTGCCGAATGGACTGATCTCGAAGAATTCTTAGGCCCCGGAGGATACTCTTGGCACGAGCGATCATATGCGACACAGCTGGGATATCACTACTAGAACAAGAAATCTTGGATAAATAGGAGAGTCAGAGGGCTGACATATGTTACATATATGTTATCGCAAGAGTAGGGGTGTAACCCCGGCATCCTGGCCAAATTTGTCCATCATGGCTTCCTAACCATCCCCTTTCTCTGATTGGCTGCATCATCACTCTGTCTCCTCTCCACCAATAGCTAGTGTGTGGTGAGCGTTCTGGCGCATTATAGCTGCCGTCGCATCATCCAGGTGGATGCTGCACTCTAGTGGCGGTTGAGGAGATTCCCCCGTCCATGTAAGCGCTTTGAGATACTTTGATAAAAAGCGCTATATAAATGTAATGAATTTATTCATTTTATTTATTGATGTGCGTACACATGTTCTTAAATAATAAGGAAAGGTATATTTTGGTCTGAGTATTGCTCTGAATTCAAGGGCGCTACCCATGGAATTAGCCTTATTTGACTCATGATTCAGTTTTTAAGGGTTTTCTGGACATCCCGATGGAAATCAGTGGACTGAAGGCCGTATATTGGATTATCACACAATTGTAGACTGACAATCAGGCTTTAAAGAGAAAGCTTCCTGATATACATATGGGAGGAGATAGTATACTGGTGGGCAGTCCCAATAGAGAACTTGCCAAAAATATTATCTAAAAATATTAATATTAATATCTCCAAAAATAATATCTAAGGGAGAAGCAGAAGCAACCACAAAGCAACACAGAAGAGTAGTGTAATAATGCGTGATTACAATAATCCAAAGGATCTAATTATCTTTCTTTTTAGCCATTTCTTCAGCCCCGGGTTACAGCTTCGCTCCACAGATATTGACTGGCACTGCATGTTCAGCTCCTCCACCCAATAAGTGTGTCGCGAATCATAACCACAAGGCGCTGCACGGCTCCGCTTGTTCACCAACAACCCCCTCTTTGTCTCTAAGACCGCAGCCGATCCAGTTTAGTGGATACCATAAGAGAGGACTCCTGTCAAATAGGACCGTCAGCTATTACTGCGTTACTGTAAAACAAAACCTTGTTAGTTATTTCATATCATATACATTCTTCGGGCTCCTTTGAGTCTGCTTGCATGGATCCACTGTGGAAAAAGATCAGTTAAGACAGCTGTGCGAGTGCTTGCCAATATTTCAGTTGGATCACTATAAACTAGTTTCTCCAAGGTTCATTCGCCCATTTGTTTGATCCTTTTGACCAGTACTTTATCCCCAATTTGGAAAGGGGTGTTCTTTACCAATTAGAATAGGGGCTTGGTTTCTTGTTACCTTGGTCCAGTATTCATTCAATGTGTCCATTAGTTTTGAGGCATATTCACTCAGATGAATTTCAAACCCTGTTCCTCCCACAGCCTGCACCCCTTGCTCCATGGGACTGGAAAGTGTCAACAAATTTCCTAAAGCTTGTTTTTGGCATCAACCCAATCGGAATTATTTAACTCCTTAATGGCTTCTTGGAGCTTTAAATATTTTAATTGTTTGGTTAGTTCTTTCCACTATACCGGATGAATAAGGATGATACATGAAAACGGCAATTAATTTTTAACTTTTTCATAGCTGTTAATTTACCTTAGATACAAATAGTGTCTAGCTTTATCGTTCCATATCGAGGAATAATTTCCCTGGTCATTATTTTTACCACTGTGTTAGCATTTTCTTTAGCGCAAGGAAAGATTTCCACCCATATACTTCCACAAAGACCAATAAGTATCTGTAAATACTAGTATCTGTAAATATTCTTTCAATTCTAATATCAATTAGATATTCCAATATTCAATATTTATTCTTTCAATGTTCTTTCAATACTAATATCAACTAGATATTCCAATACTCAATATTTATTCTTTCAATGTTAATTACCCCTCTTTGTCCACGCTGTGTAATACCATGAAACTTGCGGACGAGAAATTCAGAGAAATGATTTCAAATCAATATCGGGTAACAGAGAAGACACATGCATAGGTGTTACTGACACATTTAGAAATGGATAGTTAATATCTTGGTTGGCTGCTAGTATCACGTTGTGATCAGCTAAGCCATTAATTTTTGCTTCCATATTTCCCATAGTACTATGACCTTCTGTTTTTACAATGGCTAAAAATCTAAGGATGAGAGTAGGTGACAGGCTTCAATTGATAAGGTAACAAGCTAACAATGTGATATGTGCTTTCCATCTGCAGCTGTATATCCCCTAGCATTCCATATTTGACCACAATCATGAGCTACACCAAACACATAGCGGTTATCAGTATAAATGGTAACATCCTGAGCACGAGTGAGAGTGAATAGTTCTTGAGGTCAGCGCGGATAGTTTATTCATAGGTGATACGAGACAAACAGTCATGATCGGGCTGTGTGTGTTCAGATGATTTCAGGAGCCTCGTCAGGGCTCTGCCATAGTATCCCTTGAGGAACTGGCATATCCTGAGCGTATTTGGGCCGACAGGTGTTGAGTATTCAAATGTCAGAGCACATGTGTAACTTGGTGCGAGGTGTGTAAGGTCAAAGGGTGAGATAAGACAATGCGTTCTGCATCATCCACCATCATGGCTGCTGCAGCCACTGCTCTGAGGCAGGAAGGAAGTCCTTGTGCTACTGTGTCCAATGTTTTTGAGAGGAAAGCACAAGGTCTCAGCCCTCCCCCATGTTCTTGTGCCAATACTGCGCAAGCTGTAGGGCCAGAGTTAGACACATAGAGATGAAACATTTTATCATAGTTAAGCAGGCCCAAGGCCAGGGCAGAGCAGATTGCCGATTTCAGGGCTTTGGATGCCTTTATCATTTCCTCAGTCCAGACTACTGGAGTTGATGCTGGATCTTTATGTTGCAAACGAGACCTGAGTATTTTATCATAGTACGAGCAGTCAGGTATCCACTGCCTACAGTAGTTAATCAAACCCAAAAATGCCATCATGGCCTGTGTACTGGTTGGTTTGGGGGTGTTAATGATAACTTCTATGCAATCATTTGAAAGGCGCCTAGTCCCTTCAGACAAGTCATGGCCCAGGTATGTTACTTTAGTTAAAGCATACTGCAGCTTATGTTGTGAGACTTTGAACCCCTCTTTGGCCAGGTGCCATAAAACCATCAAAGAGGCCTCTCTTTTTTCCTGTTATTAACAAATCATCAGCATATTTTAATACTGTGTAGCCTGTGGGGAGAGTTAACTATTGCAAACACTCACGTACAACTTTGCAATCTTGAGTGGGGGTGCTATCTGGTGAGCTGCGGGACCATCATTTCCTTGGCTCTATTTTTCATCAGCCCTTCTTTTCCTACATTCTTATATCCAATGACCAGTCTTACCATAATAATGACACTTCTCTGGCTTTCTAACTCCCTGTTTCCTTTTTTGGTACATGCGGGCTCCTTCCGGGCCCCTTCCTGCAATAGACAAACATGCTTTTTGTAAGGATGACAGCAGCTCAGAATACTGTTCTGCTTTTTGTGGTTGTAAACATAGGAAAAGCTAAAGTTATAAATTAGATGATGTTCAGAATGCAATGTTTTAATAAGTTAACCTAGGAAAATATTAACTAGATTATACATCACAATTAACTCAAAAGCAGGTTGCACGAGTCTCATGAAAAAACATGCATGTGGCAACATATTTGCAAAAGGATGTTATCATATCCACCGAATGGGTGCTTGTTCAGTTTTTCTCTGAAACAGCTAAATATGATTGTGACAACAGTGGAATAGTATTTTACAATTCTTTAAGCTCAAGTTCATATGTCGAGTGCGCAAAAGGAAAGACTGTCCGGACAACTGAGATTTTAGTTTCATTCACCCTTCTTCTCCTTCTTTTACGAGGGAAGTCAGTGTCGTAGTTTTTATTAACAGTCCGAAAATGACGCTCCACATTTCCCTTCTTCGGTATAGCGATGACAGACTGGCAAATGAGGCAAATGCGCTTCGAAAATGACATTAAAAGTCCGCCTCCCTCTCTGTATGGAAGTGGTAAGTTTTTGACTTCTTATTTTGTCCAGCTCCCCCACTCATTTTATAGCCTTTCTTAAGTTTAACAGAAATGAATCGAAGGCTATGTTGCTAGAGTTTTGCAGCATTTAGCTCCATTGTATGCATGCGTGGTGACCCAGGTGTCAAACTGGATGCCATGTACGTCAATCAATTGTCAAATTTCAAAGTGAGGAAATATTATAGTAATTGGGATGATTCGGAAATCCATTGAATCCATTAAAAATCCATATTCTTTTCTTTTTCTTATTTGTACCTATATAATTTTCTATTTCTTATTTTTACCTATATTATTTTCTTTGTCTTATTTTTCATGTTCTTTTCCTTTCTCTTATTTGAATGATTTGTAAAGAGTGATTTATAATCAAGTTAGGGATTTTTATTAATTAAAACCTTTCTTTACTTTTATATATTTTTCCGTAGAGTAAGGATGAATATTGTCTGCACGTCTCACCAGAATGTTATCAGAATGTTTTGGGCAGTGTTTCTGTTGATTGTTGGAGCCTGAGCTGAGTTCAGCCTTGGAGAAGCTGTGTATCTGTGTGTGTGTGTTAATATGATCTGTATTGGTGATTAACTGGCACCATAAGGAGACGGAATCACTTGTTGTTCTCGACAAGCCACATGGAAGGTCAATAACACGTCAACCATGTGATCAACGGAGATATGCTTCAGACTGTCTACTCTTGTGTGGAAAATTACTAGTTTTGTTTATCTTTCTTTCTTTCTTTCTTTCTTTCTTAGCCAATCAGGATCATGTAACCATCATCATTGACGTAGTTAGTACCCTCTGTTAGAGTATAATTGCTGTAACAATGTTATTGTAAGTGGGGCAGCATACGAACTCCTTGTGAGACTTGAAGCTTCTGCTGATGAAACTGCAAACTAAACTTCACAAAAAAAAAATTATATTCATTGCACTTCTGACTCCTGGTCTTTGTGACAGAATCAGAGAACTGCATTACCCAAAATGCAATCTGCTGAAGTGGTGAGTTAATTAAAATGACAGGTGTGCAAGTGTTTGGTGGGAAGTGTGAAACAAAGAGAGAAAGAGATGGGCAGGAGCGAACATTCTGTTTTGTGCCACATTCAAAGGAAGGGAACCTATGAGCGAGCGGAAAAGGATTACTGGCCTGTGGTCCCAGTCATTCTCCGGTTCATCGGGTGATCTTCTGTGGTGTGGTCAGTGGAATAGAGACACTCTCCTGCATGAACTCCAAGTAATCCCGCATACTTGCGTTCACTTATCCACAGGTACACTTACGTACACAAACACACACACACACACCCAAACACTCCAAGGTCTCAAGCAACGGACATGGGGAGACATCTTGAATATGGTATATGTTTATTTAAAATGACCGAGTGATGGTGTTCTTTGACGTGTATAATTTTGAGTGAAGACCAATTGTGATATTATTTCTGTTTGCCTGTGTGGATTGTGTTGGTCTCAAATCATGATAAGTGCCACTAAAAAGTATTGGCGTTTGAAATTACTGTAAATAAATAGCGTGCATATGATTTTGGTGTATATGATCAATTAAGTTTAAGTAAAGCAACGGGTTGAATAAATGGACTGTGAACCTATTTTATTTATCGTGTAACAGGTGGTATAAGCTATCCTGGTTTTAAATTCCTTTTTAAAGGATAACTTCTCTCTGGTGCCCAAGAGTTCATAAGTTAATCATAATTCCAGAGCGCCACTGTTGCATCTTCATTCAACATATATGGTCTTAACTGTAATTCCCCTATAATGGGCTGATGTCTACTTAATTATTTCCATGCAACCTACCCACACTACCTTTGCGATTGACTAGTAGATCGCGATCAACATATTGGGCACCCCTGATATAGAGAGGGAAGAAAAATGGCCTTTTGTACCATTAGTATTTTATAACTAAATTAACATGTCCTCATTTAAACTAGCTTATGCAAACTTATATTAGAACTTTAACCCCCTAAATTTGTTTACCTTTAATACACAGTTTATGTGTAATACATACAGAAACATTTCCAATTACAACCTACATAGTAAAGAACAATATAATTTCAGATGTAGCCTACTTCTGTATCAGATTCAGAGCAACGTTGATCAAGTAGATGCATACCCAATAAAACATGCTCAACATGTAGATCAAGTAGATATAATCTACTGTATAGTCTTTTTACATCTAGTCTATGAACACCCACAAAACTTGCACTGTCTTATACCTCTTAGTGGGGTTGAGATGTCATTCAGTAACGTAAGACAGTTTGGATTTGTGTTGCTGAATGTTTGATGATTGCATTAGTTTGATGTTCCTAAGCAATCTTATTTAGCTTGTTTCTGCTTCTACTTGTTTTTAGATACTGAACTATTTTAGAAGATGTGTTCCTGCAGTTGTGTCTTTAGGATTTTCCTGTTCACAGGATTGTATCGTTAACAAAAATGTTCATGACCAAACATGGTACAGTAATACCTCGGTTTACGAGCGACTTGGTATAGGAGCAAATCGGTGTACGAGCATGGAGGGTCGAATCGGTGTACGAGGAAAAATTTCCCTCACCCATGTGCAGTTTTGTGTCGAAAAGATCCCTTTATCACCCCTTAACTCGTTCATTATCTCAGTGTCTCTCAGTATGGGTGCATCATTCACCACAGTGCATTATTTTATAAGTTGTGAATATGATTACATGTGAATATGATGAAACTTTATTAATGGAGCATGTTACCAACACCACACATTGCATACTAATGAGACTCACGTGTGTTCACAGTCCAACGCACCCAATGACGTTCTTAAAGGGCCATACACTTTTAGAGAACAGCATACTATAACAGTTATAACTTTGTACAGATCACATACATAAGTGATTTACAGCGGGTTTACCTCGTGTTGTTGCATTAATTGTGATTGCTATTCTTCACGTTGTAATATCGTTACAAATGTTGAAGGAACTAGTTAATCTGATGTGTCAATAAGTGTTAAGTTAACAGTCTTGTCACTTTAAGAGGGCGGGGTTTCAGTCGGCGCTAGAGAGAGTGGAGTTCTGAGGGATTTGAGAGAGAGCTCATAAGCAGGGATAGTTTTGATTCTTCTGTTATGTACGGCGTGGGTTGAAACCAGAACCGCAATCCGATAGTTCTCAATAAAATCTCTGAATGAGAAGGAACCTGTCTGGTTATTAAAAGAAGCAACGCTACAATGTAGTGAAATATATAAGCAGTAACACCCCACCCCCCCTCTCGTCTCTATCATGCCAGCAGTGAAGAGGTAAAGTGCGTGTTACAGTAAATAGTTAATAATGACAGTTAAACTCTAAAAATACTTAATTAGTATTTATATGAGATCTTAATGGTTATAATTGTAAATGTAATTAATAGGTTAAAAGCAAAAAAATATTTAAAATGGGCATTTATGGTCATGTGGAACGAATCAAGTGATTTTTTTTTTAGTGCGTTCTTATGGGGGAATTTGTTTTGGTGTAGGAGCATTTTGGTTTACGAGCTCGCTCTTAGAGCGAATTAAACTCGTAAACCGAGGTATTACTGTACAATGGAAATGTTATGATAGGAAGCCAGGAGTTGTTATATTATCATGTAAATAAAATAACTTAAAAATAGAAGGATTCAGTTGAAACCATTGAGGGTAAGATGAGACACTTCTTATTAGTCAGATGGGGTTTGCATTTTTACATCATGGGATAAAATGTGACAAAAAGTGCTTTTAAACAATCATTTTCACAGGCATAACTAATGATAAACATATGGGCTAAATATTGATTGTTGTGATTTTATTACAGACCTTCTGGAAGTTTGGCAGGACTGAAGTATTATATGTAGTTTGATCCTTGATATGAATGAGCCTCATGTAAAAGCTTTATCACAAAGTAATTTGTTTCAATAACAGTATTTAATATGTCAAATTTACAGACTCCAGGCTGGGAATACATTCATTGAGCCAACTGTTTTTCTACTGCTGTGTAGTGGTTCAAACATGAACCAGCATCATTTATATACTAATAATACAAATGCATTTTTTTCTTCAATAAATGCGATTCCCAAGCCTTTTTGATTCAAACACATTTGGCATTCATTTTGCTTCAGCTATCGGATGCTGACAACATGTTCAGAAATGTTTTCAAAGTACAGTTGTTTGTAATTTCTGTCTAACTCATTTATGTTTCTTTGCAATGGAAAATGAAGACTTTTTTTCACATTTCGTTGTGTAAATATTGTTTAAATATTCATGTTCATAATTACATTTTGTAAATCCAATTGTGTAATGAGTTTAAATGTTCATGGCTTGTATATGTGTTTTATAAAGAATATTTGAGTTCATAATTACATTTTCTAAATACAGTACAATTTTATTTTGTATATTTGGCTTATGTACTGTATGTTGATACAAAGATTATAGAGATTGTTTCAATAAATGGTACTTATTGTAGTAATTTTGTATTCATTCCAATGTTTTTGAGCAACAAGTAATTTAAAAGATGTAGTTTGTAGACTGATTATTTGTGTACAGGCATATCTAGAAGTAGAGGTTAAGAGAACATTCCAGGAACGTTCTATAGTTTGTTTTCCAGAACGTTCTGGGAATCAGAATCTAAAGTTCCCAAACCGTACAAGGAACCAAAAATTCTTTACTAGGAAAGAGTTTGTAGGCATCCCCCCCTTACAGTCAGATTGTTATAGAAATTATACTCTAACTGAAGATACTAACTATGTCATTGCTGAAGGTTAAATTATTCTGATTGGCTAAGAAAGAAAGACTAAAAGGTAAACAAAACTAGTAATTTTCCACACAAGTCAGAAGCATTTCTTTGTCAATCAGATGGTTGACAACAAGGCCTCTGGTTTACCCGTTTACTAACCTTCCAGGTTACAGAAATGCATTTCTAGGTGTCAGAGTGTTGAGAAAAAAAAGTCTTTCCGTCTCATTATGGTGCCAGTTAATCACCTCACCAAACAGAGTAAACTATCCCACACACAGATGCACAGCTTCTTCGAGGTTGAAATTGGCCCAGGCTCCAACTATCAACAGAAACACTTCTTAAAACATTGATAACATGGTTTATCTGGTGAGAAGTACAGACAATATTAATCATTATTCTTTAGAAAAATCACAGAAAATTAAAATAAAGGCTTTAACTTATAATTGGTTACATAGGTGATAGACTGAAGTGTACAAACATTTGAAGAAGTCATTCAAAAACATAAATTATAAATCTTTGATTATTATGATTAACTTTTTTGTGTAAGTTCACATTTCGAATGTTGCGCGCATGACGTCAATTATCCATTACTGTTCAGGCTCGGTACACAAGCGCCAGAGACAACAACCCTCGCAAGAAAGAAAAACAGAAAGAAAATACCACAAAAAAAAAAAACCTTACATCCTTAGGGACGTAACAAATATATTGAAATATTTTTACATGTAAAAAATTTGCCCCTGCAGGGTTTGTAAAATTAAAAAATTAAAAAAACCGCAGGTTATATGCGGGAAAATACGGTATATGTTTTGTTAGTGTGAATTAAAGAATTGAGACCAGAAATACAGTCTATCTGAAATAACCTGTCTGGTTTATGCTAATCCTCTGACTCTAGCATGTGTATTGAGCAGAGACTACCTATTGTGTAGCCCTGAGTATTTAAAAGGAACTGATAAAAATTGCCTCCAAATTTTTCATTTGGTAATACCATTACTGAGAGATTCATTTATAGTATGGGATTTCACTGTTATAAAGTTTTTTTTGTTTTTTTTTTCTCGGGCTTCGTCAGCAGGGGGCATCCAAACTGTACACCACGCATCAGTAGCTGACGAACAGAAAAAGTGTCAGTTTAGTAGAAAAGACAGAATACAAATTTTTTTTTCTTTCAAAGTCCATTTTCATGTTCTTCTGTATTTGTCCTGACTAAGTCTTCCATCTCTGCAGTGATAACAGTTTCCTTCATTTCAGCTAGTTGTTTAAAGGTGAGAGGAAGCCCTGCATCAGAACTACAGAGGTGACGCCAACGCTGCCAAGACGAAAAAAAAAAAAACAGGATAAACAGCAGTTAGGTAGTACTGAAATTTTAAAGCAGATTAGATTATCTTGGTTAATGGAGTAGATTAGCATTTATTAAATAGTTAGTCTTACTTTTGCATTCCTGTTTTAATCTTATCTGAATTCCCTGATTTATCTTTTCAAATGTTAGCCATGAACATCCTCACCTGTTTCAGACTCCCTTTCCCAGCACACATTCTGCCCAGCGCCCATCCAGGCACCAGCAGAATGGAGGACAGGGCCAGTAACCAGCCTAGAGCGTACGCCCAGTCCGGGTACACATACCAGCGATTGAAAGTCAGGGGCTGGTACTCCACCATAGAAAAGATGAAAGACACCTGAGAATGGACAGAAAAAAGAGAAATGGTGAGAAAGGACAATAAAGAAAAAGAATAGTAAAAACTGAGTTCAACTGAGGTGATTTTCTAAGAATGCTTCAGAAATTCACAACCAAATTATATCTATAAGACAAAACAATCAGGGTTGGGTATCATTTGAATTTGAACAATTCCAATTCTTATCGATTCCTGATTTTGATTCCAATAAGTAAAAATAACTAAGTAAAATAACTAATAACTAAATAACTTTAAAAACAAAAAACTGAACAAAGATACTATTGAAATATTTTAACATTTTCAGTTTTCAACATTTACAGAAACTGTATTCAAATGTAAATAACATTGTACTTTATAAGTAAAACATACATTATAAATAATGTAAATACCTCGAGATACGAGCAAGCCTTCCGGCAGATTTTTGCTTCTAGATATGAGTAAATATTTGCGGTACGAACACGCGTACTGATGCCGACGCTCGTTCACTTCACGTGTTCACTGACTTCTGTACGCATTGTCCATGAGTAGCTGATTTTCTCTCTATTTTGGGCATTATTCTTCATAATAGCGATGATTTCTAAGAAAGTGAGTGGTTAAGGATGGTAGTGAGAAGAAACGCATAATGACCATTCAAATGAAGCATGAAATTCTGAATAAACATGAGTGTGGTGCTCGCGTGAGTGATCTAGCAGGCACTTATGATTGCAGTACATAAACGATATGTACCATCCTAAAGCAGAAGGATGTTATCAAGAATGTAAATCCTTCCAAGGGCGTGACGATTATATCGAAGTTATGTTCGAATATAAATGAGATGGAGAAGCTTCTGTTGTTGTGGATAAAGGAGAAGCAGATGAACATCGATAGATATTTACAGTTTTTACTAAACAAAAAAAGTACGAAAAGTGATCAAAAATAAAGAATACAAATCGAAAAACATCTAAACAATAATATAAAATAGAAAAGTACAAGCTAAGTTATGTTAATTTATGTAGTGTTCGTGTAACGGAATCAAGTGTCTCCGTACCAACCCCCTAATTTGTTTTCTATTATTTCTTATGGGAAAACATGATTCAAGATACAAACAATTCGAGTTACTAATCATTCCCTGGAACGGATTATGCTCATATCTAGAGGTATTAATGTATAGTTACAAAAGGTATTCAGTCAACATGTTCTGGGTCTCGCATTTTAACAATAACAAAATGTTGTAGTGCAGGATTTCATTAGAGAATGAATGTTCAGCGTGTGAGTTATGCCACAGTTGAATAGTTTAAAATCACTTTCTGTGCATATGCTTTGGATGCGTGTAAAGCACAGAAAACAGTGCACAGGTCTTCTTGTGCTTTCAATTGTTTTGTAAGGGTTGTTTGCCTACAGGATTGCCAAATGACTAATGAAACATTATCAGCAAGATTGTAGAAAACTGTACATTTATTGTCTTTACCACCCACTGCTACTTATACCAACAGCGGAAATAAGCGCAGTTACAATGGCAAAATATGTGGGAAAGTGTTGCTATGGTGTGACGATAATGTATAACTATAATAGGTAACATACAAATGTTAATAACAAATCAAAACTACTTAACACGTCATTTGAAATAATAATTAAAGCCATATTAAAATACACACAAAGGAATCTATATGAGAGAAATCGGAATTGCAATTTTATAACAAGTACCCAATTCCTGACCTTAAGTATTTGATTCCTGACCCCAAAAACAAAATGCAGAACAATGAATGAAATGCAGAAACACTCACCAGGGACACGACAGGAGTCAGGTATTTCCAGCACAGCATGAATATGTAGTTGGGGCGAGACTTTGTCATGTCTTCAATAATGTCAAACATTCTCTCTGCTCCTGTGGCATGTAGATGATTTAGCTTTACTGGCTTACCAGCATTGTCATTGTATTCTGTTACGGTCTGTATCTTGTGTGTGACTCACCAAAGATCCAACCCATGGCCAGAGACTCAAAAACAGACAGGAACAGAACACAGGCTCCATTACAGGCATAGTAGTCAAACAACTGGAATACATACATCCCACCCTGCAAGTCAGAATAACACATTACAGCCAGGGAGAGATTAAAGTCCCCCTGTAGTCAATCACTATATCCCTTAAAACTCATTGTTGTGAGCTTTTTCAAGAATTTTTTTTATTGTGCCTTAAAATAACTTGAATGTTACCCTTGCCTTATTTAATATTGCCGGGCCATGAATATGCAAATCGATCCTGCCTCGACTCACACATACATGTACAATATTGCATAAAATTACATTTTATGTATCGCTCTCTACATCGTCAGACACATAATAGTAATTACAGTTTTTCTCAAATGGTAAAACACATTTCACAAACGTTTCCTCCATGTTCCCCAATGTCTAAACACAACACCCTTTTCTAAAGCTACATAAACACAACCACACCTTCTCACTTCAAAACTCAAACTTTCACACCAAAAGTGCAGCTCGAAGCTTTAAAAACTGTAAACACTATACACATCATTACACACTACAGCAAAACAATTAAAAACACAATGCTCGATTTGTGAGAAGGTTCTTTGTTTCATAACTGTCAATGAATATTTTGAGAAACTTTACAGCAATGAATCTTCTTATATCTCTGTAGAGGATTAGGCATTTATATGTTGAGTTTCATATGAAGAGTATAAATCTATAGTTAATTCTGCATGTATACTACTGTAACACAACTCGATGCAAAAACAGAATTTATTGCACACAACAGTACTCTTGAAAACATGATCAGGGTGTGAAGTTTTTTTATTTACTTTATTCACACCACACACACACACCGCAATTTGTTGAGGGGGGGGGGGGGGGTGTTGCACGCCGATTGTTGAGGGGGGGGGGACCGAAACTCCGCTGAACTTCTGACGGGGAAGCGAGACACACCTCCTCACCTCCAAAGCTACAGCACCACAGCCGCTTGCAGAATTCGATCCGCGGCCCGGTACCATTTCATCCGCGGACCGGGGGTTGGGGACCACTCCTCTATAGAGTTCAGGAAAAGGGAGTAGAGTGGCAGACAGATGTTTAAAAAGTGTTTACTGTTGGTGGTGAACCACTCTCTGAAGGTGAGGAGACATTGGGTGTTGTGAGACCCAAGGACAGCATACTGGTAGACAAGCCCCTCCAAACCCATGGCCGCACAAAGAGTAATATTACCCCCCCGTTGGCCAGGAACCTCAGTGATGGCTCTTTGGCCAATGATGTTACGGCCTCTTTGCCTTAGTTTCTGCAGGTTGAAGCCAGCCTCATCCAGGAAGAGGTGCTCATGAGGTCTGGCCATCGCGTCCAACTGTAATATCCCCTTTGAAAATGTGAAAGTGCACAGGTGTTCAGAACAACAGTCAATCAGGTAGCACAGTATTGTCCAGAAGTAATGCAGGCCACTGAGCAACACAGTATGTCCTCTAACTGTACTGTGAACATGGATGTATACTTGCACATACTCGTAACGTAACTCTTTGTGTCGCGCAGAGTTGCGCTCAAAGGGAACCCGCATCTTTTGGCGCCGGAGAACTCGGTCTATTGTGGCCAAGCTGACATCAATGCTCTCAAAGTTGACATTATCGGCAATGACTTTGTGTCTGATCTCCCGGAGTCTGATGAGGTTGTTCTCACGAACCTTCTCACACCAAGAGACTACTTTCAAAGGCTTGTAAAATTGTATTGTGACAAATAAAGCAACAGAGTACAATACCTGTTGTGTTGTCTGAATGCTCTGATAATGGTGGCCACGGTGAACCTACTCTGGTTTGGATGGACTCTTAGTCCTGCTTCAGCCATGGACAATGACATGGACAATGACATGGTCAATGACTGCTGCTCGCATCTCGTCTGTATTGATGGTGCGAGGTTGTCATGCTCTCCCTCCTGGACCTTCTCTCCCTTGTTGGCCTGCTCCTCTTCTTCCATGGCCTGCTCTTCTCTCTTCCCTTGACTCTGCCTTCATCCTTTGTGTTTGTTTGGACTCTTCAGCAAACTGTGCATGCTGAACTTGCTTTTATACATGTGGTCACAGCATTAGCAACAAGTGTCTTCAATTTTGAGTTGTTGTGTGTAATGAATGATGCCAGGTGTGTTCATTGTGTTCAAATATTGCTGACTGTGGCAAGCATTTTGCATCACATGAGCTTTCATTTGAGAATATGAGCAGAGATGTTTTGCAGCTTGTGTTTTAGCAAGGAAAAATGTGTTAAGATTTATGAGAACGGAGGATTGTGTTTTGTGAATTGTGTCTTCATGTGAAATGTGTTTATGATATTGGAAAATGATGGCTAGATTTAGTAAATGTGTTTAGACAACTGGTCATTTGGTTTAGAGGATTGGATTTTGTGTTTTAGCATCAGAGAAAAACTGTAATATGCTTAGCCTTTTGCTTGACTATGCTATCAAACAGCTAATAATGTGTTGCTAATGTTACACAAACCTGTTCCTGTTGTTTGTGTTCCTGTTCTCCATCTTAGCTGCCTTCTAACAATCAGCATCCTCAGAAACGCTTTGAACCACTTAGAAATTCATATAGTTCATCATAACACCATAATATACACTATATCATATAATATTGGTAAATGTAAATTGTAACCCAAAGGTCGTGGGTTTGAGTCTCAATACCAGCAGGAAATGTAGGTGGGGGTAGTGAATAATTAGTGCTCCACTCTCATTGTTGCATTGAATAAGGCACTTAACTCTGGGCGCTGCAGCAAAAATGGTTGTCTTATAAATTACTCATATAATGATGAGGTCCAAACACTACATCTTTAAATACCTATTATATCCTGTAAAAAAGATCCTTTAAATCCTTTAAAGATGTTATATAAGTCTCAGGTGTCCCCAGAACATGTCTGTGAAGTTTCAGGTTAAATGCCCCACAGATAATTTATTATACCATGCCTTCAATACCCTATTTTGGGGGGTAGGCAAAAACGTGCTTTGTTTCTTCTGTGAATCTTTAAAGTCGGCATGAAACAGAAGTTGTGATCATCTTTTTTGAGTGATTTGAGTGATTTGAGTGAAACGGCTTCTTAAACTGAGGGCAGGACTTGATATTGTCCACTGGGAATTGACTGGATCATAGAATCATTGAGGGGTGGCTCCCTATCCCCATTGCAGAAGAGAGCTGTGCCTTTACAGTTTACTAGGGCAAAATTAATACTCAATGAATTAAAAAAAAGGAACCAATAGGCATATGGCTGCATCTGTAAATAACGGAGTTCAGCCCTACTTGCATGAGTGAGAGTCAGACACTGAAGAATAAGGAACTTTGAAAATGAACCAACATGTACAATTGGCTTACCACGGATCCGGCGTTTTGGGAGACTGAAATCGCTATTTTTTGAAACCGGGTCCTAAAGTGGATAAATCTGAAAACGACACCCTTGCAGTTTCGTGTGTACAGCCAATCCGTATATTTTGTGAAACGCTGATGTCATCACATCGCGTGTCGGCTGTGTCACACGTAACAGCAACCAAGCGCATAAGGTTATGCGCATGCTCAAAGTCTTCTTCTCCGTGTATAGTGTATATCTGTGGCAGAATTACAGCGCCCCATACTGGTCTGGCATACTACACAGTTTTCAGCCGGTTTGAATGGTTTTCGTGTGTACGCTTTCTTGAGATGAGGCCGTGTTTACAGAATTTTTTTTTAGAACGAGAAAAAAAAAAGATCGTATAGGGAATGCACCGGCTTTGTGTGGATGTGGCCTGAGTTGCAGACATGAACAACTCATATTGAGACTCGCACTAGACTCGATCACTCCTCCCACACGGTCCCAATCCCCCGAATACTGAAGCACCTGTCACTAATCACGAAATCATCATTTCGTCTTTGACAACCCGACTCCCACGCTAGCTGCCACGCTCGTGGATTCCAAGCCTTCCTCCCATGACATCTTCAATCTACCTGAATGCCGCTGCCAGTATCTTCACATCAGATAAGACCTTAACACTGCCACTTCTCAACCCCTTCTGTGCCTCCTCAGTTACCTGCTTAAGTCTGCTGTTAATAAACACGATCTGAGTTCACTTACGTCTGTGTCTGCCTGTTAATCATGACAGATATACTGATCTATGGGGAAAAGACAGAAGGAGTGGTTGGATTTTCACCTTTACAAGGTGGCTGTGTACACACTGCAGACACAAAATTGTTACAAAACAATCTAAAAGTTCATTTGAGTGTGCTATTAGTATATGTCTTTTAAAATACAATAAAGTATACTGTCAGTCTACTTTTTATGTACTTCCCTGAAATATACTTGAATGTTTCAGGGAAGAATGAGCGGTGAATGAGCATTGCGTGTGATTTATTATTCACCACCCCCTTACAGGAGTATTACACCACCACCCTTGTCAGCAGCACTCACCTCATCTGTAGTTGTTCAGTCATGTTTTTACATTGTAAACTTACCCTGTGTTTATTTTCTCCCTTCTT
This sequence comes from Rhodeus uyekii, assembly GCA_037043235.1. NCBI lineage: Eukaryota > Metazoa > Chordata > Actinopteri > Cypriniformes > Acheilognathidae > Rhodeus > Rhodeus uyekii. Next base: position 7,044,181 of record JAWRVZ010000009.1, read on the forward strand.
CATTTGATCTGTAAAGTCAATCTGTACCTGAAAAAGGGAACTGAATTACCAAATGTACTGCTCAGCCAAAGTTAAATATTGAACTGAATACCCACCAGACTTCTCCCGTTTGATCATTGCTGTAAATAAACTGTTCCATTCACACTATCATCTTGTCCTAGTCCACATTCAATGAAAGTTGACTGGACCTCAAATAGACAGCAGCATGAGTGTAATTGTCCATCGTATTGGTCTGTTGCTCTCCCCCTCAATTGCTGTGTATGCGGAGGAATTCCAGGATATGGTTTCAACAGTGTACTTGGAGGATGAGGTACTCATGAACATTTTTCATGAAGTTTTGGATGAACCTTCCAAGTTGCCCTGGGATGTGAAATGATGTACATTAAAGCTTAACATCTCATCTGCTTAGTTGGGTCACCCCTGAAAGAAGTTCAACAGTCTGTTCCAGCATCTGCTCCATACTGAGAGTCAGCTCCTGAAAATGTGGCACTGTGCATTATGGCCATAGCCTTATTGTGTGTGTGGACAACACATGTTGGGTCCAGTCCCTGACCAGAGTATGCTTCAGCCTACAGTACCACAGCTCTTCCCAATACATTTTGAGGGGGGGGGGGGATACACCCTAAGCCCCTGAACTGTCGGTGCTGCCCTGGCTCCCAGCGTCACTACTGCAGTCCTGGAGGACCCCCATCCTGCCGGAACTACCATGGTAATAGTCCCCTATCGATCACATTCAGTTTGGCAGTTAGGTCACGCCTTCTGGGAGGGGTGAGTACTGTCACTCTCAACCGTGTCTCCTGCACTAAATCCTGGATCCCATGATCCTCCCTCTTTACCACCTGCACTCACTTTCCAATCATCTACACCAGCCAGCCATCACCCTCGTCAGCAGCGCTCCTACAAAAGCACTCACTTCGTGTTTCCTTGTTGTCCAGTCACGTTTGTACATAGTGGACTTACCCTGTGTTTGTTCACCAGCTTGTCCTTCCTCCCTCAAGTGATCTTTCAAGTCCACCTGAACCTGAAAAAGGGAAGTTAATGAACATCTGTACTGCTCAGCTAAAGTTAAATATTGAATTGAATACTCACCTGACTTCTACTGTTTGACCATTTCTGTAAATAAATAGTTTAATTCATACCATCATCTTGTCTGACATCTCACACAAGATGACAGCTCCATTTCAGTGTGCACAGAGGAATTCTTGGAGCTGCCTTCAAGAGTGTAGGCATGGAGGCTTGGAGGATGATGTACTCAAGAAGAGTTTTCATGAAAGTTTGAATGAACCTTTGCCCTCCAAGTTTCCCTGGGATGTGAATTGATGTACAATAGAGCAATACATTCTCTACACCCTTCTACTTAGTTGGGCAACTGCTAAAATACCTCTTATTTTTCTGGTGATTTCCTAATCCGCTCCAGTGATAGATATTCCCCAGTTTACGGCACTGAGACAGTGTTTTTTTCAAATGTTGCTTTTAAAATTTAAACTTCGCCATTAAGTGTTGATAAAAAAGGATGCATGAAGTTTGAAGTACAGCGAAAGGTATATTACAAGTATAAAAACTTTATTCCTAAATAGTAACATAGTTTACAGCAAAGGTTGGCACACGAAGATGAAGATTTAGGTAAATTTCATTAGGTAAATGTAGACCGGACAAATTAGAACTAAACCAGCGTAACTTTAATGCAGATGGTAATGGACTGAACATAGCTAAAATAAATGACAAATCATATTAGTAACTATGATGACAAACAAAGATCAGGAACTGAACAAAGAAAAACTAGATCCAATGAAAACGTCTCAGGTTACGTATGTAAACATAGTTCCCTGAAGAGTGAACGAGACGCTGCGTCTAACGCTTTGGGGAATACCTGGACGATATCTCGCGAAGCACAATATGTAAACGATCGAACGATCCATCGACCGAGTGTGAGTGTGAGTGACGCCACGAACCAGGATGATAAAGATGCGCCGGAAACCGGTGACAGCAGCTTAGAGAGGTGTCTGAAGCAAGCCCGGAAGGCGGAGGAGCTGAGGCCAAAGACGCAGTGTCTCGTTCCCTCTTCAGGGAACTATGGTTACATACGTAACCTGAGACGTTCCATTTCAAGGGAACTCGCGCTGCGTCAAACGCTTTGGTAAACGATATACCAACGCCACCTCAGTGACGAAGGCCAACGAGTGTCTCGTAGATCTATCACGATCTGGTTCAGAGTCAGACCTGCAGACCTGACCTGTTGAAAAGAGATGGTTATTCATCCCACCTGGGATGGTGCTGCTATTTTCCTTAGTAATTTGGCACATAATCTTAGAGTTGAACCTTGACTAACTGGGGCCCAGGTCAGGAAGCAGACAAACTGGCTAAAATGACCGTTTGCTAGCTGTCTCACGTCACAGAGATAAATTCCAACACATACAGACTCTTTCACCTAGATATCATCATATAGAGACTGTGTCTGTTCCCTGAATTAGAAAATACTCTCAAAAGTGTTTAAGGGTAAAACTTTTATTGATGGACAAACAAATAAGAATGGATATAACACTGATGAACAAATGATAAAGCTTGGGTTACTGAATATATAGAGAGAAGAGTTGTATGTCAAGATGTAAGATGCCTGTCTGTCTGTCTGTCTATCTATCTACCAAAATATTAAGTTAAGTTAAGGGTGCCAATAATTTTGTCCAGCCCATTTTTGGAGTTTTGTGGTAAACCTTGTCAAATTATATTTTTTCCTCCTTTTTTGTTTTCCAATACACACAAAGGGAATAAACATGTGTATAGCAAAACATGTTAATGCAATACTTTTCTGTGAGCAATACTTGGTTTTATGGAAAGAATTTCAGGGGTGGCAAAAATTTTGGCCATGACTGTTACAGTCTGTAACAATTTGGCGGGGAACGTGGTGTGCGATGTGCAACGAAGAGACTGAAAACTGAAACTGAATGTGGAAACTGAAACTCTCTTTAATCATCAAAACAGAAAACAAAACGCTTTAAATATCAAAACAAAATGGCACACAAAACTGAACATAACAAAACACTGGAAACTTGGGAGACAGGCAGGATATCCACACATGACACCATCCACATACAAGACAGTGTTACAAAGACAACGTCAACAACCGACAAACACGGATGAACACAGGAGGGAATATAAAGGGAGACACGAGATGAGGGACAGCTGGTGAGACTAATGACAGTGATTACATGACAGGTGTAGGGAGTGAAACGATAACAAGACTGACAGGAAGTGACAAAGAAGACCCAGACAGACAGGAACACATGTTACATAACGCCCCCCTTCCGGTAGGCGTGTCCTTGCGCCGAAAAGGTGACAGCTGTGGAGGGTGAGCGGGGAACCTGGAGGGGGACAGAACAGGACTCGACAGACATGGAACCAGACAGAACAAGACAAGGAATGTAGAACCACATGAGATAAGAAACAAGGAACACTAAAACACAAAACGGTTCATGGTGGCCTCCAGGGCAAGGACAGGAGCTCAGAGTCCCAAGGTGGTGCCGGGAGTTCTGTGGGCCAAGGTGGCGCAGCCTTCCAGCCTTCCTGGTACTGGAAGTTCTGGAGGGCGAGGTGGTGCAGCCCTCCACGGCAGCGCCGGAAGTGCAGGAATACAGGGTGGTGCCAGAAGTTCAGGGGTCCTGGCAGACGGCCAGGGTGGTGCCAGAGGGGCGGATCTCCGGCAAGAGTTCATTGGACTGGGGTCTTGGGTCGGCCGGCAGGGCGAGAGTCACTGGAAGAGCCTGCAAAGTAAGAGAGGCTGGGACGGCGGCCTCTGGGGCAGCGACCTCCTGGCCGGCAACGGCCTCCTGGCTTTTGCGCTTCCTCCTTTTGCGGCGGTGGTGCGTGGACTCGGTCGCGAAGCTTGGGAGCATGGACTCGGTGGGGAGTGAAACAATGACATGATAGACAGGAAGTGAAACAATAACAAGACCGACAGGAAGTGACAAAGAAGACACAGACAGACACGTGTTACACAGTCATGCCCAAAATTGTTGGCACCCCTGAAAATTTATTTTTGCAGAGGCGAGAACCAGCGATCATTTTAACGTGAGACTTTTAATATGAAACAAAAACAAATAGTCGTCAGTTCACGGACGACTGCCGCCCACATGAACACAAAGCACAACATAAAATCCAGGGGCCTCATGTATCAACACTGCTTACGCACAAAAACATTGTGTTCGCCAGCTTTCACGCTCACGGTCGGGTGTACTAACAGTGAAATTAACGTAACAATGTGCGTTTCTCCACGGCAAGATCATATCTGGCATAAGTACATTTCTCATTGTTTTGTCCGTTGGCGACTCCTACAGGCAATGAAGTGAAGCTGCAAACATTACACAACGAATTGTTCTACAAGTCTGTGGGAAGCATTGCTATTAATTTGCAATTTACAAAATACGGGAATATTATGGGAATATTCTATAATATTATGCAATTAAGTAAGAACATATAAAAGCATGTGCAAATTGACACAACCCTTAGTCTATGGCAATGGCAGCTTTGGCAATATTAGAGGACATTGCTAATGGCAGAATCTGAAGAGAACGAGTTCTAGGGACCACAATGATTTTCTGGCCCAGGATGACTGCCTTATCAGCCATGTCAGATTTCCGAGGGCTATCCTCCGAATCTAGTTGGGTCCGAATGTAGAGAGAGAGACAGGCAACTGATTCTTTCCAAAGGGAACTGGCAGACCGCTCAGAAATAAGCGAGTCGTTTTTGAGCCGAGCAATGCCAGCTGTTCCCATATGATGCAGATGACCAGCCAAACATTAAAATGCAATTAGCCGGTTTCCCTAAAGTAAACGGAGCGATCGACTGCACACACATATAAGTCACCATCTGAAGATGAATTTGCATATGTGAATCGGAAACATTTCCATTCAATAAATGTGCATATTATATGTGATGCGCAAATCCGCCGAACAAATATTGTGGCAAGGTGGCCTGGGTCAACCCATGATTCATACATTCTTACAAAAAGAATGGTTGGGTGGCAGCAGGTAGCTGGCAGGGTGCGCGATGGGTGGCTTCTTGGTGAGTGATGCATTTGAAGTTATGGCTCTATCTAATAGTACTTTTTATTTGTATTTATTTGCATTTAACAGCCCTTCAGGAGACCGCGGTTATCCACTAAAAACAATTATCAAACCATTTATTTTTAAGATCATTTACAGTGCAACTTTCAGATCCAATCGCAGTGACGGCATCAGCCAAACTCCCCCACTCATATTTTTTTCCTTTTGTTATTAATTCCGGAGGACAAAGTTCCAAATAATTTTTTTCCCTAATTTCTACCTCCGATAGTAGCACCTCCAATTCACTTTCTGTAAAGTTTTGTTTTTGTGCCGCTTGCTTTAGCCATTTTCTTACTGCTTTCTTTTGCCCAAGTGAACTCATTACCATATTTAAATCAGTTTAATTAAGGGAGGAGACTGAGTGTGAGTGCTCGTGCATGTGCGCTCAATTTTACGTTAAAAGGGGATGTACAAAGATAATATGCTTGGGATCCTTTGTACTCAGAGATTGATACATCTGGATTTTTTTGTGCGTTCGCACATTCACAGCTTTGTCCGTATAATGTTTTAGTACGAATACAAAGTCTTAGTACATGAGGCCCTAGTCCTGGTCCTCTCTTGTCCTTCACTGCCGTCGCTCCTCCGTGAGATACAAGACTGCTGGCGGCACAGGTGGTGCTCTTTCTCAATCATGCCATCGGCTCATGTGACACTCTCACATCCCTCGACCTCGCCCTCCTCGCCACAACTTACTACATGAAGTATACTTGAAGTTTACTTAAGTATGATTAATAAAATGAACTTTCCATTCAACAAGCAGTTGGTCAACAAACACTGACAAAATAATTTTTTTTTAAAGCATGTGTGTAACCAAACAGTTGGATGAAGGATTCAGTTTTTGGAGTGTTTACACCATAGGAACTGGAAATGATTTTAGTTATTCACTTCAAAGTAGTGTCTAACCCAGCACAATAGGAACTACCAGTGACTTAAGGATATGTTGTTTGGATAAACACATGCCACCACCAAACGCCGGCGACTGCCATTTACAAAAAGGTGTGTAAACACACAGCTTACCCCATGAACATGGAAAACCATGATAAAGGGACCAAACGGTGAAGTCTAGGCACTTCAGAACCTTTGCAATATGGTGGAAATCCAACGCAAATTTGAAAAGGACCACGCGATACTGCTCAGCTAGAACACTGCACTTAAATTACATTAATGTCGAAGTTTAGAGTTCCATTTGGCATTGTGAACACAACCAGAAAAACGGTCCTAGGGGAAAGTTCTTATGACTGACTTCCTATAACTACCCTGTGCGAAAGCTCCTAATGACTTCGATAGTATGGACAAAAACTGTTCTTTAAATATCTTCTGTGTTCAGCAGAAGAAAGAAATTCATACAGGTTAATAACAACTTGAGGATAAGTATATGATGACTGAATTTTCTTTTTATCGTGATTGATGTCTTTAACTTTATGCCATTATGGGTAACAAAATTGTAACATTTGTTTGTCTTAAACTTCTCTCAAACAGACACAGTCTCCTTACCTCTGTAACCATGATGAGTTGGCCAAAGAAGCAAGTGAGACAGAAGACTAGAAGTACAATTTGTCGTCGCCCTACTTTGCGCAGCACCACAGGGAACAGGTCAATCAGTGATGTCGTCACAGCTTCCATTGCAGCAAACTTCAAAGGGAAAGTCATATAGGTTTAGTACGACATGAGGGTGAGTAAATGATAACATTATTTTAATTGTTTTAAACACACTGGAAACTGTTTTTCCAAATAACATAAAAATATCCCAGGAGACGTGCAGAAAGTAAATAAAATATTGGTTTATACTCTGCACATATTTGCACTTACCAACATTCATTTATTTATTTTCAGAGTCAGGGACATTGTGGATGTGTTTAGTTTTGTAGACACAGAGAGACAACTCAAAATTATTGTCTGCGGTAACTGTCAGCATGCCATGGATATAGTGAATAGATTTTAGGCTAAATATACACTTATATCAGGTGCTTAACTATGCAAAATTCACCTAAATAATAAATAATAAATAATAATTTGTGGTTCAATATAAATGTTTAAAATCATATCATTTTATGATCATTTTATAGATTAAATAAAAATAACAAGAGCACAACCATAATTTTATGGAATTAATAATGACATTTTTAATTCCAATTTTAGTAACATGAGTTACTAACATTAATAACCTATGAATGTGCACAGAGAAGATGGTATTTTTTATCAAGCATTGCCAAATAAAGTGCCAATTACAAATTATCTTCTTATTCTTCATCCAGTCTGCTGCTGTTGCTCACTCCAAGGAAGTTATTCCGATTTGAATGATTACTGCCACTAGTTATGATGATTTTAATTTGTTGTGTAATAAAATTTGTTTTGCAACAATGTAGATGAAGAAACATAGTCTATTATAATGTCAATTATAAAACATAATCTTTCTGATTGGTTTGAGTATGTTCAGCAACAATGGGACAGCAATGCTTTTTAATAAATTTCTGCTGATTTGCGCATGCGTGCAAGTACTGGAAAATAAGTCATTGTTATGAGGTCATTATTGTTACAAATGGTACTCACAGGCAGAGATCCAAATGCGTGTCTTTTAATAAGAGTCGTCGTACAGGCAGGTATTGTACAGGTACAAATCATATTCCAGGCAAGGGTCAGAAAGGCAGGCAAACAGAATCAGGTACGATAATTCAGGCGGGGAAGTCAAGACAGGCAGATAACATACACAAGCGATAATCCAGGCACAGGTCGGGGCGGCCAGACAGAATCAACGATGGGTAAACAGCAGAAATGGTAACAGGAGACCAGGCACATGAATAAACGCTCAGAATTATCAACAGTGCTACAACAAGACCTTGTGGTGAGTGCATGGATGATGGAGTCTTTTATAGTCCGTGGTTTGCATTTCGCACCCTGCCCTATAAAATGGGTATGAACAGAAGTGTACTTGCATTGAACTTTCAGGGTTTTCAACGAAGGAGCTGAGAAGGTGTGTACCAGGTTCCAATGGTGGTACAGCAATTGTGTCAACGGGATACAACGTTTCCGTTCCCTCTTTCACGGAAGAGGAGTTTCATTAGTAACCTAGACGTTCCCTATCAGTCAATCATGTTCAACGTTCCTTCAGAACTGAACTGATGAATTGGGATCCCTACCAAAGCACCACCATTGCTGCCCCTTCCAGCACCTTGCTTAAGTTACTTGATCTCCCTGCACCTGCTGTGGCAGAGGATGGGACAGGGCTTTATGATACTCCAACAGGGTTTGCAAACTGAGGACTCACCTGAAGAGTTGGATAAGTGTACACATCCAGTCTGTAGAGGGGAATGCAAGCAAGAAACTGAGTGGTGCCCTACCCACTACTGGCTACTGGTGGCGAGTACAATGGTGCACAATGGTAGTTTACAGAACCATGCAAATGTTTTAGGTTTCACCCAGCCCACAGCTCTACAGATGAATGCCAGTAAGGGAGGTACTGCAGGGGGTAGACTACTTAACAAGCGTTCAGAGACCACACGTGGAGGTTCCCGAGATCTGGACGCAGGTGCCACAGTGTGCAGCATCTTTGAGAAAGAAGGTCCTTACCCAGAGTAATGCTCAATTAGTATTGATATGCCTGACCCTCGAACACAAAGTATAGAAACGGTTGATGTTGAGGGAGGATCGAGACATGGAAGTATGCATCCTTCAGGTTGATCTCTGCAAATCAATCTCGAGGACAGACACATTCAAAAATGCGTTTCTGTGTTGTAAAGGGTCCCTTTCAAAACATGCAGGTTCAAGACTGGCCATAACCCACTGCCTTTCTTGGGAACAATGCTGGAGAATTCTGACTTCATATCGTCTGGAGGGATTGGCTCTGTCGTTTCCTTACGCAGTAGGACTGCGATTTTTCATCCTTGTCCAGCACAGAGGTGAACTGAATTGGGAGGGCGTCGGGCAACCTGAATCGCATAGCCGAGTCTGATGGTCCGAATGAGTCAGCAAAATGGTCTGGGAAGCACTAGCCAGGCTTCCAATGACCGTACAAGTGGGGTTAGGTACAGTTGTACCTGCGGTGGGGAAGCAAGGTAGAGCACAGGGACCTGTACTGAAAGGCACAGAATCCTTCAACAATTACCTGGTTCCAGGGTTGGGCAGGGGGTGCGTGAGAAGGCATTGCGTCCTCGATTTGCACATTACTCCCTTGGGCACGAGCAGACTGAGGAGCAGCTCACAAAGGCCTGGAAGCACTTGGAAGCAGGCTCATGATTGACTCAGCCTGCTTCTGGACTGATGAGAACTGCTGGGTACACTCCTTAACAGCGTTGCCAAAAATGCCTCCTCAACAAAGCACACATTGGCGACATCTTGCAACCCTGCAAGGTTAGCCGGGGAGCATTTCTGGACCACCAAGGTGGACACTGTCTGGCTAAGGGCCTGTGCTGTGACTCTATCACTGTCAGTTATCATGCACAGATCCTCCACCAAGCCTAGATCAGAACTACCCTCGTGCATATGTGTGCTTTGGTTTAGTAGACTTGCAGGGTGCCATTCCATGCAGGGCGGGGGTGGTCCGATCAGCAGAAATTTAAGAAAAAATATAATTTTACTGCCTAAAGCCACTTCACATCCATTCAGTCTGCTTGTCAGCAAGGACGTAGCCCTGCAGCTTCTATACCTGCTCTGGCATGGCCAGAAGCAACGCCTCTGGCAGGATGAGAAGAAGGTATTGATGGTTGTGCCCTACTGACTCAACAGGGACTTGCTCTTGGACCTGATGCTCCTCTCGACAGCCCCTTCCTTCGTGGATTCCAATGATAAGAGACCTTCTTTCTCAGTGAATGATCACCATATGGCTTAAGTGGCTTACCACCAATAGGTGGTGAAAGACTTTATTACTCAAGCCAGAGCTCCCTCTATTAGGCAAGCTTATGCTTTGAAGTGGAGTCTGGTCCCTGGGCCCCGAGCAGCTCTTTATCTGCTTTGGTGGTCAGCAAAAGGGAAAGACTGTCTCAAAGCAGAGGTTGGCTCACGGGATAGAGGATGCCATCACTTTGGCATACCAAATCCGAGGAGTGTTGCTTCCTCCTAGGCTCTAGTGCACATTGCTTCTCTAGCAGATATTTGCAGGGCTGCTGTTATCTCATATGTGTATTTTCTAAGGTTTCGTTTCCCAGTCAGGAAACTTATGTCTTTCCTTTGGCAGATTTTTTCTGCCCACTTTCTGTGTTTGTAGTAGCTCCATCTGTTTTACATTTTTTACATTTACATTTACTCATTTTCTACTTCCTGATCTCGAACAGTGCAGACGTGTTTCATTTGCTCTGCCCTCTGCTCTGCCCTGCTCTGCCCTGGCGCTTCGGTATTTCGTCTATTTGTCTATTTTTTCCCTGACCCGCTGCTTGCTGGACTCCTGATAATACTGCAATGGACCGATGGAACAACTGGCAGGTCCTGTGCCTGGAGACACTGTCCGATGCAGAAGATCTATGCATGATTGGATTACTGATGGCAGGGTTCCTGTTTGGGATTGCCCTGACCTATCGAAAGATTGGTAGGACAGCTGTGAGTGACCGACTGAAGGAATTAAATCAGACACAGATTGAGGAACTGTACCGCAATTTATGCGAACTGAACCGTAACAACGCAGTCCAAACAGTCAGTCAGATCGGTGAACTTTTAGACGAGGACCGAACGCGAACGCTGAGGACCAGAATTGATTATGATCCGGACAACAGCAAATGGATTAAAAACTGTATTTGCCCCTACTCTCGGTTTGGGAAGCCAGCAGACAGCCATGGTCTCTTTCCCTGGGAACTGCCTTATCTCCAAGGACAAACCATAGTAAAAACATCTGATGTTATGGCTTCCATTCCCACGGATCCGTCTGCCTGTTTACCTATTCTCATCTACCCCCTCCCCCACCACACAAAAAATTTCCAACATGTAATCACATGTGCTGTGACGTGTCTTGTTATCTTGTTTGTGTTTTGCTGTAAGGCTTGCTAAACTGCATTCTTGTATTTCTTGTTTTTCTGGAGAAAAAACGGCGCATGCTCTGCTGCGACGACACGTCTGTGAAAACAAATTTCCCGTTAAGGGACAATAAAATTCTATCTATCTATCTATCTATCTATCTATCTATCTATCTATCTATCTATCTATCTATCTATCTATCTATCTATCTATCTATCTATCTATTTAGCAGATGCTTTTATCCAAAGTGACTTACAATTTGAGAAGAGTTTTCAAGTGGGACCTATATCAGAGATTCATCTATATGTAGCACTGCCCATTGGGTCCGTCTATATGCGTATGCTTTCACATGTTGCCAGGGTCCGTCTATATGCGTATGCTTTCACATGTTGCCAGCCTATGGATAGGATGTGGCCTCTGTAGCATCGATCTAAACCTGGACTAGGCATGCTTCCCCATTAACTAGGCATGCTTCCCCATTAACTTCCTGCATTAACTACAGATCATGGTTGTAATTTTTTTTGAAATAGCTAAAGTACTCTTTTTCCATAAAGAGAACAGGAACAGGAGATAATGGCCATATCCATGGTAAGATTCGACCAGTAAGTCTCAACTGGCTTGAAGCAGTATTTGGCTTACATGGGCCATTGGGAAGGTTATGATTGGGTGAGGGCATCTGATAACCACTACAGCTTGCCAGCATCTGCACTGGCAAAACTTGTAATGGAGTTCAGTGGTTGTGGCGCTTTCCATAGGGACTCCTAATGTCAATATCAACATGACGTCGAACGTGACTGACAGAAATGGAACGTCTCATTACAGTCCTAAACCTCGTTCCTTGATGGAGGGAATAGAGACGTTATGTCTCTGTTGCCACTATTTTGAACTAGCCACTGAATAGCTGGGGCAAAGTCTGCTCCTCAGCACAAACATGCAAACCATCATCTTATATATTTGTATGTCCGAGGAAGTGCTAGGCATGCAAATTCCACCTGACAATTTTATTGGCCAATTTTGTAAAACTCAGCAGTGATTGGGGCTCCCAAGTAAGACCCCAAATGGCACTATCGACATATTATCTCCATTCACTCCATCAAGGAATGAGAGTTATGACAATAACCAAGACGTTGTTTTTTCAATGTCAAAAAAACATTTGCAGTCATTTGTAGTTTTTAGTTCAAGGTATAAACCACTTATGTGTATGCGTTGTATAAGCTCACCTGGGTATCTAGTCCCAGCAAAATAATCATGATGAAGAAACAAACAGCCCACAACTGTGGGAGAGGCATCATGGCTACTGCCTGTGGATAAGCTATGAATGCTAGTCCTGGACCTGACACAGAAAGAGAGGTATTATTTTAAGGATTCCATGTTCTTAGTCATTACTTTTATACAGTCTCTGTTTGCAACATTTCATTATGCTTTCAATTGTCGTATAATACCTCCTCTGTTTTCATTAAATATTACCTGATTCTGCCACATCTTCTATGGGGACACCCTGCTCTTGGGCCATGAAGCCCAAGACAGAGAATACAGCAAAGCCAGCTACCAAACTGGTGCCGCTGTTCAAAAGACAAAGCCACAAGCAGTCCCTGATAGACATATAAAAACACAAATCTATCATTTGATGGCTGAGCATTACAAGAAGCAGTATACATACACAAACACCTGGCTCACAGTAATCAACATACACAATTAATTCATTATGTTATTTCCTTGGTACTATCATTCTATTGAAAGCACCAATACTAACCTGTAGCAGTTGTTGTTGTATTTATTATAGCTGGCTAAAACAGTGAGAGTGCCAACAGACACACTGTAGGAAAATAAGATCTGAGCTCCAGCCTCCAACCAAACCTACACATACAAAGCAAAAAAAAAAACACTTTAGTTACAAATATATTTCATATATTTTTATGTATGTTTTTGGTGTTTGTCACAGCTAGACGAATGTCTCTCTTTTGAAAAGACTGCTGAAGTGCATTAACACATGAAGAGTTTCCACCATTATACACACACCATATGGCGGCAAAATAACATCAGTTATGTGTGGTTACTTTTCTGTTTATGTGGTGTCATGCTAATTGTTGCCAATTTAGCATTCAAAGGAAACACACCAAACTCTTTTATAAATATTAACAGTTTATTTCCCATGTTCAAACTAACATATACATTTAAAACACGGTTATGCTTTCATTATGTTACGTTTAAACTGCCAACGGTGCAGCGAAAGCTGCCACATTTAAGCTTTCCTTTACTCAGTAGGAAGGGTACTCCTATTTCCAGTGACTTCATATGGGGAAATCAGTGGAACTATAAATTCTCAGGAATTTTTGTTTGCAATGTTTGTGCATCGCTTTTTAATTATTAGTGTGATGCATTTGTTGCAAGTTAATAACATTTGTTTTGTGTATTTGTTACGTTTTATTTTGCTTTTAAAACTATTATTCACCTCTATATGATATAAAATACTCTATAAAAAGGCTCCTGGTAGCCATTTTAGGACAGGTTTCTTTTTTTTGTCGAGTATGTTTAACAGTTTGCGTGTGGCAGCACTTATATATTTGGGTCCTGTATGTAGGCATAGCCGAAATACCCCATGAACATTATATTTATATTATATTGTTATTTTACGGCTTCACCACTGGTACACCCTACCAATGTTATATTAGGTGTCTTTAACTACTAAGCACTTACATTAAAAATGGTTATGTTTAATATACTTATTGTGTTCAGTTGTATTGTAAAACATTTTTGCTGATATTTAGCAGGGATGGGGTTATATTTGTTCCCCGTGTCATGTCTGGACTCATATGGTCTTTGTTCTGGTTTCCTCTTCCTGTTGTCATTTTTATAGCTCTTTGTAGTTCCCATTGATTAGTCCCGAAGTGTCTTGTTAGCTTTTTACTCTTGTGTATATTTAAAGCCTTTTTGTCAGTCATTTGATGTAAATGGCCCTGTGTCCTTGTCCCCTGCATTTCTTGTCTCCCAGTTTTTGTTTTGCTTTTGTGCTCAATTAACAACCTTTGCAGAATAACTGACCAAAGTACGAATCTAGGGTGTCATCTTGTCCTCCTTTGCCAAAGCACTCCCTCAAGGAACACACCGGTTGGTTTTTGGACATGGCTAATCACACCACTTTCTGGGCAGTTCACTCAATTAATTTTATTGTTTGGAAATCAAAACATTCCTGTGTTGGTCCTCCAGGGACATTTTCTGAATTTGTGTAGCATGCTTATGCTTAGCATGTGGGTAACCCTTCACTGTGGGAAAGGTGGAAGAGGATCCCATTGTGATCACTCAAAAATCCCTAAACATTTTGTATCCCAAGTTCTGATGGTCATGAAGCTAGTGGTCCGAGCTCTCTTTAGCCCGATGGTCCCAAGTCCGGTGGCCCCATGGCCTGATGGTCTCAGTGCAATCATGCCCGGTGGTCCTTCCATTATCCTCTGCTTTCCCAGTTCCCACCATAAAGTGTGTCTCAGCCTTAGGCAACAAGGTTTCTGTGCCCTTTTGATGGCCCAGTTAAGACTACGGAGGCCATTACTGAACTCTCTGTGGCACCTGTGGGTTCTGTTAAGTCCAAGGAGGCCAACTAAGAAGTCTTTGTACTACACACTGTCATGGCTTTGGATGTAAGCTTTGATCTCTCTGTGCCTCATGTTGGCCATGTTATTGTAGCAGAGACCACTCATGAACTTTCTAGTCCTATCTCAGTTCCACCATGGCCTCTTGACTCTCAGTGGTCCTATAATGGTCTCCAGTTCCTCCGGCCTCACTGTGGAGCAAGGGGCCAGGGCAGAGGAACAGCAGAGCAGAAATGGAAACTCATTTCTGCTCTGCTATTCCTCTACCCTTGCCCCTCACTCTGCCATCTCTTCCCTGGCTTCACCCTAGCTCCTGCTCTGCGGGCTCTGACCAAGATCCCTGCTCTGCCTCAGACTCCAGACACAAGTACATTCCAGCACATCGGTCTGGACCTCCATCCCTCCCATTGATCGGCATCTTCTTGACCACCCACCTGGATTTTTGTTTTTTTGTTTTGCTCTCGAGCGAAAGGGGGCTTCCAGACAGTCATGGCCAAATTTTTTGGCACCCCTGAAATTTTTCCAGAAAAGTAAGTATTGCTCACAGAAAGGTATTGCATTAACACGTTTAGGTATACACAGGTTCATTCCCTTTGTGTGTATTGAATTTTTTTTTTATTGGAAGTCTTTCAAAATTGTGGATAAATAAGATTTTCAAGCATGCGATGCTTCTTTAAACTCAACTGGAGCAAAAAAACAGGTCTTGGCAATATAAAAATCACACCTGAAAGCAGATAAAAAGAGAGAAGTTGACTTAGTCTTGCGTGTAAGCATGAACAACAGTATTTAAATTTGTTTACAGCTTCACCACAGGTACACCCTAAGAATGTTATATTAGTTGTCTTTAACTACTAAGCACTTACATTAAAAATAGTTATGTTTAATATACTTATTGTGTTCAGTTGTATTGTAAAACATTTTAACATGGGGTTATATATATTTTTGATCAATTTTGATCAGAAAACTCAATTATCCAATATTTCTCTTAATAAGGAGAAGAGAACAGTCCAGATTTCTAAAATTGTGGAAATATATCAACAATCCTAAGTTCATCTCCAGAGATCTAGATGTTTCTTTCTCTACTGTGCGCAACATTATCAAGAAGTTTGCAACCCATGGCACTCTATCTCCTTGAAGCTGTCCTGCAGGCTCAGGGTCCATCAGTGAACGTGCAAACTATCTGTCGACATTTGAATGAAATCAAATGCCTCAAAAAAATCAAAATCCTTCTGGGAATATATCTTGTGGACAGATGAGACCAAGATAATTGTAATTGTAATTCCCCACAGTAAAATTGCTGTGGGGAAAAAGGTGCTCTTCTAATATGAGAGACCTGGAACACTTTGCAAAGGAAGAGTGGTCAAAAATTACAGGTGAGAGGTGTATGAAGCTTACTGATGGTTATAGGAAGCGATCTAAAGGGTGTGCAACCAAATATGCAGTTAAGGCTGCCAATAATTTTGTCCAGCCCATTTTCGGAGTTTTGTGTAAAATTATGTCAAATTTGCTTTTTGTCTTTCTTTTTTTTTGTTTTGTTCCAATACACACAAAGGGAATAAATATCAGTAAAGTAAAACATGTGTCAATGTAATACTTTTCTTTTTAGCAATACTTTATTTTCTAAAAATATTTCAGGGGTGCCAACAGTTTTGACCATGACTGTATGTTGCTCCGTACCTGGTGCCATCTTTGCAGTTATCCCCATTGAAGAAGGGTACAGTATTTAATATATATATATATATATATATATATATACATGACATAAAAACCTGTATGTCCACAACAAGGACATTGTATCAAACTATTCATTTAAATGTAAGTACATAGTCCTTAAAGACACTTGATACAAAGTAAAATGTAGTGATGTATTAAAAATGTTAAATATTCAAATATTTTAATGTAATATAATGTGATGTGATTTTGTCATTGCCTTTAAGCTTAATGCTGTTATTAGGTCAAAGTGAGGCAGAGGTAACATTATTGATTACCTGTGGGTCCATGAGACGGGCCGGTTCAGGGTACAGGTAAAACACAACCCCCTGTAGAGCTCCAGGAAGAGTCAACCCACGAATCAACAACACCAGCAGCATCACGTAAGGAAATGTGGCTGTGAAATACACAACCTACAGAACATGTGAAATACAAGGAAGGGACATGTTAATTAAATGCTTAAAAATTAAACAACTAATCACATAACTCCTCCTACCACATAACTGCACACCTACTATACAATTACTGAAACCAAGACGAGCAATGTGATAAAATGTGATAAAATTTCTTAACAATAACTAGGACTAATATTTATTTAATGGAAAGTAATAGATAAATAAAGTGACATTCTTGCACACCTTGCCTGTAGATTTGACCCCTTTCCAGATACAGAAATAACATATGATCCACATTGCAATGAGACACAGAAGAATCTCCCAGTTGATTTTACCGACCTCCTCAATACCCCCAGAGATAGACAGAACTCTTTGTCTGTAAAGAGAGAGACAAACAATTTCCTTTTTGTTTTTTATCAACAATTGAATAGTTTCAATTAATTACTATAACATTTGCTAATTCTGAATGTTCATTCAAAACTCAGTATCACAATTTGTACTCATTTACTCCCAGAACTCAGTAGCTGCAGGTGTTGAATTAATTAGAGATGTTCGGTTGATGGTCAAATTCTTTGCAGCAAGATTTACACAGGTATCTAAAAAAAAAACAACAACAATTCAGCATATGCCACTTATTGTTTACAGTTTTAATATTAATCCTGTTTATTTATTTTATTTAGATATTCACCTGTGTTCCAAGTGTTGTCACAGCTCGCCCAAGGCAGTTGGGAGGTGAAAGAGAAGAAGAGGTAGAAAAGTGCCCAGGCCAGAATGATGATGTAATACATGCAGCTGTAGAGAAGAATCAGTTGTCCTGCATAGCCAATACCTGACAAAAACAAACAGAAACACTGACTAGAGGAGGATCAAAAAGAGACAATTAATGAGAGAATTTAATGATTGTCAAGGTTTGATGAGGGATGAGGCAAGGACTCAAGTGTTTTATTTAATAAAAATAAAAAAAATACCCAGAGGGGGTAAACAGGTCTGACTTGACAGGTAAAAACACAGAGGAAAGAAACAAAGGGAACATTAGACAGGCAAGCATACAATGGCGATCTAGGAGGGAGGACAGGTGGGGCAAGTGACCCAAAGGTCAGGTAACAAAATAGTCGGGGTTAAGGCAAACGACAGGACAGCACATGGTACAAGAAAATATAAATGACAAGCCATTTGCTCACACAAAACATGACCAAATACTCAAGCAGATGGCCAGCGAACTCAATTACAAGCCTCAAAGAAAACAAGACATGAACATGCAGCTAATAAGAGCACTCATGATAACATGAAAGCACAGCCGGTGAAAAATAAGCCGTGGTAAACATGAACCACAGGCTAAATGGAACACAACAACAAAGTTGGAAAGAAAGCATATGGGCCGAGCGAACTTGAATCCACACACTCATACAACAAGCGAACGAGACCAAGCAATAATCTGAACCACATGCTCATCAAGACAAGAGGACAGTAGAATCAGAGTTCTGTTACCACAGCAAAAATGAACAGACTCAACCCTGACAATTTTCCTAGACTTGCCCAAATGTACATCTGTTGCTTTTAAACTACATGTACTTTGAGTTTTGGATTTTTCTACTGATTTATTAAAGCAGATTTTTTTCTACTGGTTGATATGTTTATATTTTTCACTTAACTGAAAAAGAAATGCTTTCTTTGGTTTATTTAATGGATTATATAATTAATGGTTCCATTTGCACTTTATTTTAAGGTGTCTATTAAATACAGTGTAATTATTACTGATGTTATGCTTTGAGCCAAGGCTTCAGAGCGTGTGTCAAGAAATCCTGTAAGCTTTTAGTGAAGCACGTATCCAGGCTTGTATCGGTTTAGACCTATGATGTCAGAGATGATGTCTGAAGCCTCGCTTCCGCCTGAGTGGTTCAGTAAGCGGTTCGATTCTTGCTGTGAAATTTTGATTAATCTTTTTTTAATTGAAATTATCTTGCTGAACCAAATATTGGCCAATTGGAGGATCCACTTCAGTATTGGGAGAGACAGAAAGTTATATTTCCACATCTGTATAGGCTTGCTGTCAAGTATTTATGTGCCCGGCTTCATCTGTGCCGTGTGAAAGCCCATCTGTGCCTTGTTTTCAAAGGCAGGAGAAGTTTCATCAAAAAAAGAAAGAAATCGCCTTAGCCCTAAAACAGTAGAAAAATAATATTCTTGAATAAAAACTTCTAAAGTATATCCTCTTCATTATTTTTCTTGTTTCCAAAAAATCACAGTCCAAGATGCACAAGCACGTTCACTGTCCTCTGCCCAGTTAAACCCAGACACTTATTATAATTATAATTTTGCCAGGTCTGCCTATAAACAAACATTTGATTTATTTATCCTTTATTTATCCAGGAAAATCCCATTGAAATATCATAATCTCTTCTTCCAGAGAGACTTGGTCAAAAAATGGCAGCACACATAGTTTCAGACAAATTATAAAAACACAGACAATCCAACAATAGTTGGATATAGTTGATAGTCCCATAAATTTCAAGCCAATAGATTTATTACAACGTTATGTAGTACAACCATTATATACCACAAGAAAATAAACATATATACACAGTATGTATCTGTAATATATATGATTGTTTTATACTCTTTGGCCACTAGATGGTTTTGTGAGCAAATGAGGCTTCGAGAAATGAACCCCTTTTGTTAACCGCTTGGCTGAAAAGGTTCAATGCTTCATGAGGCTTCATCTAGCCTTCACTAGTAATGATACGTTTGTCACACGGGTGTGCAGGATGAAGGCAAGAAGATGACAAAGGTACATATTCCAATTATTAAACATTGCTCAAGAATACAGTGAATCACACTATGTATTAAAGATGAGAACAGACCCTGATTGAGACAAACACAGGGCTTAAATACACAGAAGATGATTAGGGAAAGGGAACAGCTGATGAGACTAATCAGGTAATTAATGACAAGACAGGTGATACTGATGACATGGGGAGAGCCCATGGGGAGCTATACTTTAAGTACTGAGCAATAATAATTGTAACATATACTTACTAGGGATTGAGCTTGGTTTAGGGTTAGTTGCATGTAATTATGCATAAATTATTGATATTACTGGAACTATTGATATTACATGTAACAAGAACACTGTAAAATAAAGTGTTAACATGATTTCTTTGCCAATGCAACTTGTATACCACTGCAAGACATTAAAAGTGTTTGCATGCAAAAAGATTAACAGTTTTTTAAATCTTTTATATAAAGAGATGTGATGTTTATACAACTCTCACCCTCAGCCAATGGACAGAGACGATGCCAACATGTAATGCCCCCTTCCTGTGTGTACTGTCCCATTGCGGTCTCTAGTAGGAACAGAGGCATCCCACAGGTAACAACAAACACCAGGTAGGGTATTAGGAATGCCCCTGAGAACACATCAGTACAATAATACATTATTTAAATACCACTGAAAGAATTCTAAATGCAAGAGTGTATTGTGTATTTAGGTTGCTGCTGGTTTCATACCTCCTCCATACTTGTAGCAGAGGTAAGGAAACCTCCACACATTACCCAGTCCAATCACATTCCCTGCCACAGCCAGAAGAAACTCGGTTTTACTGCTCCAGTACCCTCTATCCTCTATTTGTCCTTTTATTCTGTCCATTCCAAACAGTTTTCAGACCTTTCCATGAAGGTCCAGACTATCTTAATTCTACAGTGGTGGTTGATGTACTGAAATCTTTGAACAAAAGTTAAATGTTTGTACAAATGTGTCAAGCTATTTATTGACTGATCCTCCCTAGTTAAACTGAAAACCACCGTCACACTATTTGAAAAACGAAAAGACACTAGATCAGTATGATAAATTATAATTTTATGTAATAACCGTTAATGGGAAAATTGGTAAATTAGTAAATAATCTGACTAAGTGAAATAATGCAATATGACTAGTTTTGAAAAATCTAAACCTACAACCTGAAATCTTGGAAGACAATCATGCAGCCAACTAGTGCTTCCATTAAACATTTAACCAAGGGAAAATAATGCATTACTGTTCATAACACTGGTTCCCTGAAAGTGGAGAGATCCTCCAATGGGAATGGCAACCATATCTGATCTCTGCAGAAGCATCTAATTCTAATTGTCTAAGTCTAGCTTGACAGACAAGTGCGCATGTCCAATCATATGTTAGGAACTCGCCTAATACCCCTACATAAAAGACCTGGACATACTATTTTTCCTTAGTATACATATTCGCTTCTGGCGCAGCAAGTGTTGGATACGTGGTTGATCTCTCCAACTGATGTTTCAGAGAACCTGGTTAAGCCTGGAAGAGTGCATTCTCTTTGGATGTTGAAATGTGATACTCTTCATATCTATAAATAGAATAAATATTCTCCATCTACTTTAACACGTGACAGTTTAGTTTTCACAATGAGCAAGAAAGGTTGACATGGAGCAGGTTATGTCTCAAACATCCATGAAAACGTCATACAGAGGAGAGTCCGCTGGCAAAAGTAATCAGACTGAGATCTGCTAATCCTAGTAGTGAATGTTTTTTGAGCAGTAGGTTAATCTCTCTCGGGTCTTTGAACCCGATACCAACTAAGCTACTGAAAGATATGCTTCCAGAGGTCATAGATCCTCTTCTTAATATCATTAATTCGTCTTTGTCATTAGGATACGTACCAAAAACCTTTAAGCTGGCCGTAATTAAACCTCTTATTAAAAAAACCACAACTTGATCCTACAGAATTAGTTAATTACAGCCGATATCAAATCTACCTTTTTTTGTCAAAGATTCTAGAAAAGGCAATATCTTCACAACTATGTTCCTTTCTAGTAGAAAGAAAGAGCATCTCCGAGGATTTCCAGTCAGGATTTAGACCATATCATAGTACTGAGACTGCTCTCATTAGAGTTACAAATGATTTTCTCTTATCATCCGATCGTGGTTGTATCTCTCTGTTAGTGTTACTGGACCTTAGCGCTGCATTTGATACAATCGACCCCAAAATCCTTCTGAATAGACTCGAAAATTGTGTCGGCATTAGTGGAATTGCATTAGCCTGGTTCAAATCATACTTATCTGACTGTTATCAGTTTGTAGCAGTAAATGAGATGATGTCGTATCGATCACAGGTTCAGTACTAGTCGTCAAGTCAAATCACCTTTATTTATATAGCGCTTTTTACAATACAGATTGTTTCAAAGCAGCTTTACAGTGGTCACAGGAAAAACAATATGAACAAAGTTTTTTTTGGCTGAACAGCAGCCTTAAAATAGCAGGCGAATCAATACAATTGATGAATTTTAAGTGTTAAGTTTCCCCAATTGAGCAAGCCATAGGCGACAGCGTATGACAGGCTCAGTCGGAGGACCAGTTCTCCTCTGGCCAACAGCCAAACAGTGCATGATTATTATATTGACAACAATTCAAGTCCAATATGAAGTCCAATTTGGTCCGGTTAGAGATGGGTTCATGATCGTCACAGGGGAGGGTCTAGTAGAGTCACGGTCTCCACAGACACCCCAGGGCAGTGCTGTGCTCGTGTCCAGGTGCAGGTCCTTCATCTTATCTGGATACGGCCCAGATCCGGCTGACCACGGTAACCTCGGAATAAACAGAGACCAATATCAGCGTAGATGCCATTCTTCTTCTGATGTATCGAGTACGATCTCTTAACACTTTATAGTCCTTCAGGTCTATTGCGATCCCAAAATACTGACCAGCTTATAATACCTAGAATATCAAAGTCAACTGCTGGCGGTCAATCCTTTTCCTATTTAGCTCCTAAACTCTGGAACAGTCTTCCTATTACAGTTCGGGAAGCAGACAAACTCTGTCAGTTTAAATCTAGACTAAAAAAACATCTATTCAACCTGGCATACACATAACGCATTATACATAAATTTTTTATCCAAATCATGTAAAAGGATTGTTAGGCTGCATAATTTAGGTCAGCCGGAACTGGGAACATTCCCATAACATCTGATGTACTCGATACATCAGAAGAAGAATGGCATCTATGCTGATGTTGGTCTCTATTCCGAGTTTGCTGTGATCAACCAGATCCGGGCCGTGTCTGGATCGGATAAGGGACCTGCATCTGGACACAAGCACAACACAGCCCTGAAGTGTCTGCAGATTCTGTGACTCTACTGGACCCTCCCCTGTGAAGATCATGAACCCATCTCCAACCGGACCAAACTGGACTTAATATTGGACTTGAAATGTTGTCAATATAATAATAATGCACTGTTTGGCTGTTGGCCAGAGGAGAACTGGTCCCCCGACTGAGCCTGGTTTCTCCCAAGGTTTTTTTTTCTCCATTCCATTCTTCACTCATTCCGTCACCTGCTGGAGTTTTGGTTCTTTGCTGTTGTCGCCTATGGCTTGCTTACCTGGGGACACTGAAAACTTCATATTCATAAATTTTTTTGATTCGCCTGCTCTTGTAAAGCTGCTGTTCAGCCAAAAGAAACTTTGTTTATATTGTTTTCCTGTGACTACTGTAAAGCTGCTTTGAAACAATCTTTATTGTAAAAAGCTCTATATAAATAAAAGTGACGTGACTTGAATTTCTTTTCTTTTTATTTGACCGTATTTGTAATGAGGACTGGTTAAGATCCATATGAAGTTTATTTAAATGAGACAGTGTCACAGTAAAAACAGGCTGGAGTTGAATCCCCAGGCAGAACAGCAGTGTCAGAGACAAGGCAGAGAGAATAGTAATAACAGGCAGACGGTCAGGGTAGGCAGCAAACGATCAGAATCCAGAGTCCAGGCAAACAATAAACAAGAGGCAGGCAGAAAAGGATCGTAAACAACAATCAAAGCAGAGTCAGAATACAGGCAAACTGTAACACTAGGAAATAACACAGAAATGCTGCCGGGGCAAACAAGACTTCACAGTGAGATGTTGAATAACCATTTTAAATACTCAGTTGTGCTTGAGAACACCATGTCTACGCTGATCCGCCAACACCACCAGCATAAAATATTCTGGACCAACATAGAATTTAATCTAGTTTATGCTGGTTTTTTTTAGAAGGGTATTGTCTGAAGTAAAGGATTAAAACTAAGCTCAGGAACAGGTTACATTTTCTGTGGATAATTAGCTATGTCTAATTACATACCCTGAAAGTTACCTGTTTTTGGAATCGAAAGTTGAAGTATTCGCATAAACTGATTCTTTAACACAATGGCATTTCCTAGCCACAGATATGGTGTCATTGTCTTTCTCTTCCCTCTTTTTTGTCTTGTCTTGTCTTTTTTTTTCCATTGTGGCCATGCCACAATGTTTCATCAGCGTCTAAGGGGGTAAGACACTTACCCGATGTAAAAAAAAGAGAACTTTTTTTCTGTGGCCTGTGTACTAGCATTAAAGCATAATAAGTACTACAAACTAGTAATGTCTGTTTTCTGCCCACATATAATTGCATACTAAACAGTAAATAAAGCAAATTTCATCTGGGATAATAAATGACACTCAGGGCAAAGTAACCCCACAACATGAGAACTAGCAGTGAAATGAATTCCCTACTGTGAGCCCGGTTGTTTTCTTGTAATGCCCTCTGCTGACTGGCTATGAGTTGACACCGTCTCATATTACCTGCTCTATCCCACAATACTAGCTCTGCCTGAGGGGCACAGCAGCCTGAGGAATAATGCATCATTACAGGCCCCTTAGTCCATTCACTGAGGTTCACTGGATGATCCCCATGAATTAACTGGGCTCCCTCCAGCCTTTGATGTCCATATTCAGCTCCTGTTCCCAGGTGATGATTACTGATTTCTGAGGTGTCCTTTTGTGGCTGTTGCAAAGGGAGATTGACTCCTTCCCTGATCTCTTCATGAAGTTGTGGGAAACGTTGTACAAAACTCTCTGTAGTCACTTCAGACAGAATGAGGGTGCCTTCTCCTTGTGCCAGCTGTATGGATGCCAGTCCAGAGTGACCTCTGTCTTTTGCTACCATTGAGACTTTCCAGTTGCCCTGAGAGCACAGAGAGGGGCAGGAGGACTCCACATGCAGGGAAGAGCATGCCGGAGGAGTTTTGTCAGGCTCCTAGAATTGTCAGAAGGCCACATTTAAAAACATTCACAATGTTTAATGTAACAGGCTAGTTCACATATGAGAGTGTGGAAGGTTTAAAAATGCATGAATTCCATTGCATTACATGTTAAAATATTATCTTGTCACATCTGCAAACAAATGCTGCTAAAGCCATTAAGTCATAACTAACTTTACATGGAGCAACATATTTTATATCATAGAGCAAAGGTGATTTCTAGTGTTTGGATGAAATAAGTTCTCCTTACCAGTAATTATGTGGATAATATAGTGTGGTTTTTAGCATGACAGAAACTGGACTGGAGCTATCCGTTTAATATAACTGTAACATTTTACAATTAAATGCAGTGTTTTTTATAACTTTTAATATTATTATTTAAGAATATTTATTATTTATACTGAAAAAACAATTCCCTAAAGCCTGTATTAATCCATTCTCCAAACCTCTGAAGCATAACCCAGCTTCTAATGTGGTAAGTGGAGGAAACACTACGAACAGATGGATAGTCCATCATAGGGTACACACATTAACATTTTCTCTCACACCTATGGACCAGGCAAACTGTAGTGTCTCAATTCTTCACTAAGTTTTTGGATTGTGGGAGAAACCCACATAAATGGCTCCTGGCTCTGCCAGGAACTGGACCTGTGACCTTCTTCATTATATAACATAGTGATGCTTCTTACCTCCGGTATCACTGTCAGGTGTACTACAGCATAGTTTGAGTCTGGTGAGTCTTCTGCTTGAACAGTCAGAGTCAGGGTGATTGCCTTCCCTGTCTGAGCAGTGTGAGGGATCCTTAGCTCAACCTCCCTCTTCACAGAGCTCTTCACTCCAATAAACAGACTATGAAAGGAATAATTGTGAGGAATATATCTAACATCTCAGGCTTGAACATGAAAGTATATTTGTCTTTAACCAAACCTTCAGACGTTGGGGATTCCTCTTATTTTACAAAAACCTGTTGTATTTGTGTAATTTAACTGGTTCTTTCTTTCTACCGTTCTCACCTTTGTTCATCTTGGTGGGAGAGATACCCAAGGTCATCTTCTGCTAAAAGACTGAAGAGGCGGTTGGGACCATGATTAAATATTTCAAACACCACAGTCGAGTTGCGACCTGGGAGAAGTTGTGGAGCAGAGAACACCTGGGGACAAGGGGAGCTTTAAGACTAGTATTCAGACTTTTCCTTTAGCTGTTTTACATTTTGCCAGCACGTTATTCTAACATTCACTAATACCTGTATCTGTACGTGTGTGGGTTGAATCATCTCAGGGGAAACTCTTTCGAGTAGGTTCCCCCTTCCATCCTTCCCAGAGAGACGCATGCTGAATGGCATCCTTGGAACTGAGTCCATGTAGCCTACTAACTCCTCTCCAGACCAATGAGAAGATGAGGAATTCAGCAATACCTTATAAAGGCTCTCCCCTTTTGGTCCCAATAGGGTCATGTGACTGAACGAGGCCTCTTCATTGGGTGAGAGGCCTGTCACTGCAACCACTAAAAACACTGGGACTCCTAAAAAGAAATGTGATGCCAAGGACTCACATAATCACTTGAAGTGTATAGATCTCAACAATGAAAACTTAAGCAGAATGCAATATTACACAAATGGCTCAGGAAATAATGAGAAATACCTGCTATAGGGCTGCCCTCCATTTTCCGTAGTCCTGGATGTGTCTCATTAGATTCTTTTGCAAAATAATACAGGAAGTCCAAGCTGCTATCACCTAGAGGACATCAATTAATGGCAATTTGGAAAAACTCTAAGAAAGTTGAAACACATTGTCATAACCAACCAATAGAATAGTTTATAAGCTTAAAAACAACTTTTTTGTTACTTCTTTACTTTATTAATTCTGTTAAGCTAAGACTGGCATCTTTACCTAGGACTGTGAATGTAGTTGGTCCAATGGCTTTGATTGAAAGCTGCCATAGACCTATCTCTAGTGGAGGCAGCAAGCTTATTCTGTATAGACCCTTAGATGAGTCCAGTATTGCCAGAGTGCCATTAGTACCAGGAAGAGGATGTTGAGCACCTGAGAACAAAAGACAAGATAAGACAGAGCAACTTACGATTACTACAAGGCAAGTGATTCATCCTGGGACTGTAACATGAGAAGTGGCTGAATATGAAGATCCATAATTGTTTAGAAAGGTATGAGATCGAACAGAGATGTTGGTGATACAGAGTGACTCAGGGAGAGAATTATTTTTAAGATGAAGTGCATTGGCGGTTGTAAGTCAAATACTCAAGGGATACTTCTGTCTTGAAGTGTATTTATGAAGGTGTAGTGAAAATTGAGATTGTGCCCTCTTTGCTGGTACTTAGAAACTTGTCTTTGGAGTTCCTACCACCTGAAATGTATGTTTTGACTAACATAGACTAACATTCTGCACTGGGCCCTTGAGGTCAGCTTGTGCTGTATCCAGCAAGGATACAGCACAAGGATCCTGGGCTCTCTGTATGAGACGCTAAAGTCTTTAGTGTTCTTATCAATGCACCTGACGCTGATGCCTGAGATGTATTTTCGAATCCTACTCAGAGCAGTCCAAGTAGAACCGGAGAAGCTACACATGGAAGCCTGAGACTGAGTGTTGAGCACATGCAATGTTGCAAGTGAGAGTTTTCTAGTTCTCCAGCTTCTCTGTTGTATAGTCAGTTGATTGATTTTTGGGATACTTACCTTGGGATAACCTTTAAAAAAGGATTGTGTTCTTCGTGACTTGATATGTGAAGTTAATCTAGTCATCGAACTCCTGTAAGTTACTGGCTTATTTGCACATTTGCTTGGTTGACTGTTTTAGTGTTTTAGTGTGAGTACCTGAGGGACTGACAAGCTCACAATGTGTGACCTGACCAGTGATGTGCAGCATCACGTTCATCACAGCTTTGTCCACTCTAAAAAAGTTTGATGAATCCGATTCAACCTCTGTGTGAAGCAGAGTCACCTATTCAGAGAAAGAAACATGAATAATAATAAAGTTATGAATAATTCTGCTTCCAGAATCCTGACCGGACTGAATAAAATTCTTGAAACGGGCAGTTATTATGGTCTTTTGGTCCTCTTTGATTTCCTGTACCTTGCTGGAGGTAGTGGTGTCTTCTATAATGGCTGACACTTTGTGGATGTCTTTGTTTGTCGTGAAAATGGTCATTCCTCCAGATAAAGATGAAAGAGAGGAATACAGAGCAAATCTACCAGGAGATAAAGTTTCTCTTCTTTTTCTCTTTCTTAACCCTCTGTCTCTTCCTTTGAGGCTTGGATCCTCTGTGAGCAAGAAGTTCACCTACCACATATATTGAGATTAGACGGATGAAAGCTATGCCCAAGAACATAGTTTCCTACAAAGAAAACCACTTTCTAAGTCAGGTTCCTTGCTAAATGGAACTTCATAAATGACTGATCTGGAAATATGCATCACATGTGTGGTTTTCACCCAAGATACAAAACTCTCTAATGAATACACCTAACACACAAAGATTGAGTAAAAAGTTATTTTATAAGTAGAGTGAACCATTGATACCTTTTTATTATTGAATGTATAATACCATTTCTATTGCTTTGAATGTAGCATGTCTGTTTGTGAGTTACCTTTGATTGCTTTTCCAGTATGAGAGCCTGGACTGCTCTCTGCAGATGATGGTCTTTAGGAGAGGCGTCTGTGAACACAAATATCTCTGACAGCGGAGGGCTATGGGTCAGAGCCAACTGATTCACAGACACATTCACACACATAAGACACACACACAGATAGAGACAGGCTTAGAATATACCTAATTTGTAATTAGTACTCAATCAACTTTATTCATCTCAGTCTTGGCATTATAACTATATAGCTATATTTACACTCAGAAGTAAGGTAGAATTTTATTAATTGCATTCAAGTTATATACAGGGCTGGGGAGTAACGAAATACATGTAACGACGTTACGTATTTAAAATACAAAATTTGAGTAACTGTATTTCGTTACAGTTACATTTTAAATTGATGGTAATCAGATTACAGTTACATTCAAGAAGTATTTTAGATTACCAAAGTGATTACTTTGAATTTTAATGTCATTTATTAATTAATATTAACGTAAGCTGTCAGATGATTCTCCGACTCTGTCTCTTTAAAAAAAGCGCGCGCAGCCTGTTCAGTTAGCAAGCTGCAATCGCATACAAAAATGGACGGGAAAACAGCGTGCAATGCATTTCTTTCGTGGAAATTCAAAGACAATTTTACTTATAAATAAGAAAAAGGACGTAACATCACAGTGCGATGCAAGCTATGTCTACCTGCAACAAAACTTCTATCGGCTTCAAAGGATTCAACATCTAATCTGAAAAAGCATCTTGAAGTAAGTTGTTCTTGGTCTTTGAAAATTATTTTCTTTATTTATATGATTCGTATGATTATCGCTTAGGGTGTGAAAGGTCCCGGGTCCAAATCCCGGACGGGCCGTTGAAATGAGGCCGGATAGCTCAGTTGGTTTGAGCGTAGTGTTAATAGCGTTAAGGTCCCGGGTTCGATCCTCGTATGGGTCATCATTTTGCTCTGCCCCTCAATCACCTTCCAACTAACTTCATTGCTATTTGAATTCCAGATAAAATCACATTCACTCATAGATTTCAATGTGTACAGCTTCTACCTTAACTGTCTATTAATCACAGACACGGAAATGATTGGAGAGACGAGCCGAAACAGCCAAATCATCACGTCATTTACTACAACTGTCCACCACTGTGATCACGTTCAGCTGAAAGAAATATATAGATATATACTCTTTTATTCTTTACCTGTTTATTGAACTCATTGTCATGGGTTTCACCATGGAAACCGACACACACGCCTCTCGCTACATAAAGCTGCAGTTTTGAGAGTACAGTACAGAAGGAAAAGTGCGCCGCAGAAAAGTGACCTTATTTCTAGCGGCATTACTTTTAGACTAGTCGACTAGTCAGTTACAAAATTTTCATAGTCATTCACGAATTTGATAGATCTGGGGTGTATTTCCCAAAAGCATCGCTAGATAACTATAGTCATAAATTCCATTGAACTTCATTGCGTCCATATTTGATTTGCGAAACGCATCCTGACTAAGTTTGACTGTTGACTCTCTCGATTCTGTTGTGGCGGTAGTCTTTCCATAGAGAGGATAATGAGTGAAAGAATCACTCAAAGTTTTCTCCATTCATTACCTAAATTTGTTGTGTTACTTGGAGAATTGTACCAGCTGTTTTTTTCTTGCTTTCATTTATTGTTAAGACCACACTTACTGACTGATGCTTGCTGCAATAGAAACATATTTATACTAGGGATAGTTAAAATGACACAAATTTTAAATCATATTTATCTTATTTATATCTTACTTATATTTGTCATATTTTTTTTCCAAATGTGCCTCTATTAGATGTGCCTCTATAAAGATGATAACAGGACATCAAGTTAATATGGTCTTTTGTGTTAAGTATTTCAAAGTATTTAGATTACGTTACTAAACTTGAGTAATGTAACGAAATACGTTACAGATTACTTTTTAAAGCAAATATTTTGTAATCTGTAGTGAAATACATTTTAAAAGTAACCTACCCAACCCTGGTTATATATTTTATCTTATGTATTCCATGGGATTCAAACCCAAGACACTGATACTGGCAGCACTATTGCCGAACTAGCTAGCCTATTAAAAAGTACATTTATCAGGGAAAAGTGCCATTTGTGAATTTTAAAATGTATTAAATGTTAAAATGTATTTACATTTTATTTTAAATTTATTATTTAATTGTTTTTTAGATGCAATTTTAGTGCTGTTTAGTCTTCATTATATAAATACTTTAACAGACACATTGGAGGATCATGAAAAAGTTGATCACCCCCAAAATGCTGATTAGTAGTCCAAAAATATGGTGTTTTCCCTGTTATAATATCAGTAGTAAGTCTTAAATAATTGTTTAATTGTGTTCAGTGTTTTCTAAGAATGTCAGATCACAATTTTTGGTTACCTGAAGAGCAGAGAGACACATCTCTGGTTCATCCCCACCTCCAAGAGCCATCAGATCCTCCATGTATCGCATGAACTGACGAGGGTCATCTGTCTCCATCACCGGCCCAAAACCTGAGGTATAACAGACTACATCATCAGTGTCACTCAGATTAGGGTTTTGTTCTGTGTTGTAATGTGCTTGTAATAGGCAGAAGATATCACTCTAACCAGGGTCATGAAAAGGCACCAGAATGAAGGTGCCAGGCAGACTAGTGCGTTGGCTATTTTCACGGGCTTGTATGATGGAGAAGGCTCGGAGACGTGCAGCCGTGATCTCCTCAAACATGCTGCCGGTGGTGTCCATGACGAAGACCAATGCTGGGGGCTGCTGGACACTGAAAAGCCTATAGGTTTCCACAGACTACATCACTTATGTGTTTTGCATATTTGGACAACACTGTTTCACAAAACTAGAAAAAGGAAAGTAAAACTTCACAGACAGTGCATGCTTTTCTCATGCACTCAATATCAAAAAGAGGTGCTACACATCAGGTGTCTTAAGTTAAACAGAAATTCCTCTCTTGCCTCATAGATCATTGTAAGCAGTATTTAAGTTAAATTAAAGTGACCTCTAACCTGAGGAATCTTTTGGGACCCACCGCTTTGCGGAGGTCTTGGAGCACTTTGAGGGTTGCTGTGGTAGCCAGATGAGCAGCTTCTTTGTGGAGGAAGTGATGAGGGGAGAACAGTGGAGATGTGCTGTCTTTGTTGATTCCGCCCTCAGCACCTTGGTGACGACTACTGTCCAGAATTCCACCGTGGCTGCACTTGCCTTTAAAGAGCATGTTGCTTTTTTTAAGTAACTTTCCAAATAAATCAGAACTTAGTTATTAATTCAGCAGATATGGTTCTCGAAACTGACTTATAAATAAGGGGATCAAATTTTGCATATTTATTCATTCCAATAATTTTATTTGTTGTTGGCATTACAAATGTTTTTTTTTTTAAATAAATAAACATTACAATAGTAAACAGTAACATTACAGTAACAGGGTTTTAGGAAATAAGGTCACAATGCAAAGTCTTATTACACTACAAATAGGCTTCTCTCTTTAGCCAAAATATATAAAAAATTCTTTGCTATTGTGATTGAGGTTAAATGAGACCAGGACATTTTCTAGTCACACAAGTTACTTGAGGCCTATACCTGGTGGTTTGACAGGGTAAGTGCTGAAATAGCCTGTAGTCAGTAGCGGTTCTGTCTGACGAATCATTTCCTCCAGGAGATTGCTGTAGCAGCTGAATCTGTAGCATTGTGCACAGGTAGGGGTGTCGACTGAAAACAATAGAGGTTTATTTATGTTATGAATAACAGCTCTGTGCTCCCCTCCCTGGCCACCAGAGGGAGCTCACACATAAACTGACTCTACACAACACTACATTATCCTTCATGCAGTACACTGGACTGATCACACACACCAGCTGAACCCCATCAGGACTGTTTGTCACTCCACCTGTTTCACATTCACAGAGACTATTTAAACCCGGTTTCCCCACAGCTCAGTGCGAAGTCTTGATTAGCCCCGGTTGTCATTTCTAAGCGTTACCATTCCTGCCTGTTTGCCCGTTCTTGATTCTGTTCTGCCTGCCCTGACCTGTGCCTGGATTTACGTTTATGAGTGATAGCTGCCTGTCTTGACTACCGCCTGTTCTACGATCCTGATTCCGTCTGCCTGCCTTTGTTATCCCTGCCTGTATTATCGTCTATGCATGATCTCTGTTTGCCCTGACCTTCCGCCTGTACGACCACTCTTATTAAAGACAAAGCAATTGGATCCCTGTCTGTGAGTCCCTCTGTTACAATTTACAATAAAAGAATCTTGGTGAACAGTGATGATTCATGATTTCACGATACTCACCTGAGGCTACAGGAACTGAAGGCTCTTCTGGGTGAAGAAGGTGAAGGTATACTGCCTGCTGACCCATCTCCACCCAGTTACTATGACTGTAGAAGTCCTACAAACAAACATATGCACACAGTGTGCTTAACATATTTTAAATTGCTAACAATATTCTGATGAAATAAGAATGGTTTTGCAATGTTAAAATACTTTCTGCTATCCAAGAAAAATGTGTAACTATTAAGAAACCATTATTAAACCATAGATTTCCCCTGAAAGGTGTGATTACTGTGACTTTGGCTCTGGCTAAAACAAAACTTCTGACAGTCCTTAATTTTACAACTCCAACTGGTGACACTGGTGGTGGATGTCAAGCGTACGGTGTAGGCATTTTCTCTGTGAAGGCATAGAAAACTGAAACAACCGAAATCTCTTTTCATAATAAACTCAAAACAAAACCCTTTTCAAAATACAAAACAAAAGGCACAACTGGTACATGGTCCAAATGGGATAGAGTCCAACGGGAGAGGAGACACACCAACAAACATCCAAACATTAGCACTGACGAATGAATACAGAGGGAAACACTGGGGATTATATACACAATGGTTGATTATACACAGCTGACAAGACTGACTGATTGATGACGCAATGGGTGTGAGGAGAACAACACTGGGAAATAACGGGAGGAAGTAGGAAGTAGACAGAGACGTGACAATGTCCCCTCCCACAAGGCGTGACCTCATTCCGTACAAGGGACATCTTGAGGAGGAGGGTGAGGGAGAACACTAGGAGGACAAGGGGTGGGCACCCTGGAGCCCAGGGAACAGTCAGGGAAATCTCCCGGGGCAGTGCCGGGTGTTCAGGGAGCCAGCCTACCTTCCTTCTGTCGCACGGAGTCCAGGGACGATGGCAGAAAATATAGTGTCCCTGAAGGTTCCGCTTCCATTGCCTCACTTGCCCTGGTGACGGGTCTATAGTCCCCCCCCCCCCAAAAAAAAGGTGTTGTTCTTTTGTGGGGCTACCTGGTGCAATGGAGTGGGTTCAGGGACAGGTAGGAGTACAATGTTTGAATAGGGTTGCTCAGGAGAGGGTTCAGGCACAGGAGAGGGGTCAGGCGGCTGGAGACCATGCTGGAGAGGGTACACACTGGACAGGACTCGGGCATCAGAAGGTGCACTGGAGAGAGCTTGGGTACTGGAGAGGGCTCAGACACTAGGGGGTTCTCAGGAGAAGGGTCAGGTACAGAAGAGGGTTTGAGCACTGCGGGCGCTCGAGAGAGGGCGAAGGCAATGGAGAGGGCTCAGACATAGGGACTGGCTGTAGTTTTTTTGCTGTTGTGTGTGCAGCCCACAAACACAACCCAGTTAGCTCGCATGATGAGGAAAAAGGCAAAAGAGTATCAGGCACGGAGGCTGGCTGAGGATCAGCAGTGGGCACTGGTGCAGGCTAACAAATAGCGGGCACTGGTACAGACCGACGAGCAGAGGGTGCTGGTGCAGACTGACGAATAGCGGAAGCTGGAGCAGACTGATGAGCAGAGGGTACTGGTGCAGACTGACGAATAGCGGAAGCTGGAGCAGACTGATGAGCAGAGGGTGCTGGTGCAGACTGACGAATGGCGGGAGCTGGAGCAGACTTATGAGCAGAGTGCTGGTACAGACTGGAGAGGTGGATGATGTGGACAAGACAGGCTGCGTTTGCTGCCTGAATTGGGGTTAGACACTCTCCAGACACCTAAGAATGCTTCTTGCCAGTTCAGTCCTGTGGTGTTTAGGAGATCTACTGGATGGAGGTACTTGCCTCGATTCAGAACAGTGACTTGAGTATCTCGTCATCATAAGGAGTGACAGTGGCCAGACGGCAGAAGTCCATTACAAAGTCTTTAAAGTCCACGTCCTTTTGGGTGATTGTGCCGAATTCGTCGCCGCAACTCATCTCCATCACCTCCGGATCCGGGTCGATTTTTCAAGCCTACAGTGTAGGAGGTTGGTGATGAAGGCACAAAAAGTTTAAATAACTGAAATCTCTTGTAATAATAAACTCAAAACAAAACACTTTCTTAACAACAAAACAAAAGGAACATCTTGTGGAAAACTGGTAAACTGACAATTGGTCCAAATGGGATAGAGTCCAACAGGAGAGGAAACACACCAACAAACATTAGCATCAACGAATAAAGACAGAGGGAAACACTGGGGTTAATATACATAAGGGTTGATTAGATACAGCTGACAAGACTGACTGATTAATGACGCGACAGGTGATGAGAACAACACTGGGAGATAACAGCAGGAAACAGGAAGTAGACATAGTCGTGACATCAGGGTAGTACACACTTCACCTTTATCAAAAACCGTTTACTACATGTATGTGTTAGCTAACCTGTAATGAGTGGAAAAGCTGACCCAGACTATGTCTAGCCCCCTGGTAGTCTTCAGCCTGGGTCAGCATTTGCGTCTGGCCCCAGAACTCTCGCAGCATCTGCATGGCTTCTTCCACCCTCTCAGAGTCAAAGTGGTACACTGGATCAGACCGTGTGGAGCTCAAAAAGTCCATGGCAGCATTAGCGTTTACTACCTCACCCACAGCATGCCAAAACCCACGACCAAGCCCAGTATACTGGAACAAGAATGTCAGTGAGACTATATCCAATACTCTTATGTACACAATGGCAATAGAATCACCATTGACAATGTCTACACACTGTTAGGGTCTGTCAGAGAACGCTGTAAATCCATTCATACTAATAAAGACAGAAAGGGAATAAAAAACTGTGTGTTTTCCAATTCTGTGTATTCCACTTTATTTTAGCCTAATGAACCAAAATATTAGTTATTTCCTGTCAAACACTCAGTCAGCATGTTACAACATATATTTTTAAACTTATTTAAACTCACTTAAAACTCAGTCACTGGCATGTGAAATGTAACAATTTATTGGACAATAGTTAACATCATTCATTATTTAGTCGCCAAGTGCAAAATTGAGTTGGATATTCAAGTGATTTAGCATCTCACAATCTTTAAAATATTACAACAATCAATTGCATTCAATCAATTGCAGCAGTAAAACAACAGGAAACGTTCATCAGCATAAAACCTACCAGTTCCTCATTATTTAAATCATGTTGATGTTCCACCATTCTACTCAGAGTTTCCATTGTGATGTTGATTATAGCTTGTTCTGTCATGTACTGGTGTGTGTATGAATCCCAAGATAATGTAAGTACACGTGACCAGAAGTTGGGCAGAAAGGCTTGACATATTGGCATATAGATGAACAGGACCAGGGCACACAGGTGGGTCAAGGCCAAGGAGCTCATCCCTTCAAACATCATTCCACAGTGGTCAAAATATCTGAACTGTTATAGAAAGATGCATCACACCTGTAAAGAATGATGAAACAGTGTTTACCGTAAAGCTCAAACAGGATGTGGTGAGATGTTTATAACCCTAACCCTAAGCCTTATGAAAAATAAATTTACTAAGTACATTTTGTTAAGTATACTTAAGTAAAGTTCAAGTATACTTTATGTAGTAAATATACTAATATCACTGTACTTGTAAGTATACTGTTTCAATACTACTTTCGACCAAATTTGCCCACTTTTTGTTAGTGCATACGTTTTAAGTATACTTTTAGGTATACTTAGTGTAGGAAACTTTGAGTACACAACTAGTTTAAAAGTTTTTAGTTTGCACTGCAACTATATTACAAGTGAACATATAGGTAAATCACATTTCATCAACAACCCCAAAGTCAGTAACTCTTCCTGAGTCGACATTTCATTTGGTAACGTTTGAGAGTTTTTAACTTAATTGTTGTTTAATATTTTATTTGTGTAAGCAATCTTCTATCACTTATTTCTGAGATTCTGTACTATTTTAGAAGA
Source organism: Rhodeus uyekii (assembly GCA_037043235.1). Taxonomy (NCBI): domain Eukaryota; kingdom Metazoa; phylum Chordata; class Actinopteri; order Cypriniformes; family Acheilognathidae; genus Rhodeus; species Rhodeus uyekii. The sequence goes on from JAWRVZ010000009.1 coordinate 7,080,741, forward strand.
TGTGCAATAGCACATACCATATAACAGTGAAAACTCAGTCACTGAAAATTCAGTCAGTGGTGGGGAAAGAGTAAAATAGATTTGAAGTCAATTCCTATGTATACTACCAGTGGACTAGCTTACACAAAAATTATGATACTCAGAATAAGTATCAGAGTTAGTTTTATTTTTCAGACCGTATTTAAAACTATATGAAAAAGTATTTAATAGGTTAAACAACCAAAAGAGTACACACAACTATAAGCCAAGTATACTTAGAATACTTGCTTACAGCTACTTTTAAGTATATCTCGAGCAAAAGATTGAGTACGAATATACAAATATATTTACACTTTTCTGTCAGTATATGTCAAGTAAACTTAAGTGCAATTTTAAGGATATTTTTGAGAAGTACATAAAAAAGGAAACTGAAAGTCTCCTTTCTTATTTTAAGTTTAAAAGAAGTATACTAAAAGCACACTTGAAAAAACATTTGTAATAAGGTAATAAGGTTACACACACCACTCCATACATAGTTGCAAACATGAATATACAAAAACATATATTTTGGACAATTTAAATAAATAAAGCAGTAGTGGTACATGGTATCAACAATACCACCTTAATCCACCTGCTCTGTGTTTTCAACTGCTGCTTAAATCAATGTATTTTTGATACATTTTTTTTTACAGAGTGCTAATACCAATACACAAATTATGCAATCACAAAAGAGATATAAAGCAAAGGTTTTTTTTTCTTACCTCTACTGGCTTCTTTCCATTTGTGGTCTCAGTCTGGCTTTTTCAGCTTGTGTTTTGTACAACTGCCTTGCACACATATTGTGGTTTTTACACGCAGTCTGTCAGCATTTTGACTCCTCACCACATTTTGTGCAGTCTTTTGAATAACAGACGCTTAATAAAAAAGTTTTCAGACTTGTTTTGGGATTGTTTCTGGAAATGCTCCTAAGCTAAGAAAAAGACAGAAACATGCCTGCAACCTGGTTAAGATGGATGTCCACGAAACACATATCCTTGTATCCTCATTGCATGTTCTTTCCTCCTTCTTTCTCCTCTCTCTCAACTGTCTTTTCTCCCTCATTTGCCCCATTGTAGCATGCTGCATTGACTCCACACAATAGTCCTGCATATATTAAGGGTTACCGTGTCCCCCTTCCCTGCTCTTCAATTCTGTCTTTTGCTTCACATGAAAACAAAAACCACGCTCACTTCCCCCAGTGCTTCTATTGTCACTTCATGGTGAAAGACTTAAGACATGTTGCTAACCAACCCCGCTCCTGGCATTAGACTATTAGACTTTGTATTGTATGTCTTTTGTAGTTTTGTGTGAGTTTGGCATATGGAGGGTTGAGAGTCTATTTATTGCTTACTAAATGCAGTTCAATACATAAAATATTGCATTTCACTGCAACATCACCGATGAAGCACTGTACTGTACCAACCAAGTTGACAATTCAGAGCAGAACTTGCAACTCAAAATGGACAATCAAACAATCAAATGGACCATTTAACAACCAAGAAGATCTTATTTTCCCAACATCTTTCTTTCACATCCAGAGAGATAATCATCCACAGCACTCCCAATGGTTCACTGGCATCATCAATCAATCCTTAGTCTTACACTATACTTTGAAATTTATTAAATTTATGCTCGAACCTTCTGTGTTAAGCGAAAGAAAGAATGGGATGATGAGATCTCACTCTTGTTGTATGCAGTTCGAAATACTACCCAAGCTTCCCTTGGATTCAGTCCCTCTGAGTTAATATTTGGACACACTGTATGGACATACCACTTCCTCGTATGGAAGACTGTGTTGACCGCGTAGGTAATGCTAAATATGTGACCAAACTTGATCTGCTGAAAGGATACCGGCCAGGTACCTACTGCATTTCTTCAGTATTGAGTTATGCCTTTAGGCCTTCGTAACGCTGGAGCTACCTTCCAACAATTAATGTCAATGGTGTTTTCTAATGTGCCTAATTTTGAAGCTTAGTTGGATGATGTGTGTTACACAGATATGTGGGAAGACCATCTTGAAACCTTGGATGATGTCGTCAAAAAATTGAGAGATGCAAATCTCACCTTAAATTTGTTGAAATGCGAGTTTGGTTGTGCAACTGTGACTTATCTAGGAAAGGAGGCTGGTAATGGTTAGGTTCGTCCACTCAATTCTAAGATACAAGCCATCCTTGATTTCCCTATTCCAAAAACTAGGAAGGAGCTTCGTCGATTCCTTGGAATGACGGGTTCTTACCGATGTTTTTGTAAGAATTTTTCTGACGTCGTCAGTCCTCTCACTGGATTATCGCGTAAAGCAGTTTCATTTAGGTGGTCTTTAGAGTGTCAATTTGCTTTTGACGCTTTGAAAACTTTGCTTTTTAGTGCTCCTGTGCTTACTTCACCCTGTTTTGATCAGCCATTCTTCTTCGAAGTTCTGCCGTTCTACTCCAGACTGATACTGCTGGTTTGAGTCACCCAGCTCAACTACAGCACCATAGAAACAAAAGCTCTTGCCTTAATTCTCGCACTTCAACACTTTGAGGTCTATATTGGTTCCAGCTCACAGCCCATTACTGTTTACACTGACCATAACCCTCTTGTGTTCCTACATCGCATGTATAATGCTAACCATAGTCTTATGCGATGGTCACTTATCTGTCAAAGCTACAGTTTGGAGATCTGTCAGAAGAAAGGTATTGACTATGTGATTGCTGACTCACTGTCTCGTGTTAACCAGTAAAACGGTATATGTTTTATTTTTGTGGGTGGGGGTGTTATGATCTTGAGTTTTGTTAATTGTTGTGTTCTTTGTACAGTCTGTGGTGCATGTTTGTGTTCCAGGTGGGCGTTTCCCTAGCTTAAGGGAAGTAGGGGGTTTGACGCCATTTTGTTTGAGATCTTTTCACCTTGTTTTGTTGAGGGAGATAGGGAAGTTAAATTGATTTTTTTTTTCTTTATTTTTGGGTTCAGGAAAGGTATAGGGTTTTCATATAGATCATTTCTGTTTGTTATTTTGGCCTTGTCTGCCCCTGAAGATAATCCCTTTTAACAATAAACTTATTATTAATTTATATCTCTATTGAGACTCACATTCCTTTTTCCTGTTATGGCCAGTCAAAACAATCACACAGAAGCATCCCCTTAGTTCCTTTGGAAGGGAACGACATTTGATTATACTTCACTCTGTTAATCTCTGTTAAATGTTCCTTATTACTGGAAAGCTACATTGTTTTGAAAGCAGCTGAAGTACTCTCATGCTATAATTTATGTGGTTGGAGTGTTATCATCATAGTGGTTTGTGTGTTGGATGTTAAGGATGACGCTTGCTGACAAACTAATTTGCTTTAATGTCTTTTTTGTTTCACTCTGCATCAACTTAGTATCCACAGATCACACAACAATGCCATTTTTATTGAATAAATAATTACTCTAAAAGTGAGAATTTGTTCACATTGTGGTTTTTACCTGTGAAGATCAGCTGTGCTACACATTGCATTCATAAAAAATAGCTGTCAAAGCTATGAACTATATGTTACTGTTATATGTTATATGCTACTCCAAAAATAAAGAATTTTGAAATGTATGGTGAGGAAAAATCTCTATCAGAAAAATCAGGTGTGAGGTAGATTTAAAATAGATCTAAAATACACCAGATTTTATAAATGCATGTGGTATTGGACAATGTTTCCGGTTTTAGAGCGCCTTCACTGCACGACTGTTATAGATACTGTAGTTTAGTGCAAGTGCTGGATGTTCTGTTCAAAGTGCAGTGACCCTGTAACGGCATATTGACTGCAAGCTAAGAACAACTCAGTCATCTTTTAAGAGAAGAAAAGTGAAAGAAATCCACAGCCATGCTTGGTGTGTTTCTACTTTCATGTGAGTAATGAAATTACAAAATCATAATCGGTCTATAAATCTAAACAAATGGTGGTGGTGTTTTGTTTGATACTTTTTTCCCCCCTCTAGATATCGTAGTAAATCTATCCCTTCAAAGTCAAGGTATGTTTGAATAACGCTCAAAATAACCAACTTTGCAGTAAATGTAATGTTCTTATCAGAATTAGTAAACTGCCTTGACTTAATTCCTTCACAGGTCAAAACATTCAACAAGCTAAAATTTACAGTGAAAATACCAAAGTACCAGAAGGTGGTAAACTGGAGGTTATTTGCAGCACATTTGGTTTTATAAAATCAGAGGCAAAGTCAGTTTATGTCTATCTGTGTAAAGATGGTAAAGCTATAGATATGAAAAATGGCCCAACTCGACAAGACCTCACCTTTAAAATAGAGAGAATAGCAATGGACCATTCAGGCAACTACAGCTGTGTGTTTTCTGAAGAACAGTTGGAAATGACTAAAGTGATGGCATATGGACAAAATCACATCGTCATAAATGTGATCGGTAAGATGTACAACACTTCTGCTGACATTTGTGAGTTTATTTGCTTCTTGGCTTGTTGAATAATACACCTTTGTAGATTAACCACAATAGATTCACTGTTGTAAAAACAAGATTAACAAGAGAGAAATTTTTGATATTGTCTGTTTGGCTTTTTGCTTTAGACCATTTGTCCTTGAATGCTAAACCATAAGTGTTTCCTTTCTCTCTACAGAGTCTTTGATTAATGCCCAGATACATTTGCTGAAGTCTGAGGTGGCAGTGGGAAATGATGCTGAGTTTAAATGTACAACATCCAATCCTGTAAACAAAAACTTGACCAAGGACATGATTTTGGCTTTTCTCATCAAAAATGAAGAGCCTATTAAAGTCAATATTTGGGACACAGAAAAGAGGATGACCACATTTACCCTCAGAGAGGTCCAGATGGAAGATGCTGGAACATACAGTTGTGCTGTATTAAACATTCTCCCTTACCGTGGAATGAGACTTGATCGAAATAATAAAGTCAACCTTCAGATAGTAGGTAAGAATTGGAAAACCAAACCATTTATATTAACGTGTCTATAAGGCTCCATAAGTGAAAGAATATACCTTTGTTATACTAAAAGAAGAATGGTGTAGAAGCCCCTAACCCTTGCTGTAAGCATAAACTTTTGCTTTTGCACATTTGTCCCTCAGATGTGATTGGTTGATTGGAATGTTGTTGTTGTTTTAACTTGGTGAAATGATGTTCAATGTGCAGTAAAACATAAATTTAATGCAATTTATTTCAACTTAATTTTTATGTATTTTAATTTATTTATAACAACACATATGATGAAGTTGCAATTTAGTACATTTGAAAAATATATTAACCTTAAAAAATGCTGAACAACATATTATAGTGTTTTGATTATAACCAAGTACTTTATATGTGGTTTTGTATGTTAGCCAACAGATGGAATTAAATTTCCTTCTTTAAAGCAAAACTAAATTTTATTACAACATAATGCTTTTGTCATAATGCAAGATGTCATTAAATGCGTTACAGAGATAGTTCATCCAGAAATGAGAATCCTGTTTTAATTTGTTTTGTTTCAAACCCATAAGACTTTCGTTCATCTTCGGAACACAACTTAAGATATTTTAATGAAATCTGAAAGCATTCTGTCCTAAAGTGGTTCAGCATATCAGACAGCATATTGTGACGCATATTTTGTTTGGGTGCGTTGATCCTCCCGGGGGGGTCCACCTCTCTAGGTGTCTCCAGGACTGGTTGGTGTCGCTGTCGGCACGGGGGGTCCCGTGCGCTTCGATATTCCAATGTTGCTGGTTATATCCACCTTTCTGTTAAAGACTCTACGTTCAGATGGGGGGGGTGTTCGGTCTCCCCTGGGGGGCACCTCCCTATGCGAAGCAAGTTTGTTGGTCTCGTTGGTTAGCACGGATCTCTCCGTGCGCCTCGACACCGCTCCTCCAAAGAAAGCTGTTCTTCAGCCGCGCTTTTAACCAGTGGCTCCGTGGCGAAAGCAGCCGGGTATCTCCCTCAGGGTGCGTTCGGTCCCTCCTTGAGGGCCTCCTCCCTGGAGATCCTTAGGCAAAGGTTCTATGCGCAGATTTGGCCCTTAAGGGCTAAGATGGGGGAACGCCCGTCTCAGCCCCCGCCGACAGATCCATTTGCGAGCCCCATGACCTAGATCACCGCAGAGCCTCAGCTGTTGCGGGACCCGAGCCCTGGGAAACGCGAGCCTCAGTGTCAAACACCACCAGGCGGGAGTGGAGCACCTGAAGCGGTAGTTGGCTGCAGTGGTCACAGTCAGCGCTGACCTAGCATGCTCCGCTCCCAGACAGACTACACATAACAAGTGCGTGTCTCCCCCCGAGAGATAGCGAGAGATATATAATATATAATATATATATATATATATATATATATATATATATATATATATAGGAGGTCCCTGTTTTTTAAACTAGATAGCGAATTCTCTCTCAAAATAGCCAGCTCAACACACACACACTCTCTCATACTGTGCTTGCGAAGACAACTAAGTTGCTGCTTCTAGGTTCCGGCGCTCTTTTATGACCTGGTTCGTGACGTCACCGACCTGTGACCGTCACTCACACTCACGCGACGGAAGTTTACATATTGTTGTTCGCGAGACAGCGTCCAAGTATAGCCCAAAGCGTTCGACGCAGCACGAGTTCCCTTGAAAGGGAAGGATAAATTCTATCTGTTAAAATCTGGAATTAACCACTCAATTCACATGGATTAGTTTTACAATCTCATTGTCAACTTTTTGAAATGTCAAAGTAGTTGCGTAGCTGTCAGTGGAGGGACAAAAATCATTCATATTTTATAAAAAAATATCTTTATTTGTGTTCCAAAGATGACTGAAAGTCTTACAGGTTTGGAACATTAATACCGTATTACCTGCAAAATAAGTACTTCACTTTCACAAGAGTAATTAATTGCAGTATTCTATTTTAAGAATTACGCAAACTTATAAAATAATACTTTTTTGTGTGTTTGGGTTTTCTTTGACAGTGGCTTCTATCAGCATCTTTGACAAAGTCATAATTGTCACAGTTGTCTTTGCCATAATGTTGCTCCTCAGTCTGCTTCTGGGAATTTGGGCAGTGATTCGAAAGCGAGGTACAGTAGCAGTTTCTCTACATTTGCAAAGATTAACAACATTTCATTTTCTTGAAAAGTTCTGTTTAAATCTTAATACTCACAACATTTGGTTTCTAACAGGATGCCCTGGATTCCACAAGGAAAGGTCTGTTTGAGGAATGTTTAAATTTATTAAATATATAGTAAAATACATTTGATTTACTTTGTTGAATCTTTGAATCAACAGATCCTTGAATATGACAGAGCTCAAAGGAGACATGTTCTACGAAGGTATGAATAGAATAGAATCATTTATTGTCCCTTACGGGAAATTTGTTATCACACACTGTATTGTCTATTCATTGTATGGTTCTTGTTTCTTTGTTAAATTATTTCCTATATTGACAACACCAGGAGGGGAGGAGAGGGGGTGTAAATGGGTATATTGTCACTAAACATAATGATGGCGCTCATGAATATTAATTAACTCATGTTGCTTAGTAATCTTGCTATATTGTCCAGTCATTCTTAAAGGTTTGTTTAGATTTTTCTGTGCAGAAATGCAAGTGGCAATGGCACATACATTTAAAGGGTTAGTTTGGACATGAATGACAGTTCTGTCATAATTTATTCAACCACATGTTATTCCATCCCTGTATGACTTCTGTGGAACACAAAAGAAACTTAGGATCTGAAGACTGTCGGGATAAAAATAATATTGGCTACCATTGACTTTCATTGTATGTAATTGACTTTTAATTCTTTTTTCTTGTTTTTAAAAGAAGGAAGTGGTGCATTTATCTAATAAAAGTTCTTTTTGCAAGCATTTAGGAGTCCACTACCATACCAATAACCAATAAATGAACTAAAACTTTGAAACTCCAAATTAAAATTTCATACACTGTTTTTCTTCTCTTGATGTCTTTTTCTGAGAAAGATTTGTCTCTTAAATTAAAAATGTATATTCTAGAAATACCCAAGCCTGATACATCTGGTACTGGTGAAATACGAAGTGTTGTCTGGTGAGTCAAAAAATGAATGAATGAATGAATGAATGAATGAATGAATGAGCTTTGAATGAATTGATTCCATGTGAATGTTGGCATTCAGATTATTTATGTTTAGTATCTGTTTTTTATCCCTGTTTCTTTTGACCTTCCATGCAAATGCTGTAAATCAATGTCCACGATTGCTTAGTTCTGCCACAGTGTGGGAGGAATGCTTTGATAGTGGTAAGTCTGCACTCTAAAATATTTCTTGTAAATTGTGCATTTTTTACAGCAAAAAAATATTTTTTTAATTCCAGTCCTGGAAAAGACCACAATTAAGCTACAGCAAATAATGTAATCTTGTATTTCTACCGTGAAATTTGGTCATTTTATGCTGCACAATTGCAATTATGTGTGTCTGAATTACACAAATGTCTTGTATTTTTTAATGAAGATAAAGATGAAGATGAAGATGAAGCGTATGATGAAGTGGCCTTGCAGCAGTCTTAATGGCCTACCAGTGGCTCGATCATCAGAGCAAAGTGATAGAAAAGCAAGATCATAGATTCTATTCCCAGGGAAAGCAAGAACTGATAAAATGTGTATCTTGAATGCAATGTAAATCACTTTGGATAAAAGGGTCAGCTAACTGCATAAATGTAAATGTGATGAATTGTGTGACAATAATATACTGTTGCATTTAAAAAATGTTGTTTGAATATTATTTGGAGTTTTTATGACAATGGCCAACTGACCAGTGACCATCCTTTTAGTCATTGTGGAATTTGTTTTTTCATGATTTTACTTTAAATTCTATATAAGACTAGACATTTATCAGAATATAATATACATATTTTTAATGTAACAGTCTAAACGTGTAATTTCAGTGTTATGGGATTGAGTTTGGATTGTCCTTTCAAATTTTTGTTTATTGCAAACCGTTTGGTCTTTATTTTTGGTTAGGTTTGTACATTGTATTTTCTTTTCTTTGGGATTAAGGTTTAAGGAAGAGGTTTTAAAACAAGGACTTTTTGTTTGTTGTTTTGACCCAGTCAGCTACTGAATCATAAGTCCCAACATTGAGAACAATAAATTTATCATTTTGAAATATTACTTTTCTGTGTTTTCCATGTTGCACCCTTTTCCCTAGACGGGGCGTAACAGTAGTGCAATGAGGAAGTCGAGAGAGAAGCAGGGATCAGTGGAAAACAATATTTATTATACAAAAGTGAAAACACTTTAAATACAAAACAAAAGGTACACGTGTGCAAACAACTTAAAGTAACGAGGAACACGGAACCAACATGCACAGGACCAACAACGTCAGCCAGCAACATCATAGGAACGTAAACATTCAACAAAGAAATGGTTTATATATATTGGATAATGGGCAACACCTGACAAGACTAACAAGGGGAGTGGCTGACAAGAAAGGAACACAATGGATATGATGAGACATGACTATGACATTCAGAATGTATCTTGTTGAATAAACTTTGTTCAGCTTTCCTGTAGCTCAACCAGTAGAGCATTGGTGTTTACAATGACAAGGTCATGGGTTTGATCCCAGGGAAAGCAAGAACTGATAGCAAGAACAGGAGTGTTCTTCGTTTTGATAACTTAAAAGGTGCCAAAATAATAAACAAAAAGAAGCTGTCTTGTCTTTAAATTCTACAACTTGCACCTATAACAATTAGTAGTCCCCGCAACAGATTACCTTTTTAATACCGCAAAGTAAAAGTGGGAAAAATAAGAAAAAAAGAACTTAAGTGGAGTAATGGTGTTCTCTTTACAGTATACCTTCTAGTACCAACAACGAGAAAAAAAAAAGAGTGAGAACAATCAAAGAAAAGCAAAGGAATATGTTGGGCGTTGGAGGTGGCGTATTTTCTTACAGGTTACCTTTTAACGCCACGACAACAAATAACCCGAAACATTTAATGTAGCAGTGAGCCACTGCTGTTAACCTGCTTTTGTTTCCAATACTCGGAAGGACGCTGCCAACTCTATGTCCTGCCGGCACAACTCACATACACCAACCCCCCTTGCCACCCCGACCTCTGCTTCGCACAGACTCCAGTTTTAAAGGATGCGCCTCCAAGGTTGTTAATAATTAAACCCGGGACCTGGCAGGAGAGAGAGAGAGAGAGAGAGAGAGAGAGAGAGAAACAGGGATTCCTGCCCACAATTTCAGTTTTCCAAAAATATGTAAGAGGACGTAACACCATTTTATTATTTACAACTTGCTTTGGTGAATATAACTAATTCTACAACCTTTTCAGTTTCTTAAACTAATATACAAATTAGAAAAACTAAGAAAGTTAAAAAACACCATTAGTGCAATGCTCAATTTAACTTAAAATGCAGGATATTTGAACTTGGGTGCATCTAGTCCAATTCTGATTAGTAGCTCTTCAGTACAAATGCTTTAAATAGATTACACTAGCTTAAACACGTGCTATATACGTATTCAGAAATTAAAATGAGAAATTAGAAAGATTTACTAGTTTACTGGTGTGTTCATGCAAGGATTTGTTCATGCAAGGATTTTTTTACGGAGTACTTGTGTACTAGTGTACGAGTTGGGCTTTGGTGTGGAGTTAGTCTTCTTAGTCTGGATGCTGCATTTAAATACTGTTTCACCCTTGATTACAACCTGTTGTGTTACACATAGAATATACTTCATTATGTTCTCTGCCACTTATGGAAAATTTGTGTCTTAAATGTATCTAAGTATGACACTGACATTGATATAAAATATAATACCATATGTCAGGTAAAACAAAATTAGCCATTCAAAATTAGCCATTCAAACAGATTTTGTGCAATAGATGTTTTGAAATAAGTGTCAGGAGCATGTACAGCACATAAATAATCACACACACATTTCAGCTTACATGCACTTAACCACCTTCACATCATAATTCTCGGCAAATGCAGCTTCACAAGAGGCGAAACTAGAAATAGAGCAGAGTTCTGCATCACATGCCTAGCACTGCTCATCTGCTCAAATAATAGTTCTAACCACAACTCTCTATAACAAGCAGTGGAGATGTGCAAAATTACTTTCTTTAACCTCAAACAACAACTTTCCAGTGAGAGCAATTATTATCCATAAACTCTATTTAACCATGTAGTTACTTTATACCTAATAAGCCTAATTTAAAATCTTATGCAAACTCGCAAATGTCACATCCGGTTTCCTCTGTGTCTTCTAGTTCCTTCTACACCTATCTTGTTAGTTAATGTTTTTGTTTTTTTATGAACTTTTGTTTATAGTTAAAGTGTTTTGTTTTTGTTAATAAATCTATTAGCAGTTATCCTGTCTCCTCGCTTGTCTCCACATCGCACACCAGCACAAACTCTTAACAGCAAGAAGAAAAAGAAAGAAGTTCTTATGGCCATTTAATTTTGTTAGGGCGTAAATTCAAATTCTAATGTGAACAAACAGTATTTCATTGTGGTGTGATGCTTTAATAAATCTATAATTTTTTACATTCTTGACAAATGAAGATGGAATAATCAATATTAAATATAGAATTAAATAATTATGAAATCGCAGCTCGAAAAAAATACAAAATATTTTACATATATTTAAGGCTAAAATCACTATCATGCATAAATCTGACTTTTGACCTTTTAGGGTGCCATCATTTATAACTGACTTTGTCCTATTAAGATAGACAATTTGTCAAAAATAATTTGAAACTGTCACAAATTCAGAGGATGATGATGAAGAGCTCAAATAAACTAATGAAAATTAAGGTAATCCACAAAGATGAGGGTAATGGTAACAGCAGTGTATCCATACACACGTTGGCCCAAAAACCAAAAACCAATGAAGAGTGAACAGGAAGATCTAAATACACATATTTGATGATGAACAGAAATGACAAATAGCTGTGATGATCTTTGTCCATGATAGATTTTAAATGCACATGGTATTGGACAATGTTTCCGGATTTACAGCGCCTTCACTGCACGACTGTTATAGATACTGCAGTTTCGTGCAAGTGCTGCCTGTTCAAAGTGCAGTGACCCAGTAACAGCGTATTGACTGCAAGCTAAGAACAACTCAATCATCTTGTAAGAGAAGAAAAGTGAGATTACAACAAGAGATTACTAGACCAAATGTGGCAGAACCCTGACAAAAATGATTTGTTTACTTAGTACTTGTATACTAGTGTCATAGTTAGGCTTTGGTGTAGAGTTAGTCTTCACCTTATTTTGTAGTCTACCTGTAATTAGTTCAGTTTTCCCCTGTCTTCTGCCCTTCTGTCGCTATGGATACCGATTAAATTAGTTCTATTGAGGTGTGTCTTGATAATTAGTCTTGTTATTCCCTCAGTTTGCTGTGTATATAAGCCCTGTGTTTAGTCCTGTTCAGTATCTTTTGCTGTCGCGTTACAGATTGTTGTTCTATTTTGAAGTTCTCAAACCAGATTGTTTTGTTTGTCGAAGCTTGGTGTAAATAAATGGATGCTGCATTTAAAAACTGTTTCACCCTTTATTACAACCTGTTGTGTTACACATAGAATATACAGTATATCACAGGGAGATTCATTTTTCTGTTCTATTTTTGTACAAATACAAAGACAAATGGCAGAAAAAAAGAAACAACAAAAACATTTTCGTTTTCATTCTGTGTTCTCTGCCACTTACGGAAACATTTTTTTCTTAAAATGTATCTGAGTATAACATTGACACTGATATAAAATATGATAAAACATGTCAGGTAAAACTAAATTAGCCATTCAAACCATTCATTCATTCATTCAAATTTTGTGCAATACATGTTTTGAAATAAGTGTCAGTAGCATGTACAGCATATAAATAATCACACACACATTTCAACTTACATGCACTTAACTACCTTCACATCATACTTCTCAGCAAATGCAGCTTCACAAGAGGCGAAACTAGAAATAGAGCAGAGTTCTGCATCATTGTTTATCTGCTCAAATAATAGTTCTAACCACAACTCTCTATAACAAGCAGTGGAAATTTACTAAATTACTTTCTGTAACTTCAAACAACAAGAAAAAGGCAAAAATGTCCATTTCCAGTGAGAGCAATTATTATCCATAAACTCTATTCAACCATATAATTACTTAATACCTAATAAGCCTAACTTAAAATCTTATGCAAACTCGTAAGAAGAAAAAGCAAGAAGCTTGTTATGGCCATATAATTTAGTATATGCCGCTAAATACACATATGATGATGAACAGAAATGACAAATAGCTGTGATGATCTGTGTCCATGATAGATTTTAAATACACCACATTTTATAAATGCACACGGTATTGGACAATGTTTCCGGCTTCTTCACTGCATGACTGTTATAGAAGTACTGCCTGTTCAAACTGAAGTGACCCTGTAACAGCATATTGACTGCAAGCTAAGAACAACTCGGTCATCTTTTTAAAAGAGGAAAAGTGAAAGAAATCAGCAGTCATGCTTGGTGTGTTTCTACTTTCATGTGAGTAATGAAATTACAAAATCATAATCGGTCTATAAATCTAAACAAATGGTGGTGGTGTTTTGTTTGATAATTTTTTCCCCCTCTAGATATCTTAGTAAATCTATTCCTTCAAAGTCAAGGTATGTTTGAGTAGTCCTAAAAAATAAGCAACTTTGCAACAATTGTAATGTTCTTATCAAAATTAGTAAACTGCCTTGACCTAATTCCTTCACAGGTCAAAAGATTCAAAAAGCTAAAATTTTCTGTGAAAATACCAAAGTACCAGAAGGTGGTAAACTGGAGGTTACTTGCAGCACATTTGGTTTTATAAAATCAGAGGCAAAGTCAGTTTATCTCTATCTGTGTAAAAATGGTAAAGCTATAGATATGAAAAACAGCCCAACTCGACAAGACCTCACCTTTAAAATAGAAAGAATAACAATGGACCATTCAGGCAACTACAGCTGTGTGTTTTCTGAAGAACAGTTGGAAATACCTAAAGTGAAGGCATATGGACATAATTACATCGTCATAAATGTGATCGGTAAGATGTACAACACTTCTGCTTACATTTGTGAGTGTGTTTGCTTCTTGGCTTGTTGAACATTTGGTTGAACACCTTTGTAGATTAACCACAGTAGATTCAATGTGGTGAAAAAATGCCTTTAATGAGAGAGAAATGTTTGATATTGTGCATTTTTATTTTTGTTTTAGACCAGGAGTGGGCAAACTTTTTTTCTCGTGGGCCACATTGGTTTCCAAAATTTGACAGAGGGGCCGAGCCAGAATAGAAGGATGGTGTGTTTGTGTGAACTAAATGATGTTTGATTAACAAAGTTCGGGAGGAGCACGTTCAAGGATGAAAGCAATCAACTCATCATTAGCAATTACACCTCATCCTATCAGCAAGAGAGGAAGTGTATATACATAGCTATTTTCAACTCACCTACATCCCTCGACAATTTACGGCATCCCTCCACCACCCCGATTCCTCACACTTAATCATTCTTATCAAAGTCAGGATACGGGGGAAGTGCTCCAGGTTCGGGCCAAATACCGAGCTCGGAGCCCTCTCCTCTGACAGCACGCCAAATACGCATACCTTTAATGCTCCTGAATCATTGATAAGTGTGAACTCGTGAATATAAATATAATGTAAAAACGATTACATGAAAAGATTTGGCCTTTAACAGGCACCAAAACATCAATGTGCGGGTTCAATGAAAATTTGTTTTCCAAATGTATTAATTTAATAACACAGTAGATAAACTCCCATTCAGTTTCAGTGGGAAAAGTGTTGTTGATCTCTTTTTTTGCAAGTGCATCAAAGTCTGGAGTCAGTTTTGTTCTGGCAATTCTCAGGATAGGTCCCATCTACTCCCCTTCACATCACTTCTGAAACCTTATAGGATAAGGCCAGTTGACAACTGGCCAATTGTTGCGCAATGCAGCTCTGGCTGACAGACAGTATAAAAAGTATGAGTGCAGCAATTGCAAAATCATAAACTAGCGTTTATGCGAAACTAACGTTTCGACACAGTGTCAAGATCTCGAAGCGTAGATGTTTCGAAACACTGCTCCGAAAATTTGATTCAAATCACCCATGTCACGTGACTATGGCTAAACGAAGCTTCTGCACGTTTCGACAGGTGGTGCTTGCCGAGTCTGCGTTTGATTGACAATCGCACATCTGTCTCAACTCCCACAAATTAAAAAAAAGGAGTTAATGCAACTTCACCTTATGGAAGGCCATTTCCGCCACAGATGAGAAAAAAGGTTAAAGTTGAAATAATGACTTAGTATCTCTAAAATAAGGAGAAACTTTCTCAAAACAATGACTTAACTTCTCGTGCTTCTCCGCATGGTCAAAGCGTGTAAATGCAAGATCACAGCAAACATGACACGTTCTGTAAAACAGCTGTTAAAGTCAGTGTGTTAATCAATAATATAATTAAAGAACATGAATGATAAATCATCAGTATATAAGACGGGATTCCATCGTATATAGTAATTTATTCATTTGTATTTTTGTGTATGAACAAATTCAGCACAGTGATCCATGGATTTTAAATTATAGACTGTTGGATTATAGTATTGTATAGTGTTGTATCGTATTATTTGTGAATCTTTATGATGAACCTGCACATCAAAGAGCCACCGCAAAATTTGTGTTAATATTAACATGTACCCATGCATTTTATGAAGATGTTACACTTAAACTTAACGAATAAATCCAGTGTTAATCGGATAGTTTTGTAAATCGTGCGAGGTTGCATTTTTCATGCAACAGTTTTCACTGGCTCTTCGATATCATGGTAACCGCCCTGCTTCTGTTCCCCATCCATACCTTCCTATGCGTATGGATAAGTGTGGAAAATATAATGATAATTTATTATCGATGTTACGATAGATTGCAGTTTTCAAAGTGATTTCAGATAACGTGCAATTGACCACTAGGTGTCATCGTGGAGACGGGTACCAATATAGTTTTGAAAGCCTCGACACACTACAGCACATTTGCTTCAACTATTTCAGTGTTTCATGACGCATCGCTCTCCCCACCACTAGCAGTTAATGCCATGTCTAATACCCGTATCTCAGGCAACAGAGGTTATGATAGTAACCGGAGACGTTCCCTTTCGATAGCGGTATTCAGTCATGCCATAAGAGAGAAGCAGATCAGCCTGAAAACACAGGGAATCATATACCAATCACAGCGAAGAGGCACACAGCTCAACCAATGGTGACTCCGCCAGGTGTGCTCGCTCCTGGTAGGTGCAGTTAATCCAATGAAATCAGTCGCTAATGCCTACCAAAATTTGTATACCAAAAAGCCTGAGAAAAAGGTGTTGGCTAGTTAACTCGGCTCTGTGACGGGCTTTGAAGACGTTTATGACGTTGAATTTCTATTCACATACATAGATTGAGCCAAATAACGTCAGCATCTTCTGTGCTGAGTGTGTACATTTTCCGTCAGAGCTGTAGCCGTCCGATTTTTTTGGAGACTGTTTGCTAACGTAGTTAGCATGTTTTGTGGCAAAATGACGGCTGATGTTGTATTCTTTAAAAACCACTACAGTTTCTTGGCATAGCAGATATACAGCCCTTAATCGGACTTCAGCTTAAACATATTTTTGCTGTCCACATCCTTTGGTCTGCTCATTGTTACTGCAGAGCTCAAAGTGCACAGAATCACACTCAAAAAAATTTCTTTGGAGTGTGCCATCTTTTGGGGAAACACGGACATTACAGGGAAAGGTAAAATTAAGGAAATTAGGTTTAATTATAATACAAGTTTATTTAAAATTATAACAAGTTCGGCAGGCCATATTAAAAAGTCCAACGTCGGCCATAGTTTGCCCACTCCTGTTTTAGACCGTTTGTCCTTGAATGCTAAACGTTTAACCATTAACGTTTCCTTTCTCTCTTCAGAATCTTTGATTAATGCCCAGATACATTTGCTAAAGTCTGAGGTGGCAGTGGGAAGTGATGCTGAGTTTAAATGTACAACATCCAATCCTGTAAACAAAAACTTGACCAAGGACATGATTTTGGCTTTTCTCATCAAAAATGAAGAGCCTATTAAAGTCAATATTTGGGACACAGAAAAGAGGATGACCACATTTACCCTAAGAGAGGTCCGGATGGAGGATGCTGGAACATACAGTTGTGCTGTATTAAACATTCTCCCTTACCGTGGAATGAGACTTGATCGAAATAATAAAGTCAACCTTCAGATAGTAGGTAAGAATTGGACCGGAACAAAATCAAACTGTTTATATTAACATGCCTTTATAAGGCTCCATAAGTGAAAGAATATAACTTTATTACACTAAATGAAGTACACTTTAGCATACTTTTAAAAAGAATAATTATTACTGAAAAATGTACTTTTGAAGAATAGTTAAGTGTAAACGGAAGTTTTTGGACAATACATTGCATGTTTACAAATAATTGAAAATAAATAACAATGTATTATATTTCAGATTTATATTAAATGCTAAATTTACATAAGTAGGACGTATTACTGAATATACTGACAAACATTTATGGTACACTAAAGGTTGCTGTGATTTTGCCAAGTTAAACACATTCCTGGATCATTTGTTTATCCTGGAACTACAATCCTGTCCAAAAACATATTTATAACCCTTAAATCTCAACCTACCCATAACCTTTACCTAAAACCAGAAGGAAATGACAGGTGAAAAAGAATAGTGTAGAAGCCCCTAACCCTTGCTGTAAACCTAAACTTGACATAAACTTTAAATTTGTTCCTCAAATTTGATTGGTTGATTCCTAATGTTGTTGTTTAAATTGAAATCATGTTCAATATGCAGTAAAACATAATTTAATGCAATTCATTTCAATTTAATTGTTGTATATGTGAATATATTTATAATGACACATTTGATGAAGTTGTAATAGTACATTTGAAAATATTTTAACTTCAAAAAAAGCTGAACAACAAATTACAGTGTCGTAATTATACCAAGTACTTTATATGTGGTTTCGTATTTTAGCCAACAGATGTAATTAAATGTCCTTCTTTAAAGCAAAATAAAATATGATTAAAACATAATGCTTTTATCATAATGAAAGGTGTACTTAATTGCATTAGTCAGTCACGTTCAACATTACGTCGGACTGACGTGATGGGGTCTCGCCTGGGAGCCCAATCAACTCTAAGTTTAACAAAATGCGCCAATGAACATGGCTAGTGAGATTTGCATGCCGACTCCCACCCACCCGGCATACGGGTATAAATAGGACCGGCATTACTCACCTCAGTCATACTTTTGCTTCGGAGTCGAGCGTTCGCGAGCTTTGAGCGCTCTTTTCTGATCACCTCTACAGAGAGCAGTTTATGCATCAGGAGTTATCTCTGCAAACAGCAATTTTAATTGCTCTCACACAGCTCGTCACAGTTCTCTCAGCTGGTGTTAGGGGCCATTCAGCAGTGTGACGTAAACCAGTTCCCGTGCACGCAGAGTGCAACATTTTACCCCTCGGCACTTCAGTTGAACAGTTCCCTAAAAGAGCAGCACGGATCAGCGTCTTTTTCAAGATGTCTTTTCATCCGTGTGTTTCTGGATGCAGTCGTTTCCGGCCTCATCTGACGGCCACGAGCGCTATCTCACGTGTCTGGCAAACAGCACAATGTGAGAACGTTCGTGGATGGTGCATGCTGTCTCTCTTCTTTAATATGGGGGCATGAGTCCCCTCTGTTGCTACCCCCCCTCCCCCTCTGCTTCTATGGTAGAGATGAGGGAATGATTAGCAATCTGTGAGATCTGATGCTAATAGAGGGAGCTTTTTCGTCAGGCCAGCACTCACGAACCTCCCACTCCTTCAGCATGTCATGTGCCGTCGGAATTGCCCGATCAGCAATGTGCTTTCCTTCCTTCAACATGGGTCGCCGCCATTGCAGCACATTATGTCCCTGTCAATGGCAGGTCACTCGGAAAGCACGATAATCAGGTTCCTGAGAAGGGACAGGAGGTTAAACCCTCCCAGGCAGCCCCTCTTTCCCTACTGGGACCTCTCTGTCATCCTCACAGACCTACAGAGAGCTCGCTTCGAGCCCTTGGAGTCAGCTCAAGACCTTATCCTTTAAAACAGGCATTTTCAGTCAACGAATCGTGCCTTGAATTCGGGCCGCCCCTGTCTCACGTTGTCCTGATACCTCGGCTTGGATATTTGCCCAAAGTTCCCACCACTCCCTTGCCATATCAGGCCCAGGGTGAGTCATACATTTTAAAGCTGCGGGCTGGCCGACACCTAACACATTCGCTATGATTTTGCAACCTCTGAGTGGAGCCAGTTTCTTCCTGTGTGTTGGGAGCAAGCAGGTGATGTTGGGAAAAGAGGCTTGGTGTCCTGCTTGCAGCGCCATTCCCCTCTAACGAGCGCTTATTTACTCTTCAGGTGAGTTTCCCGCTTATCGAACCCTGAATTGAGTTCCTCCCACATTTCTTCAGTGGTCGGATTTGGCGGAGGCGTCTGACGCTAGGCCCAGTGCTTGTGTGCATGCCCCGGTGGTCGGCCCTTGTACTGGGCTAGATGCCCATGTGATGAGATTCCCTCTTGGTAATCCCATATGTGTACACCCCACGATATGGTTTCCCTCTTGGTAAACCTGTGTCTTTCCCTTGGCGGTTCTGCTCTGCCCCGTCTCTTCTGGTAGACCATCCTCTCCGGGATAGTTAGGACCTCCCATATGTCGTACTACCCCTCGGGTCAGTCCATATGTATAACCACTACACGTTACCTCCCTCATGGGCAGGGTGTGGTCTCCGTAGCATCTCCCATTGGACGCTTTCCCAGTGTTAACAACACTAATAGAGCTGAACATGGGGAATTAAGATCCGAAGCACTCTTCCCCTGTTAAATATCACGTTAAGTAACAGCAGCTTGACCATCCCCACAGAATGCCAGTACCCCACAGTATCCCCACTTACTTGGGGCGCTCGGTAGGTTACGACTACGTGAGAGCAGTTGCCTAAGTGCACGCCATTGCTTGCCAGCATCTGCATCTCCAATACTCGTAACAAAGTTCAGTGTCTGTGGCATTTTCCATAGGGACCCCACGACGTCAGTCCAATGTAACGTTGAACGTGACTGACTGATAGGGAACGTCTAGGTTACTGATGTAACCCCCGTTCCCTGAAGGAGACGTTACATCCCCCTACCACAGTCCTGAACCACCACTGAATGGCCGGGATACTCTCTCGGCTCCTCAGCAAAATATGAATGAAGTAAGTAATGCCGGTCCTATTAATACCCGTCCTATGTATACCCGTATACCCGTCATTGGCGCATTTTGTTAAACTTGGAGGTGATTGGGCTCCCAGGCGAGACCCCATGACGTCAGTCCGACGTAATGTCTCCGTTCCCTCCTTCAAGGAATGTGGGTTACATCAGTAACCTAGACGTTCATCCAGAAATCAAAATTCTGTTATCATTTACACACCCTTGTGTTTTTTCAAACCCATAAGACATTCGTTCATTTTTGGGACACAAATTAAGATATTTTAATGAAATCTGAAAGAATTCTGTCCCTCCACTGACAGCAACAAATTTGACGTTTCGAAAAGTTCATAAAGAGATCGTAAAACTAACCTTTATATGCTGAAAAAATTTAATTTGGGCTTTCATTCACATATAAACTATAAATATTATATCAGTAAACCTGCTCAAAAATGTTGCGTAACACATGAAAATGAGTTTGCTTTTACAATAATTAATGTGTGTTGATGAACGTTTACAGTATATGTGAATAAAAGGATAAATTCAATCTGTTCAGCGTATAAAGATCTCTTTAAAAAAATCGCGTTGTGAATTTGATCCTCCGTCTCCCTTCCTGAACTCATGAGGACACCAGCGTGCATGCACGGGGAAGGACCCACCCCCTGAGGAGAGGCGCGCTCGTTATTTATCAGCGACGGTGGTAAGGGTTCATAGAACTCATGTGTGCCGCACCACACGCCGCCAAATTCTCCTCTTTACCATGCCCCTCCTCTCTTCACACCCACATCTGTCGGAAGCCTGGCGAAGGGTGGCGATATGAGTGACGGGCGGCGTCGAAACCAAGGGGGAGGCAGCCGTTCCATCACAATCTTATTAAAACTATTTATTTGTGTTCCAAAGATGAATGAAAGTCTTAAAGGTTTGGAACATTAATACCATATTCCCTGCAAAATAAGTACTTTATTTTCACAAGAGTAATTCATTGCATAGTTTTAATTAATTGTTTGAACAGTGCTCGAAACTTTGCAGCAAATGTAGTGTTCTTATCAAAATTAGTAAACTGCCTTAACCTAATTCCTTCACAGGTCAAAAGATTCAACAAGCTAAAATTTTCAGTGAAAATACCAAAGTACCAGAAGGTGGTAAACTGGAGGTTACTTGCAGCACATTTGGTTTTACAAAATCAGAGGCAAAGTCACTTTATGTCTATCTGTGTAAAGATGGTAAAGCTATAGATATAAAAAATGGCCCAACTCGACAAGACCTCACCTTTAAAATAGAAAGAATAACAATGGACCATTCAGGCAACTACAGCTGTGTGTTTTCTGAAGAACAGTTGGAAATAACTGAAGTGACGGGATTTGGACGTAATCACATCATCATAGCTGTGGTCGGTAAGATTTTTGACGCTTCTGCTGACATTTGTGAGTGTGTTTGGTTCCCTTTCATGGGAACTCGAGCTGCAATGTGCGAATACATGTTGTGGAAACAGCAGTTTTGTGTGTCTTCGTCGAAGCTGTATCGTGAGTGAGCTGGTGTGTAGAGTGTGTTTGAGAGTTTTTCCTGATCAAGTCAGTCATTGACAGGTTTCAGGAGGCTGCGAAACAGCAGACAGTGTTCAGGAAGCTACTGCCTCGCCGTCCTCAAGCTGAGGCTGTGAGCCAGGCACAGCCTCTGGGCTCCTCGCACCGGGGCCGCACAGAAGCAGAGTATCGTCACCCGCCAACCCCTCCGAAAAAACGGGGGCTCCTCCACCCCGCTTCTCAGGGGTTCTACCCACAGTGGTACCCCAGCAGGCTCGGCTCATGGAACAAGAAGTATACACTTTGCTGAGGAAAGGGGCCATAGAATATGTGCCCCTCTCAGACAGAGAGTCAGGATTTTACAGCTGTTATTTCATTGTTCCAAAGAAGGATGGAGGGTTGCAGTCCATTCTAGATCTACGTCTACTCAACCGTACAGTCATGCGATTCAAATTCAAAAGGTTGCCATTGAAGCAGATCGTGACTCAAATCAGAAACTTGACCTCGACTCCACTCCGGGAATGAGGGTGCTATCGTAGTGAGCTGCAACACACCTGCGGCCGGCGTCACTGAGGTGGCATTGACATATCGTTCCCCCAGCATTTTCGACGTAGCTTGAGTTCCCATGAAAGGAAACGTCTTGGGTTATTTTATTTCCCTAACTCTTCAGTCACTTATTCAACCGGCCGCTTCTGGATTCTGGTGCCTTTTTGTACCCTGGTTCATGATGTCAATGACCCGTGACGTGCATTCACACATCGTTCGTTTATCGATTACAAAGTGATTCACAAGACTATATGCCAAGGCATTCCCATAGCGTTTTTGACACAGCATCTCATTCCCCCTTAGGGAATTAAGGTTACATATGTAACCCTTGACGTCCCTGTGCACAGATTAAACTTGTTGAATAGTAAACCTTTGCAGATTAACCACGATAGATTCACTATTGTAACAAGATTAACAAGAGAATTTTGTTTTAATATTGTGTGTTTTTCTTTTTGCTTTAGACCGTTTGTCCTGGAATGCTAAACGTTTAACCATAAGTGTTTCCTTTCTCTCTACAGAGTATTTGATTAATTCCCAGATACATTTGCTAAAGTCTGAGGTGGCAGTGGGAAGTGATGCTGAGTTTAAATGTACAACATCCAATCCTATAAACAAAAACTTGACCAAGGATATGATTTTGGCTTTTCTAATAAAAAATGAAGAGCCTGTTAAAGTCAATATTTGGGACACAGAAAAGAGGATGACCACATTTACCCTCAGAGAGGTCCGGATGGAAGATGCTGGAACATACAGTTGTGCTGTATTAAACATTCTCCCTTACCGTGGAATGAGACTTGATCGAAATAATAAAGTCAACCTTCAGATAGTAGGTAAGAATTGGACCGGAACAAAACCAAACTGTTCATATTAACATGCCTTTATAAGGCTCTCTAAGTGAAAGAATTTTCCTTTATTATACAAAAAAAAAAAAAATACACTTTAGCATACTTTTAAAAAGAATATTTATTACAGAAAAAATTACTTTTAAAGTAGTGTTTTTGGACAATACATTGCATGTTTACAAATGATTGAAAATAAATAATATATTATATTTCAGATTTATATTAAATGCTAAATTTACATAAGTAGGACATATTACTGAATATACTGACAAACGTTATGTTACACTAAAGGTTGCCGTGATTTTGCCAAGTTAAACACATTCCTGGATCATTTGTTGATCCTGGAACCACAGTCCTGTCCAAAAACATAGTCCTAACCTTTAAACCTAACCCTAACCATAACCTATCCTTAATACCAGAAGGAAATGATAGGTGAATAAGAATGGTGTACGAGCCCCTAACCCTTGCTGTAAACCTAAACTTGACATAAACTTTAAATTTGTTCCTCAAATCTTGGAATGTTGTTGTTTTAACTTGGTGAAATCATGTTCACTGTGCAGTAAAATATACTTCAATTTAATTAGACTTGATTGTTGTGTATGTGAATTTATTTATAATGACATATTTGATGAAGTTGCAATTTTGTACATTTGAAAAATATATTAACTTCAAAAAATGCTGAACAACATATTACAATTTTGTAATTATAGCCAAGTACTTTATATGTGGTTTCGTATGTTAGCCAACAGATGGAATTACATTTCCTTCTTTAAAGCAAAACTAAATATTATTAAAACATAATGCTTTTATTATAATGAAAGGTATAGTTAATTGTGTTACAGAGATAGTTCATCCAGAAATGAAAATTCGGTTATCACTTACTCACCCTTGTGTTTTTTCACACCCATAAGACTGTCGTTCATCTTCGGAACACAAATTAAGATATTTTAATGAAATCTGAAAGCATTCTGTCCCTCCACTGGCAGCTACTACTTCGACGCTTCAAAAAGTTCATGAAGAGATCGTAAAACTAATCCTTATGAATTGAGCGGCTTAGTTCAAAATTTCTGAAGATAAATGATCGCTGTATATGCTGAGCAAACTGAATTTAGGCTTTGATTCACATATAAAATTTAAATACTATATCAGTAAGCATAAACAGAAGTTCAACATAAACATGCTTGAAGTGAGTGAACAAACCTCTTGAGGAAGCTCAAACATACTGCGTAAAATCTGGAATTAACCACTCAATTCACCTGGATTAGTTTTACGATCTCATTATGAACCTTTTAAAATGTCAAAGTTGCTGTGTAGCTGTCAATGGAGGGACAAAAATCATTCAGATTTCATGAAAAATATCTTAACTTGTTTTCCAAAGATGAATGAAAGTCTTACAGGTTTGGAACATTAATACCGTATTACCTGCAAAATAAGTACTTAATTTTCACAAGAGTAATTAATTGCAGTATTCTGTTTTAAGAATTGAGCAAACTGATAAAATAATACTTTTTTGTGTGTCTGGGTTTTCTTTGACAGCAGCTTCTATCAGCGTCTTTGATAAAGTCATAATTGTCACAGTTTTCTTTGCCATAATGTTGCTCCTCGGTCTGTTTCTTGGAATTTGGGCAGTGATTCGAAAGCGAGGTACAGTAGCAGTTTCTCTACAATTGCAAACATTGACAACGTTTCATTTTCTTGAAAAGTTCTGTTTAAATCCTAATACTCACAACATTTTGTTTCTAATAGGATGCCCTGGATTCCACAAGGAAAGGTCTGTTTGAGGAATATTTAAATACGTTAAATATATAGTAAAATATATTTGATTTATTTTGATGAATTTTTGAATCAACAGATCCTTGAATATGACAGAGCTCAGAGGAGACATGTTCTACGAAGGTACTCGTTGTATGGTTCTTGTTACTTTGTTAAATTATTTCCTCAACACCAGGTTTGGTTAAAGGCAGAAGTAGAGGGAGAAGAGGGGAGGAGAGGGGGAGTAAACGGGTACACTGTCACTAAACATAATGATGGAGCTCATAAATATTGAGTTGCTTAGTAATCTTCCTACATTGCCTTGCCATTCTTAAAAGTTTTTTTTTAAAGGGGTAGTTTGCACATGAAATGAGAGTTCTGTCATCATTTACTCAACCTCATGTTATTCCACTCCCTGACTTCTGGGGAACACAAAAGAAGATTAGGATCTACAGAATGTGAGGATAAAAATAATATTTAAGCATTTAGGTGTCCACTACCATACCAATAACCTCAAAGAGAAAGAAATTAACTAAAAACTAAAAATTTCTTCTGAGTAAATGTAGTCTCTAGATTTAGTCTATGCATTTATTTTCTAGAAACACCCAAGCCTGACGCAACTGGTGAAATACAAAGTGTTGTCTGGTAAGTCCAAATATTAATGAATGAATGAGCTTTGTGCTTTTCTATCTTTTCTTTTCCAGTCTCTGATTGATTCCATGTGTATACTGGCATTCAGATTATTTATGTCTTTGTTCCTTGTTTCTTTGAGCTTCCATGCAATTGCTGTAAATCAATGTCCATGATCGCTTAGTTCTGCCACTGTATGGAAGGAATACTCTGATAGTGGTAAGTCTGCGCTCTACAACTTTTTAAAATATTATTTCCAGTTTTGTTAAACAACGTAATTGGCCTATGACAATTAAAATTATCTTGTATTTCGGCAACTTCTGAAATTTGGCCATTTTGTGCTGCACAATTGCAATCACTAGCTGTGTCTGAATTACACAAATGTTTTTTTATTTTTTGATGAAGATGAAGATTAAGCATATGTGTTCCAGCAGTCTTAATGGCCGACCTGCAGCTCAATCATTAGAGCACAGTGATAGCAATTTCATGGATTCTATTACCAGGGAAAGCAAGAACTGATAAACTGTGTAAGTTTCTTTTATGACAATGACCAATGTTGAATCTCTTTAGTGGTTGTGGGTATTTTTATCATGACATACCGGTAAATTCTAAATAGGACTAGACATCTGTCAGAATGCAGTATACATATTTAGGTAACAGTTTAATTATTTTATGTAACATAGACTATATCTGCAATTTCATAATGTATGTTGTTGAATAATTAATTAAAAAATGTAAATCTGAAATCTGTTACAGTGTATTCATAAATGTACTGAAGAATACCTATGTTTTGAATGAAATTTTACCAGGTACAGACTGTATTTCATAATTTTTATACACTGTTAGTATATAAAATCCAATCATTTTTGTCATAAAAACTGTATTTAAATTGTTGATTGTTACCTACCTTTGTAACATCAGGGAACGTTACACGTGGTTGTTCTATTTCTACGTTTTAATGCCAGATTGTTTTGTTTGTTAAAGCTTGATGTAAATAAATGGATGCTGCATTTAAATCCTGTTTCACCCTTGATTACAGCCTCTGGTGTTACACATAGAATATATATCACAGGGAGATACATTTTTCTGTTCTATTTTTTGTACAAAGAAAAATGCCAGAATCAAAGAAACATCAACGAAAAAGGTTTTCATACTGTGTTCTCTGCTACTTATAGAATATTTGTGTTTTAAAATGTAGCTGAGTATGACATTGATACTTATATAATATATATTACCACGTCAGGTAAAACAAAATTGGCCATTCAAACAATACAGGTTTTGAAATAAGTGTCAGGAGCATGTACAGCACATATATAACCACACACACAACTCAACGAACATGCACTTAACCACCTTCATATAATACCTCTCAGCAAATGCAGCTTCACAAGAGGTGAAACTAGAAATAGAGCAGAGTTCTGTATCACATGCCTAGCACTGTTCATCTGCTCAAATAATAGTTCTAACCACAACTCTCTATATCAAGCAGTGGAAATTTACAAAATTACTCTCTGTAACTTCAAACATCAAGAAAACAAATTTCCATTTCCAGTGAGAGCAATTATTATTCATAAACTCTATTCAACCATGTAATTACTTTATACCTAATAAGCCTAATTTAAAATCTAATGCAAACTTGCAAGAAGAAAAAGCAAGAAGTTTGTTATGGCCATATAATTTTGTTAGGGCCTAATTTCAAATTCTAATGTGAACAAAAAGTATTTCAATGTGGTGTGATTGTAATGCTTTAATACTTCTATAATTTGATTTTACATTATTGAAACATTAAGATTAATATATAATTATATAATAAATAATCACTATAACATATCTAAATTTGACCTTTGACCTTTTTAGGATGACTTTGTCCTACTAAGGTAAATTATTTTTGGCAAATTGTCTGAAATTGTCACAAGCCCAGATGATAGTGATGACGTTCAAGAATATTTCAATGAAAAAAAAAGATAATCCAAAAAGACAAAGGTAATAGTTACAACTGTGTATCCATACACACGTTGCTACACCGACAGCAACAGACCAGTGAAGAGTGAACAGGAAGAACTAAACACACATGTGATGAACAGAAATGACAAACAGCTGTGATGATTTGTGTTCATGGTGATTAATTTGTGGCGGGAGAACTG
This sequence comes from Rhodeus uyekii, assembly GCA_037043235.1. Classification (NCBI taxonomy): domain Eukaryota; kingdom Metazoa; phylum Chordata; class Actinopteri; order Cypriniformes; family Acheilognathidae; genus Rhodeus; species Rhodeus uyekii. The sequence goes on from JAWRVZ010000009.1 coordinate 7,108,382, forward strand.
ATTAATTAATTGATTAACATGTGATTGAATGAAAACAATCTATGAGTTTGTGTACTGTGACAGCAACACACATTCAAATACATTTTTTCTTTTTGAAAAATAGTGAGAAAGTGTTTCAAAAGTGTTTCAAAAACAGTACAAAGCATCAAGTAGCATGTGCTACTATATTTCATTTGGAACTCACAAGTGAAAATGTAAAAATCTTTACACAAATTCAAATGCAACTTCACTGCCATATTTTTTGGAGAATCCCTGCTTGTAAGTGTAGTGAGACAAGAGGGCAATGACATTTTTCTTGACCCTTTGTTGTAGTATGGATCACATTTTCCAAACTGGCATAGGATAATGTGCCAAAGTGCTTCAACTCCACAACAACTACTTATATTCTTAATTTCCACTGCTTATATCATCCTTGGTCCTCAACTTCTTCCTTTCTTACTATGATGTACCTTATTTTCTAATGTACTGCCATCACTATTATCAATACTTCCTGGAAAAAGTACAGCTATTCCTCTCTGTATTCAATAAAAACCTACTAACATCAACCTAAAGCACAAGAAAAAAAGCTATTATACTGCCTGCTAGTAATGAACAATAGTGGCAGCTACACAGAAAATATTTATCCCCTAAAATAAATTTGTCATTTATGCAATGTGCACAGATTTTTTGGTATTTGAGTTATTGATTTTACAAAATGTGCATTAAAATGATCAAAGACTTCATGTAAAATTGTAAAAAACTTCATGTACAATGATATTATATTTATACGTACTTCCAATCTAAAATTCTAAAATGAACTCAGTGTGGTGCCTAGATAGCATGTGACCTAACATGGGCTAATGTCTACTTCACTTTCGTGTTGCCAAAATGTCAAGCATTTATTTGCTTGAATATTATTATTGTTTTTTAATATAAGTGAATATATTTTATTAACTTTAATAACGCAATTTTTGCCTAAGTGAGATTAACAGAAAAGGAAGAGTGTTATTTATAGTGCCATAAGCCTGCCAATTTTACACAATATGTAATAGAGTTTCTTTACCGTCTCTCTATCTACACAAGGGCCATTAGCCTAAAAAAATGGAAGGACATCTGTTATACTCTCATCAACGTGTGCAAGATTTTGAACAGGAGAGGGCAGACTTTACAAGATAATGGAGGATCCATGGTTGTGATTGGCTGTTTTTTTCTGTGCGGGAAATTGCAAGGGGGTGAGGGGGATGAGGGGGGTGGGGCTGCCTTTCTGGAGGAGGAGGAGGAGGAGGAGGAGGAAAAGGAGGAGGAGGAGAAGACCATGACGGCTTGTATGTGAGTAAGCAGCCACACACATGCTGGTTGGCATGGACACACGACAACCAAATGGAAAATAAATATTCCAAAGGATTCCACTCTCTTCCAGTCCATAATCAGGTAAGGAAAAAAATGACAAAGAAAGAGACAGGGAGAGAAACAGAAAGAGAGAGGGACACTGGGTGTTTGCAGAACGATGAATGTGAGTATACTCTCAGACAGGTGGAAAGATACATGCTTTGCTTCCTTGTGGAAAAGGTCTGTTCACATGTGCATGATGCAGGAAATGTTTTGTGATCAGATGCATGCGCATGAAAGATTCAATAGATGCAGCGTTCAGGTGCATGTGCAATGTCTTCACTGAATATCACACATATGTTTAATTGGTAATAGGCTTCTGAGTCTTCAACAACAGATTGGAAGGTATTTGTGTGCAGTAAAGTACATGTGCATATGTTCACTTGCAGGTCTTCTCTGTGGCTTTGCTGCTCCTGGTGGTATCATGGAAACAAATCTCCTTCTGCTAGTCTGCTGTGCTGTTCGCTGCTCTTCTATAGGTGAGTCTCTGACCTTGGCTCAATGCCACACTGAACATCTGTGCCTGGGTGAAATCTCATGAAATCGGTCATGCCCATAATTCAACTCAAATTTTAACTCAAAGTTTTTTTTAATGCTTTTGGCAGACGCTTGTATCCAAAGCCAAGTATTGTGTACAAGTATTCCGAGATACGAGCAAGCCTTTAAGCTAATTTTTGCTTTGAAATACTAGTAAAGATTTGAGATACGAGTATGCTTACAGACGCTGATGCTAGGTTGTCGAGCACACCAAGCTGCCTCACTCGTTCACTTAACATGTTTGTTGACTTCTGTAAGCATCTCCCAGCTTTCCTGTAGCTCAACCAGTAGAGCATCGATGCTTACAACACCAAGGTCATGACTTCGATCCCAGGGAAAGCAAGAACTGATTCAATGTGTTCCTTGAAAGCAATGTAAGTTGCTTTGGATAAAAGCATCTGCCAATTGCTTAAATGTAAATGTCTTCCTGTTTTGTATGTTATATACATTTATGGAGTAATTGCAGATGATCTCCACTAGAGGGACACCTTGCTTTCTCAGCGGGAGGTTACTGGGGGCAACAAGTGATTCAGGAATATTAAGCTGGGAGCAGCACGAGTTATGTGTGTTCAATTATAATAAATATAAGGTTCTGAGGCATACATTATTGTGCGTGTAGTCTATCCAATACTCTACACTGGAAGAAACACTACACTTCCGTATTGAGTTTGCGTTATCTACATAATTTACATAATCTACATAATCCTTCCCTCCTCCTCCGTACATGCCACCATTAGTCGCTCCTGTATCGTCTGTCTCGAAGGTAAGAACTCATAATTAAAACCACATTTTATTTTAAATCACTGGAATCCTTATGTACTATAATATTTTGTCTGTGGATGTCTCTATAGCAATTAAAAACATGTTTTTTCCATTGTTATTAGCACTAATAAGGGACCTTTTTTTTAGATAGCCAGAAACGGATACATTTTTTTTCTTCTGTTATTTCATATGGTAAAAATAATTTGAGATACGAGCAATTCGAGTTACAAGCTCAGTCCTATGACGGATTATACTTGTGTCTCAAGGTATTACTGCATGTATGTAATAATAGCATGGATATCCCATTTCTGACAGTAGATAGAACTTATAAAATTTATAACTTAAATTTTAATATATAATTTAGCGAATTTAGTTCAATTATTTGCTTCATTTTTTACTCGTCATTTCATATGAATTATACTGTATTCATGATACATTGATACATTTCTAAATTAAAGTTTTAATGACAAATTTAACAAAATGCAAAACAAAATTATGTTATGCAGCATATGTACAACTGACAGCAGCTGATAATGTTATTTGTGGATTGAATGCCAAACTTATGATTACATCCATGCACACACAGTGCACCTCATAGATTTTATTTATTAGGCCAAACTTTTGGGTTCAAATGAAACATTTCACAGCATTATGAAATGTTTTTTAAGGATATCGATTTTCTCTGCTTTTCCCTTGGGTTCTTAGCTTTATTACACTGTAAAAAGTGAAAACTAATGTAATCTAATGTAGTCATGTTACCACTTTATTGTAACGGACCACCTAAAGCCTTGCATATGTGTGTAGTACATATGGGATACACAATTAATTGAGCATTGGTATTGCATTTGTCACAGTCATTCATTGATTATAATTAAAAATGGTAAATTCAGTTCATTAATATGTTGCTTTTTTCTTCTAAAATTCAACAAAAAATTTCTTTATTCTTTGAAAATGTACAGAAACAGAGTTAAGAGCAGAAATTTTACCTTCAGAGTATTTTAATAAGTCATGGTCTACATGTTCACCCACACTGATTATCATTATATGATATAATACAGGCCAGCTGTAACAGTGTGACCTGAGGATTAATGCTATTTCTACTTAGTCTTATATTGATCAAGGGAGACCAGAACCACATATATTGATCAGTGGCAAAAACAAGCTGAAACTGGAATACCATCTGCAGTTAATGAACATCAAGATTTATAAGGACAGAAACTGAGCTTTGGGTAGAGATAAAATTGTAAAATCCAATCAATATCTAAATATGGAACTGGATAATTGGCAAAGAATTGCATCAATCAATATTTGGGGTTTTCTATGAAAAATGCAGCACCGCTGACTAGCAACCTCATTCTAGACAGAAATGAGAAAAATGATGCTTGCAGTGTTTTATGGCTTCTGGGCCAAATCATTCCCTTGAGTCTCAGTGAGGCTAGATGATTGATTCTGTCTTATATTTGATCCAGCTTTAGACATCCAAAAATTGAATTCCAGCAGGCTACCAAATATTATGCAGTGGTGTGAAAAAGAGTTTGGCCCCTTCCTGATTTCTTCTTTTTTTGTATGTTTGTCACACTTAAATGTTTCAGATCATCAAACAAATTTAAATAATTAGTCAAAGACAAAGTTTTAAATGATGATTGTTATTATTAAGGGAAAACAAAATCCAATCCTACATGGCCCTGTTTGAAAAAGTGCTTGCTCCCTAAACCTAATAACTGGTTTGGCCAGCCTTAGTAGCAACAACTGCAATCAAGCGTTTGCAACAACTTGCAATGATTCTTTTACAGCACTGTGGAGAAAATTTGGCCCATTCATCTTTGCAGAATTGTTGTAAATCAGCCACATTGCAGGATTTTCATGCCTTTTTAAGCTCATGCCACTGTCACTGATCGGGTAGGGAGGACTCAAACTTGCAAGGTGAAAGAAATGTATTATAACAAAAGAAAACAAACACACAAAAGAAAACTGCCCTCGCGGGGGAAAACATTAACTAAACCAGATAACTCAAAACATCGAGTAACACAAACAAACCGGATGAAAAGACACAGGGAATGGTCTTCATTTTGTTTTTCTTCAGCTATTCAGAGGTGGACTTGCTAGTGGATCATTTGGATCATTGTCCTTCAGCAGAACCAAGTTCGCTTCAGCTTGAGGTCAGGATTCTCCGTCAGGATTTTATGGTAGACAGCATAATTCATGGTTCCATTTATTACACCAAGTCTTCCAGGTCTTGAAGCAGAAAAACAATCCCAGACCATCATATGGTGTTGGTATTGGACACACACACACTCCAAAAAGTTAAGCTTTTGTCACGTCAGTTCACTGAGTATTTTCCCAAAAGTATTGGGGGTCATCAAGATGTTTTCTGGCAAAAATGAGACAAGCCTTGATGTTCTTTTTGCCTTGGAACTCTGCCATGCAGGCCTTATTTTCCCAGTTTCTTTCTTATGGTGGGGTCATGAACACTGGCCTTAATTGAGGCCTGCAGTTCTTTGGATGTTGTTGAGCGGTCTTTTGTGACCTCTTGGAAGAGTCATCGCTGCACTCTCAGGGTAATTTTGATTGACCGGTCACTCCTGGGAAGTTTCACCACTGTTCCATATTTTTGCCATATGTGGGTTATGGCTCTCACTGTGGTTCACTGGAGTCCCAAAGCTTTAGAAATTACTTCATAACCTTTTCCAGAGTGATAGATCTCAGTTACTTTTCAATTTGTTCCTGAATTTCTTTGGATCTCAGCATGATGAAAAGGAGAAAGACAACTGGCAATGTGATCAGGTGAAAGAAGATATCAACAATGTGATGGTAATGGTGGTGTTTAATAACAGTTCTTATGTGGTTTTCAGGTTGGATGGATTGGGCATTGTTTGATGGCTGGAAAAAATAGAAGAAGGATTGCACTGGTAAGTATTGCAAAGATATGAGTCAGTTAGGTGTTCAGATATAAATGTCAAGACCAGACCAAGATCAGTGTCTGTAGCAAGCTTAAATGTGGTTGAGCTGATGAGCGGGAGTGATGGCAGGTGTGGATTCTTGGAAAGAGTTTGCAGTTGATGATCAGGGAGGATCATGGGAATTGTAGTGCTGAAGTGACAGTTGAAGTGCCTCACACCTCAATACATACACAGTGGTGGAAGGGTGGATCCCCTGAAGGTTGACAAGGGGTGGCACAACCTTCTTGGCTGAGACGAGAGAACCAGAACGGCCTCTGCAGCCGTGACAAGGGAACGGGCGATCAGGATGGCCTCTTTGACTATGATGAGGAAACGAGAGATCAGGACAGCCTTGGCTGTCAGGAGCAGGAGATCAGCCAGGGACCTTTTGCAGAGACAAGGGAATGGGTGATCAGGACAGCCTCCTTCGCCGTGATGAGGAACCAGGAGATCAGGACATCTCCCTTGGTCAAGACAAGGGAACGGGAGGATCAGGACAGCCTCTCTGGTCCAGCCCAAAAGAGGTACAGCCCCCCCCCCCCCATTTTTTTTGCCCAGACACATAATCATTGCCACTGTTAATGGCACAAGGTAATTTTGGGCTCAAGAACCGCAGGATCCTCTGGGACAAGATGCTGGGCTGAACTCTGGGATGTAAGTGGGTACTTCTCTAGACTCTTGTCAGGGACTGGAGCCGACTTGTATGTAACCCACACACATAAAAGGGTCGTGACCATAATAAGCAGTGCCTGATTTTCATGAGCTAACTCTGGGTCTGGGGCTCTTTAACTTGACTTGACCTCAAAATCAAAACCATTAAGCTGGAGGATGATAGAAGTTGACAGAATCGACTAAAGATGAATCACAAAAACCAGGAGACTGGAGCCAAATTATCTCATCATCCAGTCTCATCTGGAAGCAGGCATTGAGAGTAGCATTGCTGCAGCTCACCCAGAGGGGAAAGTTCAATAAAGTCATTCACATACTGCTTCAGATGACCATTTTGATCGAGAGAGCGGAGCTGTTATGAATGAGTTGGAAGAGTGCACAGACAGATAGTAGTTAAACAGGTTATTTGGAAAAGGAGGGAGACAACTGGCGATGTGAAAAAGCAAGTAAAGATATCAACAGTGCAATGGTAATGGTGGCATTCAAGAACAGTTCTTATATGGTTTTTAGGTTGGATGGGTTGGAGATTGTTCAATGGCTAGAAAAAGACAAAATAAGAAGGATTGTTCCAATAAAAGTCTCTCTTGTGCACTGGTTGCAAGGAGATGAGTCAGGTGTTTAGTTACAAACATCAAGAACATACCAAGATCTGAAGCAAAGTTAAATGTGGTGGGGCTCTTGAGGGTGAGTGATGGCTGGTGTGGATGAAGGGTATGCAGATGATGACCAATTGTAGTGCTGAGGTGACAGGTGAATTGTCACACATTGAGTCCATCTTGGACTGCATGAAGAAACAGAAAAAAACTGAGACAGAACAAATCCAGAAGAACTGTGGCAACATCTCCAAGACACTTAAAGAAGCTTAGCTGGAAAGCTTGAGTATTGTGCAAAGTTTAAGGGACTTGTGTAAAACTGCTTTAAAGTGAGGATGGTTTCAAAAATAATGTCATAAATAGATCATATTTATCAATTAACTTATGTTAAATAAAATTGTATGTTTAAAAAAAGCTTTTGTCCAAGACACACTTGCATTGTTTTTTCAGGTAGCTGTTTAGGGGTCTATCTCCATTTATTGGTTTCTTTTCTGTTTCTTCATATAATCACAGACAGATATTGTTATGATGACGAGCTCCACGCTTCCCCCCTCTGGCCACCAGAGGGAGCTCTTATACATATACTGACACACACACACACACTACAATTCCTATGATGCCGTTCATTGGACTTATTATCACCACCCCAGCTGTTACTCATTCACAGAGACTATTTAAACCTGGTTACCCAACAGCACAGGGCAAAGTCTTGTTTTGCTATTGCTGACATTTGCGAGTGTTTGTATCCTGTCTGTTGTTCTGTTTCTGACCTTGCTGTTACCCGTTACCGAATCTGTCTGCCTGCCCCGACCTTTGCTTGGATTATCGTTGTGGAATGTTCTCTGCCTGTCCTGACTATCTGCCTGTATGATCATTCTTATTAAAGACACACATTTTGATCTCTGCCTGTGAGTCCTTTCGTTACAGGCTGTTGTCAGTCTCCTTGTACGTAGAAAAATCTCATTCGATTATTACAATTAAAGGCAAAAGGAATATTTAGAAATGTAAACTGATATTTCCTGCTGAGACACTACAGCAAAATATATAAATAAATGGCTTAAAACCTTTTTTGTGTGAAAAAACCTAACAAAAAATAAAAATACAGGACATCCTTTTGAATTATATGGTTTCAATTATCAGCACATAATAATAATAAAAAAAAAACATCTGGTCATTAGCAGGTCTTATGTCCTGCCACATAATTTCAATCTGGTTTAGATCTGGACTATGACTGCGCCATTACAAGTCCTTGATTCTTTTCATTTTATGGGATTTTGGAGTAGATTTTCTGATGTGTTTGTGATCATTATTCCGTTGCATGACTCAATTCCAACCAAGCTTGGACAGAACACATTTGACTCTAATTTGGTATTGAATAATTTGGTCTTCACGATCAACTCAACAATGTAGGTCCTGTTGCTGCGAAATAAGTCAAAATCATCAACCTTTCACCACCTTGCTTGAAAGTTGGTATTCTGTGTTTGTGCTGATATGCTGTGTTTGGTTTTTGCCAATGTGGCACTATGCATTATGGTCAAACTACTCTATTTTGGCCTCGTCTGTCCAAACTACATTGTTTCAGAAACTAAAGCTGTGCTGCCATGTTCGGTAACAATTTCTACTTTAAGCAGCAAAAGACCACTGATAAGATATTGTAACAACGGGATTGTTGTTTGCAATGCTTAGACAGGCGAGGGAGACGCGGAAATTCAAACTGAAACTACTTTATTCCAAATGAGAACAGAAAACGGCACTTAAGTGTGCAAACCACGGAAACTAGGAACACTGGAGACCGGCATTCACACACCAATAACATCCAGATAGAAACGTCAACAAGAGACAAAGACTAGGGAGAACATGAGGATTTAAATAGACAGGATAAGGGATACACCTGGAGACACTAACGAGATGATTAACACAAGACAGGTGTGGAAGGATCTAGAAAGCCCCGGAAGTGAACAAGAAGTGACGTCACGATAGACAGGGAGTGACAACAGGAAGTGAACTCATGACCTTGCTGACAGGGAAGTGAAAAAGACACAACATGAATGTGACAGATATAATATAATACTGTGCAGATTTTAAGTAAACAATGTCAAGATATGAGATTTGGTAAAGTAAAAGATATTAAACTATGACGAACATAATTATAACTTAAGTGGATACATTTTTTCATTGTGTGTTATAAATCGTCATACTCTTAATAATTATAACCACTAATAAGTAGGCATTATTACTGGTGTTACAATTATTCATGAGATTATACAACCCATTAACACTTTCCAGATTGATGGCAGCAACAGTTGCTTCTCTATTCTATTCTTCTCTTCTCTATCAGTTCTCTTCTCTAGATCATTGCTGTTGATGTCTTTCCTCTTTGGCCCGTGTTAACACACTTGAATGCTGTAGACCAGATTTTATAGAGGTGGTCACGCTTGAGGCTTAGCCTACAGTTTCACATTCAGAGATTCATAAATCTTCATTCTTAACTCTGCCCCCACAGAAAAGAACATGTGTTCTGTTTAGCAAATCATGTTTCCCTTAGTGACTCAGACTTTGGAGGCCCTGAGAGGCAAATCTGATCACACAGGATTATGGCATGATAGCAGCAGCTGCTGCTGGAGATCTAATAAAAAAGCCAAATGAGCATCATTATAGTTCATCAAGAACGCACTGGACATTAAAACAAAAGTCACTTTTAAGGCAGTTTTGAAAGGCTCAAGCTCTGACATTCACTGATAGTTCCAGCAAGAATTCATTTTATCGGTCTAAATTTGTAGATGACACTTTAAGGTGCTGGTGCAAGCTTGTCAAAATCCTATATGTCTTGGGGAGATCTTCATTGTGAGATCAATATGTTCATTGACAAAGTGTCAATCAAATTGTCACACATTTTATAAGCCTTCACGGTTCTTGAATCTGCAACTGTTAACATCTAATTACTGTTGTTTAGTGTCCAAGTCCCTCCTTATTGAATGAAAGAGAGATTAAAATGGGTTTGTTTTCTTTAAGGGCCTCCTGTGTTGTCTTCCTATGCCAAGACAGAAGACAAGCTGTTTAAACATCTCTTCAGCAATTACCAGAAGTGGGTAAGGCCAGTGGAAGATCTAAATGGAACAGTGCAGGTGAAATTTGGCCTGGCAATCTCCCAGCTGGTGGATGTGGTGAGGATTTATCTTTCTGAAAAAGCATTCCCCTCATTCAGACAAAATCTTATATTATAATAAATATTTAATTTCAAATTATATTCATTAAATAATTATCTATCATTCATTGTTAACCTTTATGTTCTGTTTGGGGTCAATAACTAAAAGGGTTAGGTTTAGATTAACTGGGGTTACAATGAGGTAAATCTTGCATAATATCTGTCATGTACAGCATTGGGGTATTTGTGACACAAAACACAGTGAAAAAAATCTATCTATCTCAGCAGTACAGGGTTAGAAGAATAACACAGACATAATATCAGATTTTTTGTTGGTTAGGATGAGAAGAACCAGCTGATGACGACCAATGTGTGGATAAAACAGGTAAAGCAGGACTTAATAACCCAGTAAGGTTTATCTGATATAATCAATTTCTCTATTTTCTCTCATTTCTTTATTTTGCCATCCTTTATTTTTGCATTTTGATAGATTAAAATTTCACTGTGGCCATTGTGTTCTATTTTGGTGGTATTTAGTAATGAGAACATACTCTTCCAACTTGCATACATCTTTTGTGTGTGAGTGTGTGTGTGTGGTGATCAATTCTGCAGATAAATCCAAGTCTTTTTGCATTTAGGAGTGGACAGATATGAAGCTACGATGGAATCCAGACCATTACCTGGGCATCACTTCCATCAGAGTTCCCTCAGACTCCATCTGGAGACCCGACATTGTGCTCTATGACAAGTACGTGTATGAGTCCGATAGGAAAGCAGAGAATGACAGAATAGAATGTTCATAATTTCTATTCAAGCCATAATAACTGTTATCAATCTATCTAGTCTTTCTTTACTTCATGGTTCTCCATGTGCTCTCATAGTGTCATCCTATCCACCTGTCTTGTAATCAACTTTGTTTGTCTTGTCAGCAGTGTCTTATTTTCCTAATCAACCTATGTTGTGTAAATCTACCTTGTGTAAATCTACCGTCGTCATCGTCATTCTTGCATATTTGGTTGATGTAGTTGCGGTTATTCTTTGAGTTTATTATTAAAAGACTGTTTGAGTTTATTTCTACACCTTTGAGTCTTCATTCACACACACACAACCTGTGACAGTACGATGGACCTAAAGTGGCTGGCCGCTGGAGGAGGAAGTGGAGGAGTTTTTGGATCTGGCCTGTTTTGTGAGCTGACCCAACCCTCAAAGTCATTCCAGCGTGCCAGTTTTTCTGTCTGCTCCAGCAAGAACTCACATGAAGTTGTGACGGTGCTTGTAATTACTGATGGACCACACACACAGCCTCATAAGTTCAAGTGTTCCTGAACTATCCTCAAATCCTGAGCGGCTCCACAACTTCCCGAGCTCCCAAAACTGCTCCAGAGCACCCTCCAGTCCCTGAACCTATTTAAAAGCACCCTCCAGTCCTTAAGTCTGCTCCAGCATGCCCATTATTCCCAGAGCTTGCTCCGGCATGCCCTCTATTCCCAGAGCCCACTGCAGCCTACATCCCAGGAGCTTTGCAATATTCCCAGGAGATTTATTTTTGTTTGGGAGCTATATACCTCCGGCTACGGTGGCCGGGCTCCAAGGTCACCCAAGTCACCATGGCTCTCTCAAATTCCGACACCTCCTTCGAGCTCCTTCAAGTCTCATCTGTCTGTGTCTCTCTTCATTGCCCTCCTACAAAGCCCCCTTCATCCTCTGTGGTACCATCTTCAGCTTTTGGGAGGGAGTATATTGTTCCGAATCTGCCTAGTCTTTCCCCATGTGCTCTCCTAGTGTCATCCTATCCTCCTATCTTTTAATCACTCATCTCAGCTGTGTCTTGATTCTTTAATCCGCCACTGTGCATATCTACCCTGTGTTTTCCCTCAGTCTTTGTCCATCATCTATGTTGAGTCTGGTACACATGTCAGCACTGTTCGTGCTATTTTGTTGATGTAGTGGTTTATTAGTAAAAGACTGTTTAAGTTTATTCCTAAACCTTTGAGTGTTCATCCACACACCCACAACCTGTAACAATAACATAAGTCTTGCAATAGTTTTGTTATATTTTTATACATATGTTTTTTTTTTCTTCTGAATAATTATACAGTATCACATGACTTAGAATTTAATTTCATACTGCTATAATTATCCCCATTTTGTATGGGGATAGGAGAGAATGTAACAGATACTGGAAATAAAGAAATAATTATAAATAAATAAATGATTTTTTTTATTATATATATATAATAAAAAAGACTGATGGTCACTTTAATCCCCTGATCCAGAAAAGAAACAGAACAACAAAATTAAACATTTGATTTAATTTATATAAACTCAAAGGAAGCTAATTAAATCTTCAGGAGAGAGCCAAGTCAACATAAACAAAACTAATTGACAAGAGTAGCATTAAATAAATGAAACAAAAGAAAATAAATAATAGTCTAAGCCTTTGTCTACCTTTTGTTCTGTTTGTTGTGTCATCTGTGCACTTCCTGTGAGGTCAGTGTTCCACTTCCTGTCGGTGAGGTCTATTGTCACTTCCTGTTTCACTTCCGGGTCCCTTCTGTTTTTCTTTTCATGCTCTCATTGCACCTGTCTCACAATCACTGTCAACGTTAGTTTTCCCAGGTGTTTGTCATTCCCTTGTGTATTTAATCCTCTTGCATTTCCTTTGTCCTTGTCGGTTGTTGACTTTGTTACGTCTGTCTGGTGGATGTTTACGCCTTGTGTGGATGCTGTCTCCATGGTCCCTGTTTCCTTGCTTTAAGTTCTCAGGTTTTTGCTCATGTGTGCCTTTTCAGTTTATATTTAAAGTGTTATGTTTCCTTTGTAAATAAAGACTGAGTTTGGAACCTGCTTCTCCGTCGTTTCTCCGCATCGCACACATTCCCTGTAGAATAGTTGTAACAGAACAACCGACCAGGTTGGTTGCCTCAAATGGACCACGAGAGGATGGACAAGAATGCGCAGAGACTCGCGTCCCTTTACTAGGGAGGACGCTTGCTGGAGATATACGCAAGTGAATTCCTGAAGCTGGTAAACCAGATGAGCTGGGGGGATGCTGCCCTCAATTATTGCTTCTGGCTGGGTCTGGATGACGAGCTGGATCCCTGCACTGCTGGCGCTGCCCTGGAGGGCGGTACCACCTCGGCCAACAGAACTCCCAGCGCCACCCTGGATTCCTGCACTCTTGAGCTTGCCCTGGAGGCCCCCGTGAACTTATTTCTTGTGTCCCATGTTCCCAATTGTTTCATGTTCAGCTCCCAGCTGAACTGAAACACAGGCAAAAAATTGCACCATCTTCCTACAGCTTCCGAATTGATTATTAAAGGGAGCATTCACACAAACTAAGACTAAAACAAAATGTCAATATTCAAGGGAAGAGCACACTCAGCATTCCCCATGCTCACCCCAGTTTTATAAGTAAAAAAAAGAGACAATTTTCAAATGCATATACCTGTACACTGAGATTAGAAATCACAATTCTGGATCAAAGAGTTGCTGTCAGTACAAAGTACACAAACTTTCACTTTTGGAATCTGAAACATTTTTTTACTCTTAGTTGACGGAATTCTCATTAAATTTGACTGATGATTGAATGATTCTCACCTGCAGTGCAGATGGTAATTTCGAGGCCACAGTGACAAAAGCAGTGGTGAGATATGATGGTACCATCTCCTGGACCCCTCCTGCCAACTATAAATCTGCTTGCACGATCGATGTGACATTTTTCCCCTTTGACCTTCAGAACTGCTCCATGAAGTTTGGTTCCTGGACCTATGATGGGACCCAGGTATGTTTTTCACTGTTATAAGAGACATTAAAACTGATGCTTGCTTGTAAAAAGGAAAAGTTAACCCCAAATTTTTTTTTTTTAACTTTTTAAAAACTTTTATTTATGATTTACCTATCTATTATTAGTTCATAGTGACTACTTTAATCGGAAGCCTCAATAAAAGCAGCAAAAATGACTCATGTTCTATATTCCATGTCTTCTGAAGCCATATGAAAGTTTCTGTTCAACATTTTGATATTTCTATAACAACTGCATAATATTCTTTTAAGGTGGATATTCTCCTTGAGGATGTACAGGTGGACAAACGTGACTATTTTGACAACGGTGAATGGGAGATTGTGACAGCCACAGGTAGCCGGGGTTTGAGACACGACGGGGCATTTTTCTATCCATCCATCACCTATTCCTTTATTATCCGACGTCTTCCACTTTTCTACACACTCTTCCTCATCATTCCCTGCATTGGATTGTCTTTTCTGACCGTGCTGGTGTTTTATCTCCCATCTAATGGAGGAGAGAAAATCTCCCTGTGCACATCTGTCCTCGTCTCCCTTACTGTCTTCCTTCTGGTGATAGAAGAGATCATCCCTTCCTCTTCAAAGGTGGTACACTTTTTAAGAATTTAATGCTATATAAATGACTTCTATATTTGAATGAGGTATTTACTCAAATTAAGTCAGTGTGTCACACTTTTCTGATTTATTTCATATTATTATCTGCAATATACAGTACAAGTGAATTGCAGTATTTGTCAGCTTTTGGTTGTCTGTGTGATAAAGTTTCACCACAAATATCAGTTCATTCATGTAGACATTGAAGTTCTTTTCTGCATTTACTTTGAGGGTCCTTTTGTCTTTGCAGTATAATACTATTAACTAGATATTTTGACTACTATAAATGATGTCAAATCTATGTGGTCTTATAATCCATATTTTTAGTTGTTAATTTTTGAATGAACTGGGGTACCACTTGGTGTGACAAGGAGAACAGAAAATTTGTGAAAGACATTTTACAAAATAATGTTTTGGGGTTGGGATAGTTTATAACAGAAAAAAAGCCTTAAGACTTTGGTTAATCTTTAAAACACAAATTAATTTATTTTTAATGAAACCTGAGAGGTATGCATCAAATAAATCCATATGAATCAATAGATTAAATTAAGTCTTTTAAGGGATACAAGCTCTTACTATAATAAACAGATTTAAGTTCAGCAATGATCTAAACAATGACATACATATCAATACATACACTGAAATTCAAATGTGTGCATATGATACACGAGAACCAATGAGATTTGTTCTAGTGCATGACACACAAGATACAGTGTGTCATATAGGATGACTACAGAAGGATGTATAAGACTATATAGGATGTGTTGTATGTGCTTTTATATAAATAAAAGCATAAATTGATTCTGTTTATCATGTAAAGTGATTTTATCTATTACTTTATTATCTAAGACCAGGGTTTACGGTGCCTTTATGACCTTTTTGTATCTTCTAAGTTTTGGTATTCATGAAATATTGCTTCAAAACCATCCTACACTTGGCCTTGCATTCATTTCTCAAATGTGCAAATGTATGGCCAAAAAATGTATGCATCTCTTCAAGATATAACAAATTATTGCAATATTTAAAAATATAAAATCGCAAATGATTTTGAAATTGTGCACAGGTGAATGGTTCCGTAAATGTTCTACGCCTTGTAAATGCTGCCTAATTAATGCCCTTAATATATAAAAGAGCATCAGCTAACGTACAAATCCTTAACTTGACAATGATGAGTCACAAATATTGCTTAGATTTTCAAAGTTCATTTTTATAAATTTAATGCAATAGATTTTAGCAGACCTCGAAACTTTTTGTGTTGTATCAGGCCACGGTGCTGAAGACACATATCGAGTTTTGTAACGATACGCCAATGTGTTAATTAAATATAGCAATTTTAAAGATCTAAGATCTCTAAGATCAAATCTGTATGTACACATGTTTTATATATGAGGCCGCTGGACTTTCAACGGAGGAATAGGAGCCTCTCAGGTTTCATTGAAATCTCTTAATTTGTGTCCTACATGAATATAATTAATAATAATTATATATTTTTAATTTTGGGGAGAACTATTCCTTTAAGGCAGTGCTTCTCAATTTTAAATGTCTCCCTATTCAATACACTAAAAATCTGATGAGTTGAAACATTTTTGTTTTCTAAAACATTATATTAGGTGGAGATTGGAGTTGAGAAAAAAAAACTGCTTTACGGTTTTAAATTGGCATGCATAAAATGTAAACTCCATATATTGTATACAGTATATTGAATATATACTTTAATTCTTTCATTCTCATTTTCAAGTAGCACTGCAGTTGTCAAATGGCTTATGTTTTCTGCAATGTTGTTTTCTGTCCCAGGTGATTCCTCTCATTGGAGAATATTTGGTGTTCACTATGATCTTTGTGACGCTTTCCATCGTCATCACAGTCTTTGCCATTAACATCCATCATCGCTCCTCATCTACTCATCACAGCATGGCGCCCTGGGTCCGGCGTATCTTTCTGCACCACCTGCCTAAACTGTTGTGCATGCGCAGCCATGTGGACCGCTACGCCACCACTGCCGGGAGGCAGAGAGCAGACAGGACTGGAAGAGGAGGACTGGAATACGAGAAGAGTTTGGGGCAGGATACTGCTCTGCTCAATTCAGAACATAGTCTGCGGGCAGCCTTAGAATCTATACGCTACATCACACTTCATGTGGTGAAGGAGAATGAAGTCAGAGAGGTAAGATCGTTATTGTCTCAGTTTAGATTTGTAGACATGAAAGATTTGAGACATTTTGAGTTCTAGTGAATTCTAATGTAATGCCTCTTTTTAGGTTGTACAGGACTGGAAGTTTGTGGCCAGAGTTCTGGATCGGGTTTTCCTATGGGCATTTCTCTTAGTATCAGTGCTTGGCTCTGCTCTCCTTTTTATCCCTGTCATCTATAAATGGGCCAATATCATTGTTCCCAGTTATGCTGGAAGTACCCGCTAAAACACAAGAATGTATAAAATGTAACAAATCTTTTGCCTGGATAAAGTTTTTGCATCATTGTTCCATTTATTATTGTTGTCTTAAAAACGTCTATGCAACTTGTGGGAATCAAGCGCTGTCATTTATGCTGCATCACATTTATTGTCATATGCTGATTTCATTACAATAAAAATAATAATTGTGCACTGAAAATGTATAATTGTTTCCTTCTAAGCAAATTAACAAAACCAATATTGATTACTCATCTTGAACTAAAGAGCATGCATCAAATGCTCACTGGTATGAAAATCACCTCCCACCCAAATACTCCCTACACACATACCGTATTTTCCACACCATAAGGCACATGCTAAAACATATGGTCTACAAAAAAAAGGTAACAACAGGTTAAACAGCTGGGCAATTTCGCCAATAAACATGCAAGTTTTGTACCAAAATCTGGTTCCCCGCACAAATCTGACTCCCCACGCGTGCATTCATTTATACAAGCTTCCTTGAGCATATTCGCTTATCGATCAATATTTTTTTCCACACAGCAAACACAAAGAACGTGCAAACACCCACCCGTCATTTGAAAAAAAAAAAATCAACAGTTTTGCTGGTGTCTTTATCTCGTATCCTGACGAAGCTCAGGCAGTTTACAGTTTCAATCCATCTGACATGTTTTTACATGTTTTTAAGAAAATAACACTCACATAACGATCAGCTCACAGATCACAACATTCAGTTCAGGAAAACTGAAACCCCCAACAAAATGTTGTATACTGTAAATAAAATGAAAAGTGCCTGAAATCTTTGAAATATTAAAGTTTATAACAGTCTGCAAAAGCAGACAAACAGGCCCAGACCACATGACGTCACATCCTTGCAGAGATCACACATTAAATAAATTGTCAAATATAACTGCTCTACAAATGGACCAACACAAAATATACATCCACAAATGATATACCTCAAGATTATTGTTGCAAACTCAACAATTTCCCAAGTGCACACGTCTTTCTCTAGCACCACTCGCTGCACGTCTCTCAAAGCGCTCGAGTGCCAGAACGTATGCGCACAGTCTTGCACGCAACACAAACAGCGCCATCTGCTGACGACTTCAGGTAAATACCGAAATTTACCACCTGGTTACATTCTCCCCTGCAAATAAGTCAGCGTCCTGTATGACTCACTCAGTTACATATTTCCGTATTCATGGCACCCTGCTGATTGTCACGGCTGATTGTTTCAGACGGACCGTTTTGACTGCTGCACTGCTGCTGTTTCCTGTTTGCTCGAGTGGATTGCGTTTGTTTGTGTCGTATAAACTTGTTTTTGTTTTAGATTTTAAACTCGACGTTCGTTCATATCGCTAAATACAATACTAGATTATTTAATAAATTGTAATCGTTAGCTTTAATCCAAAATCGCTAAACGCGTTAGCATTGTGCTATCTTACGGTCCGTGCATACAGTGTTTTCTCGCTCGCGCCTTTTTTTCCCCCTAGTTCATCAAACAACTGGTGAATTGGATCAACACACACGGTGAGTCATGTCATCTCCTGTAATTCTTACATTCTTGCACTTCCTGCTTCATGCATACTCTGCCTGTCTCTGTCAGCAGCCAGGGCTTCACATGTGATAAACGTAGGGACATAGTCAGGCTGACAGAGAAGATCTCAGAATTAGAGACACGCATCCAAACTTTAATCGAGGATAGTAAGAATGCAAGGGCTTTAGATACTACTTTGGATGCGACTAGCTTAGCAAACCCTGTACATTGTTCGGTTCCGGCTGTAGAGGCCGTGCAGCAGGGCAACTGGGTGACTGTGAGATGGCATAATCGCGGGTCAAAAAAACACTGTTCCATTCCGGTTAGAACATCAAACAGGTTCTCCCCACTCAGTGACGCACCCACTGAGAAACCTGATGAAAGTTCCCTAGTAATTGGCGATTCTATTACTAGGAATGTGAAAATAGAGACTCCAGCCACCATTGTCACATGTTTGCTGGGAGCCAGAGCGCCTGACGTCAAAGCAAATTTAAAAGTGCTGGCTAAGGCTAATCGTAAATATTCTAAGATTGTTATTCACGTCGGCGCTAATGATGTCCGACTTCGCCAGTCGGAGATCACTAAAACTAATATTAAAGAGGTGTGGGAACTCGCAAGTACGATGTCAGGCACTGTAATTTGCTCTGGCCCTCTTCCTATGCACAGGAGGGATGAGATGCTTAGCAGATTATCCTCACTCAATGGCTGGATGTCTAAGTGGTGCCCGCTTTACTTTAAATGAGTCCAGCCCTCAAGATTATTGTTATAAACATGAGCCTCATCTGAAAGGTAAAGGAGGTGTTGCTGTAATTTATAGTAACACCATCAGTACTGCTCAAAGGTCTAATTTGAAATATAATTATTTTGAAGTGATGGTCCTTAATGTAAAATTATCTAGTGCAAGTAATAATTCCTGTTTAACTTTTGTGCTGGCTATTGTATACAGGCCACCAGGGCACATACAGACTTTAAAAGAATTTGCTGATTTTCTCTCATACTTAGTAATGTCTGCAGATAAAGTCATAATTGTCGGTGATTTTAATATCCATGTAGATAATGAAAAAGACGCATTGGATTGGCATTTAGAGATATTTTAAACTCTATTGGAGTTACACAACATGAATCAGGACCCACTCATTCTCGTAATCATACTTTAGATCTAATATTGTCGCATGGGATCAATGTTGATACTGTTCAAATTCTGCAGCAGAGCAATAACATCTCAGATCATTACTTAGTTGCATGTAGATTACCATTAGCAAAAGTCGAAAAACTAACTCCCTGTTATAATTATTGGAGAACTATCACTCCTAACACAAAAGATAGCTTTATAAATAATCTTCCTGATCAGTTTCATCTACTTAACATCACAGATAGCCTAGAAGAACTTGATGTAGCAACAGAAACTATTAACTCTCTCTTTTCCAGCACTTTAGACACTGTTGCTCCGTTGCGCTTGAAGAAGATTAAAGAAAATAGTCCAACACCGTGGTGCACCGAGCACACCCGGGCCCTCAAGAGAGCAGCCAGAAAAATGTAGCGGAAAAAAACTAAGCTAGAGGTTTTTCGCATTTCATGGAAAAACAGCTCTATTGCATTCAGAAAGGCCTTAAAATCAGCTAGATCTGCTTACTTTTCTACCCTCTTAGAAGAAAACAGATACAACCCTAGGTATTTATTTGATACAGTGACTAAACTAACAAGAAATAAAGCCTCAACCCCAGATGCTTTAAAACAGCACAGCAGTAATGACTTCATGGACTTCTTTACTTGCAAAATTCATAATATTAGAGAGAAAATTATAACCATGCAACCGTCTACTACAATATCACAAAATACAGTAAATTTTAGTGGCAGGCAAGGACGCCCCTGTACTTCGGGAGGAGATCGCTGTCCTCCTGGCGAAGGGCGCGATCGAGCCTGTCCCTCCAGCCGAAATGGAGTCGGGGTTTTACAGCCCCTACTTCATCGTTCCCAAGAAAGGCGGGGGGTACGGCCTATCCTGGACCTGCGTGTCTTGAATCGGACCCTACACAGGCTTCCGTTCAAAATGTTAACGCAGAGACGCATCCTTACGTGTGTCCGCTACCAGGACTGGTTTGCAGCAATCGACCTGAAGGATGCGAATCAACTGCCTCGAGTTGCTAGCGGTACATCTTGCATTGCGCCGGTTCCGACCGTTAGTGCAGGGCAAGCATGTACTGGTCAGCACGGACAACCCATCGACCGTGGCGTACATCAACCATCAGGGTGGTCTACGCTCCCGTCGCATGTCGCAACTTGCCCGCCACTTCCTCCTCTGGAGTCAGCATCGGCTCAGGTCTCTGCGTGCTGTTTACATTCCGGGCGAGCTCAATCGTGCAGCCGACGCGCTCTCATGACAGCTGACGTTCCCGGGAGAATGGAGACTCCACCCCCAGGCGGTCCAGCTGATCTGGAGTCGATTCGGGGAAGCGCAGGTAGACCTGTTCGCTTCCCGCGAATCCTCCCATTGCCAGTTGTTTTTTTCCCTGACCGACGGGACCCTCTGCACGGATGCACTGGCACACAGCTGGCCCCGGGGCCTACGCAAATATGCGTTCCCCCCAGTGAGCCTTCTCGCACAGACCCTGTGCAAGGTCAGGGAGGACGAGGAGCAGGTCTTGCTAGTTGCGCCGTACTGGCCCAACCGGACCTGGTTTCCAGAACTCTCACTCCTCGCGTCAGCCCCTCCCTGGCGCATTCCCTTGAGGAAGGACCTGCTTTCTCAGGGACAGGGCACCATTTGGCACCCGCAGAAGACTTAAGTTGCCTACCACCGGCAGTGGTAGACACTATCACTTCGGCTAGAGCCCCCTCTACGAGGCTGCCGTATGCCTTGAAGTGGAGTCTATTCTCTGAGTGGTGTCCCGGACTTGCCCGATCAGCTCTGTGCTTTCTTTCCTTCAAGGTAGGTTGGAGCGGCGGCTGTCCCCTCTACCTTGAAGGTATACGTCGCCACCATTGCAGCTCATCATGTTCCCGTCAATGGCAGGTCTCTTGGAAAGAGACTCCTCTTTCCCTCCTGGGACCTCTCTGTTGGCCCACTGGATAGTGGATGCCATCGCCCTGGCATATCAGGCTCAGGTTGAGCCATGCCCCCTGGGGGTGAGGGCGCACTCCACACGGGGTGTTGCTTCCACCTGGGCGTTGGCGCGTGGTGCCTCTCTGAGGGACATCTGCAAAGCTGCGGGCTGGGCAACACCTAATACATTCGCGAGTGTCCTGCTTGCAGCGCCATGCCCCTTAATAAGGGGATACGAGCGCTTATCTACTCCTCAGGTGAGTTCCCCGTCTGGCGAACCCTGATCCGAGTTCCTCCTGCATCCTTCGGTGGCGGACGCGGCGGAGGCGTCTGACGCAAGGCCCAGTACTCGTGTGCATGCCCCAGTGGTCAGCCCTTGTACTGGACTAGATGCCCATATGATGAGATTCCCTCTTGGTAAACCCGTGTCTTTCCCTTGGCAGTTCTGCTCTGCCAGTCTCTTTGGTACGCTCTCCTCCCTGGGGTAGGACCTACCATGGGGACTTTACATATGTCGTACTGCCCCTCGGGTCAGTCCATTTGTGTCCTACCGCACATTACCTCCTGTGCGCTCCCCCAACATAGACAACTAAGCGATGCCGGTCCTTTTATACCCGGAAGCCGGGCGGGGCGGGACTCGGCATGCAAATCTCACTAGCCAATGTTGATTGGCGCGTTTAGTTACACTGGGAGGTGATTGGGCTCCCAAGCGAGACCCCATGACGTCAGTCCGACGTAACGTCTCCGTTCCCTCCTTCAGAGAACGGGGGTTACAATAGTAACCTAGACGTTCTGTCAAACCTGCACTGGCTTCCTATTAAACACCGAATACATTTTAAAATCTTGCTAATTACTTACAAAGCATTAAATGGTTTAGCTCCACAGTACTTGAGCGAACTCTTAACACATTATAGTCCTTCACGTCTATTGTGATCCCAAAATACTGACCAGCTTATAATACCTAGAATATCAAAGTCAACTGCTGGTGGTCGATCCTTTTCCTATTTAGCTTCTAAACTCTGGAACAGTCTTCCTATTACAGTTCGGGAAGCACTGTCAGTTTAAATGTAGACTAAAAACACATCTCTTCAACCTGGCATACACATAACACATTATAGAGTACTCAAGACATCAGAAGAAGAATGGCATCTACGCTGATATTGGTCTCTGTTTATTCCGAGGTTACCGTGGTTAGCCGGATCCAGGCCGTATCCAGATCAGATGAAGGACCTGGACACGAGCACAGCACTGCCCTGAAGTGTCTGCGGACACCGTGACTCTACTAGACCCTCCCCTGTGACGATCATGAACCCATCTCTAACCGGACCAAATTGGACTTCATATTGGACTTGAATTGTTGTCAATATAATAATCATGCACTGTTTGGCTGTTGGCCAGAAGAGAACTGGTCCCCCAGTGTTTGCCTTCTGATTGGTTACAACTGCCCTCAAGCTCTCCTTCCTAGAGAGATTGTTTCTGGTAAAGAAAATCAACCATTTGCCCAAAGAACAGATCTAGGCTGGAGAATTGTTGGCTATGGCAATTCCTCTGTAGACTACGGGGATGCCATTGGAGTGAGTCATCGCATTATAGTGAAACAAGTGCTGCCAAGCCTGCAGTCTTCTCTCAATCTTACAAGTGAAGTTCAGTACATTTGTAGAACAAAAACCAAAGAAGTAATCACTCCACTGAATGTCATCAAAGCTCTTGAGTCTGATTTCAATGAGAACGTAGCAGAAGATAGTTGTATTTCTCAAGAAGATCTAAGTTTTCTGTCAAAATTGGAAGAACGCATCAAACAAAGTACAGACGCTAAAAAATGGAGATATGTGACCTCTGAAGAGAACCCTGCTGATTATTCATCCAGAGGCATTACAGCAGAAGAGCTCATATCTTCCAACTGGTTTACTGGACCAAAGTTTCTGTGGCAAGATGAACTGCCTATAGATGTTAAGGTGGGAGAGATCATAGACAATGACCCAGAGCTACGAAAAGCTCAAGTTCACACAATCCAAGCAAAGGAAGAAAGATCATTGCTTGATCAACTTCACAAGTTTTCAGATTGGGCAAGGGTGGTAAAGGTAATTGACTTCAGGGTGCCAGGGAAGTCAAGGGTCTAAGTCCAAGGGTCAATGACGCCACTAGCATTGAAGAAAGAAAGGATGCATAGCTTACCATTATCAAAATGGTTCAGCAATCAGCCTTTTGTGATGAGATTTAAAGACTCCAAAAACAGAAGGAGATTGAGTCCAACAACAGCACAAACTGCATCGCCTGAATCCCTTCTTAGACGAGCATGGTATCCTCAGGGTAGGAGGTCGCTTAGTACAGTGGTCCCCAACCCCCGGTCCGGCACTAATTTCGTTGGTGCAAGACAAGAATTTGCTGAAGCTCTGAAAGTCATGAATCAAGAACATTTAAAGGAATTTGGCTGTGAGTTCATCATCAACACTCCATCAGCCAGTCACATGTGCACATTTGGGAGAGGCAAATTCGAACAATAAGAAGTGTCTTGACATCCATTCAGGATCAATCAGCTCAAAGACTTGATAGTGCTTCTCTAAGAATATTTCTATATGAAGTCATGGCTATCGTGAATAGCAGACCCTTAACCACAGAGTATCTGTATGGTCCATCTGGCCCGCAGCCACTTACTCCTAACCATATTTTGACAACGAAGTCTTCAATAATTTTACCTCCACCTGAAGAGTTTGTCAAGGAAGACCTTTACCTTTGCAACAGATGGCGTAAAGTGCAGTACTTAGCTAATGTGTTCTGGTCAAGATGGAGAAAAGAATATCTTCTAAATCTGCATCGTAGAAACATCGTAGAAATGCAAAGGTCAATAATATTGTCATTCTGAAAGATGACATGGCTCCACATAGTCGGTGGAAGTTAGCTAAGGTAATAGAGGCACACGGTAGTACAGATGTCTATGTGAGAACAGTGAAGATATTGATCAGTGATGCAATGTTGGATAAAAAGTGCAAATGTGTTACAAAACCGACTTACCTTGAAAGGCCTATTCAGAAAATAGTTACACTCGTGGAAGCAGATTAAGAGATTACCTTGTGTCTACCATTCCTTACATTAGTCCATCATAATTTTGATTAAAAGTTATCTTAAGTTACAAAAATCACAAGAAAATGCTTTGGTGGGAGTGTAACTGACAGAGAAGTCAATTAATATGTCATGTTTATTTTATCATTTAAATATTTTGTTAACTTTTATTTTGAAACTTTTTAGAGTTGTTTGATTTAAGACTTTTATTATGAAGAGTATAGAGTGACTTGCATAGAAAGAGATCGGCAGCGTGCGGCAAGTTCAAGAGTTGCACGTTTGTTTATATTTAATCATCTGAAGTTGAAAGGACCTCCGATGCAAGACTTAGTTCTCCTTTGGTATTAAGCAGTCAGTGAAGTGAGTTTTTCATTTATATTGTTTGTGATTTCAATGTGATTGTGTTGCCATGTGGAAGTGATCGATGTCTGAATGATAACTCTTATTATGCTGTTCAATTGAACTTACGTTTGTTTGGAATGTATAAAAAGACAATATTTATTTATTTTATGTACTTTATTTTGTGTATTTAGTTCTCACGGCATCTTGATTTGGATGGTTGTTCTCGTGATGAACCTGTAAATAAAGAGTCAGTCATCAGAGAATCATTGTGCTTGTGAAATCACTTGGCTTGTGGAGCCACACTATTACCTTAAGTAACTGCAGTCTACCCCATTGGCAACTGCAGACAGGAGAGTGAGGTAGTAGAGCTGTGGAAAGATTGCACTTTCATCTTCACCTTTTGATAGATATATTACCTATAAATTGAAGGTCTACTGTAATGTATATATGTCAGTTAAAGGTTTAAAGTGTAACATTTTCTCAGCTCCTTGTTCAATAATTAGTTTAAATAAACATGTGACTTAACTATGATTCAAGAGTTAACTCTATTAACATCCAACCCTCACTCTGCAGACATTCACTTGAAGACACTTAAGCTCACTGGCTTCATTTAAGGGTAAGATGTTTTTTTAATAATAGTTATTATTATTATAATACAAAATAAAATAAAAATATTTTGACAGGTATTGTTCATGTTTCTGTTGATATCTTATCACTCTCCAAAGTAGTAATTAAACTTTTTTTTTCAGTAACACTTTACAATAAGGTTTCATATGTTAACATTAGTTAATTACATCAATGAACAAGTCCAACTTAGCAACTGCTAAGATTCATCTTTGAAAGATTTGACATCTTTAAAACATGGATGCACAGACATCAATACTTGACATGCAAAACAAAACAATGGTGACTCAACAAATAATTTGATAATTTGAAAACATAAACGACCATTACACAAAATAAACTGCTAAAAGCAAAGCAAAAATAAGTTAAACAGCACAGATAAAACCAACAAAAATCAAGAAAATACACAACAAAATCCATTCATCCCGCACCGCATGCTGGGTACCTTCATAGTACATATGCACTGTAGAAATACAGTATGATGTTTTTTGTTTAAAGTAAATTGTCTTTTCCAAGACTGTGAACTCAAAGTAAAATCACTTTTTTTTTTTTTGTGCAGTTAGATACAAGAAAAGTCGTACTGTGAAATTACTGTGAAGGTGATGCAATTATTAACCTGGAATATACTGTAATTTCACACTAAATTTATTAAAATGTATTTATTTAGTGTGGCATTTTTAACTTGTGTGCAAACAACAGCAAATCCCACAGTCAATTGGGTCTTCTGTCTACTAAAACATATTTCCGGAAAATTATGCCGATTTTCAAATGCTTGACCAGATTTGCTTTAACCCACTGGGGACTAGGTTTAGGGGTGGTCAGTTGGTCATCTGAGTACTGTATATTCGGATGTAATCAGTGTGTGAAAGTAGTATTTTCGTCCTATACTGTATAGCTGGGAAGTATGTGATTTTTGCTTGCAGTCTTTTGTGCAGAATTTGCTCATCTCAGTTGCTTCTAAGGCATTCTGATAGTCTTATCACAAACTCACACCATTGGTTGCTGTGTTTGTTTGGGATGACCAAACAAACACAGCAATGTTTTGATAGAACCACAGATATATGTATCATTACACACTAGTAAAATATAAAGTGAGGCAAATGCATATTTAAGCTTTAAAACTGTTTTTGTATTGTTTCTTAAAGGACTCTAATGGATCTGAGAGGATACTTCAAAAGGATTGGGTTTACTGGCCAATATGACAAACCTGACCTGGACACTTTACGCACCATTCACAAGTTACATGTTATGAAAATTCCATTTGAGAACCTCAGCATCCACTGTGGAGAGAAGAACATGACAGACCTGCACATCATCTATGATAAATTAGTCAAGAGCAATCGGGGAGGCTGGTGTTGTGAAAACAACCTCTTGTTCTCATGGGTCCTAAAGGAGATGGGTTACAAATTCACCACACTGGGTTCCAAGGTGTTCAACAAGTTCCAAAATGACTTCCACCCCATGGACTCTCATCTCATCAATCTTGTGGAGATTGATGGGAAACCTTACATTACTGATGTGAGCTATGGAGTATCATGCCAGCTGTGGTATCCCTTAGAGATGATCTCTGGTAAAGATCAGCCACAGCCTCCCGGAGTGTTCCGCCTCCTAAACAAGGGGATGAGGTGGGTTCTGGAGAAGACATCAAGAAAGCAAGTGGTCAAAGATAAGGCCTATGCTAATTCCGGCCTCCTTGATCATCGCCTGACGAAAAAAATGTACTGCTTCACATTAACACCCCGTGACAAAGAGCATTTCGTGGAGACGCTGGATTACCTGCAGACCAGTCCAGATTCTAGGTTTGTGCTGAAGTCCATTTGCTCCCTTCAGACGCCCACAGGCTTCAGAGCTCTGATTGGCTGGACTTACAGTGAGATCACCTACAAACCGGAGGAGGACTCTGACTTGGTGGACATGAAGGAAATTCCTGACAGTGAAATAGAGGCTATGCTGAGGGAAAAGTTCAACGTGGTTTTAGTTAACAAGTTCACACCTAAAAATGACAAAGCTGATTATTGTATGTAATGCTCAGAAGCAGTACTGACCTATAAATTATCAATACACTATATCTACTAAAAATTGTGGCAACAGATTACAGGCAATATTATTCATTAATTTCAACAACACTTATGAATTGAGTTAAAATTAATGAAACGAGCTTCCTTACAAATCAACTAGTCTGTGCAACAAAATGCATTTATATTGCTTACACATCCATCAACAGAAAAATATATAAAAACAAAAAATTTGAAATTGATGAGAATATCAATTCTTAATTGACAGCTGCTAAATGGTGTAGTTACAGCATCGGATTGACAGAAGCATGATAAACAGTATAACCTTTCTCTCACAGATTTTCTGTGAATACTTAGTGCATGCTGAATGAAGAAGTGAATCTGTCTCACGTTTATATTTGATTTTTGAAAATATTATGTAACAGACATGGAATCAATGCACTACTAAAGATTTAAAATTATTGATTCATGTTTGTCTCAGTGACTGACAGAAATATATACTTAAGTACAGCTCTTATTTCAATTCATTTTGAATTTCTAGTTGTTAAAAGAATCGAAATGTAGGGGATATTTGGAAACTAATAATAAATTGTTTTTATGCATAAAAAGTTAGTATGTTTTTTGGTCATAACTTGATGTTTAATGAGTCCAGTTGAGAATAACTAAACTTATGCTTTTGTAACTTTTTCAATTGTAGCTTTCCTGTAGCTCAAACAGTATAGAGTGGCGCTTGGAACGCCAAGGTCATATGTTTGATTCCCAGGTAAAGCAAGGACGGATTAGAATGTCAATGTGTTCCTTGAATGCAACGCAAGTCGCTTTGCTTTAAAGGGTCAGCCAAGTGCATAAATGTCAATTGTAAATGTTTGAAAAGGATTCTCCAGAGTCCTGTTGAAGCAGCACACAGAAAGCATTGTTAAATAAAATTAGTTACTAAACTACTGGTCATGAACACTGTTAAAATCAGCAGTTTTGAGTTTCAGTTAAATAATTGACAAACGACATGGACTTGGACATGAATATTTCCCAATATCTACATTTTAGATTAAAAATTGATCAATCACTGTAACGGTTCGGGCCTGTGTGCGATGCGGCAGGGACGAGGAGCGGCAGGATTTAAACAAAAAGCACCTTTATTAATAAACTGAAAACAAAAGACTTTAAATAACAAAACAAAACAAGCACGCATGTGCATGAACTTGGACTAGAATAAAACTCAAAACAAGAAACACGGCAGGAGAAACAGGCAAACATCCACACACGATCGAAACCTCCACCATTACTTTGTTAACAACTGACAAACACAAGGGGAATGCAAGAGTGATATATACACAAGGGGAAACAGCAACACCTGGGAGACTAACGAGGAAGTGATTACAAGACAGGTGCAGGGAGTGAAACAATGACCCAATAGACAAGAAGTGAAACAATGACAAGACTGACAGAAAGTGACAAGGAAGACCCAGACAGAAACAGGGACACGTGTTACATAACGCCCCCCTTCCGGTAGGCGCGTCCTCGCGCCGTCAAAGTAACAACTGCGGAGGGTGGGCGGGGGACCAGGAGGGGGACAGAACAAGACATGAAACCCGAGGGAACCCAAAGGAGAACAAGAACCAAGGAAAAACTATGTGAAAAAGATAAACAAAAAATAAACAGACCTCAAAACATAATGGAAAATAACTCAAAACAGTCCTTACTGAAAAAATAAGTCAAAACACAGTCCTGACACATGGGGAAAAAATAAAAATAAAATACAGAGTCCAGGGGGAGGAAAAGGTGGGATGAGCCAGGCGGGCTCGGGCAAGGCCGGCGGGTCAGGCGGCGCCGGCGGGGTGAGCCAGGCGGGCTCGGGCAAGGCCGGCGGGTCAGGCGGCGCCGGCGGGGTGAGCCAGGCGGGCTCGGGCAAGGCCGGCGGGTCAGGCGGCGCCGGCGGGGTGAGCCAGGCGGGCTCGGGCAAGGCCGGCGGGGTGAGCCAGGCGGGCTCGGGCAAGGCCGGCGGGGTAAGCCAGGCTAGAGTCACTGGGGGCGCCGGCAGGGCGAGAGTCACTGGGGGCGCCGGCAGGGCGAGAGTCACTGGGGGCGCCGGCAGGGCGAGAGTCACTGGGGGCGCCGGCAGGGCGAGAGTCACTGGGGGCGCCGGCAGGGCGAGAGTCACTGGGGGCGCCGGCAGGGCGAGAGTCACTGGGGGCGCCGGCAGGGCGAGAGTCACTGGGGGCGCCGGCAGGGCGAGAGTCACTGGGGGCGCCGGCAGGGCGAGAGTCACTGGGACGGCCGCCTCCGGGCCGGTAACGGGCTCTGGGATGTCCCAGAAGTCCAGCGGCGGGTCGGGCCACAGTTCAGGCAGCTCTGGCGGTTCGGGCCACAGTTCAGGCAGCTCTGGCGGTTCGGGCCACAGTTCAGGCAGCTCTGGCGGTTCGGGCCACTGTAGGGGAATTTACAGTTAAGACCCGAGGACCAGATATGTTGAATGAAGACCAGGAGTCAGAAGTGCAGTCAATAGAAGAAATTTTAGTGAAGTTTAGTTTGCAGTTTCATCAGCAGAAGCCAGCTTCAGGTCTCACAAGGAGTTCGTAGGCCGCCCCACATACAATAACATTGTTACAGCAATTATACTACGCACACACACAAATACACAGCTTCTCCAAGGCTGAACTCGGCTCAGGCTCCAACTATAAACCAAAACATTCTGATAACATTCTCTATCTGTTGAGAAGTGCTGACAATATTCATCCTTACTCGATGGAAAAACACAGAAGAGTAAAGAAAGGTTTTAATTAATAAAAATCCCTAACTTGATTATAAATCACTCTTTACAAATCATTCAAATAAGAAAGGGAGAAGAACATATGAAAAATAAGACAAAGAAACATGAAAATTAAGACAAAGAAAATAATATAGGTACAAATAAGAAAAATGAAAGAATATATATATACAAGCGGCAATGGATTTCCGAATAGTATCCTTCAGTCCCCCCTATAAGGCCAAATGTGTAGTAAAACACATCTGGGCTATCAATTAATGCCGCTACAAATTGATATATTCACCCTTGCTCTAATTCCGGTTAAAATTGTATAAAACAAAATATGTTTTCCCTTCACAGACTTAACTGGAACAGAATATCTTATAGAGCACAGAGTGTGTTATTGACCTTCAAAACAAAAGACATGGTTGTATAAACATCTTATGCTGTTAGTATGAATCTTGGCTATTTTAGTTTATAATCAAATTAAATGGATTTAAAAATTAAATACATTTTTATTCTCTAGAAGCCGGAATAAATGAGAAAATAGTGTTACATTCCCAACAAAATCCCCACACCAGGTATTAGGTTAAAAAGTGTCACGTCTACTGGTATAATCACCCATCATTGCATCAAAATATCAAGATATACACTTTGTTATTGTTGTTGTTGTAAATAAACCAAAAACAAAGCAATTTCCAATTCATTGTAGAATACATGAAATAAGAGGGTAAATCTATTTCACTACACCAATTAAAATCAAAGGTGGTCAACATAAAAATAAACAATGAAAGAATAAATAAATCCCAAAAAAAAAAAAATCCGTCTTAAGCTTTGAGTTTCTACTGAAAGTGTCATTCATTTAACAGGCAAATAGCATGTACCGTCTTAATTGCAGGACATCTTAAAATTTTCTTTTTCAAAAACAGAAATAAAAAATGAAACAAATTCAAATAATCATTTCAATAATTATTTCCACTGAAACAAAATAATTTCACAGTATTCAAACCATGTTAACATTCCAAAATTCAAAATCAAATAATAATGATTTCCTTTAGTCAATTTTGTTCTCAGTATCTCAGTTTGTTAAACCTGCTTATGCGTTATGACCAAAATCTAAACCCTTTCATTGTCATTTGGCTCATCAGATACCATTAGGTTTGCTATCTTTCAAATTTGTTATAAGTTGAACAAGAACTGTCAGATTTTCATAATATATTAATTTAAAAGTATTCTTAAATTGATCCAAATTCATATCTGAATTTTCTGTTCATAACATTCATTTTATTTATTTTCATTTTAATTACTTGTCAAGGTATTTCTCTATCAAATGTTTAGACTTTCTGATCCCACAAATATTATCAGCATTGCCTCAAAAACAAAAATATGATATTAACTCAACTCAACCTTGTTTATAAAGCACTTTCAACACCACTATGTGGAAACCGAAGTGCTAACCAAATAAAAATTAATGAAAGCATAAATAAAGCATAATACACACTAACAAACGGCAGATTTCAAAATACTTTCAAATGCTATTGAAAACAGATGAGTTTTTAGCACACTATGAAATAAACCGAGAGTAGAAGAAGATTTATCAGAGAGAGAATTCTAAAGTCTTAGAGCTGCAACAGAGAAGGCCCAATCACCTTTGCATTTTAGGCGAGATCAAGGAATCATTAGTTGTAATTGATCTTTTAAACGCAGGGACCTATTTGAGTGATGCAGAATGATTAGATCTGAAATATTCTCTGGTTCTAACCCATGTAAAGCTTTAAAAACATATAGCAACACTTTATAATGAATTCTGAAACGTATAGGAAGCCATTGTTGTTAGATAAGCACTGGAATGTGTACTCTCTCTTCGTAGTTAGAAACCTAGCAGCTGAATTCTGAACGAGCTGCAGGAGAGAGAGAGACCTGACTCACACCCAGATACAGTATAGTAATTCAAACAAAATAGCATAAAGGCACGCACAATTTTCTCCATGTCATAAAAACAGAGGATAGACTTCAACTTAGATATAGAGCTAAGATGATTAAAACTATTTTTAACAATGCATTCATTTGGTGATCAAATTTGAGCTCAGAGTCAAAAATGCCTCCTAGGTTTTTCAAACTATAAAGATTTTTCCCTGAAAGGAATCCCGGGCAGTCAATGACATCACAAAGACATCCCTTATTACCAAATAAAATAAACTCAGACTCATTCATCTGGAGAAAATTGTTAGCCAGCACTTAACGTTATCTAAACATTCAAACAAAGATTGAATGGATACTTGATAATAAATGTGAGAGTCATTAGCATACAAATTATAATGAATGATATATTTTTCAAAATCACTCCCAAAGGGAGCATATAGAGGGAGAATAAAACTGGTCCCAAATTGAGCCATGAGGGACCCCATACAAGAGAGGGGTAACGGATGAAAAGAAAGTCCCAGGATTGACTAAAATAAGTCCTATCTTTTAGATATGAGTAAAATCATTCCAGGGCTAAACCCTCAATGCCAACCAAATCTCAAAGACAATCAATGAAAATCTTATGGTCAACGGTATCAAATGACACAGTCAGATTTAACAGTAATGAAAAACAACACTCTTTCTAAAATCCACACTAGGTAGAATATCATTTATAACTCGTGTGTTGGGCCAGAAACATACTGTAAAAAATCAAAAGGCTCTAATAAAGGTACAAAATCTTTCGCCAAAGGCTTTAAAGGATCACAAACATTTATACTGAAGTCTCTCAAAATTAAAAATATTGTCAAAAGAAGGGACCATAACCAATAAAAGTTCAGAAAACTCATGTATAAAATCCCCATTCCTGTTTGGAGGTCTATATATTAGGGCAGATAACAGATTTAGACGAATTCAATATTATTAACTGAGTTTCAAACCTTCTAATTACTCAGTAAGTAAATGTTCTGCCCTTGAGTTTATCTTTGAAAATATTACTTGTGCTTTAATCCCTAAGTCACACAGACAGTCTCATAGCTGCTGTTTCATTAACCCTTTGTATGAATGGCTGATCTAATGTCATGCATCCTCTTAATGGATGAAAATCAATAAAAACTTTTTATAAGTTAATTTCACTCCTTTGATCGCCCACCGGCCTTCATAAATGTGAGGGTGTTCTCTGGATAATTTGGAGGGTGACTTAGCCAATGTGTCACACTATCTCTGCCGTCAAGTCTTATAACGTCAAGTCTATAACACTCGGATCACTCATAGTTGATAGTATTTAAATTTAGACCCTCAGTTGAATTTAGACAAGGGTTTTAAACCCCATAATGGACGGCAATCTTCAGCTTCACAATTTCAACTTACACAATTATTTAAACTAATCCAGAGAATAACTTGAAATTAACATCATAAATGACAAAATTAGTCATATTTACCACTAGCAGACCGAGCTGGATATTCAGTCCAATTAAAGCTCGTCCCATGTTTTGTATCGTCGTTTCATCAGATCCCATCAGAATTATCGGCTTCTGTATAGATTGTCAATTCACTTAACCCATCTGTAATGATCAAACACTCATTCCAGAGGTTAATGACACACATTCACACTATGTGGACATACAAAACTCACACACACACTCAGACATGAATACAAATCGCTCATATTCAAGGTTTACTTCTGGTATTTATTCTACAAAGATTTAAGCTTTAAAATCTTCTCTAGGTTTAACTTATTCAGTTTAAAAGTGTGTTTAAAAATGTCTGTTTATACTTAATTTGTTTTTAGAAAAGTTTGCTAGGTTGTTTTAGTTCCTTTATCAGTTTGATAACAGAGTGCCATACCCAGCCTCCACTCACAATCTCTCTCTCAGTCAACAGTTTTCCTCAGCAGTCTAAGACTGTAACTTTTTGGCAGAATGCAATAGTAAATTATTTGCCATTTAGAAACCATAATCATTCACAAATTTCTTAAATGTAAATATGTAACTCTCAATTAGACACATTTTGATAATCTCAAATAAAGTATGCTAGGAGCATTACTAAGTTTACTTTTAGTTTAAAAATTCACTTAACCTTTGTTATCCAGACCATCTCTTTAATTTGTAAAAAACGCTCTTCATCTTTAGTCACCACCATGTCTAACGACCTGCAGGAGTGAAAACTATGATAGAGACATATTAGTTCAATTTCTATTAATTTTCAGTTCTTTCCCATAAGCCAACAAAAAAAATAATGTTCTTGATATTATAAAGTTTTGTTATGGTCTCCTCAACAACTAAAGGTCAGTCACATCATGTTCTCAGCCAGCTCTTGAAAGCACATTCCCATTATCTCTTTATAAACAACCTCTTCAGGGACTCCCCCTGGCATCTTCCAGGTATTCTCTGGAGCTTAGGGAAGGTGCATTCAAGAACCACCAGAGTTATTTCGACTGCCTGATAGTGTTCAAAACAGGGAGACCGGTTAATAACAGCAGTATGTTATCAGTAAAACTATTAACATATTCAAAACAACAGCATAGCTTATTCTCTGTGTTTAATCTCAGCATCGCTATCACCATTGTCTACTCCATCAGCCTTGTACCATGGTGGAGACTAAGATGAGACAAAACAAAAATTACTGGTCATAACAATTTAATCTCCCTTTTATAATCAGGTCTTCATTTTTATTTAACTTATTTAAATTTATTTTTAAAACTCCTCTTTAAAGGCATTTAGTTCTTGAAACTTTTAACAACAAATTTAATGTGCACAATCATAAATGTGGAACTTTTAAAAGTTTTGAACTGCCTGTAACATGATTTCCTTTAACTTCTCTGTGTCTATGATTTTCACTGGAACACTTCCTGTAAATTGTTTATCACAGACTCAGATAACAGCATTTAGCTGACTTTGAATGAGAGAGAGAAACTCTGGACTGGATTCAAGGACTGGAACACTGCATTTTTGTAAACATTTAACATTTATCTACTTTATTGTGACTCTGGCCTGTTTCAGAAATCTTTGTCCAAAAATACGTTTTCAAAGAATTATAATTTTTATAGTTGTCTTTTTGCGAATTACATATTACTGAAACTCCCATCTTTTGAAGTCATTGTCTGTAATTTGACGCAATTTATCCTTATCCATTCACTATAAAACTTCTCATTACAAATCTTCCTTTCAAAAGAATTCCTTAAGACTTTAATCTTATTTTTGTTCTTTTCCAGACGAAAACGTAAACGTTGGTATATTAGACACTGATCTTCTTTTCAAATCTAAACACCAGAAATATGTCACTTTATCACATCTAGCAGACATTTATATCGTTCAGGCTCTTTCTTTGCTTACAACTTTCAAATCAAAATAAAACTAGGAGCATTTTCTTACTGAGCTCTGAAATTTTGCTTTTGAAAAGCAAAGCTGTGTACAGCCTTTAATATCTTCTCTTCTCCGTTTCGTTATTTTATCATGACTTCCAACCTTATTTTTACAATCAGAATTAAAAACACAGACTGACCAAATTTACTTTGAGAAGCGGAGCTGTTACAGCATTAAATCTCTTCTCTTTCATTATTTTATCATGACTTCCAACCTTGTTTTTACACTCAGAATTAAAAACACAGACTAACCATTTTCCTCCTGAGCTCTGAAAATTCACTTTGAGAAGCAGCGCTGTTTACAGCATTTTCTCTTCTGCTTACTTAACTAATCAGTAATAATCAGACTACTCAGTTATTGTTAGCCATATTTTAGTCAAAGTTAATACTCACCTGAAGTCATGGTAGGAAGAGATGGAGGCGGCGATCTTTGAATAACACAGCTGTGGCTTCTGCGTGATGAAACTACAAAGTATACTTACAAAAAACACCAGGTCACATATCGTGGTCTAAGCCAATTCGGGTCAAACAAATTTTTACTTTTGTCGGAATCGTTCCAGATGCATCCCTGGTAAACAAATTAGTTCTATATATATTTATTTAATAACTAACTAATGGTTTAGTCCCTAACTGCCTGATTCCCTAACTTCGGGGCGCCCCTGTCTGAACTGGAAGAGATCAAGTCAGGTTCATGGTGCCACTGAACCGAATGAAACCGGGACTCTAACCCGTGTTCCGGAACCAGGAATCTAACCTGTGTTCTTCTCCAGTGTCTTACACTCCCATCAGCGACTTACTGTCCCCTTAAAGTGCGTCTCGGCGATGCCTTCCGCTTACCTGGAATCTAACCAGTGTTACGGATACCAGCGACTATTACACCATCAAAAACCATATAATCTTTAAAATCATAAGGCTGGCATAATTACGTGTACCCCCTGGACTCTAACCAGCGTCGGTACTCCCCACTCACGTCTGAGTGAAGCTTTCCCGATCCCCTTTCCAGTCTCTTCCAGTTAGACAGCCCTAACACTTTCTACCTTGTTTGCTGTTCGACCAGGGATGTCATCGAAGAATGAATTGCCCGCGCACTCTCCACCATTAACTGTAGGGGAATTTACAGTTAAGACCCGAGGACCAGATATGTTGAATGAAGACCAGGAGTCAGAAGTGCAGTCAATAGAAGAAATTTTAGTGAAGTTTAGTTTGCAGTTTCATCAGCAGAAGCCAGCTTCAGGTCTCACAAGGAGTTCGTAGGCCGCCCCACATACAATAACATTGTTACAGCAATTATACTCTAACAGAGGGTGCTAACTACGTCAATGATGACGTTTAAATGATTCTGATTGGCTAAGAAAGAAAGACAGATAAACAAAACTAGTAATTTTCCACACAAGAGCAGACAGTCTGAAGCATTTCTTCGTTGATCACGTGGTTGACGGGTTCGTGACGTGGCTTGTCGAGAACAGCAAGTCATTTCGTCTCCTGATGGTGCCAGTTAATCACCTCACCAATACAGAGCATGTTAACGCACACACACAAATACACAGCTTCTCCAAGGCTGAACTCGGCTCAGGCTCCAACTATAAACCAAAACATTCTGATAACATTCTCTATCTGTTGAGAAGTGCTGACAATATTCATCCTTACTCGATGGAAAAATACAGAAGAGTAAAGAAAGGTTTTAACTAATAAAAATCCCTCAAATAAGAAAGGGAAAAGAACATATGAAAAATAAAACAAAGAAACATATGAAAATTAAGACAAAGAAAATAATATAGGTACAAATAAGAAAAATGAAAGAATATATATATACAAGCGGCAATGGATTTCCGAATAGTATCCTTCACCACAGTTCAGGCAGCTCTGGCGGTTCGGGCCACAGTTCAGGCAGCTCTGGCGGTTCGGGCCACAGTTCAGGCAGCTCTGGCGGTTCGGGCCACAGTTCAGGCAGCTCTGGCGGTTCGGGCCACAGTTCAGGCAGCTCTGGCGGTTCGGGCCACAGTTCAGGCGGTTCGGGCCACAGTTCAGGCAGCTCGGGCCACAGTTCCTCGGGATCTGGCTCTGGCTGGCGGATCTCTGGATCAGGCTCTGGCTGGCGGATCTCTGGATCAGGCTCTGGCTGGCGGATCTCTGGATCAGGCTCTGGCTGGCGGATCTCTGGATCAGGCTCTGGCTGGCGGATCTCTGGATCAGGCTCTGGCTGGCGGATCTCTGGATCAGGCTCTGGCTGGCGGATCTCTGGATCAGGCTCTGGCTGGCGGATCTCTGGATCAGGCTCTGGCTGGCGGATCTCTGGATCAGGCTCTGGCTGACCGGTCGTAGCGGTGGAAGTCTTTTGCTGACTGGTTCGGAGCCAGACACTCACCTGACACTCGTGCACTGCTTGCTGCCAGCACATGCCGGTAGTGTCAGGGAGGTCTCGAAGTTGGAGATGGTTAGCTCCGAACCAGAACAGCTTCTTCAGTATGTCATCACTTAAAGATGAGAACGTGGCAAACATACGGAATTCTGTGGAGAAGTCATTAAAGTCCAGATTCTCCTCAGCCAGTTGGAGGACCTTTGCCAGAGAGTCCATGTTGCCACACAGTCCTTTTTTGGGAGACCAACCCTGGTCCGTTGTAGGTGACCAGCCAGGTCAGTTGTTCTGTAACGGTTCGGGCCTGTGTGCGATGCGGCAGGGACGAGGAGCGGCAGGATTTAAACAAAAAGCACCTTTATTAA
Organism: Rhodeus uyekii; assembly: GCA_037043235.1. Lineage (NCBI taxonomy): Eukaryota > Metazoa > Chordata > Actinopteri > Cypriniformes > Acheilognathidae > Rhodeus > Rhodeus uyekii. The sequence continues at coordinate 7,146,613 of JAWRVZ010000009.1, forward strand.
TAAACTGAAAACAAAAGACTTTAAATAACAAAACAAAACAAGCACGCATGTGCATGAACTTGGACTAGAATAAAACTCAAAACAAGAAACACGGCAGGAGAAACAGGCAAACATCCACACACGATCGAAACCTCCACCATTACTTTGTTAACAACTGACAAACACAAGGGGAATGCAAGAGTGATATATACACAAGGGGAAACAGCAACACCTGGGAGACTAACGAGGAAGTGATTACAAGACAGGTGCAGGGAGTGAAACAATGACCCAATAGACAAGAAGTGAAACAATGACAAGACTGACAGAAAGTGACAAGGAAGACCCAGACAGAAACAGGGACACGTGTTACAATCACAGTGCTTCAAGTAAACAAATTATATGTGGAAAATAGTTTTTTAAATGTCTTTCTCAAATAATAACAGAAACAAACTGCATATATAATAAAGATGTTGAACAAATTGTTTATTCACTGCGAAATACTGTATATTTAAAAAATGTTTTGGGTAACTCTGCAACATTCAGAATGTTTAAGTTTGAGTTTAAAGTCAGATTAATGGAATTAAATGGTAGATATCACTACAACATAAACCATTTTAAAGTATACTGAATTTTACTTGGTAAGAAAAATATTTTTTGTAAAAAAAAAAGATTACTTAAGGCAAATTCAGATGTTAATGCATAAAATGTTTTAGAAAAATAAAACACAGACAAGGAAATCAGAATTTTATTATTCAGTGCAACCTATTTAAATTAAAACTGACAAACTGTCTGAGATCCAGATAAAAACTTTGGAAAAATATTTACAAATATTTAATAATTTTTCTGCATTACAGTGTTGCCAGACCTGCTTACTAAGAGACTTTGGACTTGTCTTTTAAGTATTGTAAAGCTTTCGGGCCTGACATAATGTCATAATTAATTGCTGTAGTTTATTTTTTTCCTCTAAAGTTCAGAGCATCAGTAATAAGTCATGGGACAGACATTTAAGAATAATCATGTCTATGCTTAGAAAAATACGTCACTCGGTTTTCCTCTTTCTGCTGCAGCACTTAAAACACAGATATCTAACTGTTAAAAATATAAATAGAGTGAATATCAGAACAACTGCAAACAATGTAACTGCAACATCTACTGAGTGATAGGTGTACCAAGGTAGTTTGTAGGACTCTGTGCGGAGATGAGCAGCACCTTTGTGTCGCATTACAAACTCAATCCAGAAGAGGGCGCTGTCTAAAGGTTGAACTGGCTTGTCTTTGTGCAGACGAGAGAGTCTCTGCATACTCAGTCTGTAAGATGGTTCATTGATTACTTCCTGTATGGTTGCATGCAGTGTGTTTTTATCTACAGTTGCAATGGGCATGATCTTGGCTCCTCCCCTTTCTTGTAAGCGAACAAGATTGTCATATTGGTCAAAAAAGAATGGAATTCCAACCACTGGAATACCATGGTACAAAGCTTCTTGAACCCCATTGGTTCCACCATGTGCAATAAAAAGTTTAGTCTTTGGATGGCCTAGAAGATCATTCTGTGGCATCCAGTCAACCAGTAATGTGTTGTTCCCTAAAGTAGATGGTCTCTTTCCAGTGTATCTCCAAATTACCTTTTGAGGGAGCCGAGCAAAAGCAGCCGCTATTTCTGCTGTTACATCATCTGGTAGGACACTGATAAATGTCCCTAAAGACATGATAATGACTCCATGCTCTCCAGAACTTTGCATAAAGTCTTCTAGATGATGGGGAAGGGCCTTTGCTGGTTTACACTGGAAGCCACCAATGTAGATGATATTTGGCATTGTTGGACGTGGAAATTCAAAAACAAAATCAACTCTCATAAGCCATATATCAGCACCCTGGAGAAGTTCGTAATAACGTACAGATGGATGGAAATATTTGTCACAAAGTGCTTGGTACTGTGGCAAATTAAAATGGCTGAACTGAAACTCCATTAGAAAATAGTAGAAAACGTTATTTACTCGTTGAAAAAAGTTCATCTTGTCAGTGTTTCCAGATCCAGTGATAGGGATGTAAGATATCGGTGACGGAGCAATGTTAAAGTGTCCTTCACCAGTAGTAGTCCATCTCACATTATATACCATGGGTAACTTGAGTTCATGAGCCAAGAAAATGCCTGCACCCCATACTGGATCAGTAAGCATCAGATCATACTGCTTTTCCTTCAGTGTCTTCAGAATCTCCCCATTTTCAAATATGTTTGTTATAAGATTACATATCATTGTATGCATTTCATACGTGTTGATAAGCACATCCAAATATCGCTTTACACCACTCAGCCAGTGCCCGTTTCCTCTTTCATGGTCGATTATATTGGAGAGCATATCATCCATAAATTCTTCATCCATTCCTTTGGTTTTAGGTATGGTTATAGAGTTGTAATATGTTGAATTCTCCTTTACAAACCAGCTGTTGAAGGTGCGTATTACATCAATGCTGTGCCCTTGACCATGTAAAGCCTTGATGAGGATGTCCATGTTCACCCAGTGACTTCCCTCCAAAGGCACCACCAAGATTTTGCCACCATCACAGAAAGAACCAAAAAGGATTACGACAGATATCTGGATCCACATGGAGACAGAAACCATGTTCTTAGAAGACGGTGTCATCTTGCCTGTAAATAATTGGATTTAAATAGAATGTAATATTATTTGTTATATTGGGTAATAATATTGTCAACACTGTGCAGTACTACCATAAAATAATTAAATTAATTTAGATTAGTAGCCAAGTTTATTTGTCACCTTGATAGACAGAATAAATCAGATGGTTACGCTTACACAAACTGAACTCTTTTGAAAATATGAACAGCAGAAGTTCATGCTTAATGTCAAAACTTTACCTTTTTGAAGAGCATGAACTAAAATTTTTAGTTCCATTCATTTGCTTGTCATCTAAAGAATAACAGGGCTGACTGATGAATATTCATGGAGCCTTGTCTAGTTGAAGTAAATATCTCAGGATAACTGGCAGTTATATATCAGTTTAACTCAAGTCAAATTTATTTATATAGCGCGTTTCACAACAGAGATTGTTGCAAAGTAGCTTTACAGAGATAACAGAAAAATAATGCCACAAAGTTTGTTTTGGCTGTACAGCAGCTGTAGAAGAGCAGGACAATCAATAATATTGACGAATATTACGTTTTAAGTGTCCCCAAATAAGCAAATCAGAGGCGACAGCTGCAAGGAACCCAAAACTCCGGCAGGTGACAGAAAGGAGAGAGAGACAGAGAGAGAAAAAAAACCACACCCACAGTTAAATTTAAATTTAGCTGACGGTGTCTGTGTTCTGTGATAGGCTAGTCACAGCGCCCCTCCCCTACACATACAGATTTGCTGTGTCCACCTCTGCTCACTCACACACAGAACACTGAGAAGAGAACAGCTCTCTTTCTCTTTCCCTCGGTCACTCAGGTTCGTGGGTCTTTTCCGTTTACATTTAGAGTTTCTTCAGCTTCAGGTTTGTTTTTTATTTTGGTTTGTTCAGACGTGGTGCTTGGTAGACTGCGACTAGCGTTGCGTCTCTGCCTGCCGGAGATTTTCCTTTTCTTTTTTTAATCATCTGCTGGCTCTAACCAGTTTTTTGACTTCACGCAAAAAATTAAGTAGTGGTATAAAAACTATATTACAAATTAATTAGCCACACACACATACCTGGAGTGAAAAAAAAAAAAAAATCACTCTGATCCTAAAGAAATTAAAAGTAAAAAAAAAAGTTGTTTAAATGAAAACTCTTGTTTATTACATTTTTCTTCATAATTGCAACCGCATGTGTTGTATTCATGTACATTGAATACATTGTCAAGTTGGATGAAAAGAGCTTTCGTTAACACAGTTAGGACACATAACAGACAAGTGTAAACCACATTTCCATATTTAAGATTACTGATGATCATCATTTGTATTTTCTTTATAATAATTAAGTCTGGCCTCTTTCTAGTAGGGCAATGTTACGGTTTCCTCTGAACAGACATTCTATGACCAAAAACTCTTTAGTCAGCAACTTATTAGTTTGCTTGTATATAAACTATGTTGCATGTTTATTGTATTTTTTTTTTATGACAGCCATCTTTTAGAAGTTGTATCTCTCTCTCATTCTTTTTCAGCTTTTCTATGATGAGAAACACATTGTTCACAGGATTAATGTGGGCATCATGATCGTGAGTGAAGACACCACACATGATAGTGCCTTCCAAGATGATATTGTGGATGTGGCACAGGAAGGGTAGATTGTGGTTTTGCATCTCCAAGATGCTCTAAATTCTTTTGCCACACGGTTTGGACACATCCTAATTGTTCTTTTCAAGTGCTGTTTGTATTCATTGATAAATTTGCAGAAGTTTGAGAGCTAATTTAAAGCTCTTGAGAGAAAATTGCTTTGTTTGGAAACTGAATCCATCCAATCCAACAATCCATCCATTTTTGTGCTTTTCTTTTCTACGTGATATTTAGTGCCAGTTTATCAGGAAGTGAGGATTTTGTTCTCTTTGGATAGAAACACTACTTTATTCTCAAATGTTTTATGCAATATATCAACTTTGTGCACAAGTTATACTCACAACTTTTGATGGAAACTGCTATTGAGGCTGGTGTAAGATAACCTTTCTATGCGTTTATTGCAACAAATGTATTTGTGTATTGCTGTGACTTAATTTGCAATAATTTTAAACTAAACCAAATGAATTTTCTAGTAACAAAAATAAAAAAAATGCAATGCAGTTAACTAATGTGAAGTTTTCATGAGTATAAAGTATAAGTTCAGCTTACATTTACGCATATGGCAGACGCTTTTATCCAAAGCGACTTACATTACATACAAGAAACACATTGAATCAGTTCTTGCATTCCCTGGGATCAAACCCATGACTGTGGCGCTATATAACAAAACAAAAATTGTATTACCTGCACACAGAGCATTGAAAAGAGAAAACCAGTGAGAAGAGGATACAGATACAGCAGCTCCACCTATTCAAAACACACTTCATCTAGTCAGCACATGGAAAGATTCGGAAGGGCACGAAAACCGAAACAAAGCAACCAAAACACTCACAAATTTGAACAGAAAACACTACCCAAAACTCAACCAACATCTATTATAAACTATCCTTTCCATACAGCATCCAACAGCTGTGACAAAATGTATATTTTCAACTTTTAGTGTGGAGCTACAACATAAACAACTCACCCACAGCAGTTCTCGCTAGCTCTGCTGCACATGTATAAACTCAGAGGGGAAACAGCGCCACCCGCATAACAAATGGAAAGCGCAGTCCCATTAATATCATAGTACGAGGGCTCTTTATCTCCTTACATAATTAAAAATAACAATAACAACAGAATCAGAATAACTATAATAATCGTAATCCCCACAATCAATATATTAAAATATAACGATGAACACCGTAAAATAGGAAAACAAATGTGCCATTATATGGTAAAATACACTGCTGGAAATTATTAATACTGAGCAGTTCGACACCTTTCAGCGTTGAGGACAGAGGTGGAGCCGCTCAGTCTAGCGCATTAGTGCGCATGCGTGCTTTAACTTAGAAATAAGCGACAGATGTACTGTTTTATATATATATATATATATATATATATATATATATATATATATATATATATATATATATATATATATATATATATATATATATATATATATATATAAATATATATACTAAATTAACCGTATGAATAAATGGCACATAGATCATGTCTTTGAAACATAACAGTTGTGGTGTAGTCGTGTTATATACATTTGTGGTAATTACATGTGTTCGCCACTAGAGGGCCACCGGGGATTTGACAGCGGGAGTTACGGTGCGTGAGTTGTTATTATTCACGAGTAAGTTGCTGAGTGAACAGTCGGAGTTCTATGTGTCTGACAATAATAAATACAGTTCTGAGATACACGTTATTCTTTGTAGTCCATCAGAATCACAACACAGTAAGAAATACTACAACAGTGATATATGTGAGGAAACCACATATAGATATACACGAAGATCTTTATAAGCTAGTTTGTATTTGTCACTCGCACATATAAACTTATACACACTCGGGCAATTCAAACGTTAATAAACTAAGTAAAGAACATGCAGTGACAGTTTGAAAACAGCATTAATGGACAGCAAAGACAGGCGAAGGTGGGCGCAGTTGTATTGAGATGGCAGTAAGATTTAGAGTTCACCACCTGTATTGAGTTGAAGACTTGTAAATGTTTTATTTATTGTGATGGTTATTGGTTACTTTGATTAATTTACTCATTTTTGTTCATGTTTCCTATTGTTGATAGTAAATAAAATATAATAAGTTAATTCATACATTAATTGAAATGAATGTGGTTACATCCGCTGCATTTGTCGAGCGTGTATTCATGCATGTATGTGATTTCTGTATGTCATATGACAATACAGTTAAAGTATATTTTGCTTGTTTTACAAAATTGTATCATTTTCAGTTAGAAAATATGTAAATTAAGTATTGTCACCATTTATCACTATTAATGTACATAAGCGTTGGGGTGGGCTAGCAATGCAATTCATTCTGGGGTAATCTTAATTTTTAAGTAGTTATAGTTACATTTTTCGAGTATAAAATCAACAGTCTTTTCCAAAGGTGAGATCTTCAGTTCTCAGTGAGTTGCTGCCTGACATCTCCATTTTGAAGACAGTCCAAACATGGCAAACGCTGAGTTTTAGGGTAGGGTTGTCAAGTTACTGATGCAATCGAGTATTAGTCCACTTGTCATGTTGTTGCGCTTGTTATTACACTCTAGGTCACATTTTAACGTCAACATTCGGATGATGTCCAAATCGCATTAATACTATGTGTTCAGGCTATACGTACTCTTTTAGTAAATACTTGAAATCAAGTACCTACTTAGTGTGTATGTGGTTTAGAACGCAACCACAGTCTGGTAGGACACTGATAAATGAGTTCTAACAATTAAATCAATCGTACAAATTCACCAAATTAAAGGAATGCATAACTGCTATAAAAAAATTGGATTACTAGTAATTTCCAACAACTTAATTCTAATGGACCAAAAACCTCTGCACGTAATAGCCTAGAACAGGGGTGTCAAATACGTTGATCGCAATGATAGTATGGGTAGATCGCATGGAATTAACAAAGTAGACGTCAGTCCATCGTCCATCCTCACTATGAAATTTGTCACTTGATTGGCATACAGGGCAGCCAGTTTGACACATGGGTCACTGTGTATGTGCACAATGGCGCCAAGTGCTGCAAAACTCTAGCAAGATACTTAAGAAAGGGTATAAAACTGAGTGAGGGAACTGGACAAAGTAAGAAGTCAAAAACGTACCACTTTCATACGTGTTACCATGGAAATGGAGTGTGTACCATTTCGCACTTTTTTTCACGGTCACTTTCTAAGTGCGTTTGCCTCATCTGCCAGTCTGTCATCACTACACTGAAGAAGGGAAATGTGGAGTGGCATTTTTGGACTATTCATAAAAACTATGACACTGACTTCCCTGTGAAAAGTGAAATGAGAAGAAGGGTGAAAACTAAAATGAACTAAAATCTCAGTTGTCCAGACAGCGGTTTATAAATAATGTTTTTCCTGTGTTTGCGTCCCTGGCTGCCCATTGTCTTCATTCCTGTGTTTCCCGTTCCACTCACTAGGATTATTCACCTCACTTCATTTGTCGATCTGCCCGTTGTGTACCTGCGCCATCCGGACCTGCCACGCTACAGACTGTCATTCCATTTTTCTCCTGTATCACAAGCTTTTGAGCATTAAAGACCCATTACACTACGCAATTGAATCCTTCTCTTTCTTCCGGGTTGAAACTTTGATACTGGTCTTTAATTTGAAAACCATGTTTTTAGCATCTGTGAAACTGCATTCTTCCACCTTAAAAATATATCTAAATTATGGCATATGCTCTCAATGACAAATGCAGAAAAGTATTTCAAGCATTAATGAGCTCAAGGCTAGATAGTTGTAATGCTCTACTGGGAGGTTGCCCTGCACGCCTAATAAACAAACTCCAGATTGTTCAAAACACAGCAACTAGAGTTCTTACTAGAACCATATTGACCATATTATCCTGGTTCTGTGTAGGCCAAGCTTTCGTTGACAGCTGCCTTTAGCTCTTCAGTGAGGAGAAGCTGGACTCGAGCACAGCATCCATGGCACTACCATCCTTGCATCTTTGTGCACACTTATACTAATCGTTATTTTCTCTCCTCAGCGCTACAGATTTGCAGGATAAAGTTGCCCCATTCTGTTTCTCAACCTTGCTTTGGCTCTCTATTAAACACGTATACATTTTAAAATCTTGCCAATTACTAATTACTAAAGCACTAAATGGTTTAGCTCTCCAGTACTTGAGCGAGCTCTTAACACATTATAAATTATTGTCCTTCACTTCTATTGCAATCCCAAAATTCTGGCCAGTTGATAATATCTAGATTCTAGAATATTAAAATCAATCAGAATCAATATTAGACACTCAATCAGATTAAATCTAGACTAAAAACACATCTATTTAACCTGGCATAAAACACGTTATACATTTCTATAATTCAAATAATGTAAAATGATTGTTAGGCTGCAAAACTTTAGTCAGCCGGGAACCAGGAACACTAGCCATAACACCAGATGTACTCATAAGAAGAATGGCATCTACGTTGATATTAGTCTTTCTGTTTATTCTGAGGTTGCACCGTAGTTATATAGGTTATATAGGTTATATAGGTTATATATATATATATATATATATATATATATATATATATATATATATATATATATATATAATTATCGATTTAATAGTTTGAAGACATTATTATTATTATTTTAAAGGATATAATAATTAGAACAGAATAATGACTTCTGTGTATGGCTATTGAATGCATTTATGAAGAAATATTTTTCTGAGAATATAAAATCAAATATAAAGAACAGTCCTGTCCAGTAACACACCATTAAAGTTCCTGCTAGTTCAAGCTCCTGCTTGAGCTACTAAACTGCATTTGACTAGTCTACAGATTTTTTTAAACAAAAAACACTTACGGTTATATTGACTGGTGTTTTCTTCTTCTTTGTTCAGTGCTGATGTCTTTATCTTAGCATATTACTCCTGAAAATGATCAAACAGCTTTAGTATTACACCTTATCGAACAACAGAAAGTCCAAAGTGCAAAGTCTATTTGCCACATGATCTATATGGCACAGATATATTGTTCCTCACATGTAAATTTTCTAGATCTATCAATTCCATATCTTAAATCCATAACTATATCTATGCACTATGCACACTTGCTAAATAATGATTGATTAGTGTAATTTGGCTCAATCGTCATGCCTGCTTTCAGAATCTGGATGTAAACTTGAAAGTGAGAGCAATGAAGGCATGACCGATCACATGAGGGAATGAGAGTTCTTAAGGAAAAGCATGAATTCAAATTAATTCAGTCTGATAAACTTTGTAAAAGAGGCAAAACGGGTTTTATTACAGAATGTAATGTTTGGTTTATGCCACACCATTAAAGTTCAGATTCAGATAGATCAATTTGAAAAAGGATTAAACTTAACTCTATTTGAAGCATGTGGTCAAAAAATACAAATTTTACTGTAATGACAGAAGGATCAAACCATTATTCAAGGCTGTGGAATAGGGGGTGTCACAACATTTTTATTTAAAGCATAGACAGCAGAATAATTCAGTATTTATTAATCCATTAAACATAATGTGATTAATGCCGTTTGAATGCTGTTTCAATGGAAAACAAGCACTTCCATTGTTTTAATATATTTTACGTATATAGAATGAATTTAACATTATATTTATCACTGATTAAACAGTCAAAAAATTTGATAAATGTGTCACTCAGTTTTCATTTTTCTACAGCAGCACTTGACACACAGATATCTAACTGTTAAAAATATAAATAGAGTGAATATCAGAACAATTGCAAACAATGTAACTGCAACATCTACTGAGTGATAGGTGTACCAAGGTAGTTTGTAGGACTCTGTACGGAGATGAGCAGCACCTTTGTGTCGCATTACAAACTCAATCCAGAAGAGGGCGCTGTCTAAAGGTTGAACTGGCTTGTCTTTGTGCAGACGAGAGAGTCTCTGCATACTCAGTCTGTAAGATGGTTCATTGATTACTTCCTGTATGGTTGCATGCAGTGTGTTTTTATCTACAGTTGCAATGGGCATGATCTTGGCTCCTCCCCTTTCTTGTAAGCGAACAAGATTGTCATATTGGTCAAAAAAGAATGGAATTCCAACCACTGGAATACCATGGTACAAAGCTTCTTGAACCCCATTGGTTCCACCATGTGAAACAAAAAGTTTAGTCTTTGGATGGCCTAGAAGATCATTCTGTGGCATCCAGTCAACCAGTAATGTGTTGTTCCCTAAAGTAGATGGTCTCTTTCCAGTGTATCTCCAAATTACCTTTTGAGGGAGCCGAGCAAAAGCAGCAGCTATTTCTGCTGTTACATCATCTGGTAGGACACTGATAAATGACCCTAAAGACATGATAATGACTCCATGCTCTCCAGAACTTTGCATAAAGTCTTCTAGATGATGGGGAAGGGCCTTTGCTGGTTTACACTGGAAGCCACCAATGTAGATGATATTTGGCATTGTTGGACGTGGAAATTCAAAAACAAAATCAACTCTCATAAGCCATATATCAGCACCCTGGAGAAGTTCATGAAAATGCACATGTGGATGGAAATATTTATCACAAAGTGTTTGGTACAGTGGCAAATTAACATGGGTATGCTGAATGTGCATTAGCAAAAAGAAGAAAATGTTTTTTACTCGTTGCAAAAAGCTCATTTTATCTGTGTATCCAGATCCAGTGATAGGGATATAAGACATTGGAGAGGGAGCGATGTCAAAATGTCTCTCTCCAGTAGCTGTCCATCTCACATTATATACCATGGGTAACTTGAGTTCATGAGCCAGGAGAATGCCTGCACCCCATGATGGATCAGTAAGCATCAGATCATACTGCTTTTCCTTCAGTGTCTTCAGAATCTCCCCATTTTCAAATATGTTTGTTATAAGCTGACATATCCTTTCATGAGTTTTATGAATAGCTTTGAATACATGCCTATACAGCTGTACAACATTCATCTGGCTCTGTCCTCTTTCATAGTTAATCAGTTTGAAGACCAGATCTTCTACAAATTCTTCATCCAATCCTTCTGTGTTAGGTATGGTTATAGAGTTGTAATATGTTGAATTCTCCTTTACAAACCAGCTGTTGAAGGAGCGTATTACATCAATGCTGTGCCCTTGACCATGTAAAGCCTTGATGAGGATGTCCATGTTCACTCAGTGACTTCCCTCCAAAGGCACCACCAAGATTTTGCCACCATCACAGAAAGAACCAAAAAGGATTACGACTATCTGGATCCAGGAGGAGACAGAAACCATGTTCTTAGAAGACGGTGTCATCTTGTCTGTAAATAAGTGGATTAAAGAAAATGTAATACTATTTGTTATTTTGGGTAATAATATTGTCAAGTTTTCACGATTATCCCTTTTAAGTTCAGTTAACTAAAGTAAAGTTTTCATTACTGAGTTTAATCAGTTGAGAATAATTTATAATTTGTAAAATAAACTTTTCCCAATCAGCAAGTAAAACAAAAAAAAAGCTACGCAAAAAAGGAACAAATTAGGAGTTGAGTCAAAATATGTGCACATTAGTTCTCCCTAGCTGCAGATTGTTACAGTAAACATACCTTATTAACACTTGAAGTGTTAAACATTAACTGGGTGATTCTCACGATTTTTTTTTTTTTAAATGTCAAACATGAACATTTAAAATTGCTTGAATTAACAAAAAATTATATCAGACATTTGAACTAAAGTCTAAATTATTTGTGCACATTATTTAAAAAACATTAACTTACAGTTTAAGACATTTTTGAACATCATTTCCAAAACAAGTCCTAAAAATTCTCATTACCACAACAGTCTGAAAACATCAATGTTTTAAAAAAGCTGATACATTTTAACATTTTTAAAATTGGATTATTAAGATCATGCACGGTAATTTGAAATTCTGAAATAATGTTTATTTTTAAATTAACAGGATTTTTATTTTGAATGCTTTTTCTCATTACCGCAACCCGTTCCGCAATTTACAACCTATTTTTTTTATTTTTATATTTCAATGAAACCTGACCAATTTTTTTAATTATGTGACAAATCTGAAGGAACAATGTGTAGAGCCTGCACAAGTTTTGAAAAGTAAACTACAATTTTTCTTTTAATTAAATTAAAATTTATAGAACTGTTTCAGTAATGATACATAGGTTTTGGAAATGAGGTTGATTATCTTGGTAATGATAAGTATCTAAGGTTTTGTTAAAATCATAAAATTTTATGTAGAACATAGTCATGGATTCAAGTTTAAATACGTTTAATTTTGTAGTGCAAAAATACATAAAATATTACATATTACAAACATAAGCAGTAGTAAAAACAATAGAATAAAGATAAAATAAATAAAGAGTCCTTCATGATTTTCAGGTAGATCTAACGGTAGTTTCAGGAACAGGAATACTACCAAACTTAAGTAACCAAATTCTTCATTGTTCATAATTTTGTAATACGTATAATTTATACAATTAAAACTATAGAAGTTTTGAAGTGATGACAGACTGCTGCAGATTTATTAGGTTATTGTCACTTTAAGACTCATTCAACCTTCATGCCTTAGTGGCATGAATTGCCCAAACTATGCACAATACTTGCTATCCAGCCCTGTTATAGTAATAGCTAAAGTTTGTGAGAGTGTGTGTATACTCATGTATGTTTCCTAACACTGTAGGGTGTTTTTTGTGTATGGACAGATGACGTGACCAGGGGCGTCACTAGGCCCTTTTTAGGGGGGCTTCAGCCCAGCCCCCCTAAAAAATATATTTGATTAATAAATTTTTGATCGCTTCAGTCCCCTTTCAAAAAAACTCATTTGAAACGGCGGCAAGTTTCGGCTCCTCCCCTTATCTGAGTCTGCTTGGTTTTAGCGCATTTTTCAATCTGCAGGGGCGCCGAACAGAGTGAACATCAAGGTGTGTGTCGTGTGTGCGTGCATTAATTGATAGATTGCTAATGCTATGATATTACACCAGTTCTTTGTCATAAATGCATTGCAGTTTACATAATGTAATCATGGAATAGTGGATTGCAGTAAGGTTAGTAGCATACCACCCTACCCTAATAGTCAAATAATATTTTTTTAATCATACCCTTATTGGGGGCTGAGCCCCCCTAAAATCAAAATCCTAGAATCGCCCCTGGACGTGACGCCTGTTTTTTCTGTAATTAAGTGTAAATGCTTACTGAACTGCATGTCTCAACTAAAACAACACATGCCAGTGGGGCAAAGAACATTATTTTATTTCAACATTATGATTTTGGGACGTAAAATGTATTTGGTGGTGTTCATATTTCAAGATGAATAGCAAAATGTCCTGCAGTGTGACTGTAACATTGATGACTCATCAAATGTAAATATTAGTAAAATAAAGCAGATAAGTTTGGAGCAGCTAATAACTGCCATGTCATTATTTTGTATGTATTTGCTTAATTAACTTAAGGTTTCAAAATGCTAAAAAGTACTAAAATAATATTTACAGTACATTTAGTTTTGAAACACAAATGCTGTCCTGCAGTGTGACAAAGGATATTAGATTTTTGTACTGGCAGTTACATGGACAGCCATATGGGTCTTTTAGTCAACCCCCCTACCAGGAAATCCCCCAGATGTTTGGATGTGCTAAAGGTGACTGTTAATCTCTGATTAATTTGATAAATTTAATCCTTTCTGTCAGGCCATGAACGTGTCCATTTTTGATTGTCCTGTGGTGTGACTGATCTAGTTCTAGAAAAAATTTAAATATTTAAAAAATATAATCACATTCAGGTTTAAACCAATAAACTTATTCAGTTACTGTAATGTCCAAGCTCAGTCTTGTATAGCAATGACTCAAAATGGCTGCCAAGGTGAAAAAGTCCTGTGGTGTGACAGCCCATCCTGTAGTATGACATAATTAAGTCAGATGTCTAGCTAGATTCTCGTCTGTTATGTTTGCAGTATTATACAAAAATATAAATATATATCTGTCTCTCTCTCTCTCTCTCTCTCTCTCTCTCTATATATATATATATATATATATATATATATATATATATATATATATATTAATAAATATTGTCAATATTATTGTGGCGAGCAGAGTGGGGTCGAGGGACCGTGAGAGCGTCACACTGTCTTTGTTCAGGGAGGAAGGAGGTGGGAACCGGGGAACGTTTAAAGATTTTAATAAAAAAATAAAGCATAAATACAAAATAAACATAATGGCCACACAAACATAACATAAAGTCCAGGCCTGGTCCTCTCTCATTCTTTACTGTCATCGCTCCTCCTTTTATGCCTCCGCTCCTCTGTGAGACACGAGATATGGCTCGCAGGTGACGCTCATTATCAATCACGCCACCGGCTCTCGTGATGCTCTCATGGTCCCTCGACCCCGTCCTGCTCGCCACAATTATATATAATGTACCTATATTATACATATATTAAACATAAATATATATATATCTGTCTTCGTTTGTTTGTTGTATGTGGGTCAATGACGTGACGCCCCCTTTTTCTGTCCGGGTTAATTTTATTTTGCAGAAAAAACTAAAAAATATATATTCATTTCTCATCTACTTGTTATACCTTCTTCACCTACTAAACCACTCTAACTTCTCCAATTTTTTTTTGTTTTTCATCATTTTTCTGCTATCCGAAGTGCCAAAACATCATATGGGGCGACCGTCCAGCCTTGACTATTGTTAGGACAACTGGTTTAAAAACAGTTTAAATCAACTTGAATATATCCCTTTTCCTAGTTGGCATAATTTCAAACATGTTTTACATCCATTGACAAAACTATAAAGCATTTGCACATATATTTCTATCATAATATACAAACGAATGTTGTCCGAATTAAGTTGATTCTATCCATATCATCCGGGGCGACCATCAACAAACCACAATTTTGGGACCTTTATTTTGAAAAACATCTCAAGGATGGGATATTGCATCAGCTAGACACAAGTGAAGACACCCTGGAATCAACTGTAAGGTAAATCAGTCTCTCTCATATAGTAAGAAAAAGCTGTTTTTTAACTGCTGTAATGTCGTAGTCACTTTTGGTCATCATGTGGGGCGACCACCCTAAAACTGTGAATTATAATTTTTTCCCACAAATCTATATTTTGATGATACATTTGATAGTGCTTTGATACTAGAAGAAGCTAGTTTGGTTTCTGAGGCTAACTGTTAGCCTGTTATACTTGAGTGAACTTGAAAACATCATATGGGGCGACCGTGTATCATGTGGGGCGACCATTGCTGAGTGTTTTAAATGATAGATATACGTCCTATATTTTTAGTTTTCATATTCTATACATCAATTATATACATAGAGTTAATTGTTTAAGCATAATTATTTGTATATTTTATCTTTTTTTTCAGCCATTTTCCATTCCTTTTATAGGGATAAACATTTTTTCTGTTGTAGTACAATCCTACAGGAAAAATTTAAATAAAATAAAATAAATAAATAAAAAACTACACAATGACATTTTATTTATGTGCCTATACATGTATGAGTCATTTAAAACAAGTTTTAACCTATTTTACCTATTTCCTAGATGGCAAGATTAACAAGCAAAGAGAAGACTGCTCGTCATAGACAGAAAGTCAACTCCGACCCTGCAGCAAGAGCAGAGTATCTTGCAAGGAAAAGAGAGAGGTAAAGAAAAAAGAGTTTCTGTAGCAGTGAGCTAGAGTCAAAAGCCAAGGATCAGGACACATGTGCATGCATGGACCACGAAAATGTCCACCTGCTGGCCAACAAGCTCTACAGCAGAGGGCTGTTGAAAACAAAAAGCATTTCTGAGCTGCTGGTTATGATAGTGTGTGATCCAAAAAATAAGGACTGTATGGACCGTGTTTGTGCCAAGTGCTGCTTTGAGGAGGTAGAATTCCCTGAGACAGAGAGCAGCTCAGAAGTCACCTGGGAGTAGTGGAAGAGGGTAACTTCCACAAATGGAGAGAGAATGTTTGGCAACATGGTGAAACAGATCTATAGTGGAACCATCAAGGACTTGATGGAGCTTTTTTCTCAGAAGTTAGAGTCCTTGGCGATACATCAGTTTAACTGGCTGCACCAGGCAGAGCAGTACCTTAAACAAAACATCACAGGGTGTGAAGCTGTTCTGCAACACTCTCTGACAGCCTGCGCCATGATGAGCGGGCGGTGTGGGCACATCTAGAGCCCATCTTAGGAGAGCTTCGTGAAGCCTTCCCACAGATCACAACCCTCCACATTCAGAGTGATGGGCCGGTTACACAGTACTGGAATAAAAACAACTTCTACCTCCTCAGTACTGTCCCTTTCCTTTCTGGGTTCACTAAGGTGACCTGGAATTATTCAGAAAAGTCTCATGGGAAAGGGGCCCCAGATGGGATTGGTGGGGCAATAAAAAGAGAAGCAGATCGCTTTGTCCAAAGAGGTGGTGAACTTCAGACACCACAGCAACTCTATGAGATGCTGAGCACAAGATTAGGCTCAAGCATCACACACTATTGGGTAAACAGAGAAAGCATTGAAAAGTGTGATGAGCTAATTCCTGACAACTTGGAGGCTGTGAAGGGCACCTTTAAAATACACCAGGTTTGGTCTACCCAGCCTTCACAGATCACTCACAGGACTGTGTCATGCTTCTGTAGGAAAACAGAGAGGAGTCCATGCCCCTGTTACAAGCCCGTAACAGTAGACCTGAGAGTGAGACGCACTGTGTGCAAAACTGAGAATCCCCCAAGCTCTCCTCCTCAACCACCTAGGGAACAAGAAAATCTAGATCTTTGTGGCAAGTTTGTTATTGTCATTTATGATGAGAAGCCTTATGTTGGCCAAGTGCTTGAGGCTGTGGGAGAAGAAGTGCAGGTCAATTGTATGCTACAATCTGGTGACAAAAACCTCTTCATGTGGCCACAAACTGTAGATTTAATTTTCTACTACAGAAAAGATGTGCATGCTGTGATCTCAGAACCTGAGCCAGCAACATCACGCTTCTCAAAGCTGACTCTCCAAGATTGGGTGAAGTTCAGAAATACCTCAGCTTAGATAAAAGCAAGTCGTGTTCATCACTGCCTTACGTGGCTAAATGGGTCCAGAAAAAGAAACTTATTATTTGTGATATTTGAATGTTGAAAGGTTAATTGAGATGCAAGTAGTGTTCATCCCTGTCCAATGAATCAAAAAGGTTACAAAAAAGAGATTATTTACTCAGCTTCTTAAGTTCTTGAAGCATTTAATGTGTGTTGCAATAAAAATTATATAATTTTAAATGTTAATGTCCTTCTGATTTGTTATATTTAAATGTTGAAATGTTATTTGAATAAAAAGAGTTAAATTTTCTCTCATCTTGAACTCTTTTGTGTACATTTTAACTGAAATTTTTATACTTGTGGTTTTCTTATCATTTGGGGCGACCATATGTCATGTGGGGTAACCAACAAATTAATTAATAAATTAATAAATTCATAACCAAATATCCATCAGTTTAGCCTCAAATTTTAATCAGTGGTATGCTATTGTTGAATGTGTAATATCTGTATAAATGCTAATTCAGTTTTTTTGCTTTTAAAGTAAAAATCAGTATTGTGACTGGATTATCGAGTGACTGATATTATAGAATAAAGTTGTGAAATAATGGTTTTCATAAAATGAAAGGGCACTAAAGTTTATCTATCTTCATCAGTTTATCTACTTACTGATATGAGTTCAACGTCTTAATGATACATAAAAATGTAAATTTTGAGATATATTACTTTTTTAAGGCTATGTATTATTAACTTAAGTGTAAAAACACTAAAATGTCAATTCTTTTTACTTTTCTTTATAAAGCATATGTACACTACATTCCAAATGTTTAGAAAATGGCCAAACATATCCATATTTTTGTTATTTTAAAATTGGCCTATTAAAAAGTCTTATCCGTCAATGACCCATGTGTATGTTAACAGTCACTGATCATTGTTTTTAAAGTGATTTTTGACATTTTTTAGGGTTAGAAATGTTAGAATGTCAAATGTCTCTTTACTGGAATCTTTGAGCTGAATTGATCATTTTAATTTGCTTTTAATTATTTCAGCATGATTGCAATGACTTTCTCTTGAGAAACAAGATATTTCTTTAGTCTTTTAAGTTAAAAATAGAAATGAAGGGTCTTTATGACTGGGTCTGATTTGATGCCTCCAAAATGTTAATTATTCAGTATGTCTTGTTCACTATGTTTTTAGTTCAAATTCATACACTAAGTAATAAGATTGTACTGATATGTTGCATTTCCATTAATGTTCAAATAGAGATGCAAATTAATTTGTTTGTTACAGAAGTATTCACTAAATTTCACCTTAAATGTTCGTACACTGTCTCATTTTGTCCTGTGGTGTGACGCGATGTCATGTGGTGTGACATCACTTCAAACACAATTAAACGACTTTTACTGTTAACTAGCTTAAATAATTATATGCATTTGAAAACATTGCATAATAAAACTATATAAAAAATAATAAACATTTTGAAATATTTTTTTCATTTTACTCAATATTTCCACTGGAGTGAGTGGTAAAAGGTGGCACAAGCAAAGAATATAATCGGAAAAAAAGCTATGGAAAATAAATATATGCAGAATTTTAATGATCATTCTTTAAGAATACTTGTTAAACTTAAAGCATACCTGATTTGTATTTGAAATGAATAATATTTAAATATTAGAATTTTATAGTAATGTCATGTCACACTGCAGGACATAATTTGCCTGGTGCTTTGAAAAAAGCTTAATAAATTACATAATGAGGAAAAAAATCTGCTAGCCTCTAACAGTTTCAAAAACAACAGTATTTGAACTTTACAAATAAATACAAATCTCAAGCAATTTAGAACTTTTTTTGAAAAAATGCTGTTTCACCCTTGTTCTTCATCTGACCGTATGCTAATTACACCTGCTGTAAGGTCAACAAACCTAACATCTCTCTCTCTCTCCTTCTTTCTGTACTCCTTGAGAAGTTATGGCTTGCTGTACATTTTTCCTCTGAACTTTACTATAAAAAATATAATAATATAGGTAAATATTTACATTTATATTAAATTCATAAACTGTAAAAGTTGTACACAATGATTGAATCTCATTCCCGAAACAGACGTTAACTCTGCCACAACTGGTCTTAAATGGTTGCGGTGTATGAGACTGGTGTTGCGGAGGATGAGGTAGCTTACTTGGTTTTGCTAACAATAGAGAAACCATGATGATTTTGCTCATTTTGACTCTGTGTATATTATTAGATATTAATGAAGTACATTTGGATAAAAATAATTGTAAATCCTACAATTTTCAAAATGTAAATAACTACCAGTTTCAGTAATGATAATCAAAATGTCATGTACAGGTTTTAACAAGAGAATATTTTACTTTTGTTGGAGAACTATAAAGAGATCTTCTTAACCGGTAGCCATCTTGAAAGAACTGACCTTGAAGTTCTCCTTCATTCAAAATCAAACTTTATTTAAATTCTATATGTCTCTTTTAACAGTCCTTAAAAAAATAAAATCACGGACACATATGTGTCCAGTCATGTACACACAATTTTCCTACTTTTTCATTATTAGTATTATACATCAATATTCAGTAAATAATTTTTCTATTATCATTATTAGTATTATACATCAATATTCAGTAAATAATTTTTCTATTATCTGAAATAATCAAGTAAAGCATCCATTAATTTTTTTTCGGAATATTTTTTGTTTAATTTGTTTAAATTACAACATAACATATGTTCAGTCATAGTCGGACACATTGCAGTAATGAGAATTTCAGTAGAAAATTCTGTAAAATATAAAAATTATTAATTCCCCATGTTAAAATTATTCATTGTTCAAGGTAGAGAACAGTATGGTCTTTATTGTGATGCTTTTTTATTTAACTAAATAACATGTTTTATATTTTAAATCCTTAATGCCATGGTGTTTTAATGGTTTCGTGAGAATCACCCAACTAAGTTTACAAAACCATGCATTATGTGCTTTATAAAAGATTGCACAACTCATTGATTAAACAATTTAATATATAACACTATATAACAAAAAATAAATAAATTATTACCTGCACACAGAGCATTGAAAAGAGAAAACCAGTGAGAAGAGGATACAGATACAGCTCCACCTATTCAAAACACACTTCATCTAGTCAGCACATGGAAAGATTCGGGAGCGCACGAAAACCGAAACAAAGCTACCAAAACACTCACAAATTTGAACAGAAAACACTACCCAAAACTCAATCAACATCTATTATAAACAATTATTTCCATACAGCATCCAACAGCTGTGACAAAATGTATATTTTCAACTTTTAGAGTGGAGCTACAACATAAACGACTCACCACAACCAGGGTTGCCAGATTGGACTGAAGATTTCCAGCCCAACTACAGCTCAAAACGCCCATTTAAAAAAATACCAGCCCAAAGTGCGTACTATTATAAAAAATGAAAAATGTTGCGCGATAGGAGGGGAGGGGGGAGACCTGTTCGCGATTGTTGACGGGGGGTTATCAATTTTTATCAACCAGCCCAATGCATTTTTTCCCGGTCGGACGTGACCAAAAGGAGCCCAATCTGGCAACACTGACCACATCAGTTCTCGCTAGCTCTGTGAATTGATAGTTCCCACAAGCCTCGGCAGGTCCCCGTGACGCCATCTTGATAGGCAGTAAGCGCGAAGTTTAATGCAGCTGCTGCTGGTAACGCTAAAGGAAATCGTTCTGCGGACAAAAGACTAAACATTTTTTCATCACAAGGAAAATGGCATCCAAACCACCACTAAAGGAGAAATACAGGGATGGATTAGATGAGCAGACAAGGCTTAGATACGACCAGAAGATCGCGTGTATTGGAATCGATCCATATGAAGTGTCGAGCAAGGAGATGTCTAGCGACGTAGATTTGCTCCCGGCAATTTCGTACTATGACATTGTAAACTATTTGGTACATACAAAAAGTGCTTACTCGTCAGAAGAACTTAGAAGTTTGAAAGCAATGGAATCGTACAATCAATGCTTCACTGGATGGGGAAAAGATGTTTTGTCGATGAGAGTCAACAACAAAGTACTAGTGACAGGCCGAGTAAGTAAACCAGTGTTAATATTAGGGATGTGCTTTTCGACTAATTTGTTAGTCATTTAAACGAAAATTTTGTAACCGACTAGTCTAAAA
Organism: Rhodeus uyekii; assembly: GCA_037043235.1. Lineage (NCBI taxonomy): Eukaryota > Metazoa > Chordata > Actinopteri > Cypriniformes > Acheilognathidae > Rhodeus > Rhodeus uyekii. The sequence continues at coordinate 7,167,974 of JAWRVZ010000009.1, forward strand.
GTAATGCCGTTAGAAATAAGATCGTTTCTGCGGCGCGCTTTACCTTCTGCAGCTGTATGTAGCGAGAGGCGTGTGTGCCGGTTTCCATGGTGAAACCCGTGACAATGAGTTCAATAAACAGGTAAAGAATAAAGTATATATCTATATATTTATTTAAACTGAACGTGATCACAGTGGTGGACAGTTGTAGTAAATGACGCGATGATTTGGCTGTTTCGGCTCGTCTCTCCAAACATTTCCGTGTCTGTCCAGTGGAACAGTTTATAAAACACTTTTCTGTCTCCTCGTACTTTAAAATACTCCCACACCTCGCTCGTCTTTCAGTGGTCATTATTAAACCCGCCGTGACTGATATAAACAAAAACGCATGGGAAATCTGCTGTAAAGATTTAGTTTCTGCTTGTTGTTTCCATGGCGACGCGTCATGCTTGTCACGCAGTTCAGAGAATCGGCTTTACAACACGTAAATTCAGTCACTTCTCTCAAAATGCATGACAGTAAGTGTCCGGTGAAGCGGGAGAAGAATATGAAGTTTATAGTAACCTATGCAACGTGTATCTGATATGAATAAAACACCTTGTCAGTTTATAATGAACTAACTTGAGACAATCACACCAGGCTTCTGTTTACTTCTGACACCATGATTTAATTAATCTAAGGTGAGACAAAAATCCTTTCCCTAACAGGGATTTGAACCTGAGCTATGCTTCGTTGTCCCTGATCCACGATTAGTACAGCCTTTCACCCAACAAGAAACTACCATTATGCTGCTTCTGCCTATCGAGATGGCGGACGGCTGTAAAGTGCCCGTATGTGTGACGTCATGTGGGAACTATCAATAGCGCGGTGACGTCACGTATGTTACCTGTTGCCAGTGTTGCCAGATTGGACTGAAGAGTTCCAGCCCAACTACAGCATAAAACCCGCCCATTTAAAAAAAATACCAGCCCAAAACGCGTACTGTTATAACTAATACAAAAGGGATTTAAATACACACATACATACACACACACACTATGTCAGCTATATGTTTAATGAATTATCAAACATTATGCCAAAACAGTATAGCAGAATACTATAGCATAGTATGAACACGCTTACCTTTGTATAGGGACTTAAGGCAGTGAACCTACACAGAACTGAAGAGAATGTATCCTGAAATATAGAACAAACGTTGTACAGTCACAACAAGGGTCATTAATTTCTGGCTTAGTGCACACTGTGATATGTGTTTTTGTGTGTGTGTGTGTGTGTGTGTATGTGTGTGTGTGTGTGTGTGTGTGTGTGTGCGTGTGTGTGTTAGCATGTTCCTTTAGAATAGATGGTTTAACTGTGCTCTAATTTCTGACTGTAAATATTTGCAAAATGCCTTTGACTCATCGGCATCGCCTACCACAGGTGCAATACATGTTTTCAGAGACGGGTCGTTCTCCCATTCTTTTCAGTAGGACTTTCTATATTTACCCCACTTTGGCATGATGATAAAATATACTTGTAGCTTGCTAGAGTAATATAGGTTTAACGAATAGCAACCTGCCAATCAAGCTTGATATCTGGATCAGTTTATCATTGGATAAACCGAACCATAATTAAAACATCAACATTACATATTATACTTTATTGTAAAGTTCGTTTTATTGTAAAAATTAATAAAACAACATTTCTAATCAAAAAATTAAAATTACCAAATTACTAAAAGGACCCCAATTGGGCGGGAACCCGCCCAATCTGGCAACACCGCCTGTTGCGTACCTGTTTTTGAAACGCATGCGCCATAATGGTGGTGACAGCGCATGCGTATCTACGCGGTATCGTCACGTGTTTTGACGTCTTGTGTGACGTCCCACGTCTTTAAAATGCATGCGAAAACTTGATATTAGTAGTTAATAAAATATAGACGTTAAAAACGCCAAAGAAAAAAAGAAAGAGTTATCAGAATCTTTCTTTATCAGAATCAGAAAGAGCTTTTGCCAAGTGTGTTTGCAAATCACAAGGATTATTTTCTTGTTGCTGAAGCTTCCTGTGCACATACAATACAAATAGAACAAGAACAGTAATACAAATTCTAATAATAATAATAAAAAAAAAACAGCAGCAAAACCAAGTACACATAACCATGGGTTTGACCATGCCATCTGTCATGCTTTTTGTTTATTTTTGTGTATATTTTTGGACAGTTTGTGTCATTTTGGCAATACTTAAACTGATTACATACAGTACATTTTGTATCTGTATTCCCATATGCATACCAAAAACGAAAAAGAAATTTCAAAAACAAAGCAGATCTCTCTTTTACAATTGTAATTACAGAATTATGATAAATAAAATAATATCAAATAATATACATCAAAAAATATGTATCAATATATATCACATAATCATTGGCAGTGATGGCCCAAAGAAAGATTTTTGAACAGCAAAAACACCATTATTATACCATACCAAATACCATTCTTACTGTCAATGCACTGGCTAAGAAAGTGGTGTTCAGATGTAATTGTTTGTTTCACTTCTGTATGTTTTCTTCGAATGTGGAGGCGTAGGTTTTTCTTGTTAACTTCAATTCCACAGTGAAGACATTTCACTCGGATTTGTTTTGAACCACTTGGGACAGCTGCACAGCTGACAGATGTCCTATCAGACATCTTCAACACATCACTGAGCCAGGCAGTCGTCCCCACATGTCTCAAATCAACGACAATAATACCAGTACCGAAGAAATCACCCGTGTCCTGTCTAAATGACTACCGTCCCATAGCACTGACCCCAATTATAATGAAGTGCTTTGAGAGACTAGTCATGCATAATATAAAAACCGGACTCCCAAACACACTCGACCCACTTCAGTTTGCATACCGTCCAAACCGCTCTACGGATGATGCAATCTCCTCCACCCTCCACCTGGCTCTTACCCACCTAGAAAACAAAGACTCCTATGTTAGAATGCTGTTCATTGATTTCAGCTCAGCATTCAACACAATAATCCCACAACAGCTCATCAACAAACTAAACCTGCTTGGCCTCAACAATTCCCTCTGTAATTGGATCCTGGACTTTCTAACCGGAAGACCTCAGTCAGTCCGTGTCGGCCACAACACCTCGAGCACTACCACACTGAGCACAGGTGCCCCACAGGGCTGTGTGCTCAGCCCGCTGCTCTTCACGCTGCTGACCCACGACTGCACTGCCAAGTTCAGCTCCAACCACATCATCAAGTTCGCTGATGACACAACGGTGGTAGGTCTCATCAGCAACAATGATGAAACGCACTACAGAGAGGAAGTGGCACAGCTGGCTGTTTGGTGTGGCTCTAACAACCTGTCCCTCAATGTGGAGAAGACAATGGAGGTTGTGATGGACTTCAGGAGAAACTCTGCTGACCTCCCCCCACTGACCATCGACAGCTCGACTGTGAAGAGAGTCAGCAGCACTAAATTCTTGGGGGTGCACATCACAGAGGATTTCACCTGGACCACCAACACCACATCTCTCTCCAAGAAGGCACAACAGCGCCTACACTTCCTCCGCCGGCTGAAAAGAGCAAGTCTCCCTCCACCTATCCTCACCACCTTCTACAGGGGCACCATTGAGAGCGTGCTGACCAGCTGCATCACTGTCTGGTACGGGAACTGTAGTGCAGCAAACCGCAAGACCCTACAGCGGACAGTGAACACAGCTGCAAGAATCATCGGTGCCCCTCTCCCCTCCATCCTTGACCTTTTCCTTGCACGATGCTCCAGCAAAGCCAACAGCATTGTGAAGGACCCCACCCATCCCTCCCACAGTCTCTTCCAGCTTCTTCCATCAGGAAGACGGTTCAGGAGCATCAGAGCCCGCTCCGCCAGACAGCTCAACAGCTTCTTCCCCCAGGCTGTGAGAGCCCTGAACTCAAACCCCCCCATCCCTCCCTGAGACCCCACACAACACTCTACCTCCTGAATAATGGACCAAAAATTGTGCAATCTGAAGGTAGAAACCACCTGTAGAACAACCCCCCCCCCCCCCCGCCCCGTGCACTAGTCACTTTCACACACTGCTGTGTGTACAAAACCCCACAGTCAGACTCAAATTCTATGCATGTTTACAAGCTCTTGCACTACAAAAATCTTGCACTGTTCCCAAGCCAGCTGCTAGACTCACAATGTTCTCTTGTACATGTACAGTTGTATAGTCTGTATTTTATTTTATTTTTTAGTCCGTATAGGTTAACTTTTTTATATATATATTTATAGTCATGTGTCAGTAGGTAAGTCATGTATAGGTTTATATTGTTTCATGTCATGGTTGAATGTCTGTACCTATGTAGCACCGTGGTCCTGTGAGACACGACATTTCGTTCCACTGTATGTACCCACATGTAGCGGAATGACAATAAAGCGCAACTTGACTTGACATGATCTTTAGGAGACACAAATATGTGTGGCTGACTTGGTGAAGGTTGGAATTGAGGTAAGTGTGCTGACTGATCAGACCCTGAAGGTAGACATTGGTTGGTATTCAGAGGAGATGGAAGTTGTTGTACCTTAAGTACCTGACTTTGAGATGGATCATTAATGGGTGTAGAAGACACAAACATGCGTGGTTCACATGGTGAAGGCTCAGGTTCAACTTGAAGTAAGGGTGCTGACTGATCAGACCCTGAAGGTAGCGTTGTATTACCAGTCAGAACTGTAGATTGAATCTTTTCCTTCTTTTCCTTGCAATTTGTGAGATGCAGTTTAAATTGTGCTTTTCACAGAACAGTACAACAGTTCTGTGAACTGTTAGAACAGTACACTCACAATGAAAATGTGAGTCATCTCTGCATTTTAGGTTGCCCCTGATGATAATGAAATCTGAAAATGTAAACAACCATTGTTAAATGTATATATAAAAATCATATATTGATTTTTATATATACCCCCAACCCCCCCCAAAAAAAAAGAATATGTTTATGGATGTTCAAGCTCTTGTAACACAGGACTCACAGGCAGGGATCCAATCGCAATGTCTTTATTAAGAACGGTCAATAATCCAGGCAGGGGTCACAAAGGCAGGCAGACAGTAGCAGAAACGTGGTACAGGCGAGAGGTCGAGGCAGGCAGATATCAATCGAAACGTTATTCCAGGCACAAGGTCGGGGCAGGCAGAACAGGATCAAGAAACAGGTAACAGGCAGGACCGGTAACAGGCAAACTACAACAGGAATAAACGCTCAGAATGATAGCAAATCGAGACTTCGCGGTGATTGTCAGAATGAAACAGTCTTTTATGGTCCAGGTAATGAATCACAGGTGGTGTGGCAAACAGAGATGAGGGTGTTCAGCTGGTGTGTGTGTAATCAGTCCAGTGTGATGGTTGCTGGGAAATGTAGTGTGTAGTGTAGAGTCAGTATAAGTGTGAGCTCCCTCTGGTGGCCAGGGAGGGGAGCACAGAGCTCATAGTCATAACAGCTCTACACACACCATTTTCCTGGATAGCTGTCTGCAGATAATGCTCAGCATGATTTGCAACATTATAAAAATCTGTTGGTTTGTACACCCAGGTCACATAAAACGGGCAGTGATATTTATCACAACATGTGTTGCATTGGTTTATCTTTATCTTTTCACCTTTCTCAAGGACACTAACATGCATCTTGAGCTCTTAAAATGAGCTTAAAATTAAAACAATGACAAATATCATCCACCAAAGCTCATAAAATTAAAGAAAACTTTTTTTCTACGGGTAGGTACAGTGGTACCTCAAGATACGAAAAGGCTCAACTTACGAAAAATCCAAGTTACGAAAGCAAAGACGAAAATTTTTACTGCTCTACATACGAAAAGTTTTCAAGATATAAAAGGTTTCTGAAAGTCCGAGATTCTCCCCATAACAATTTTGAAACTCGTGCCACACGCCGCCATCTTAGTTATAGTAGACTCGCCACCATCCTCCTGCTCTCCCATTGGTTCCTGATACTAGACAAGCCATGAGATCCTTCTCTCTAATTGGACAGCATCCCTCCCATCATGCATCTTCTATATGTACGTGCTGGTGTGCTTTAGCTCAGCCACTCCGCACCCGAAAGTTTAAATTTTTTATGTGTTTTCCTAAAGTTAAGTGTACGTACGTACGTTATCAGCCGTTTGTCCTCCTCCTTCTCTGCCGCCACTTTCGAAGATAGCCTCACTCGAAAGGTAAGCTTAGACATTTTACGTTATTTCATTGTTTATAAGTCAATTTAGCTTTATTATGGAATTTAATGGGGTGTTTTTGGAGGGATTGGAACGGATTAGCCATTTTACATGTAAAATGTGTTCCAAGATGCGAAAAACTCATTATACGAAGGCCGCCTCGGAACGGATTAATTTCGTATCTCGAGGGACCACTGTATTTATAATCCTTCCCTTATTTATAATCCTAACCCTTATAATTATAAGAAGGTATTCGCTTTTGATGAATTATTTATTCATTCTTTTGAGACTCCAATTTTGCTTCCAATGTAAATGTATTTCGGTTGAAAGATTTAAATATCTGTAAACAGGACAAAAATACTGAGGAACTATTTTTATTTTTTTGCAATGCATGCAACAAAAATCAATGACATTACTTCATTAATTTAAGTCTTTCCGCTCTCCTAAGACATCTTTAAAGCCTTAGTTTGTTAATCAAACTGAATTTTTAGCACCCAAGAAACCCTGTCATCTCGAATGCTAACACGTATCATAAATTATGTCATAACATCTTTTTGAAACCTTAAACAGATTATAACCCACTCTATGCAATCCCTTAGAATATGTTAACACAAACGCACAATTGTTAAAAACAACATAAATAATGCTTATTCACTTACTGCCATTGAATCCATCGCTTTCGCTAACATCCACGTGTGAACTTACATGCATGCGCGGTGACACAAACACGTCTTAAATATACGTGACATCAAAATACGAAGTCTGCAGCGAGGACTACAGTAATACCTCGTATTACGAGCGACTTAGTATACAAGCAAATCGAGCATGGAGGGTCAAATCGGTGTACGAGCATTGTATCGGTGTGCGAGAGAATTTTTCCCTCACCCACGCGTATTTTTTGTGTGGAAAAGTCCTAACACTCAGCATCGTAGCGCACATTTTTACTGGAAATATCCTAATGACAGCCTCTCATAACACAGTCACGCGGTTCCAACCCCTTTATCACCCCTTAACTCGTTCATTCTCTCAGCGTTGCTTGGTTTTGCTGCATCATTCAGACAGTGCATACTTTTATAAGTGATTTACAGCGGTTTTACATCGTGTTGTTAACATTAATTAATTGTGATATTAATATGCTATTGTTCACGCAGTGAAATACCTGACACACCTGATTCTCATATCATCTGCCTATTTAGTTCACCTCTTTCCACTCTTGTGTTGTCGAGTCGTTTGTTTCCGTGTGTGATACACCTCTGGATTATCACTTCGTTTGTTTTCTGCACTATTATAATAAATTTACTCATTTGCACTTGAATCCGGGTTTTGTGTTTTCCCTTGCTTTCCCCGCTCCCCCCTCCTCTCATCTCCTCCACGAACGCTGCTCAAAGCTGAAGTGCATTTCAGTAAATTGTCAAGTATTTTTAGAGTTTATTTGTCAATTATTATTTAGTATTTATATGCGATCTTAATAGTTATAATTTTAACTGTAATTAATAGGGTAAAACCAAAAAAAATCTTTAAAATGGGCATTTATGGTCGTGTGGAACGAATTAATTGATTTTTAGTGCATTCTTATGGGGAACAAATCTTGGAACAAATTAAACTCGTAAAAACGAGGTATTACTGTATTTGGAGCTCTGCTGCACATGGTTTAAACTCAGAGGAGAAACAGCGCCACTCGCAAAACCAATGGAAAGCGCAGTCCCATTAATGCAGGATTTAACTTAAATATCATATTTCGAGGGCTCTTTATCTCGTTACATAAGTACAAATAATAACTAACAACAAAGTCATAATAAATATAACAGTAACACCTCTAGATACGAGTATAATCCGTTCCAGGGCGGAGCTCGTAACTCGAATTGTTCGTATCTCAAATCATGTTTTCCCACAAGAAATAATAGAAAACAATTTAATCCGTTCCAGATCCGTAACAATGGGAAAAAAAGTTTTTTATTGGTATAGACACACACACTCAATTATAGTACATGTATACAGTGTGATATCAAATGTGCTTTTAATTATAAGTTTTTACAGACAGTAGCGGCAGGTGCGGAGGTGTAATCATTCATCACTCAGACTAGGATCCATTTGCATGTTTTATTAAAGATAACAAGGGTGGTCGTACAGGCTGGGTCAAACAGGAATAGAAGGGCAGGCAAAATCGGAGACGATGTAACAGGCAGACAGGTCAGAACAGGCAGATAACACTCACAGATCGTAATTCCAGGCAGGGGTCAAAAGGCAAGCAGACAGGTTCAGTAACGGGTAAACAGCAGTAACAGCAACAGAGAATCAGGCAGTGGAAATAATGCTCAGAAATGTCAACCAGGGCTAAACAAGACTTCGCAATGAGATGGTCCTTTATAGTCCGGGTGATGGGTAACAGCTGTGGAAGTGATTAGTCCAAGGTATGGGTTTCTAGGAAATGTAGTGTTTGTGTGTGTGTCAGTATTCGGGAGATGGCTCCCTCTGGTGGACCGAGGAGGGAATCACGGAGTTTGTCTCTGTGACAGAGCCATGCGAGCACCTCCTGGCACGAGGATCTAGACGACGACGCGGTCGTCCTCGTGGTCGAAGGGGTTGGCTTTTCCGGATTGTTAACTCTTCCACCAGGTTGGGGTCCAGGATATCATCCGCATTGACCCAGGAGCGTTCTTCTGGGCCATACCCCTCCCAGTCGACTAGATACTGGACGACACGACCACGGCGTCTGGAGTCCAGTAGTTCGTGGACTTGATAGATCTCCTCGCTCTCGACCAGAATGGGCGGGGGGCCCTGATCACCAGACCTCTCCTCCCCCTCCTCGCACGGACCATCGGCAGGTTTGAGCAGTGACACATGGAAAGTGGGAGAAATGCGATAGTGGTTAGGCAGAGCTAAACGAAATGAAACCGGTATGATTTGTCGGGTGATTTGAAATGGACCAACGTACCTTGGGCTTAGTTTTTTGCATAATTTTTTGCCGTCCCAAGTGGCCTCACATAGGTTCAACCAATCATTGATTGCAGGAACATTAGTTGGCTCACCAGACCAGGGCAACATAGGGATGTTGAAATCCCAGGATGCATTGAAAAGGGGTTCATCCGGTTGCAGGTTTGCGTAATTGACTTTTGAAACTCCGCCCATAGGAGGTATTGAGACCAGTCCTCTTGGTTTTTGTTGCAGTATGATCGGAGGAAGGTTAGTTCTTGATTAAGTAGTTCAGTTTGTCCATTGGACTGTGGGTGATAGCCAGATGTGAGACTGACATTGATATTTAAGGCTTGACAGAAGGCGGCCCCAAGGCGTGAGGTGAACTGCGGATACAATGTCCTCCGGTAAACCATATAGGCGAAATACCCACTGGCACAGATGTTCAGCAGTCTGCATGGCGGTAGGTAGCTTTGGTAAGGGGATCATCTGACAAGCCTTGGAGAAGCGGTCCACTATGGTTAGTATGGTGGTATTTCTGTTCGATACAGGGAGATCAGTGATGAAGTCGACAGCGATGTGTGACCATGGACGCTGAGGCAGTGGATGCACTAGGCCTGCAGGAAGTTGGTGAGATGGTTTGTTTACATTACAGACCAAGCAGGCTTTGACAAACTGTATAGTGTCCTTGGATAGCGATGGCCACCAGAAGGGATTCTGCACCACTTAGAGAGTTGCAGTGATTCCTGGATGACCGGATGCAGGTGAGTTGTGGACCATTTCCAATACCCGTTTGCGCAGTGCCAGCGGCACGAAAGTCCTCTCCAGGGGGCAGTCAGGTGGGATTTCGATCTCAGCATTGGTCTGCTCCAGCTCTGTCATGAGGTCCCACTGTACAGGTGCAACAAAAAGAGTGGCAGGTATTATGGTTTCTGGATGTTTGCTTTCCTGCTCACCTTCAAACTGGCGAGAGAGTACATCTGCCTTGACGTTCTTAGATCCAGGACAGTAGGTAACAGTGAAGTTAAATCGTGAGACGAACAGGGCCCAGCGGGCCTGGCGGGGATTTAGTCTTTTAGCGGCTCTTAGGTACTCAAGATTCTTATGGTCTGTGTAGATGACAAAGGGGTGTAAGGATCCCTCCAGCCAGTGACGCCACTCCTCAAGCGCTGCCTTCATGGCCAGCAGTTCCCGATCACCATCGTCATAATTTCGTTCTGCGGTTGTGAGTTTCCTAGAACAATAAGCACAGGGGTAGGGGTACATTTTAGGAGGGTTACCTTGTCGCTGAGAGAGGATAGCTCCGAGACCTTTGCTGGAAGCGTCTACTTCAACGACGAACAGAAGCGACGGGTCAGGATGGTGTAAGATGGGCGCGGAGGTGAAGCGCTCCTTTAATTGCTGAAATGAGTTAATGGCAGAGGGTATCCATTTTGAGTTGTCACTGACCCTTCTTTACCATGCCTGTGAGTGGGGAAGCTGTAGTACTGAAGTTATGAATGAATCGTCTATAGAAGTTGGAGAATCCCAGGAACCTTTGCATCTCCTTGAGGGTTTTGGGTCGTGGCCAGTTAAGGATGGTTCTGACCTTTCTTTCATCCATGGCAACGCCCTCATGACTAATGATGTATCCCAGAAACGATATGGAGGTTTTATGAAAGTCGCACTTTTCGGCCTTGGCATATAGCTGGTACTCGATTAGTCTTTTAAGAACCTGTCTGACCTGTTGGATGTGTTCCCTCAGGGTGTCAGAGTATATCAGGATATCATCTGTGTTGACAATAACAAAACGATTAAGCATGTCCCTGAACACATCATTAATGAAAGCCTGGAAGACGGACGGACGGACTATTGACCAGCCCGAAATGCATGACAAGGTATTCGTAGTGCCCGGTCGCAGTAGAAAAGGCGGTTTTCCACTCGTCCCCTTCTCTGATGCGGATCAGATTATAAGCACTGCGCAGATCGAGCTTGGTGAAAAACTTGGCTGTGCGAAGCTGTTCTAGTGCTGCAGGGACCAGAGGCAGAGGATAGCGGAATATATTGTTATATCACTGAGACCATGGTAGTCAATACAGGGACGAAGACCTCCGTCTTTTTTACTCACAAAGAAGAAGCCTCCCGAAGCTGGGGATTTTGATGGACGTATGAAGCCCTTTGCCAGTTCCTCCTCAATGTACTCCTTCATGGACTCAGACTCTGGTTGAGAGAGCGGGAAGATGCGGCCTCTGGGTGGTGTAACTCCTGGGATGAGATCAATAGCACAGTCATATGAACGATGGGGCGGTAATTGGGAGGCACGTACCCTGCTGAAAGCCAGAGACAGATCCAGGTATTCCTCGGGGAGTTGGACTTCAGGAGAGGAGTCAGAGGTGGGTGAGGAGTCGCTGGTCTAAATGGACCTAAGAGGAAGCGGTGTGATGGCAGACAGACATTTTTTTAGACAATTCTTGTTCCACGGATTAATCTGGCCCTCTCTCCAACAGATGCTAGGATTGTGAGTCCGCAGCCATGGTAAGCCTAGTATGATGGAGAAGTTGGAGGTGTATATACGGTGTATAAATTGTATATACGTGATAGTGTTAATACGTCCTGAGCCCAGGGGTCTACCGTCAATAGCTTCCACTGCGAGAGAGGAAGAGCATAAGTTTGAGAGATGAATTTCCCTGCATTTATCCACAATTTCATGCTTAATTTCCATGGTCATCATGAGCTTCTTCTCACTACCATCCTTACTACTCACTTTCTTAGAAATCATCGCTATTATGAAGAATAATGCAAAATATAGAGAGAAAATCACCTACTCGCGGGTGATATGTACAGAAGTCAGCGATCACGTGAAGTGAACGAATGTCGCCGTCAGTACGAGTGCTCGTTCCTCGAATATTTACTCGTATCTAGAAGCAAAAATCTCCCGGAAGGCTTGCTCGTACCCTGGAATTCTCGTATGTAGCGACGCTCATATCTTGAGGTATTACTGTAATCGTAATATTTAACCTGCTTTAACCTGTTTTGGGGCTGATTGGCTGGCTGGACTTATGCTGCGATAGTTTAGTCGATTTTGGTATACCGTATTTTCCCGCATATAACCCACAGGTTATACCAGATTTTACACCCAGCAGGGGGTGTGTGGGTTATATAAGGGTGCGGGCTTTACACGTAATAATATTTCAATATATTTTTTTACGTCACTAAGGACGTAAGGTTTTTTTGCGGTATGTTCTTTCTGTTTTTCTTTCTTGCAAAGGTTGTTGTCTCTGGTGCTTGTACTATCACTCTGACAAGTGGCGCTGATAGGCTGCCTGACCTGTCAATCATGCAAGAAGATGTGATTGGCCGTGCTGCCATGAGGGCGTGCTCTTCTCATCTCATACGATGATCAACACCTGTAGAATGTGCTTCTTAAGGGACATGCTGCTGCACAGCGGGAGAGACTGCTTTTTCTTTTACTTCTGATTCTGACTTGTGTTTGTTTTCTTATTGTTTGAATTTTGTGCACAAGCACTGTAATTTCCTACAACTTAATTCTGAAAAAACTGAGATTTAAGATTAATGGACCAAAAACCTCTGCATGTAATAACCTAGAACAGGGGTGCCTAATACATTGATCGCAAAGATAGTATTGTTACGTCCTCAGACGTTGTGTTTAGAGACACTGTCATTGTGGCCAGGAGTTCCTGTGTTTCTCTCTCTCTCTCTCTCTCCCGCTATCTCTCTCTAGTACCAGGTGCTGGTGATTATTGGCAACACCCTCGGATTGGTTCGCCGCCAAAGGCCCGCCCTTTAAAGCTGGAGTCTGTACAGAGGAAGCTGGCGGAAGTGGTGGAAGGCACAGAGAAAGCTATTGGCGCAAAATGAACTGTGTTTTGGTGCACCGACAGGATGTGTTGTTGTCTGCATTTTATTTACTTTGAACAAAGAGCAGGTTGTTGTCTGTGTGCCTGTTCTCTTGGTGACTGTCAAGGTAACTAAATGGTATCCTGTAAGCTAACACCACGCTTCCGCCCAACGCTGTGGAGCATTTGTAAATATGCGCTGTTGTGCGCCTTTGTAAACATGCGCTGTTGTGCGCCTTTGTAAATACTTTTGTTTGCGCTGTTGTGCGTTTTGTAAATATGCCGTTGTTTGTTTTGTAAATACTTTTGTTTGTTTTCACTTCCCCGTTTTGGGATTGTGCCTATTTTTGTTTATAGAAGTTTTCTCCTGCTTTTGGTTAGAGAGGAAGTAAGGGAAGTTTTGTGTATTTTCATTTTATTTATTTTTGTTAGGACATGTAGATTTAAAAACTCAGCTAGTTTGTTTTGTTTATTGTTTTGGCACAGTGATGTGAATACTCAAAGTCTGTTCCCGAAATAAAGGAGTTTAAGTTATACCTTTCAGTTTTTTCGTTAATTTATGTTCCACCCCGTTACCCCTAGAGCGGGGTCGTAACAGTATGGGTAGATTGCATGGAATTAACAAAGTAGACATCAGTCCATCATCCATCCGTACTATGAAATATGTCATTTGATTGACGTACAGGGAAGCCAGTTTGACACATGGGTCACTGTGTATGTGCAGAATGGCACCAAGTGCTGCAAAACTCTAGCAAGCTAGTGACATAGCCTCCAAATTACAAAGCATTAAATGGTTTAGCTCCACAGTACTTGAGCGATCTCTTAACACATTATAGTCCTTCACGTCTATTGCGATCCCAAAATACTGACCAGCTAATAATACCTAGAAAATCTGATCTAAGATGGCGGCGCGAGTACATCGCGAGGCTCAGGGTCTCTCCAGTTTCTGCAATTTTGCAGTATTACTCTTGCTTATCTCGGGTCTATTTGTGCAGAACAGTTGTGCCTTTACATCGTACACCCGAAGTGAGCTTTTGGATATTGGTTTGCAAATTTCCGACGGTTTTATGGACAACCTTCGACTCCTTCCTGAGATCGCCAGGACGCCCGAGGCAGCGCATTCTTCCCGGCCGGGCGGAAGTGCTCGCAGGCGGCGTCGAGATCGTAAACAAAGGCGAGGCAAGCGTGGAGGACTTAGTGCTCGGTTAAAGCTAACACCACACCGGCTCTCTCTACCCAGTATCTTCCTTCCCAATGTCCGATCGCTAGTGAACAAAATGGATGAGATTCGACTCAACATGACACACAGCAAAAGACTTCTGAACTGTAACGTCCTTATCTTCATGGAGACGTGGTTAAATAGCGGAGTACCAGACTCCACTATTGAGCTCACGGGACATCACACGCTCCGCGCGGACAGAACAATAGATGGATCCAGTAAGACAAGGGGAGGCGGTTTGTGCATTTATATTAACAAAGCTTGGTGCACAAACTCTGCTGTTGTTGGGAGCCATTGTTCAGCTAACCTAGAGTTTCTCATGGTTAAATGTAGAAACCGTTCTATCTGCCGCGCGAGTTCACTTCCACCATTATAACTGCAGCTTATATTCCCCCGGATGCTGATGCCAAGCTCGCTATGAAAGAACTTTATGCAGCCATCAGTAAACAACAGACTCTTCACCCGGAAGCGGCGTTTATTGTTGCGGGTGATTTTAATCACTCTAACTTAAAGACTGTGCTTCCCAAATTTCATCAGAATGTTTCCTGTCACACCAGAGGAAACAAAACCTTAGACCATGTCTACACAAACATGGCTGGGGCCTACAGGACGACACCTCTCCCCCACCTGGGACAATCAGACCACATCTCTTTGTTCCTCACTCCCAAATATTCACCCCTCATCAACCGTGTGAAGCCATCAGTGAAGACCATCAAGGTGTGGCCTGCGGGGGTAGATTTCACACTCCAGGAAAGGTTTCTACACACAGACTGGAGTATGTTTGCTTCCCAAGCCACCAGTGGTGCTCACACAGACATTGACTGCTACACCTCCTCTGTATTGGATTATATTAATACCACCATTGAGAGTGTTACAACCCAGAAACAGATTACCACATACCCAAATCAGAAGCCATGGATGAACAAGGAAGTGCGACTCCTGTTGAAGACACGCAATACTGCCTTCAGATCAGGAGATACACAAGCCTACAGCACATCCAGAGCAAATCTGAAGAGGGGCATCAAAAAGGCCAAGCACTGCTACAAGCTGAAGATAGAGGGACACTTTTCCAACTCTGACCCTCGACGCATGTGGCAGGGCATCCAGGCCATCAGTGACTACAAACCCACCCACTCCACCCCTGCAGCCACTGATGTCAACTTCCTGAATGAGCTAAATGACTTTTATGCTCGCTTTGAAAGAGACAACAGAGAAACTGCAACCAAGCTCAAACCCTCAGCTGATCACCCTCCAATCACCCTCTCATCCACTGATGTCTGCAAGGCACTGAGCCGGATCAGCACGCACAAGGCTGCTGGACCAGACAACATCCCTGGACGTGTCCTCAGGGCATGTGCGGAGCAGCTCGCTGGGGTTTTTACAGACATTTTCAACCTGTCTCTTGCCCAAGCTGCTGTACCAACATGCTTCAAATGCACCTCCATTGTGCCAGTGCCAAAACACTCTAGTCCGAGGTGCCCTAACGACTACCGCCCTGTAGCACTCACACCCATCATCATGAAGTGCTTTGAGCGGCTGGTCCTGGAACACCTAAAAGACTCTATACCACCCACATTGGACTCACATCAGTTTGCTTACCGCAGCAATAGGAGCACAGAGGATGCTGTTGCCATGGCACTGCACTCTGTGCTCACACACCTGGACAATAAGAACTCTTATGCACGGATGCTGTTTGTTGACTTCAGCTCAGCATTCAACACTATCATCCCGACCAAGTTAATAGCCAAACTTGAAGACTTGGGCATCAATACCTCACTCTGCAACTGGATCCTGGACTTCTTGACCAACAGACCCCAGAATGTCCGATCTGGATCCACCTGCTCCACATCCATCACACTTAACACTGGTGTACCACAGGGCTGTGTGCTAAGCCCGTTTCTCTACTCCCTCTTCACCTCCGACTGCAAGCCTGTGTTTGGATCTAATGCCATCGTCAAGTTCGCAGACGACACTACGGTGATCGGTCTCATCAGCAACAACGATGAGACTGCCTACAGGGAAGAGATCCAGCACCTGTCCACATGGTGCAACGACAATAACCTGCTCCTCAACACCACCAAAACGAAGGAGCTCATCGTGGACTTCAGGAAAGAGTCAAGAGGCACACACGACACCATCCACATCAATGGAATGGCCGTTGAGCGTGTCTCCAGCTTCAAGTTCCTGGGGATCCACATCTCGGCTGACATGACCTGGACAACCAACACCTCCAGCCTGGTCAAGAAGGCTCACCAGCGCCTCTTCTTCCTGAGGACACTGAGGAAGAATCAGCTCTCCTCGGCTATCCTGGTGAACTTCTACCGCTGCGCAATAGAAAGCATCCTGACGAACTGTGTCACAGTGTGGTATGGGTGCTGTTCTGTCGCGGAGCGCAAGGCACTGCAGCGGGTGGTGAAAACTGCCCAACGCATCACAGGGACTCCACTTCCTGCCATCGAGCACCTCCAGAGGAAACGCTGTCTGCGTCGAGCTCGCAGCATCCTCAAGGACTCCTCTCACCCAGCCCACAGACTGTTCTCCCTCCTTCCCTCCGGCAGGCGTTTCAGGTGCCTCCGGACCAGAACCAGCAGACTAAAGAACAGTTTCTTCCCCAGAGCTGTCTCTTTACTGAACTCTAACCCTTGCTGACCCCACTCCTCTCTCACCCCCACCCCCACCATCCCACTCCCCTCACAGACTCTCCTCTCCCCCCCCCCAACATCCCACTCCCCTCATAGACTACTCTCCCCCCCACCATCCCACTCCCCTCACTGACTCCTCTCCCCCCCCCCACCTCCATCCCACTCCCCTCACAGACTCTCCTCTTACCCCCCCACCATCCCACTCCCATCCAGACTCTCCTCTCACCCCCCACCATCCCACTCCCCCCCATCCAGACTCTCCTCTAGACTCCTCTCACCCCCCTGCCCCCCACCACCATCCCACTCCCCTCACAGACTCTCCCCTCTCCCCCTAAACCATCATCCTACCACCCTCATAGACTCCTCTTAACTCCTCTTACCCCCCCACCACCATCCCACTCCCCTCACACTCTCCTCTTACCCCCCCCCACCACCCCACTCCCCTCATAGACTCTCCTCTTACCCCCCCCCACCATCCCACTCCCCTCATAGACTCCTCTCTCCCCCACCACCATCCCACTCCCCTCACAGACTCCTCTTACCACCATCCCACTCCCTCATAGACTCCTCACCCCCCCCCCCACCATCCCACTCCCCTCATAGACTCCTCTCTCCCCCACCACCATCCCACTCCCCTCACAGACTCTCCTCTTACCACCATCCCACTCCCCTCTCCCTCACCACCATCCCACTCCCCTCACAGACTCTCCTCTTACCACCATCCCACTCCCCTCTCCCTTACCACCATCCCACTCTCCTCATAGACTCCTCCCCACCATCCCACTCCCCTCATAGACTCCTCTCTCCCCCACCACCATCCCACTCCCCTCACAGACTCTCCTCTTACCACCATCCCACTGCCCTCATAGACTCCTTACTCCCCCCCACCACCATCCCACTCCCCTCACAGACTCTCCTCTTACCACCATCCCACTCTCCTCAAAGACTCCTTCCCCCCCATCCCACTCCCCTCATATACTCATCTCTCCCGCACCACCATCCCACTCCACTCAGACTCTCCTCTTACCCCCACCACCATCCCACTCCCCTCACAGACTCTTCTCTTACCCCCCCACCACCATCCCATTCCCCTCACAGACTCTTCTCTTACCCCCCCACCACCATCCCATTCCCCTCACAGACTCTTCTCTTACCCCCCCACCACCATCCCACTCCCCTCACAGACTCTCCCCTCTCCCCCTAAACCATCATCCTACCACCCTCATAGACTCCTCTTACCCCCCCACCAGCCCACTCCCCTCACAGACTCCCCTCTAACCCCCCCACCAGCCCACTCCCCTCATAGACTCCTCTCCCCCCCACCATCCAACTCCCCTCATAGACTCCTCTCACCCCCCTGCCTCCCCACCACCATCCCACTCCCCTCACAGACTCTCCTCTCTCCCGCACCATCCCACTCCCCTCACAGACTCTCCCCTCTCCCCCTAAACCATCATCCTACCACCCTCATAGACTCCTCTTACCCCCCCACCAGCCCACTCCCCTCATAGACTCCTCTCCCCCCACCATCCAACTCCCGTCATAGACTCCTCTCACCCCCCTGCCCCCCCACCACCATCCCACTCCCCTCACAGACTCTCCTCTCTCCCCCACCACCATCCCACTCCCCTCATACACTCTCCTCCCACCCCCCCCACCATCCCACTCCCCTCATACACTCTCCTCCCACCCCCCATACACTCAACTCCCACCCCCCACCACCATCCCACTCCCCTCACTGACTCCTCTTACCCCCCCACCACCATCCCACTCCCCTCAGACTCTCCTCTTACCCCCCCACCACCCCACTCCCCTCATAGACTCTCCTCTTACCCCCCCCCACCATCCCACTCCCCTCATAGACTCCTCTCTCCCCCACCACCATCCCACTCCCCTCACAGACTCCTCTTACCACCATCCCACTCCCTCATAGACTCCTCACCCCCCCCTCACCATCCCACTCCCCTCATAGACTCCTCTCTCCCCCACCACCATCCCACTCCCCTCACAGACTCTCCTCTTACCACCATCCCACTCCCCTCTCCCTCACCACCATCCCACTCCCCTCACAGACTCTCCTCTTACCACCATCCCACTCCCCTCTCCCTTACCACCATCCCACTCTCCTCATAGACTCCTCCCCACCATCCCACTCCCCTCATAGACTCCTCTCTCCCCCACCACCATCCCACTCCCCTCACAGACTCTCCTCTTACCACCATCCCACTGCCCTCATAGACTCCTTACTCCCCCCCACCACCATCCCACTCCCCTCACAGACTCTCCTCTTACCACCATCCCACTCTCCTCATAGACTCCTTCCCCCCATCCCACTCCCCTCATATACTCATCTCTCCCGCACCACCATCCCACTCCACTCAGACTCTCCTCTTACCCCCACCACCATCCCACTCCCCTCACAGACTCTTCTCTTACCCCCCCACCACCATCCCATTCCCCTCACAGACTCTTCTCTTACCCCCCCACCACCATCCCACTCCCCTCACAGACTCTCCTCTTACCCCCCCACCATCCCACTCCCCTCATAGACTCCTCTCTCCCCCCCCACCACCATCCCACTCCACTCACAGACTCCCCCACCACACCAGACTCCTTCACTGCCCCCCCCCCACTACTACCCTTATAGACTCTTCGCTCACTCTGTTACTTATTTGTGCCATTTGCACTGCCGACTGTTCATTACAGTAACAACTGTTTACAACAACTGTTTACTGCTTACAGTAACAACTGTTTATACGTGCACCTTGCACTACTGTACTTTAGCTGGAACATGCTCATTTGCATTACCAACTGTTCATACAGTACCAACTGTTTACATTTCGCATCTCACTTATTTGCACTGTCCATGCTCATTGCACTACCTTAAATTTAATGCTCACCTTAAGCTACCAATTGTATACATCTACCTGTAAAACTCTGTTTATAGTTAGAAACATCTGTATATACATTTAGAGCACATATTTACCTGTAAATGCTGTTTATAGACACCTGTAATTATATTTATAGCACACACTCACCTGTTATAGTAATAACCATCTGTATATTTATATTCATTGTACATATTACCTGTAAATCCTGTACATCTCCATATCCTGCACTTATGCAACCATTGTATATATCCTGCACTTGCTGCTATTGCACTTCTGGTTAGACCTAAACTGCATTTCGTTGCCTTGTACCTGTACTTGTGTAATGACAATAAAGTTGAATCTAATCTAATATCAAAGTCAACTGCTGGCGGTCGATCTTTTTCCTATTTAGCTCCTAAACTCTGGAACAGTCTTCCTAATACAGTTCGGGAAGCAGACACACTCTGTCAGTTTAAATCTAGACTAAAAACACATCTCTTCAACCTGGCATACACATAACACATTATAAATACATTTTTAATCCAAATCATGTAAAATGATTGTTAGGCTGCATAATTTAGGTCAGCCGGAACCGGGAACATTCCCATAACATCTGATGTACTCGATACATCAGAAGAAGAATGGCATCTACGCTGATATTGTTCTCTGTTTATTCCGAGGTTACCGTGGTCAGCCGGATCCGGGCCGTATCCAGATCAGATGAAGGACCTGCACCTGGACACGAGCACAGCACTGCCCTGAAGTGTCTGCGGAGACCGTGACTCTACTAAACCCTCCCCTGTGAAGATCATGAACCCATCTCCAATCGGACCAAATTACACTTAATATTAGACTTGAATTATCAATATAATAATCAAACTATCAATCAATCAAATCGATCAATAATCATAACTTAATACTTAATATTCATCAATTGTATTAATTCGCCTGCTCTTTTAAGGCTGCCGTTCAGCCAAACAAACTTTGTTTATAATATTTTCATGTGACCACTGTAAAGCTGCTTTGAAGCAATCTGTATTGTAAAAAGCGCTATATAAGTAAAGGTGACTTGACTTGACTTGACTAAACTGTATTTGACTGTCTTGTTAAAAAAAAAGTCTGTAGATTTCTTACAGTAGATTACTTAGGGTTATATTGACTGGTGTTTTCTTCTTGTTTGTTCAGTTATGATATCTTTATCTTAGCATATTACTCCTGAAAATGAGCAAACTGCTTTATTATTACACCTTATTGAACAAGAGAAAGTCCAAAGTGCAAAGTCTATTTGCCACATGATCTATATGGCACAGATATATTTTTCCTCACATGTATTCCTCATCATAAATTTGCTAGATCTATCAATTCTACAGTAAAATAATTTCTGCTACTTCTCAAAACCATTACTATATCTATGCACTATGCACACTTTTCAAATAAGGATTGATTAAAGAGTAATGTGGCTCAATCGTCATTCTTACCATCAGAATTTAGATATAAACTTAAAAGTGAGAGCAATGAAGGCATGACCAATCACATGAGGGAATGAGAGTTCACGAGGAATTCAGTGAATTCAAATGAATTCAGTCTGATAAACTTTGTAAAATGAGGCAAAACGGGTTTTACTTCAGAATCTAGTGTTTGGTCTATGCCACACCATTAAAGTTAGATTTTAGACTCATATAGATCCATGTGAAAAGGATTAAACTTATCTCTATTTGAAGCATGTGGTCAAAAAATACCAATTTTTGTTGAAGGCTGTGAAAATAGGGGGTGTCACAACATTTTTATTTTAAAGCTGTCAGGGTTCTGCCACATTCGGTTTAGTAATTTCTTGGTTACTAAAGTTGGACTTCCTGGCACTACCGTAATGTCTCGTGTTTGTTGTGTGCGATTCGAGCCGTGTGCACGCTTGTCTGTGTAACGTCTTATGTGCGGGTTATGATGTCTGATCCCGAGACTGGTCTTGTCTAGTTTCGGTTTGTGTCGGGATTCAGACATTCATGACCCGTGTGTTCGTCCTTGTCATGAGCGTGTGAGACAAGTGGTTGCTCATTCTCACGCACTCTACATTATGTGAGTGGGCGCGTTTTCAAGCTCTGCTTGGTTCGTTTTTACATCGGCCGCATGCTTTCAAGTTAGGTTTTCTTGTCACACGCAGTTTGGTAGTAACCGTCTCTGTTTAATGTGAACATCCAGCGATGCGCGTCCGCGTTGGCTGCATGTTCTGGTCTTGTCTGTTACCCTGCCCGTCTTGTTTCATTGTCATTAGTTTGATTTGTCCCAGCTTGTTCCCAATCAATTACCCTCCCTCCTGTGTGTATTTAATCTCCTTGTGTTTGCTGTCCTGTGCTGCTTCATTGTCTTTTGTCATCTGTCCTGATGTCTAGTTGAGTCCTAGTTGTTTCTAGTTGAGACCTAGTAGTATCCTAGTTGATTTATCGTGAATCCTAGTCTAGTCCTTGTCCATTCCCACCCCTCGGGGTGGTTTTGTTTGAGTCTTTTGTTTTTTTATTTTCTGTCAATAAATTATCTTCCCCCTTGCGATTGGGTTAGAATCCCTGACAAAAGTATACATAGACAGCAGAATAATTCAGTATTTATTAATCCATTAAATATAATGTGATTAATGCAGTTTGAATGCCGTTTCAATGAAAAACAAGCATTTCAATAGATTTGTTATATTTTATGTATAGAATATTTTTAATATCACATTTTCATCGCTGATTAAACAGTCAAACAATTTGACAAACATGTCACTCAATTTTCCTTTTTCTACAGCAGCACTTGACACACAGATATCTAACTGTTAAAAATGTGAATACATTGAATATCAGAACAACTGCAAACAATGTAACTGCAACATCTACTGAGTGATAGGTGTACCAAGGTAGTTTGTAGGACTCTGTACGGAGATGAGCAGCACCTTTGTGTCGCATTACAAACTCAATCCAGAAGAGGGCGCTGTCTAAAGGTTGAACTGGCTTGTCTTTGTGCAGACGAGAGAGTCTCTGCATCCCCAGTCTGTAAGATGGTTCATTGATTACTTCCTGTATGGCTGCATGCAGTGTGTTTTTGTTTAAAGCTGCAATGGAGAGTATCTTTGCTGTTCCCTTGTCTTGTAAACGAAGAAGATTGTCGTATTGGTCAAAAAAGAATGGAATTCCAACCACTGGAATACCATGGTACAAAGCTTCTTGAACCCCATTGGTTCCACCATGTGAAACAAAAAGTTTAGTCTTTGGATGGCCTAGAAGATCATTCTGTGGCATCCAGTCAACCAGTAATGTGTTGTTCCCTAAAGTAGATGGTCTCTTTCCAGTGTATCTCCAAATAACCTTTTGAGGGAGCCGAGCAAAAGCAGCCGCTATTTCTGCTGTTACATCATCTGGTAGGACACTGATAAATGAGCCTAAAGACATGAGAATGACTCCATGCTCTGCAGAACTTTGCATGAAGTCTTCTAGATGATGGGGAAGGGCCTTTGCTGGTTTACACTGGAAGCCACCAATGTAGATGATATTTGGCATTGTTGGACGTGGAAATTCAAAAACAAAATCAACCCTCATAAGCCATATATCAGCACCCTGGAGAAGTTCATGAAAATGCACATGTGGATGGAAATATTTATCACAAAGTGTTTGGTACAGTGGCAAGTTAAAACGGGTGTTCTGAATGTCCATTAGCAAATAGAAGAAAGCATTTTTTACTCGTTGTAAAAAGCTCATTTTATCTGTGTTTCCAGATCCTGTGATAGGGATATAAGACATTGGAGAGGGAGCGATGTCAAAATGTCCCTCTCCAGTAGCTGTCCATCTCACATTATATACCATGGGTAACTTGAGTTCATGAGCCAGGAGAATGCCTGCACCCCATGATGGATCAGTAAGCATCAGATCATACTGCTTTTCCTTCAGTGTCTTCAGAATCTCCCCATTTTCAAATATGTTTGTTATAAGCTGACATATCATTTCATGAGTTTTATGAATAGCTTTGAATACATGCCTATACAGCTGTACAACACTCATCTGGCTCTTTCCTCTTTCATAGTTGATCATTTTGAAGATCATATCTTCTACAAATTCTTCATCCATTCCTTCTGTGTTAGGTATGGTTATAGTGTTGTAATAAGTTGAATTCTCCTTTACAAACCAGCTGTTGAAGGTGCGTATTACATCAATGCTGTGCCCTTGACCATGTAAAGCCTTGATGAGGATGTCCATGTTCACCCAGTGACTTCCCTCCACAGGCACCACCAAGATTTTGCCACCATCACAGAAAGAACCAAAAAGGATTACGACAGATATCTGGATCCAGAAGGAGACAGAAATCATGTTCTTAAAAGATGGTGTCATCTCGCCTGTAAATAATAAAATAATGGGATTACATAAATTGTGTTAATATTATTATAGTATATGTTGTCAACAATGTGTAGTAGAGGTAAAATTATATGAGAGGAACACCTTTATTCATTCAGGATGTGTACTCTTTCAGGGTGAATTGTTCCAGACGGACCGTTTTTGACTGCTGCACTGCTGTTTCCTGTCTGCTCGAGTGGATTGCGTTTGCGTTTGTACTGACATATAAACTTGATTTTTGTTTTAGATCTTAAACTCGACGTTCGTTTGTATTGCTAAATACAATATTAGATTATTTAATATATTGTAATCGTTAGCTTTAATCTAAGTCGCTAAACGCGTTAGCATTGTGCTATCTTACTGTCCGTTCATACAGCGTTTTTCTCGCTCGCGCCTTTTTTTCCCGACTTCATCAAACAACTGGTCAACAAGTTGGATCAACACACGCGGTGAGTCATGTCATCTTCTCTCAAAATTGTCACTTGCACTGCCTGCTTCATGCATAGTCTTTCTGTCTCTGTCAGCTGTGAAGGCTTCACATGTCATAAATGTAGGGACATAATTAGGCTGACAGAGAAGATTTCAGAATTAGAGACACGCATCCAAACTTTAATCGAGGATAGTAAGAATGCAAGGGCTTTAGATACTACTTTGGATGCGACTAGCTTAGCAAACCCTGTACATTGTTCGGTTCCGGCTGTAGAGCCCGTGCAGCAAGGCAACTGGGTGACTGTGAGACGGCATAATCGCAGGTCAAAAAACCACTGTTCCATTCCGATCAGAACATCAAACAGGTTCTCCCCACTCAGTGACGCACCCACTGAGAAACCTGTTGAAAGTGCCCTAGTGATTGGCGATTCCATTACTCGGAATGTGAAAATAGAGACTCCAGCCATCATAGTCACATGTTTGCCGGGAGCCAGAGCGCCTGACGTCAAAGCAAATTTAAAAGTGCTGGCTA
Organism: Rhodeus uyekii; assembly: GCA_037043235.1. Lineage (NCBI taxonomy): Eukaryota > Metazoa > Chordata > Actinopteri > Cypriniformes > Acheilognathidae > Rhodeus > Rhodeus uyekii. The sequence goes on from JAWRVZ010000009.1 coordinate 7,192,925, forward strand.
AGGCTAATCGTAAATATTCTAAGATTGTTATTCACGTCGGCGCTAATGATGTCCGACTTCGTCAGTCGGAGATCACTAAAAGTAATATTAAAGAGGTGTGTGAACTCGCAAGTATGATGTCAGGCACCGTAATTTGCTCTGGCCCTCTTCCTATGCGCAGGAGTGATGAGATGCTTAGCAGATTATCCTCACTCAATGGCTGGATGTCTAAGTGGTGCCCGCGGAATAACATAGGGTTTATAGACAATTGGAAAAGTTTTTGGGGCAGACCTGACCTGTTGAAAAGAGATGGTATTCATCCCACCTGGGATGGTGCCGCTCTTCTCTCTAATAATTTGGCATATAGTCTTAGAGCTAAACCTTGACTAACTGGGGTCCAGGTCAGGAAGCAGACAAACTGGCTAAACCGACCGTCTGCTAGCTGTCTCACGTCACAGAGGTCAGATAAATTCCAACACATAGAGACTCTTTCACCTAGATATCATCCTATAGAGACTGTGTCTGTTCCCCGAATTAGCAAATACAAAAATCTCTCAAAATCGCTTAAGAGTAAAAATTTAATTGATTTACAAACAGCTAAGAATGGATATAACACAAATGAACAAATGATAAAGCTTGGGTTACTGAATATACAATCCCTTTCCTCAAAAGCACTTATTGTAAATGATATGATTACAGATCATAAACTAGATGTGCTGTGTTTGACAGAAACTTGGCTAAAACCAGACGATTATATTACCTTAAATGAGTCCACCCCTCAAGATTACTGTTATAAACATGAGCCTCGTCTGAAAGGTAAAGGAGGAGGTGTTGCTGTAATTTATAGTAACACGATCAGTACTGCTCAAAGGTCTAATTTGAAATATAATTATTTTGAAGTGATGGTTCTCAATGTAAAATTATCTAGTGCAAGTAATAACTCCTGTTTAACTTTTGTGCTGGCTATTCTATACAGGCCACCAGGGCACCATACAGACTTTATCAAAGAATTTGCTGATTTTCTCTCAGGATTAGTAATGTCTGCAGATAAAGTCATAATCGTCTGTGATTTTAACATCCATGTAGATAATGAAAAAGACGCATTGGGATTGGCATTTAGAGACATTTTAAACTCTATTGGAGTTACACAACATGTATCAGGACCCACTCATTCTCGTAATCATACTTTAGATCTAATATTGTCATATGGGATCAATGTTGATACTGTTCAAATTCTGCAGCAGAGCGATGACATCTCAGATCATTACTTAGTTGCGTGTAGATTACCTTTAGCCAAAGTCGAAAAACTAACTCCATGTTATAAATATAGTAGAACTATCACTTCTAACACAAAAGCTTTATAAATAATCTTCCCGATCAGTTTCATCTACTTAACATCCCAGATAGCCTAGAAGAACTTGATGTTGCAACAGAAACTATAAACTCTCTCTTTTCCAGCACTTTAGACACTGTTGCTCCGTTACGCTTAAAGAAGATTAAAGAAAATAGTCCAACACCGTGGTACAACGAGCACACCCGGGCCCTCAAGAGAGCAGTCAGAAAAATGGAGCGGAGCTGGAAAAAAACTAAGCTAGAGGTTTTTTGCATTTCATGGAAAGACAGCTCTATTGCATTCAGAAAGGCCTTAAGATCAGCTAGATCTACTTACTTTTCTACCCTCTTAGAAGAAAACAAATACAACCCTAGGTATTTATTTGATACAGTGACTAAATTAACAAGAAATAAAGCCTCAACCCCAGATGCTTTAAATCAGCACAGCACTAATGACTTCATGGACTTCTTTACTTGCAAAATTAATAATATTAGAGAGAAAATAATAAACATGCAACAATCTACTACAATATTCCAAAATACAGTACATTTTAGTGTCCCTGAAGAAAAATTCCAATCCTTCATTGCTATTGGGGAGGAAGAATTGTCTAAACTCGTTAAATCATCAAAATCAACAACATGTATGCTAGACCCAATACCGACTAAGCTACTGAAAGAGATGCTTCCAGAAATCATAGATCCTATTCTTAATATAATTAATTCTTCTTTGTCATTAGGATACGTACCAAAAACCTTTAAGCTGGCTGTAATTAAACCGCTTATTAAAAAACCACAACTTGATCCTACAGAATTAGTTAATTACAGGCCGATATCGAATCTACCTTTCTTGTCAAAGATTCTAGAAAAGGCAATATCTTTACAACTATGTTCCTTTCTAGAAAGAAACAGTATCTACGAGGATTTCCAGTCAGGATTTAGACCATATCATAGTACTGAGACTGCTCTCATTAGAGTTACAAATGATTTGCTCTTATCATCCGATCGTGGTTGTATCTCTCTGTTAGTGTTACTGGACCTTAGTGCTGCATTTGATACAATTGACCACAAAATCCTTCTAAATAGACTTGAAAACTATGTTGGCATTAGTGGAGTTGCATTAGCCTGGTTCAAGTCATACTTATCTGAGCGTTATCAGTTCGTAGCAGTAAATGAGGAGATGTCATATCGGTCACGGGTTCAGTATGGAGTTCCTCAAGGTTCAGTACTAGGACCATTGCTTTTCACCCTGTACATGCTTCCTTTGGGTGCAGTTATTAGGAAGCATGGCATTAGCTTTCATTGTTACGCTGATGATACTCAGCTCTATATTTCTTCTCATCCTGATGAAACGAACAAATTCACTAAATTAACAGAATGCATAACCGATATAAAAAAATTGGATGACTAATAACTTTCTATTGCTAAATTCTGAAAAAACAGAGATTCTAATTATTAGACCAAAAAGTTCAGCACATAATAATCTAGACTACTGCCTAACACTCGATGGCTGCTCTGTCAAGTCTTCGTCGTCAGTTAGAAACCTGGGTGTGCTCTTTGATACCAATCTTTCATTTGAAAGCCATGTTTCTAGCATCTGTAAAACGGCGTTCTTCCATCTTAAAAATATATCTAAATTGCGACATATGCTATCTAAGACAAATGCGGAAAAGTTAGTTCATGCGTTCATGAGTTCAAGGCTAGATTATTGTAATGCTTTACTAGGTGGTTGCCCTGCACGCTTAATAAACAAATTCCAGCTGGTCCAAAATGCAGCAGCTCGAGTTCTTACTAGAACCAGGAAGTCTGAGCATATTAGCCAAGTTCTGTCAAACCTGCACTGTCAAACCTGCACCTGCTTCCTATTAAACACCGAATACATTTTAAAATCTTGCTAATTACTTACAAAGCATTAAATGGTTTAGCTCCACAGTACTTGAGCGATCTCTTAACACATTATAGTCCTTCACGTCTATTGCGATCCCAAAATACTGACCAGCTTATAATACCTAGAATATCAAAGTCAACTGCTGGCGGTCGATCCTTTTCCTATTTAGCTCCTAAACTCTGGAACAGTCTTCCTATTACAGTTCGGGAAGCAGACACACTCTGTCAGTTTAAATGTAGACTAAAAACACATCTTTTCAACCTGGCATACACATAACACATTATACATACATTTTTAATCCAAATCATGTAAAATGATTGTTAGGCTGCATAATTTAGATAAGCCGGAACCGGGAACATTCCCATAACACCTGATGTACTCGATACATTCAACAGTTTAGATTCTCTGCGCATCCATGCCCTTGTTACATCACAGGTGGCGATGCACATGGTCTTTGTGTTGCTTGATTGGGAGTGAAGCCTGCAGGGTTTGTGGTCGAGGGTGCTGGATGTGTATACTGTGAACAGTTACCTTTAGAGACGATCTACTCCCATCTAGCGCTCTTCAAGGAGAGCAACCAGGCCTCTGGGCTCGGATCAGTGGCTGAGGCTCAGCGGCGATTTAGGTCTTGGTGATTGCAAATGGACCTAGTGGAGGGGTTAGAGACGGGTGCTGCCCTCACCAGCTTGGTCCAGTGACTTCTCTCAATGTTCGGAAGCAGGCTCTGTGGTTTCTTCCGTCCAGGGAGAGGTACCGGCGCTGCCACTATCCAGTTCTGAGGAGCTGAATGTTGTTAGCCTTGAGGCTGCAGATGAGAATTCGCCACCTCATTCTCCAGCCTACAAGGAGCTGGTGGAGGTTGTGACTCGCCTGATCACTAGGTTAAACATTGACTGGCCAGCAGAGAGGCACGATGTTGGTCCACAGGGAAAACTGGATGAGCGCTACCTGCCCTCGTGCGCACAGCCTCTGCATCGGGGCTTCCCGTTTTTTTCCAAATTTCCAAAACCAAGGTCAGAATCAGAATCAGAATCAGAAAGAGCTTTATTGCCAAGTGTGCTTGCACACACAAGGAATTTGTCTTGGTGTTGAAGCTTCCAGTGCAAATATACAACACAACATGAGTTTACATAGCAAATAACAATAACAATACATAACATACACAGTACATGTGGTCACATGCTGGGATTTTTTGTATGGAGTGGGAGAGGGAATAGGTAAGGACAGAATGTCAGCCATAACATCCGTCTGCATTGTTTTTCTTTCCCTGCGCTCTGCCCAGCATTTAATCTCTTATTAATTCAACTGTTCAAGAGTGAAATAGCCTGTGGAAAGAAACTGTTCCTGTGCCGAGATGTTCTAGTGGCCAGTGATCGGAGTCGCCGTCCTGACGGTAACAGTTCAAACAGGGTGTTTCCAGGGTGAGCAAAGTCTGTGATGATTTTACCTGCTCTCTTTTTCACTCTAGAAGAGTACAGGTCCTGGAGGGATGGCAGGGAAGCACCAATAATCCTCTCTGCAGTCCGGATTGTGCGATGTAGTCTCCCAATGTCAGATTTGGTAGCTGAACCAAACCAGACAGTGATGGAGGTGCACAAAACAGACTCAATGACGGCCGAGTAGAACTGTATCAGCAGCTCCTTTGGGAGGTTGTGCTTCCTCAGCTGACGAAGGAAGTACAGTCTCTGCTGGGCCTTTTTTACAATGGAGTCAATGTGATTGTTCCACTTCAGGTCCTGAGAGATGGTGGTGCCCAGGAACCTGAATGACTCCACTGCTGCCACTGTGCTGTTCATGTCCACCGTTTTGAGCGTGTTGAGCTCAAGGTTGTTATAACTGCACCAAACAGCCAGTTGTTCAACCTCCAGTCTGTAAGCAGACTCGTCACCGTTTCGGATGAGGCCGATGACGGTGGTGTTGTCTGCAAATTTCAGGAGTTTCACAGAAGGGTCTTTAGAAGTGCAGTCATTGGTGTACTAGGAGAAGAGCAGTGGGGAGAGAACACACCCCTGGGGGGCGCCAATGCTGGTAGTGAGAGACCTGGATGTGAGTTTCCCCAGTCTCACTCGCTGTTGCCGGTCTGTCAGGAAGCTGGTGATCCACTGACAGATTGAGGATGGCAAGGAGAGCTGGGTCAGTTTAGCTGTAAGAAGATCAGGCATGATGGTGTTGAAGGCCGAGCTGAAGTCCACAAATAAGATCCTTGCATAAGTCCCAGGTCTGTCGAGATGTTGCAGGATATAATGCAGTCCCATGTTGACTGCATCATCCACAGACCTGTTTGCTCTGTAGGCAAATTGGAGAGGATCCAGCAAGGGTCCAGTGATGTCCAAGGTGTGGAGCCTCATGGGAGAGACCGGCCTCCTATCGGGTGCATAGTGCTGCTACATGTCGCAGAGTGTACAGCTATGGGGCGATGCCTAAGGTTGAGGAGACACTAGCAAGCTATCTGTCTCCTCAGGCGACATCATCCCAAAATCCATCTCTGGTTGGAAAACAAATCATACTCCTTAAAATTCCCAGGATTGCCTTGATCACATTTCATGTAAAGAGAGCTTGGTGATATGGACAGTCTGTGACACCACCCAGAAGGATGCTGCATGGGCCACCAATAGAAAAACACAACCACCTCTGTGTCCCTTTTCCATCCGTGGTCAGATTCCAGTCTGACTGCAGCAACGAGAGACTTGACCGCAAATATAGCCGAAGATGGGAAAGGTGGTCAGCCGCAGAATTGGCACAGTTGAATTGCGATGGCAGTAGGATGTCGGGTTCACTGGCTGTATTGAGTTGAAGACTTATTTATGTATTTATTTATTGTGATGGATACTTTAATTGATTAATTATTGTGTCACAATTCTCAAAACCACTTTCAAAATACAGCCAAAATAGCACATATCGTGCAAAAAAGTTCAATAGAAGAGAGCAGAAGAGGACAGGACATGGACGGAATGTGACGTGCTTATGACGAAAGCGGACAAAGACAGATGGAAAACACAGGGTAGATATATACAAGGGTTGATGGAAGGAAGAAGACACAGCTGAGAAAACTAACAAGGTTTTATTGATAACAAGACAAGTGAGTGGAAGAACACTGGCAGAGCAAGGGAGGAACCAGGAAGTACACAGAGACATGACTGACACGTAACAGTAGGACACTGATAAATTATATCTAACAATTAAATTGAGTGCTTTAAATGTCCATTTAAAAAGAATTATGTCTTCAGTGTGTGGCTATTGAATGCATATGAGTCTTTTTCAATGCTGTGGAGGAATTTAGCCCACTCATCTTTGCAGAATTGTTGTAATTCAGCCACATTGGAGGGTTTTCGAGCATGAACTGCCTTTTTAAGGTCATGTCACATCATCTCAGTGGGATTCAGGTCAGGACTTTGACCAGGTCACTCCAAGGTCTTTATTGTGTTTTTCTTAAGCCATTCAGACGTGGACTTGCTGGTGTGTTTTGGATCATTGTCCTGCTGAAGAATCCAAGTTCGTTTCAGCTTGAGGTCATGGACAGATGACCAAATTTTCTTTTTCAGGATTTTTTGGTAGACACCAGAATTCATGATTCCATTTATTACAGCAAGTGTTCTGGGTCCTGAAGCAGCAAAACAGCCACAGACCATCACACTACCACCACCATATTTTACTGTTAGTATGATTTTCTTTTTCTGAAATGCAGTGTCATTTTTACACGAGATGTAATGGGACACACACCTTCCAAAAAGTTAAACTTTTGTCTTGTCAGTGCATACAGTATTTTGCCAAAAGTCTTGGGGATCATCAAGATGTTTTCTGACAAAAATGAGACTAGCCTCAAAGTTCTTTTTGCTCATCAATGGTTTTCTTCTTGGAACTCTGCCATGCAAGCCATTTTTGCCTAGTCTCTGAACACGGACCTTAACTGAGGCAAGTGAGGCCTGCAGTTCTTTGGGTGTTGTTGTGGGGTAATTTGCCCCCATCCTAACTCACACATACCTAAAAAACAACCAAGAATATACCATGTGACTTTAACCTAGTTACTTTCCATTTTTAGATGTGTTGTGTTTTACCTATATGTATGCATGCTTTTTATGATAACCGTTTTAGATGTGTTTGATCACTTAGAAGCTTATAATCAGTAAATACTTATGTAGAACAACGTCAATCTTTACCTTGCCTTCATTTCAAGAGTTAATATAGCCGTGATTTGTCTTGAAATCTTTGTCTCTCAATTTATAGACCGTCTATGTTTGTTTCGCTGTGCTATGATGCATCAAACTCTTTCTTTTATGCCAAAACCCAAAAGTCTGCATTCTTAAGAAGGCCATAAACATGTTAATCAGATGAGACCCCAAAGACTTCGCTCTGATTGGCTGTCCCGATAAAAAGAGGTGTGCTCTGGAAATTCCTTTAAAACGCCTGCAGGCTAAGGACCAGCCTCTTCTCTCTTCTCTTTACTCCTTCCACTCTCCTGCTTCTCATCCTCTTCTTCGGCGCGGATTCTCGGAACGCCAGCGCGCCACTTTCCACAAAGGACATTACCAGACAAAGAACCAAATTTAAACTAACCACGGATTCCAACAGACCCGCCCAGCAAGACTCAAAACACGGACCAGATCGCGGAATTCCTCACACGTACGAATTCCGACCAGCCACAAAAGAATCATATGCAAGTATCCCTTAACGATCATATAGAGAGTTTTGAGTTATACCAATAAGTTGGTCTGATTCCTTGCTTGTTCTCAGTAGGTTCTTGTCTGTAATACTACCTTTCTTTGTCTCTCTCTCTCCTACTCTATTATTCTCTCTTCTTCCCTTTTTCAATCAATCTGTGTATGTTTTGTTTATTGTTTGTCGATTATTAAAATATATATATTCACACGCGATTGCCTCTGAACTGCTCAATATACACATCACTTTAACGTTGCACCGACCCTGTTACAAATTAACAGAAAGATCCTTCTTTGTGTCCAAAAGAAACCTTTCCCAGAGTTCTTAAAAAGGTAAATATCTGCTGGACAATTATCCGTCCTTCTGAACTCAATTCTAGAATTAAAAGAAATTCTACAAGCCGAATCAAGCCATACATATTAATAATTGTTATAATCCGTTATAATTAATTATTAATATCCAAATTCCCCTTTGTGCCGATTTATGTATGTTTGATCATAACACGATTAAACGCATGCATAAATCCTGCACCATTTCTCTTGAGCTAGATTCGCTACAATAGATCTCAATTCTTTCTCCTTTGTTCCTGAATTTCTTTGGATCTCAGAATGATGTCTTATTTTTAAAGTTCTTATTGGTCTACTTCACTTTGTCAGGCAGGTCCTATTTCAGTCATTTCTTGATTGAGAACAGGTGTGGAAGGAATCAGGCCTGGGTGTGGCTAGAGAACTGGAAGTCAGGTGGGATAAACCAAAGCTATGTTTTAACAGGCATTAGGGGGAATAGGTTTGCATTTTGTTTTCTTTTAATAATAACAACCTTCATTTAATAACTGCATTTTGTGTTTACTTGTGTTATCTTTGACTAATGTTAAAATTTGTTTGATGAATTGTGACAAACATGGAACAAAAAACAAACAAAAAAAGAAATCAGGAAGGGGAAAACCTTTTTTCACACCACTGTAATTGTTAGAACTCATTATTCCATAGTAAATATTATATCCTTTAAACATCCTTTTTTCCCCCAAACTATTTTATGTCTTCACTGTACAGCTATTTAAGGCATTTATGGAAAAAAAAATTCCCCACAATAGAAAATCAAATATAAAGAACAGTCCTGTCCAGTACCTACCACAAACTTCCTGCTAGAGCTTCTAAACTGTATTTGACTGTCTTTTGTTTAAAAAAAAAGCCATTTGTAACTGTAGATTACTTACGGTTATATTGATTGGTGTTTTCTTCTTCTTTGTTCAGTGCTGATGTCTTTATCTTAGCATATTACTCCTGAAAATGATCAAACAACTTTAGTATTCCACCTTATCGAACAACAGAAAGTCCAAAGTGCAAAGTCTATTTGCCACATGATCTATATGGCACAGATATAGTATTTTTCACAGGTAAATTTGCTAGATCTATCAATTCTACAGAAATTAATTTCTTATACTTCTCTAACCCAACTATATCTTTGCAAACTTGCTAATGTTAGAAAACTAACGATTGATTAAAGAGTAATTTTGTCTCAATCGTCATGCCTACTATCAAAATCTGGATGTAAACTTATTAGTGAGAGCAATGAAGACACATGACCAATCACATGAGGGAATGAGAGTTCACGAGGGAAAGCATGAATTCAAATTAATTAAATCTGATGTTTTTCTGTAAAAAGAGGCAAAAAGGTTTTTACTACAGAATCTAGTGTTTGGTTTATGACACAACATTAAAATAAGATTTTACACATAGATCCATTTGAGAAGCATGTGGTTAAAAAAATACAAATTTCCCTGTAATGGCAGAAAGCCATTATTCAAGGCAGTGGAATAGGGGGTGTCACAACATATTTTTTATTATAAATCATACACAGACTGTGAAATAATTCAGTATTTATTATTCCTTTAAATGTAATGTGATTACATCGCTCATTAAATAGTCAAACAATTTGACAGACGTGTCACTCAATTTTCCTTTTTCTACAGTAGCACTTGACACACAGATATCTAACTGTTAAAAATGTGAATACAGTGAATATCAGAACAATTGCAAACAATGTAAATGCAACATCTACCGAATGATAGGCGTACCAAGGTAGTTTGTAGGACTCTGTACGGAGATGAGCAGCACCTTTGTGTCGCATTACAAACTCAATCCAGAAGAGGGCGCTGTCTAAAGGTTGAACTGGCTTGTCTTTGTGCAGACGAGAGAGTCTCTGCATCCCCAGTCTGTAAGATGGTTCATTGATTACTTCCTGTATGGCTGCATGCAGTGTGTTTTTGTTTAAAGTTGCGATGGAGATTATCTTTGCTGCTCCCTTGACTTGTAAACGAAGAAGATTGTCATATTGGTCAAAAAAGAATGGAATTCCAAGCACTGGAATACCATGGTACAAACCTTCTTGAACCCCATTGGTACCACCATGTGAAACAAAAAGTTTAGCCTTTGGATGCCCTAGAAGATCATTCTGAGGCATCCAGTCAACCAGTAATGTGTTGTTCCCTAAAGTAGATGGTCTCTTTCCAGTGTATCTCCAAATAACCTTTTGAGGGAGCCGAGCAAAAGCAGCAGCTATTTCTGCTGTTACATCATCTGGTAGGACACTGATAAATGTCCCTAAAGACATGAGAATGACTCCATGCTCTGCAGAACTTTGCATGAAGTCTTCTAGACGATGCGGAAGGGCCTTTGCTGGTTTACACTGGAAGCCACCAATGTAGATGATATTTGGCATTGTTGGACGTGGAAATTCAAAAATAAAATCAACCCTCATGAGCCATATATCAGCACCCTGGAGAAGTTCATAAAAATGCACATGTGGAAGGAAATATTTATCACAAAGTGATTGGTACAGAGGTAAATTAAAACGGGTGTGCTGAATGTACATAAGCAAATAAAAGAAAATGTTTTTTACTCGTTGTAAAAAGCTCATTTTATCTGTGTTTCCAGATCCTGTGATAGGGATATAAGACATTGGAGAGGGAGCGATGTCAAAGTGTCCCTCTCCAGTAGCTGTCCATCTCACATTATATACCATGGGTAACTTGAGTTCATGAGCCAGGAGAATGCCTGCACCCCATGACGGATCAGTAAGTATCAGATCATACTGCTTTTCCTTCAGTGTCTTCAGAATCTCCCCATTTTCAAATATGTTTGTTATAAGCTGACATATCATTTCATGAGTTTCATGAATATCATTGAATACATGCCTATACAGCTGTACAACATTCATCTGGCTCTTTCCTCTTTCATAGTCAATAATTTTAAAGAGCGTCTCTTCAATAAATTGCTCATCCATTCCTTTGGTGTTAGGTATGGTTATAGAGTTGTAATAAGTTGAATTCTCCTTTACAAACCAGCTGTTGAAGGTGCGTATTACATCAATGCTGTGCCCTTGACCATGTAAAGCCTTGATGAGGATGTCCATGTTCACCCAGTGACTTCCCTCCACAGGCACCACCAAGATTTTGCCACCATCACAGAAAGAACCAAAAAGGATTACGAATGTTATTCGGGTCCAGAGGGAGACAGAAACCATGTTCTTAGAAGATGGTGTCAACTTGCCTGTAAATGATAAATAATGGGATGACATAAATTTTGATAATATTATATGGTGTTTTATTAACAAAGTTCAGGAAATCAAAGTTATGCAATCAGCTCTTCATCAACAATTATCATGTCTTAGCCCAGTGTTTCCCAACCCTGTTCCTGAAGGCACACCAACAGTACACATTTTGGATGTGTCCCTTATCTGCCCCATATATTTCTGGTCTTGAGAGTCTCTACTAACAAGCTGATGAGTTGAATCAGGTGTGTTTAATTAGAAAGAGTTGGAAAACCTGTAGAGTTGGTGTGCCTCCAGGAACAGGGTTGGGAAACACTATCTTAGCCTATCAGCATGACTGGAAGCATATATATATATATATATATATATATATATATATATTTAGGTCCGTACACCCATACATCTATGTTTCTTAACAGTTTTCAGCATTTTGGCCCTGCCCAGCAGTCCCAACATGGCCGCAGTTCTCCTCCGCTTAACACCGCTGCTGATAGTTTGGCATTTTCTCACGGGTGCCCAAACAAATGGGTACTGTAGGGGAATTACAGTTAAGACCCAGAGCACCAGATATGTTGAATGAAGACCAGGAGTCAGAAATGCAGTCAATAGAAGAAATTTTTGTGAAGTTTCTTTTGCAGTTTCATCAGCAGAAGCTTCAAGTCTCACAAGGAGTTCTGATTGGCCAAGAGAGAAAGAAAGAAAGTTAAACAAAACTAGTAATTTTCCACACAAGAGCAGACAGTCTGAAGCATATCTTCGTTGATCACATGGTTGATGGGTTAGTGACCTTCCACGTGGCTTGTCGAGAACAACAAGTCATAATGTCTCCTTATGGTGCCAGTTAATCACCTCACCAATACAGACCATATTAAAACACACACAGATACACAACTTCTCCAAGGCTGAACTCGGCTCAGGCTCCAACTATCAACAGAGAGACTGTTTCGTGCCTGACAGTATCACCCTGTATCACCAAATGGACCTCCACACTCCACCAAGGCTACCACTCCATCAATACTGCTTGCACAGTTCATTAGCAATGCTCATTTTGGCTTTTCGTTTTCCTTTATTCTCTTCATAAAGCAAAGTTAGACTGATCAAACCAAAAAAATCTTTTATTTTACCATTTTATCTACATTTTCAATCTCCCATCAGCGATTCAACCATACCAATCCATTTTAGCCTGCCTTAAATTCAGAAGCTCACAAGCTAAACTCCCATCCAACCCACTCTTAACAGATGACTTCAATCAACCCATCACATGTTTTTGGTTCCAAAAGCACCTTAAATCTTCTTTGCTCCAATCCGGCAGACCACTTTTCCATTAATTTATAGGCACAGCAACCAAAAAGTTCTCTAGGAAATGTTCCTCCACTGCCACAGCAGTGACATAAATTCACGGACCCAGAGGAGTTCAGTCTCTCCAGAAATGGTTTCCACTGCCACAGCAGTGACGTACCTTAATGCTCCCGCAGGAACTGTTTCTCTGGAAATTCCCTGCTCTGCTGCAGCAGTAATGCTCCTGCAGGAGCTCAGTTCTCAGGGAAAACCCTCTCCATTGCTGAAGCAATGATGTTCCCCTACACTCCCGAAGGAGCTCAGTTCTCTGGGGGATGTTTATTCACTTCCATAAGAGCTCAATTCTCAGAAAACTGCCACTGCCCTAGCTGATGCTCCCACATGAGCTCAGTCTCTGAATTTTCCTTCTCTTCTTCCTTCCCTCACTGCAGCAGTGATGCTCCCTTTCTCTCTCCAGTCTCTCTGGAAATGGCCTGACACCCCTTAATGCTCCCGCAGAAGCTCAGCTTCTCCAGAAATTTATTTCACTGGCTCAACAGTGATGCTCTAGCAGGTGTTCAGCTTCTTTGATTGGCACATTTCAGCTTTGCTCTCTGCAAGTTTTTTTGGGGGGTCACCAACATCTTTTCTGTCCTTGCTGGCCTGCGGTAGTTGGGCCAAATACAGAACTACTGAGCTTGGAACCCTCTCTTTGGACAGTACGGCAAATAGTTTTTGCATAACATTGTTCCACCAAATTATTTGTAAGTGTGAACTCATTAGATTATTAAATGTTGTCAACTGTCAAGGATGAGGTGCGGGAAGCGAGGACCCAATCACAGAGGAAAGGTTACTTTATTGAAAAGAGAAAAACAAGAACAAAATTACAAACAAAACTACCCCAAGGGGAAAACTGGACAGGACATGACTTGAATAGACACAACTAACAGGATACACATCACACCTGGACAAAAGACAATGAAGCAGCACAGGATAAAAAACACACAAAGGGATTAAATAGACACAGGAGGAAGGGTAAATGAATGGGAAACAGCTGGGACAAATCAAAGTTAAACATGAGAACAAGGTAGGTGGGGTTCACAATGACAAGACATAAACATGCAGCCAATGCGGACGTGCATCGCCGTGTGTTCACATGAACACCACAGCGCACAGCTGGTGAAAACCAAACTGCGCGCGACACGAAAACACAACATGAAAGGGCGTGGCCAATGTAAACACAAACCGCATGCTTACAAAAATGCATACAGACACGAGAGAGCGCAGTTCAAGCAGAGCTTGAAACCGTGCCCACTCACAAAACATAGAGGGTGTGAGAATGAGCAACCACTCATGTCGTGCGTTCCTGACAAGGACAAACACACAGGTCATGAATTTCCGAACCCTGACACAAAAACTGAACAAGAACAGTCTTGGGATCGGACCTCATAACCCGCACACAAGACGTTACACAGACAAGAGTGTGCGCGATTCGAACACCCAAAGCCGCTCGCACACATACAAAACACAAGACATTACGGTAGTGTCAGAGCTCTGCCGCAACACCAAGACATGACTAGACAGAATGTGGCAGAACCCTGACAGTCAACACTGCACTCTTTCAGAGTGAGGAGACAGGCTGTCAAATATTTTGTGAGCGAACACATTAGTTTTGTAAGAAAATATAATATCTGTTTTATTTCCCTTCACCTGGGGCTTTGGAATTCTCTCATTCATGCCTGTTTCTTTACCACTCTTTCTTTGCCAATAATTTCTAATAATAATAATTCAACTTTATTATTATTTTTTTTTTTAATCACCTTTAAATAATTCAAATGATTCAAATTAACATAACCTGACAGGGCTATTTATAATAATACAGGATAGTTGATGTAATATCTCTCTGTGCATACTCCTGTGTTTTCTCTCCAAATTCATTAAAGTTATTGTTTGATATTGTGCATCATGATTCTATTAACTACCATGACGAAAAGTGTGACAATTACAATTGTATAACAATAACAAAATGACAGTACAATAATAGTTTTGATAAAAGATTATGTCTCAAAATATTAAATGTACGATCACCTAGTGCATTTATGAAGCGATATATGTCTTCATAAATGCACTCAGTGATTGTACATGTAATATTTTGAGACATAATCTTCTATCAAAACTGAAAATGTGTTAAAAAGTTGTTAAAAATTATATACAGTAATACCTCGGTTTACGAGCAACTTGGTATACGAGCAAATCGGTGTACGAGCATGGAGGGTCCTATCGGTGTACGAGCATTGTCTCGGTGTACGAGAAAATTTTTCCCTCACCCATGCGCAGTTTTGCGTCGAAAAGATCCCTTTATCACTCCTTAACTCGTTCATTCTCTCAGTGTCTCTCAGTATGGGTGCATCATTCACCACAGTGCATTATTTTATAAGTTGTTGTGAATATGATTACATGTGAATATGATGAAACTTTATTAATGGAGCATGTTACCAACACCACACATTGCATACTAATGAGACTCACGTGTGTTCACAGTCCAACGCACCCAATGACGTTCTTAAAGGGCCATACACTTTTAGAGAACAGCATACTATAACAGTTATAACTCTGTACAGATCATATACATAAGTGATTTACAGCGGTTTTACCTCGTGTTGTTGCATTAATTGTGATCGCTATTCTTCACATTGTAAAATCGTTACAAATGTTGAAGGAACTAGTTAATCTAATGTGTCAATAAGTGTTCAGTTAACAGTCTTGTCACTTTAAGAGGGCGGGGTTTCAGTCGGCGCTAGAGAGAATGGAGTTCCCTTTCAGGGAACTCGAGCTGCGTCAAAGCGCTAGGGGAAATAGCCTTGCTTCAGTCACGTGAAGATCTGTGCAACCAATGAGAGACGAACGCGTGTGAATGCGTCACTGCCGGCACGTGCCGGTGACGTCATGAGGAAGAGCATAAAAGCGCGTCTGAAACCCGGACGCGTCAGCTCTGAATGTCTTCAGCGTGCTGTGTCTGTGTGAGAGTGATTTTGAGACTAAGATAGTTTAAAAATCAGGAAATATGAGTGTAAAAAGTGTGGTCTGTTTGGGAGTGGAGCATGCACGGTCGGCACTTGAGAATGAGCCCCCGCGCCGAGCTATGCCCTTTCTACCCGATTTACATCCTGAGGTATCTAGATCTTGGAGAAAGCCAGCCTCTGAAAAGGTTCATACACCAAACAGTGCTATGTATACCAATCTTGTAGGGGCTCAAGGTCATTGTTATGGGGGGATGCAGAAGTGGACGAGGCTCTTGCGAGTTACCTCGTGCCCCAGTCTGCGTCCTCCATTAAAGCTCCGGCGCTCCCCTCCAAGCCGATGCGCGTCACGTCGTCTTTGGTGGGGAAAGCATACTCAGCTTCTAGTCAGGCCGCAGTGTGTCTACACACCACGACACTGCTGCAGGCTTATCAGGCTGAGTTGCTAGGGGACCTCAATGAGGGCGGCGGTATCGGTCCGGAGGTGGTGGCAGAGCTGCGCCGGACCGTGGATTTGTCTCTTCGGGCCACTGGGGAGACGGCCTACTCTGTCGGAGAGACACTTATGCCTTAATTTGACAGCTATGAAGGATAGGGACAAATTTGTCTTGCTGGACGCTCCTCTGTCCCCTTCGGGCTTGTTCGGCAATGCCGTAAAAAGCGTTGTCGACAAGTTCCAGGAGGCTGCTCGACAGCAGGCGGCGTTCAGTAAATTTCTTCCCCGCCGCCCTCCACGTGAGAACGCCAGTCAAGCGCGGTCTCAAAGCTCCTCACACAGGGTCGCTCAGAAACAAAGTGTCGCTACCCGTCTTCCTCCGGTAGACCCCGGAAGGTCGGGCCGACAAGTTCAAATCCATGCCGCTGGTAGAAGGGGTGATTTGAGGGTTGTCCTGAATGCCAAGGAGGCAAAGACTAAGCGACCCTGACGCCAAGCCGCAACAAGGTGGTGTCTCCCAGGAGCAGCTCCAGAGTCAGCCCGCCATGGGAAAACAAACCCCCTCTAAGGAGGGTCCTAGAGCAATCCACTCGGGTTTCCGGAATAAGCCCCGGCTCAGTGGTGGATATGTTCACAGTACCAGAGACCAGCCCCGGGAGGCTGGTTCCCTTAGTAGAATTCACGGGCTGCGTGGTCACGACTACCCGGTATCTCTCAGTGGGTCCTGCGCACGGTAACCTCCGGGTATGCCTTTCAGTTCGGGGTGTCACCACCACGGTTCTCGGGGGACCATCGAGTATGTACCCGTCGCGAACAGCAAGTCCGGGTTTTACAACCGGTACTTCTCTGTTCCAAGGGAGGATGGAGGGTTGCGGCTCATTTGGGATTTGCGTCTCTTAAGTCACAGTTAGGCGTCTAAAATTCAAAATGAATGAGATATGACGCTCAAGCAGACCGTAGTACGGATCAGGTATAACTGGTCCGGCACGGTCGACATCAGAAACGTATATTCCCTCGTCTCCATCCTTCCAAAGTGGGAAGTTCCTGTGGTTCACCTTCAGGGGGGAAGGCGTACCAGTATTGGTGCTTCCTTTTCGGTCTGGCGCTCTCGCCCCGCACGTTCACCTAGGAGGGGACGCTGCTCTAAGCTCCGCTGCACTTGCAAGGGACTATCGTGTCCGAAACTATGTCGACGACTATGGCTTACCCTGGCCGAGTCGCCGCAGTTAGCAGCACAACATCGAGATGCTGTGCCCGCACATAAAGGAGCTGGGGTTAAGGCTAAACACCAAGAAGAGTGTACTTTCTCCAACACAGAGATCCACTTTCTTGGGAGTCATTTGGGACTCAGTTGCCATGTCTGCTCGGCTCTCCCCCGAGCGCATCCAGGCTGTTCGTTTAGCCGTTAAGAGCATCAAGCTGGGCCAGCCACTCATAGCTAAAGACCAGGGGTTCTCCCTGAGGGGTACTCACTTCGCAATCAAGGTCACGGGGCGATGCCCACGCACCCTGAGCATGCGCAAGAACTCTTGGTTCTTGTCTCACGATTAAGCGACAAGTGACATCCTTAAGGCTGAACACCAAGAAGAGTGTACTTTCTCCCACGCGGAGAACCACTTTCTTGGGAGTCATTTGGGACTCAGTGGCCATGTCTGCTCGGCTCTTTCCCGAGCACATCCAGGCCTTTCGTTTAGCCGTTAAGGACGAGTGGCACTCTTAGGGCTGAACACCAGGAAGAGTGTACTTTCTCCCACGCTGAGAACCACTTTCTTGGGAGTCACTTTGGACTCAGTGGTCAGGCCTTTCGTTCAGCTGTCAAGAGTATCAAGGGACAGCCACTCACGTTGCAGCGGGGGCTGAAAACCAGGGGTTCTCCCCGAGGGCTGGAACTGTCCGGTCTCTCAGCCGAGGTTGTGGAGACCATCCTTCAGTCCAGAGCTCCCTCCACGGAAAGATTTGGGGCAGGGTTGTCCCCCTCCACCTTGAAGGTTTATGTGGCTGCCATAGCGGCTTGCCATGAACCTCTGGGTGGGGTATCCTTGGGCAGGGACCCCCCAGTCACTCGTTTCCTCCGTGGCCCCCTGCAGCGGTGGCTGAAAACCAGGGGTTCTCCCCGAGGGCTAGAACTCTTGGTCCCCTTCTTATCTGGAGCAGATTGGGGACAGATATGGCAGGGCACAGGTTTACCTGTTTGCCTCCGTAAGAATTTCTCTGCCCTCTGTGGCTTTCGTTTAAAACATCCAGCGCCTCTGGGGCGGGATGCCATGGTACAGGTGTGACCGAGGCTACGCCTGTACATTTTTCCCCCTATCACTCTGCTCCTGGGAGTTCTGGCCCAGGCGGAGGGTTGCTGACCCCTGCCCAGAGCTAATGTAGCTGTGGTCTGGCCCCTTAGGGGGTCCAGCTCATAGAAACCGGTCTCTCAGCCGAGGTTGTGGAGACCAGCCTTCAGTCCAGAGCTCCCTCCACGAGGAAACTCTACGCCTTGAAGTAGAAACTCTTCACGTCCTGGTGTAGTGAAAGGCAGGTGAACCCAGTAACCTGTCAGGTTGGCAAAGTGCTGTAGTTCCTGCAAGAAAGATTTGCGGCAGGGCTGTCCCCCTCCACCTTGAAGGTTTATGTGGCTGCCACAGCGGCTTGTCATGTACCTCTGGGTAGGGTATCCTTGGGCAGGGACCCCCTAGTTACTCGTTTCCTCCGTGGCACACTAAGGCTGAGACCTGCGGCACAGACCAGGGTGCCTGCCTGGGACTTGTCTGTGGTACTCCAAGGCCTGTCCCAGGCACCCTTTGAACCTTAGAGGAGCTTTCAGCTTCTCTCTCTTAACACCCTTCTTTTGCTGGCTATTGCCTCTCATAAGAGGGTCGGGGATCTTCAGACCCTCTCGGTGGCTCCCTCATGCCTCGAGTTCGGCCCGGGATGGGAAAAAACGTTCTCCACCCGAGGTCAGGCTATGTCCCCAAGGTTCCCACTAATGTGGCTCGGTCTGTCACGCTGCAGGCCTTCTGCCCTCCCCCCATTTGGCGATCATGAGTAGGAGCAAGAACAAGGTCTGTCCAGTGCGAGCACTGGACGCTTACGTCCCAAGACTGCCACTTGGCGTAGGTTGGACCAACTGTTCGTTTGCTTTGGGGCTCCTGAGGGGGCTCCAGCTTCTAAGCAAACCCTAAGCAGGTGGATAGTCGAGGCTATCTGTCTAGCTTACGAGTCGGCCGGACATGCTTCTCTTCTGAGGGTCCGAGCCCACTCCACTCGGAGCATGGCGGCATCCAAGGCTCTCCTCTCCGGAGTTTCCTTGCCTGATGTTTGTGCTGCGGCTGGCTGGTCTTCGTCGCACACTTTATGAGGTTTTACCAATTGGACCTCGATGCCGCCCCAGGAACCAGGGTGCTCTCTCAGTGAGCTGGGACACACCCGGATGCCGGCGTCGCTGAGGTGGCGTTGGTATAGCGTTCCCCTAGCGCTTTGACGCAGCTCAAGTTCCCTGAAAGGGAACGTCTCGGGTTACGAATGTACGAGACGCTCCGTCTTTGCCTCAGCTCCTTGCGCCTCCGTGCCCGCTTCAGACATTCATGCTGACGCGTCCGGGTTTCAGACGCTTTTTATGCTCTTCCTCATGACGTCACTGGCACGTGCCGGCAGTGACGCATTCACACGCATTCGTCTCTCATTGGTTGCACAGATCTTCACGTGACTGAAGCAAGGCTATTTCCCCTAGCGCTTTGATGCAGCGTCTCGTTCCCCTCAGGGAACCAGGGTTACATTCGTAACCCGAGACGTTCTGAGGGATTTGAGAGAGAGCTCGTAAGCAGAGATAGTTTTGATTCTTCTGTTATGTACGGCGTGGGTTGAAGCCAGAACCGCAATCCGATAGTTCTCAATAAAATCTCTGAATGAGAAGGAACCTGTCTGGTTATTAAAAGAAACAACGCTACAATGTAGTGAAATATATAAGCAGTAGTCCCACCCCCCCTCCCCTCTCCTCTCGTCTCGATCATGCCAGCAGTGAAGAGGTAAAGTTACAGTAAATAGTTAATAATGACAGTTAAACTCTAAAAATACTTCATTAGTATTTATATGAGATCTTAATGGTTATAATTTTAAATGTAATTAATAGGTTAAAACTAAAAAAATATTTAAAATGGGCATTTATGGCCGTGTGGAACGAATCAAGTGATTTTTAGTGCGTTCTTATGGGGGAAATTGTTTTGGTGTACGAGCATTTTGGTTTACGAGCTCGCTCTTGGAACGAATTAAACTCGTAAACCGAGGTATTACTGTATATATATATATATATATATATATATATATATAAAAACATTAAATCAAATTTAAAAAACAATCCTGTTGCTTCTAAAATCCTGTAGTCTTTCTCAAATACATTTTTAAAACTGTTGTAGAAAACACAGATGATCTCTGAAGTAATGAAAATGTCACATTTATTTTGAATATCTATAATATGTTGAATACATATCCTTTCATTAAATTTTAAATTTCATTTCATTAAAAAACTTTAATTCTGCTGTTTTAATTCTTAAAATATAGATTACTTACTGTCAAATTTCTCATTTAACATTGCTCCTTACCAAATAAGCCCCAAATGACAGCCCACAGCACACACACACACAAAAAAAGAAAAAGTTCAAAGTACAAAGTTTATTTTTAGCCTGGCTCACTTAAACTTGATTTGCTAATGATATCAATTCTACAGAGAATAATTTTGACTTCTTTTAAATACTATGACAATGTCTTTACACACATGCTTATTATAAAGCAGCATAACTATTGATTTAAAAGTACTTTGTCTCAGTGGTGCCCTTTTAAAAGCCTGCGATCAGTATTTGGACTGTGAACTTGAGTGAGAGCAATAGAGAGTTAACATGAGGCAATGAGAGGGAGGGAGTGCATAAACTCAAAAGGAATTCATTCTGTTGAATTTTGTGAACAATAATAGAATGCAACATGCACAGGCAAATGTCTCAATAATAATTTGGTACGATTAGATCATACGCATCTTCTCATACACAGTTTTAATCCCAGCCTATCTCTTTTTCCACCACATTTTTTTCAGACAGACATGGTTGTGGGTCATTGTGTGGTGCCATTTTCTCAGGAAATGCATAAAAGCATTTTAGAAAAAAATGTATGGCAACATGCAGTCTGAATAGAGTTTCATTTTTACAAACTCTCCACTGAAGCATGTGACGCACTGATATCTAACGATAAAAAATATGGAGAGTGAATATCAGAACAACTGCAAACAATGTTTCAACGTTTAAGAACGTTAGAGAATTAAAAAGGTAGTCTGCAGGACTCCACAAAGGGTAAACAGTCTTTGTGTCTCATTACAAACTCAATCCAAAAGAGGAGGCTGTCTAAATGTATAGCTGGTATGTCTCTGTGCAGATGAGGTCTCTTTATACTCACTCTGATACAACAAACCCAATTGAAGGCAAGCCTGCAAAAAAGCATAACGTCTGACCCTAAAGGAGGGAGACAAGAGGGTGTTTTTTCATGGATGTGAAAGGAGGACAGGCTTCACACTGAATAAACCACTTGTGTGAGGAAATAGCTTATGACTTGATGAAGTCACTGCTACTCTACACCATATTTGCTCTTAAACATTTTTTTTGGTTTTGATTGATCTATTTTTAGAGTTTTTATTGAAAAAAAAGTTTTGTAAGATAAGTCACAGACAATTGCAATTGTATGAATTCAGTTTATGGCACTTTTCATTCATTTCTGTATCACAACTCTGAAATAAATTCTTCAGTGTTGTCAAGGCTGTGAATATCAAGGCACACGTGATCCAAGTTAGTCCTTACACATTCTCCAATGGTAGCGCCACAGACCCTCAAATCTCCCAATAATAAGACCATCTCTGGTTGCATGGCTCATTGACTGCTATGTATGGCCATTTTCAATGTGCTGTTATCTGGTCTTGTAGTTAAAGAAGACCAATCCTAACCACTGGAATACCATGGTACAAATCTTCCTGAAACCATAGGTCCCACCATGTGTAATACATGGTTTTAAAAGGTCTTTGGATGCCCTCGAAGATCGTTCTGTGGAATCCAGACAACCAGTAATGTGTTGTTGTCCCCCATGTGTAGATCTCTAAATCCCCTTTTTGAAGCCAGGCAAAAGCAGTAGCTATTTCTTATGTTACATCACCAGGTAGGACCCTGCCCCTAAAGACGTGTAATGACTGTATTGTCTCCAGAACTTTTCATAGAGTACTCCACATCATGTAGAAGGGCCTTCACTCGTTTGCAATGGAAGCCATCAATGTATATTATATTTGTCATTGCTGGACATGGGAATTTAAAAACAAAATCAACCCCCCTAAACCATATATCAGCCCCCTGGAGAAGTTCATGAAAACGCACATGTATGAAAACATAGTGTTTGGTACTGTGTAAAATTAAAATGTCTGTACACGCAACTGTTGTTCTGGGCTTGTGGTAATAAAACTTTTTTTTTCAGTAGTTTCTCAATCTGTCTGTTCTAGCAGTTATGGCAGCCTCTGACAGCACAAATTTAGAGTCTGTGCTGTTCATATTATTGCGGTACAATAATTTCTGCTGATTATCCATCAAAACAATAGATAACCAGATTTAGCCAGAAACAAGATGTCAGTGCAATGCAGTGGTCCAGCGGTCTGGGTGGTCCTAAGTCTGGTGATCCCTGTCACGGCCACAGAGTCCTCTCCTTGCTTTCTCGTCTCAGCCAGAAAGTCCATCATGGTCACTGTGATGGCCCTAGCGGCAGCCACACAAAAGTGGTAATGTGAACATCGCATGCAAATACATTAACTGTAGGTACGTGCTCACTTGTGTTTTGTTTGTAATCATTTCATGATTTGATAGTATTAGTTTATTCTTTGTTGGTTAAGTGTTTTACATCTTTAGTTGCGTTGTATCTATTGTTTATTCATTTCTTTTTTGAGTTTAAGTAACAAGGAGGCTACTGTTTGGCAGGCATAGCATCCTGGGGTGACAGACATTGGAGTCCGGGCGGGAACAGAAGATTTAAGTTGTTGGTTCCGTCTGGATCTACTATGTGCTGGGATTTCCCAGGGGAGGAAGAAAAATGTTTGTCTTTGTAAATCGATTTCTTAGGTTGTACATTTTATAGTATTTCATTACATTTTCTTTCTTTATGTTGGATTTGGTATATTTATATGTTGGGTTTAATTGTGATTTGTTTAGTATTGTGTAGGATGTAAAGTTATTTTGTTTCCCCCTTTTTGTGTTGTTATGGGCCCATCTTTCCATAAGTTGTTACTTTGTTTAGAGTGGTAGCTGTAATGGAAATTTTATTTCTTATGTACTTATTAATCCTCATCCTTAGAAGAAGGCAAGCTTATCAAATATAACTGGATGTTCTGTTTCGGTTGTGTGTTGCTAACAAGCACAGATCCAACTGTACCAAGCACACGGAGAATACATTTTGTGTTTAGTCGCCAAGAGTAACGAGCTGATCTGAGAAGAAGCAAAGAAAACTGTATAAAAAGTAATGAAACTTTATGCACTTTGCCTTCACATGCTTGGACATTGTCTGTGTGTGTGAATGCCTTTCTTGCAAGAAATAAAGCTTTAAGATTGTTATGCCTTTCGAGAATCTCACTTGTGCTTCATTGATAAACATTTAGGAAAATAATTTCCACCACGACGAGGTGACAAGGCGACGAGGGATGGGATTGCAAAGCCGATGACTGCCGTGAGAAGAACAATCGATTGGCCATCCCAAGACAAGATCTGTGGCTCTAACCCCCATTATTAAGGGAAGGATTATTGTCTGTACCCTCACGACAGCCTGGGCAGACGCAATCCTGGAAAAAGAACTGACCAATATTCAAGTACAATGCGGTGAGAGATTTTGTCTCTACTAACAATCCAGTTAATTAGTCTAATTAGTAATAGTAATAGTAACTAATTAGTCTTACTCAGTTAATCTCATGGTTTTGTTTTTGTTTTTGTTTGTTATGTTGTAAGTTACTTTGTTTGGGCACTAACAAATGCCTTTTTTGTTAAGTAAAAGCTGGTGTTCCTTGTGCTGATTCTTTGGTCCCTCACAGCCAGTCCCTCTTCTTTAACACAACCATAGTAGCCCTCGTCCACCACCCCTCTTTTGTCTTGGCCATGGAGGCCTTCCTTCTTGTCAGGTCCATAGAGTCCCTCTTCTTTGTCATGAAAAGTAGTCCTAGGCAGTTTTTAAGTAACATTTTTGTTGCCCTAACCCAGGGGTTGGAACCTATGGCTCTTTTGATGACTGCATATGGCTCTTTTGACGCCCCCCCCCCCGTCGACAGATCGATCGGTCCACTACTTCCGCGTTCGGAGGACAGGAAGATCGCGCCGGCGCACCACCCCAACGACAGATCGATCACTCCTCTACTTCCGCGTTTGGAAGAGACAGGCAGATCGTGCCGGTACATCATGTATGTATGTATGTATGTATGTAGGATTTGGTTTATGGGAGAATTAGAGGGACTCTTGTGTTTGCAAATAACTTTTATTATGATGGGCCAGCTCATGAGGAGAGGAGAAAGGCGGCCATTTTGGAGAGGTTTTTTGAGTGATCATTTGGCATAAGGTTTTTGGATAATCTATACATTGTGGGACCTTAAAACCAGTGGATTATACCTTTTTCGTAGTGATGTCCAAATGAAGCAATGAACCAGTATTGAACCACTTCATCAATTGTTTTGAAAATGGGTTATTCATTCAAAGCTTTGTTTCAGTGAAATCTACTGGCAAAATTGTAGATAGCAAAATAATGTCAGTATGAGTGTAACTAGGTTTGTGTAAATGATGTAAATAAACTTTGATTTATTGGTTGATTCTATTAGCGTATTATTCTATTATCTACTGTGGAATTCCTCTGAGTTCTTGCCATGGTTGCTTGCTCATCAAGGCTTTTCCAAATGTTAAAAGCTGAAAGACAGAAGCAAAAACTGTTATGTGATATCACGTTAGTGTAATCCCTCTAATTTGCCCTCTGGCCTTGGTCCATCATGGCCTACTAATCCCCCCTCCCCCCCATACTCTAATTGGCTTCATCACTCTGTCTCCTCTCCATCAATAAGCTGGTGTGTGGTGAGCGTTCTGACGCAATATGGCTGCCGTCGCATCATCCAGGTGGATGCTACACATTGGTGGTGGTTGAGGAGATTCCCCCCTACTATGTGAAGCGCTTTGAGCTCTGGAAAAGCGCTATATAAATTTAACATTTCTTCTTCTTCTTCTAATGTTTAATAAATCATTATGTAGAAGAATGTGTATAATAAATATAGCCTACCATGATCTGTGTTCTCCTGCATGCCCTCATGCTTGGCTTTGAAGTGCCTCAGCATTGCTGACTTATTATTATTACACGCCAATTGCTGTGAACACAACAAGCACTGGACCTGTGTAAACAGCAATATGCAAACAAACGAATTATTACATACATCACTATAATGCTACTTAATATTGACTTCACATACATCATGGAACCTATTGTACCAACAGTAATGACAATATTAGCCACTTATGTAACTTTGCTTAAGTTACCTGGCCTAAGCCAAGCGCAGTAGGATAACCAAGGTATAATAAAGCACCTACCTTATTAGGACTGATCAGATGAAAATGTTCCCATTGGAGAATGGGTTCCCTTTCTGGGAACTCGAGCCGTGTCGAAGCACTAGGGGAAATAGCCTTGCGTGAGTCACGTGAAGATCTGTGCAACCAATGAGAAACGAACGCGTGTGAATGCGTCACTGCCGGCCGTAGCCGGTGACGTCATGAGGAAGAGCATAAAGGCGCGTCTGAAACCGGGGCGCGTCAGCTCTGAATGCCTTCAGCGTGCTGTGTCTGTGCGAGAGTGGTTTTTGAGACTGTGATAGCTTAAAAAATCAGAGAATGAGTGTGAAAAGTGTGGCGAGAGATGAACAGAGTTTCAGACCGTGTGTTTATCCCTGTCCTCGTTTTATAACGGGCAGGGATACACACGTTATGTGTGTTATCTGTTTAGGAGTGGAACATGCACGGTCGGCACTTGAGGGGGCCAGCTGTAAAGACTGTGAGCAGTTTTCCCTGCATGTTCTCCGCTCCCGCCTGGCGGTCTGTAACGAGGCCGCCCAGGCTAGTGTTCCCCGGGGTTCGGGACCTGCAGCAGCTGAGGCTTTGCGGCGCTCCCAGTCCTGGGGTTCACAAATGGATCTCGCTGAGGTCGCTGGGGTGGGCCCGTCCTTACCTCAGCCCTCACGAGATCAAACGGGTTCCAGTCGCGGGCACTCTTCGGGAGATGTTCGTGCTGTAACTCCAACACTAGCTTTGTCGAGTTCCGATAGTGAGATGGACTTAGCTAGTGTTGACCCGGCTGGGGAGGTTTCGCCACTCTCCTCGCCGGCATTTGAAGAGCTAGTTGAGGTTGTGGCGCGAGCTGTCTCTCGTCTGGATATTGAATGGCCGGCGGAGACCAGGAGCGCTCGTCCTAAAAGAAGTATGTTAGACGAGCATTATCTGCCGGCTCGCGTCACTCCCCCGCGCCGAGCTATGCCTTTCCTACCCGATTTGCATGCCGAGGTGTCCAGATCGTGGGAAAAGCCAGCCTCTGAGAGAGTTCATACACGGAACAGTCCGATGTATACGAATCTCGTAGGGGCTCAAAGTCATTGCTATGGGGGGATGCAGATGGTGGACGAGGCGCTTGCGAGTTACCTTGTGCCCCAATCTGCATCCTCCATTAAAGCTCTGGCGCTCCCCTCCAAGCCGATGCGCGTCACGTCGTCTTTGGTGGGGAAAGCTTACTCAGCCTCTAGTCAGGCCGCAGCGTGCCTGCACACCACGGCTCTGCTGCAGGCTTATCAGGCTGAGTTGCTTGGGGACCTCAACGAGGGTGGCGGTATCGGTCCGGAGGCAGTGGCAGAGCTGCGCCGGACCGTGGATCTGTCTCTCCGGGCCACTAGGGAGATGGCCTACTCTGTCGGCCGCTCCATGGCAGCTCTGGTGGCTACGGAGAGACATCTATGGCTCAATTTGTCATCCATTAAAGATAGGGACAAATTTGTTTTGCTGGACGCCCCTCTGTCCCCTTCGGGCTTGTTCGGCGACGCCGTAAAAAGCGTCGTCGATAAGTTTCAGGAGGCTGCACGACAGCAGGTGGCGTTCAGTAAAGTTATTCCCCGCCGCCCTCCACGTGAGACCGCCAGTCAAGCGCGGGCTCAGAGCTCTTCACACAGGGCCGCTCAAAAACGAAGTGTCGCCACCCGTCTCCCTCCGGTGAACCCCGGGGGGTCGGGCCGACAGGCTCAAGCGTCTGGCAAAAGGGGCGATCTGAGGGTTGTCCTGAGCGCTAAGAAGGCTAAGAGCAAGCGGCCCTGACGCCAAGCCGCAACAAGGTGGTGTATCCCTGGAGCAGCTGATCAGTCAGCCCGCCATGGGAAAACCACCCCCTCCGAGGAGGGTCCTAGAGCAGTCCACCCGGGAATCCGGAAATCCCGGCCCAGTGGTGGACATGCTATTAGCACCAGAGGCCAGCCCCGGGAGGCTGGTTCCCCTAGTAGAGTTCCGGGATGCGTGGTCACGGCTACCCGGTATCTCTCAGTGGGTCCTGCGCACGGTCACCTTAGGGTACGCCATTCAGTTCGGGGTTTCACCACCCCGGTTCTCGGGGGTCCTACAGTCAGCTGTAGGCCCTCAGCAGGCTCTGGTCATGGAACAAGAAGTAGACACTTTGCTGGCGAAAGGGGCCATCGAGCATGTGCCCCTCGCAGAGAGCAAGTCCGGGTTCTACAGCCGGTACTTCATAGTTCCCAAGAAGGATGGAGGGTTGCGGCCCATTCTGGATTTACGTCTCTTGAATCGTGCGGTCAAGCGTCTAAAGTTCAAAATGCTAACGCTCAAACAGATCGTAGTGCAGATCAGATCCGAGGATTGGTTTGTCACAGTCGACCTCAAGGACGCATATTTCCATGTCTCCATCCTTCCGCAACACAGGAAGTTCCTGAGGTTCGCCTTTGGGGGAAAGGCGTACCAGTATCGGGTGCTTCCTTTCGGCCTAGCGCTCTCACCCCGCACGTTCACGAAAGTCGTGGACGCTGCTCTAGCTCCCCTGCGGTTACGGGGCATCCGTGTCTTAAACTATATAGACGACTGGCTTATTCTGGCCCAGTCGCCGCAGTTGGCGGAGCAACATCGAGATGTAGTGCTCGCACACATAAAGGAGCTGGGGTTGAGGCTGAACGCCAAGAAGAGTGTCCTTTCTCCTGCTCAGAGAACCACCTTCTTGGGAGTCGTCTGGGACTCAGTGGCGATGTCGGCTCGGCTTTCCCCCGGGCGCATCCAAGCTATCTGTTCAGCCGTCAAGAGCATCAAGTTAGGCCAGCCACTCACGGTCAGACACTTTCAGAGGGTGTTAGGGCTCATGGCAGCGGCATCCAGCGTCATCCCGCTGGGCCTGCTGCACATGAGGCCCCTGCAGTGGTGGCTAAAGACCAAGGGGTATTCCCCGAAAGGGAACCCGCTTCGCATTATCAAGGTCACGGGGCGATGCCTACGTGCCTTGAGTATGTGGAAGAATCCTTGGTTTCTGTCTCATGGCCCAATGCTAGGAGCTCTGGCTCGGAGAGTCTCTCTCTCGACAGATGCCTCCCTCTCGGGCTGGGGGGCGGTCTTGAGAGACCGCTCCTCACAAGGTCTATGGAACAGTCGGCACCAGACCTGGCACATAAACATGTTAGAGTTACTGGCGATCCGCAAAGCTCTCTGTGCGTTCCTACCGGACCTTCGCGACCACCATGTCACTGTTTTCACCGACAGTATGACTGCGGTTGCATATATCAATCATCAGGGGGGTCTGCGTTCGCGACCACTTTACAAGATGGCGCGACAGATCCTCCTCTGGCACAGGTCGACCTGTTTGCCTCGGTAGAAAACTCCCATTGCCCTCTGTGGTTTTCACTCACACATCCAGCGCCTCTGGGGCGGGATGCCGTGACACAGGCGTGGCCGAGGTTACGCCTGTACGCTTTTCCCCCGATCGCTCTGCTCCCGGGAGTTCTGGCCAAGATTCGCCGGGACAAGGTCCGTCTCACGCTAGTGGCCCCCCACTGGCCGTCCAGAATATGGTTCGCGGACCTTGTGTCCCTCCTCGACGGGGTCCCCTGGGAGATCCCGATCAGGAGGGACCTTCTGTCCCAGGCGGAGGGTTGCATTCTTCACCCGCAACCAGAGCTGTTGAAACTGTGGGTCTGGCCCCTGAGGGGGCCCAGCTCATAGATGCCGGTCTCTCAGCCGAGGTTGTTGAGACCATCCTTCAGTCCAGAGCTCCCTCCACGAGGAAACTCTACGCCCTGAAGTGGAAGCTCTTCACTTCTTGGTGTAGTGAAAGGCAGGTGAACCCAGTAACCTGTCAAGTTGGCAAAGTACTGGAGTTCCTGCAAGAAAGATTTGTGGCAGGGCTGTCCCCCTCCACCTTGAAGGTCTACGTGGCTGCTATAGCGGCTTGCCACGTACCTCTGGGTGGGGTATCCCTGGGCAGGGACCCCCTAGTCACTCGTTTCCTCCGTGGTACACTAAGGCCTTCTGCCCTCCCCCATTTGACGATCATGAGCAGGA
Organism: Rhodeus uyekii; assembly: GCA_037043235.1. Lineage (NCBI taxonomy): Eukaryota > Metazoa > Chordata > Actinopteri > Cypriniformes > Acheilognathidae > Rhodeus > Rhodeus uyekii. The sequence continues at coordinate 7,222,667 of JAWRVZ010000009.1, forward strand.
GCACAAGAACAAGGTCTGTCCAGTGCGAGCTCTGGACGCTTACGTTCTCAAGACTGCCACTTGGCGTAAGTCGGACCAACTGTTCGTTTGCTTTGGGGCTCCCGAGGGGGCTCCAGCTTCCAAGCAAACTCTAAGCAGGTGGATAGTCGAGGCTATCTGTCTAGCTTACGAGTCGGCCGGTCATGCTTCTCCTTTGAGTGTCCGAGCCCACTCCACTAGGAGCATGGCGGCATCCAAGGCTCTCCTCTCCGGAGTCTCCTTGTCTGATGTTTGTGCTGCGGCTGGCTGGTCCTCACCGCACACATTCATGAGGTTCTACCAGCTAGACCTCGATGCCGCCCCGGGAACCAGGGTGCTCTCTCAGTGAGCTGGGACACACCCGGATGCTGACGTCGCTGAGGTGGCGTTGGCATAGCGTTCCCCTAGTGCTTCGACACAGCTCGAGTTCCCAGAAAGGGAACGTCTCGGGTTACGTATGTAACCCTGGTTCCCTGAGGGGAACGAGACGCTGTGTCTTTGCCTCAGCTCCTGGCGCCTCCGGGCCCGCTTCAGGCATTCATGGCTGACGCGCCCCGGTTTCAGACGCGCCTTTATGCTCTTCCTCATGACGTCACCGGCTACGGCCGGCAGTGACGCATTCACACGCGTTCGTTTCTCATTGGTTGCACAGATCTTCACGTGACTCACGCAAGGCTATTTCCCCTAGTGCTTCGACACAGCGTCTCGTTCCCCTCAGGGAACCAGGGTTACATACGTAACCCGAGACGTTCTCTTCCTAGCTGGTTCCATGATGGTGATCAAACAAATGCAGTGATTACAACAATGCAATCTCCTACTACAATAAACCCACATCTTGTGCATCATTTTGGGCATCTATGTGGTCATATTACACGCCAAAAAAGAATTAACAACTGGTGTTCTGTTTGTAATTTATTCTAAGCAAATAAGTAAAAAGTAAGCAATACACATGAATTCTCCCTTTGGTAATGATTTTACCCTTTTGTCAGAGTTATAATTGTTACAATACATTTGCATCTAGTTTTTAAAGGTAATGTATTTTCTACTTCTTTTGTTAGTTATTTCACTGGAATCCTCCCCTTATGAGATGTTGCTCCCTTGTTAAAATAAATAAATGACTTTAATTTACCTTTAGTTTTTGGCTCCCATTTCTGGCACAGAGGACTGAAATGTAAGTTTTATGCTCTAATCACTGAACACATACAGAACACTTTTGATAGAGGTTGTGCTATTCATCTTGAGGATGGCGCTCTTGACTGACAGGCTTTAAGTACACATGACACGAATATAAAGCTATCTCAGAATTTGCTTAATTGCTTCTGAATGTTGTTTTAGAACGCTACAAGTTGCGGAGGAATTCCAGTGAGGAAAATAATGTCCCGTCTATTCTCATAACCATCATAAAACAGATACAACAGAACATAGGCGGAGGGTGAACCAACTCCAGGGTAAGACAGAATATGTGCCTCCCCTTGATGCATTGAAATAGATTTCCTACCACCTAAAACCGTCGACTGACACTCACCCAATAGAGTATCCAAAACAGGAAAGTAGAGCTTTTGGGCCCATTTCTCTTTCATGCTTTGTGTGATATTTGTTTGATATCCTCATTCTCCTAAGGGAACTGGTGACAAGACCGGAAATCCAGTGTAGCAATTCATTTCACAGTTCGCTTATGTGTGCAGATGCATTCATCATCCATCGCTGACTGGAATGTCAAGTGAATTTGTGATGAAGACGAGCAAACCAGCTCGCCTTCGGGGATAAGGGTGAGTCCGTAAGGGATGTAAAAAAAGAATGGCGCACTCGTAGAAGCTCTGAACTTAAGATGAAATTTATTGACAGTGCCCAAAAGGATAATCCACAGTGAAAGAATATATAAAAGTGCCACAAAATAACCAAACAAAAAAATCCTAAAAGTATCAAAGAAACAACAAAAAGGGAAAACAAACCAGAAAATGCTTAAACAGAATATCCACAATATAACTGTTGGGAGGTTTTGCTGAGGCACCACAGTAGCACTCTTTGACTTGGTTAAGAACTTAACAAGCACTGGTTTTTGGTTTGGCCTTGGCTTTTATAGGCCAAACTCCACCCCTTTGGGCCATACCATTCATAGGTAAGCATTTAAATTAAACATCAATGAAAGTACCACATTTAACATTTTATAAATCAACTAATAATAATAATCATAATCATCATCTCCACACTTAAACACATAATTAATTAAACACATAATACACTTATAACCATTATTGGCATTTACATAAACACAGAAACCCCCATTCACACTAGACAATGGTTTCGTCAGCTTCCGGTTGTTTCTCACCGGCACTACTTTGGCCGTGACGTCATAAGCGCCCTCCGACTGATCGCTCGGTTTGTCACTGTAACTTTTCCCGGGAAGACTGACTACGCCCACACAGACAAACAACACAGACTACAAACTAATAAACAGTGCAGTGTAAATGTATGAAATGACCGGGAAATGGATATGGAAAGGAGAAGTAGGAAATGGGTGAATGTCCATGTGCAATCAGAGTTGCGTGTGCACCCGCTCCTATGATAGCGGCAACGAGATCGGGATGAATGAGGTTAGTGTGCGTGTGTGTGCGCGTGCGTGCGTGCATGTGTTAGTGCTGCTTCCCCAGCGGGGTAGCTAATGTGACTTTATCACAGAATTACTTGTTTCAATCTCAATGCACAATTCTTCCCACATTTCAGTGGTCCTCATGCTCTCAATGCCCTTTATTTTAGATTCCATGACACTTGAGGCTTGCAATAGTGTTGTGTCTTTCTTTTGTGGTGCCTTGTGTGCAACATAGATCATAGTAAAAACATGGTGAAATACCACATTGACACACAGAATGTGGGCTTCTTGAAATGGCTTAAGACACCGGATGTCTCAACAAATCTGCGATGAGGTGACACAGAGAGCTCGGAAAGAGTGGAGAGGATGGCTATTAGAGTTGAGCCGGATACTCGGCTGAAACAAGTAATTGCAACTGCATGTGTTGTATGTGTTGCTCTGTTGTGTTTCATTGTTGCAAAACTTTGTCTTTATATAGTTTTTTGTTATCGTGATAAAAACCATTGATCTGAAGCTCGATGCTGTCATGTAAATAGTTTTCTAATCATCAATAAATATAACAATTTCTGATCAACCCATATCAATTGCATGATTAAAAATAACACCGGTTAAAGCCCTGTCCATTTCAAGACAGCCCACTTTCTGGTTAAATCCCGCCCACTTCCTGGTTAGGCCCCGCCCAGTCCGAGTACAGATACAGATAATCCATATGGTTAACAGATACAGATAATGTTGTACTCGCTCATCCCTAATGGCAATTATTGAAGTCTTCACAACTGTTATGTTTTTCCATCGACACACCCATCAGTTCAGCTTCAACCCCAAGTCAATAAATCCTAGAAACCTTACCTTTACCTTCAGCTTCTCGGTGTACCTCACACACAAGACCATTTGCTCCTCTCTAAAACAGCATGCTTCATCCACTAGAACAGTAAAAAAGAAACATTATCCTCGATGCCATGGATTATTTAGTCTTTGACTAAATAAGCAACTATTTCTAGAACTTCATTTTTTTTGTGTCAGGGCTCATTAGATTAAACGGGGCATTTATTTGAGCACAGAAAGCATCATCACGCCTGGCATACCAGTCAAGAAGTTCCCACAAATGGCAGAGGTTTCTCTCTCGTCGTGCCCTTTCAGTGCAAGTCCTTGTTTTCCTAAATAGAGCAATATGTCAACAATAGATGCTGTATATTCCCTTTGGCTTTGCAATGTGATCCTGTGAGATTCACTAAACAAGCAGCGATGGAACCAGAAGCTTTGGTTTGCTCAAACCCGTGCCAATTCTCAGTACACTGATGATTTGGTGCTCCGTCTGCGTGTATTGTGACTTTGCTAATATATTCTTCAAGTCACGTACTCCTTTGGCAATAAAAGCAGAATCTCTTTATGCACCTCTAGAATTGCACTGAATCACACAATCTACATGAAAAGCAAAATATTGCATCTGCCTCTCTGCTGTATGTAATGAATGCCTTGTAGTAGTGAGACAAAAATGACGAGTTCTGCTATCCAAACAATGTTTTTGGGTATTTGGGCAAGTAAGGTTGTGATGGTCCAGTGTCCTTTGTGCTCAAATATGTATGTGTGCTTCTTTTATTGCTAACACACTGAAATTGATATTCCCGTTCATAAGGCCTGCTGTAGCCGGACTCACCAGCTGTATCTCTGATACCTGTGAAGACAAGCTCTCTTCTAAGATTGTCAGATATTTGCACACACTTGAATTGGATGGGTAAGGATGGTTGTTGTTCAGATCATTGCAACATGAAGTCTTTATTTTTATGAAGCGGAGGCCTCAGTAGAGAATCCTCTCGTAACGAGAGGAAGCCTACAATGCCACGGCGAGGTGGATAGTCATAGAGAGCTCAGAGAGCGAAGAAGTGCCCTCTCAGACCCCAGGCAGTGAGAAGGAGGCTTAAGAGAAGCCGACGACTCGCAGAAGTGTCTGAGGGAGCATAGGGGAGCAGGGAAGGTACACCGCCGGATTCTCAGGGCCCTAACACTGCTCTATCGCTAGGGTCTAGTAAGCCGAGCACAGGGAACAGCAAGCAACGGTGCAGACCCTCCAAACCTGGGCGGCTGCCCAAGTTCACTCGTGAACCGGGACGGTGCACAGGACAATTACGGAGAAAGGACAATGGCCCTCCCAAGGGCTGTGTCAGCATGCTGTTATCACACTGTGCTCCAGGCCACTAGCGAGGAGACTCGGAGGGAGTCATACCCCAGCCACAGCTTGGGAAGGCAAAGGATACCGTGAGTTTACCTTACCTTAGTTGCTTACCTTAGTCAACATGCTCCTTCTTACGCCACAGGCGGGGCGAGGGGGCTCGACTTGAGCCGCCGACTCTAGAACACCCATGTAGCCCAGGCGGAGCTCAGGGGAATGGAGGCCTCGCCGAAAGGCAGCGGACTCTACTATTAAGAGGAAGCCTGACAACGTTCCCAGTGCTTATGAAGCCCTAGGGTGAAGTGCAGCAGCGTTACCACACCAACAGCGGAGACCTACAACTCCCCTCAGAGAGGAGGCCTGACGACACTTATAGCGGGCTCCATGGAGCGGAGGCCTCAGTAAAGAAGACTCTCATATTGAGAGGAGGCCTACTACGCCCTCTACAGGTTGAGCTCAGGAATGAAGGCCAAGCGCAACGGCCTCACCACACTCGGAACCCACAAAGAGGCCAAAGGGTGCCCACACTTGGGAAAGCCAGTCGAGCGGAGCTAACGGCAAGCAAGCAAGCACTATGACTCCTGGACACCACGAGTGGATGTCTACGACTCTGCTTTAAGAGGAGGCCTGACGACACTCTGGGAAGCAAGCAGATGTAGCCTCGGCCACAGCTGCCTCTAAGAAACCCCAATGGGTGCCGGGTGCACAACGGAGCATGGCCCCCAAAAAGGGGATAACTCTAAACGAGTGGAGGCCCTAGTGCCTAACTGCAGCATGGCTGGCTCAGGGAGCAAGGCTCAACGCTCCCAAATTTGCGAGAAAAAGTAGAGCGCTGTACTCCAGAGAATTTGTATGGGCTTCTGGCTTGGAAGACCTAGAGCCCGCAATGCCACGCAGACGCACCGCAGAACGGGGCGAATCTCAACACAGGGAAACGCCTGACAGAAGAAACTATGCAGGATAGTTTCCTAATTCCATTCGAAGAACGAAACTGTGGTTACAAGAGAGATCACCAACCGCTAAAGGCAAAGCTAAAAACTCACTTGAGTGAGCACTAATTGACGCGCACACCTGACGCCGTGGACCCGTCTCAAACGCCAGACCTCAGTACAGTAAAAGCAGACTACCAAGTAGTCTTAGTCTTAGTGCACGAGCAGCGGTACACGCTCTGAGGCCCTCTCGCTGATCCTCAGATCGGGAGGGGCCGGCCTCCTGCGCGGCCTGAGATTTGGACCAGGTCAGCCTGGTAAGCCTGCAGCACTGCCATAGTGTGCAAGGCCGCGCCAGCCTGACCCGCCGCTGAATACGACATTTCACGCAACGGTTGCAATGGCAGGGAGGGCGCCTTCAACGCAGATGCCTCACCCGCTGAGAGATAGCCCGCAAGCATCTCTTCAACCGGAGGCATACTAACGTAGCCATAACTCCTTGAGTCCTCCACATCAGCATAACTAGACTGAGTGGGAAAGATCCGCGTGGAATGTGGCTTCTCCCATGATCTCCGTACCTCAGTGTGGAGATCAGGGAGAAAAGGAAGGGCCGAACGAGGCTGACGTCTATGGCTCGCCAGGAACCGTTCATCTAACCGGCCACCAGGGGGGGTGGTCGGCTCCCGCTTCCACAGCAAATCAAGCCGCTCAGTGGCGCGCACCATAACCGACAGCAACTCGTCATACGCGGGGCAAGAGGGATGCGAAATCTCAGAGGATTCTTCGATATCCGCATCCTCCCGCCTATCTTCCTTGAGGAGGAAGAGAGTGACGCGCTTCCCTCGAGAAGCGTCATCCTCCGATGGCTGGGAAACACTAACCCTCTCCAGCCTCTCGGAGAGATCCATCTGCGAGCCCCAGGAGCGCCGGTTCCCGCCCGCCTCGGCTAAAGCAGAACCAGAACCCCAATGATGGCTTTCCCAATTTCCTCAAAAAAAGGGACAAACGCGAGTGCAACTTTCTCAGCGGGAAGCGATTACAATGCACGCACACAGCTCTCTCGAGAACCGAGCGTGCATGCTCTTCCTCAAGACACAAAACACACACATCGTGAGTGTCATCGGTTGTCAGAAAACGCTGACACGGATGAACACAGCGACGATAGTTGCGTTCCTAACTGCCCATCGTGACTAAATGATCACAGCAAACAAGCTTGTCTCCTGAAGATAAAAAGAGGATGACTTACTGTTCAGTTGCTCCTTTTATACCTGCAGCTGCACCCGTGTGGTGGTACATAGGCAGCTGCCGGCCATTGTCAAGTTCATTGCCGTGATTAGATGATTACTTCACACCTGTCACACCGAAGGTATTCCCCAAAGCGACCCCTAGGGGACGCAGCATAGAGTTCCCTTCGAAAGGGAACACCTTATTACAGCAGCACCTAATGTTGGATGGGTGTTTGTCACTGGGTTGCAAAACATAAAATAAAATATGTGGATTGAACGTGGCAGTACTTCTATATTACAAAAATCTAAAGAACCAAAACCGTCATGAATATCACTTTTGAACCCACAGGAATTGACCAACCAAGCTATACTAAATCCATACTAAAGCTATAAATACACAGAGATGATTAACGCAACTCATAATAGGTGTCTCACTAAATCATTAACTAAGACGACAAACATGGTAATCAAACCATAATCAAATATTAATCTAGAGCAGGGGTCGGCAACCCAAAATGTTGAAAGAGCCATATTGGACCATAAAAATAAAAAAAAACAAATATGTCTGGAGCCGCAAAAAATTAAAAGCCTTATATAAGCCTTATCATGAAGGCAACACATGCTGTATGTATCTATATAAGCTATATTTAGCCTACTATAAAAATGATTAGGTTGGCCATAAATACATAATGAGCATTTATGATTAAATGTTTATTTTCCCTGCAGTGCATTCTGTTGAGACTGTTCTGTTGTACGATGTCGCCTCAAGTTTAACTTCTTTACAATATTAATGAATTGTTTCATTGCTGTGATAAAATTAAAGAAATGCAATAAAGAAATCCGATTTTTTATGTCATTTTTATTTTGACGATTCGAGAAAAAAATGGAATGTGCATAACGTAATTGCCCCTTATTTGCCCCTTACATGCCCCTTATTTGGGCACTAAACAAGTGCAATAAAACGCAGCCTGCATTTATAAAAATAAAATCGCAGCCTTTTTAAAAGGTAAAGTATATAAACTCAAATTAATACAGTTTAAGTTTAGTTTTTGTGCAAATGCCAAACAAGTCAGTGCAAGGGTAAAACGCGAAAGTTTGAACTGTGAACGGTTTTCCACGTTTTATTATCTCCCAGGTTGCAATAAAACTTGCAGCAGTAGTGGAGTTTGGAGATGCAATCCACTTCTTAAATCTATTTTTTCGCTCCTCTAATTTCTCCAGAAGCAATGCAATCGCCCCTTTTTCTCTGTTTCCCAACTGGATACTTGGCTGCAAATGTAGCGTACCTTCCCTGGAAATGTCTTTCCACATTACTCTTTTTGTTATTTGACAACTTCTCGCTACGAAGCAAACATTCAGGCAATCCTTCCGCATTGGCAATTAATGCAAATGATTCGGTCCAAGAAACATTGAATCCTCTGTTCTCCACAGTAATTTTTCTCTTTTCCCCTTTGGGATTCATGGCCCATCACACAGCCGCCGGTAGTGATGGGACATATGAAGCGAGGCTCCGGAGCTCGTGTCGAGCAAAAAGGGGCGTTCCAGATGAAGCCCCGATTCGAGGCGTGTATCATTTCCGCGAAAATCACGTGACGATGACAAACGAGGCCTCGGTTTCTGTTGAATACGTCATTGCATCATTCTGAGTATCGCTTACGGATAAAGGTGGTTCAAAACCTCGCGCCTCTTGTGCAGTGTTGCCAGATTGAGCGGGTGCGGCGCGATCACGCATGCTGTCCGTGGGCGGAGCGATAGCGGAGCGAGCGCGGATAGCGGGACCGCTGCTACAAGTTACGTGCAGGGGATGAAAGAGCCGCAGCACAGGGGTGAAAGAGCCGCATGCGGCTCCGGAGCCGCGGGTTGCCGACCCCTGATCTAGAGGGAAAGCTGGAGCAAAGCTTTCATGCACAAAAACACAGAAAGCAGAACATAGCCCTGAAATTGTCTATGCACCTGAGTAGCAGTGCACGATTCGGGCCAATCAGCCAAGTTTGGAGTCTCTATGATTTTTGGTTTGGGCAGAACATACATTTAGGGCAGAAAAAAAGATGGTACCTTTTTTTTTTTTATAACACAATCACTAAAACTAAATAAAATTAACAAAAATAAAAAGGTATAATAGTATCTCAATAACACTACACACAGCGTATTTGTCTTGAGAATGTACGTAGTGAGAGCTTTCTTTTAGCTTTCCTGTTTAGTTCAGCTGTAGAGTGTCCACATACACCTCCACATCCATTATGTGTCTGTCTCCCTCTGGTGGTGTGATATTTTCCTGCTGATCTTCTTGGCCATGTTGATCATGTTAGGGCATGTTCCAGCTCTTATATTTTTCTTTGGTCAGATTTACCCTTGAGAGTCCTTATGTCCTGCCTTTGTCGTACATCTCATATGCAGGCTTAAACTTTGGATGCATGTTGACACTTTCTAGTTTAGAGAGAACTGAAGACAACTGCGGGGTGAGTTTTGTACTGTTTTCACTTTGTACATCTGTTGCTGATATTTATTTCTTGATTAGCTGGTTTGTATGTACCATATTACGATTGTGCATTGGGTGAAGACTATGGCCCTTTCTATGGCCCTTTCCTTTATCTGTCTTCACCAGAGTATAGGGTGAAGTCCTCTTCTTCTTTTTTTTTTACAAGACCATATAAGGATAGTGGAGGTTAGAAGTCACAAGGATTATGTGTGTGTATATATATATATATATATATATATATATATATATATACACACATACATATACAACTACAATTTGACACTGCAACATGATTTCATAGCCACAAATAATGTATCATTGTCTCTCTTGTAGACGAAGACTAGGAGTGACCCTCCCCAATAGACATTTAAAATTGATGCACCGTTTAAATTGCATTGTTGTTTTTGAAAAGGGAGATATGAATAAATTCCTCTAGTTTGCTTCAGTCTGTGAATTAATAATTACTTTCTTTCAGTTTTATAGTCCATAATTTCAAACGCTTGGGCCCTTTTTGTTTGTAAGCCAATTTTCGAAAAATATAACTAGATTATCGTGAGGCTTTACAGAATTAATGGTTTATAGGGTTTGACTACAATTGTATTAATGGAGAATGTGACCCTTAGTAACACTCAGTGACGATCACTAGTGGCAAAGTGACCAAACCACAAAAAACCCTCTCGTTCTCATGTTCGACAGGAGATGGCAGTATAGACTCAATAATAATAATAGTCCCGCTTCATCCCTCTATCTTCTGATCTCCAATCCTCATCTCATCCATCACCATATTTTTGTAAGTCTGTCAGCTTTATCTGTTTTGTTTTATTTTTACTTTTATCGTTTGTAATAGATAATTGCGCATTTAATTTTAATCATGTTATGAGAACCTTTTATACTTAATGTGAAAAAGATAGCAAATTATATATTGTGTTTTAGCAGGATATCCTGGAGGATTGAACTGTCAGCTCTTGTGAGCTTTGTGTATTAGAGACTGAAGTGTGCAGTGGAGCTGAAAAAGCCCAGTGTGGTTTGTGAGAGTGAGGGGCCTTCTGTGGGGAATACAGGAACAGACCATCTCAAATTTCATCCTCCCCTTCCTTCAATGCCACACTCTCCCCCTCCAAACAGTTGTATGTTCAGTGTTTTCAAATGGACCATATAGAGTTAATCCCAGTCACAGATACATGCCATAAGTAGGTCTATGTAATCAGAAAATGTGAAGCTAGAAGAGACAAATTGCTGTTTTCTGTTCACTTGAGTTGAGGACAGAGTGGCTGTGCAACACTATGCATATATGTGTGACACAAACGGCATTTTCATGTTTATGTGTGAGTTTTCATGAGAACACTGGTGTAATGAATGTTCAACCTGAGCACACACACAATGAGAGGAGGGCAGAAATTACCTCGGCACAGGGAGTCGCCGTCCTTTCGCACGTACACACTCTTTTTAGCCCTTTCTCTATTATTCTGTAAGAAGGTAAGAAGTGGCAAAGATCACGGGAGGCCCTTATAAAAACCTTCTCTGTAATTACCGAGAGGAGAAAACACAGCCACCCCATGTCTGACTTACTTCCATGCTCAAAACTCTCTGTATAGCTTTCTGTAAATCTGCCTTCTGTATTCAGTGGGAGTTTATTAAAAAAATTAAAATTTCAAATGAGATTTTTATAGACAGGTAAGACATTGTTTTTAAAATCTGCATGCTTTTTTTTTTTTTATTTTTTTTTTTGGCTGATTGGATAATTTAGCTACCAAAAAGTGTGAAGTACACTCAGCTGGAAATTACCACTGTAACAATGTTCGGGGAGGAAGGAGGCGGGAACCGGCAGACATTTAAAGAGACTTTAATGACTCAAATAAAACATAAATACAAAATGAAAGTAATGGCGGCAGTTCACTTGGCCCACATAAAACACAACATAAAGTCCAGGCCTGGTCCTCTCTCGCTTTCACTGTCGTCGCTCCTCCTTTTATGTCTCCGCTCCTCCGTGAGACGAGAGACACCGGTGGCTTCGCAGGTGACGCTCATTATCAATCACGCCACCGGCTCTCGTGACGCTCTCACGGTCCCTCGACCCCGCCCTGCTCACCACAACCACATTTTAACATGTTTAATTCTGCATAATTCCACAGTTTCAGACCCAAATCAGTTGAGAAATGAAAAATTAAGTGCATGGAGCTGGACTTACCTTTAAAACACCAATCATATTGAGATTCTGGCTGCATATGGAAACTTACAAATGCTGCCTCGCAGGCAGCATACAGATGTGCATTAAACTCCTATGATTAGCAATACTAGAAATAAAACGAGATCTGATTGATTTTAGAGTGCAACATACTGTAGATCAATCCTCTGCTGCCTTGATGTATTCAATTCGTCTTTATTCGATTCTAGAGGTGATCTAAAAAATAAAAATAAATAAATGTATATAATGGCATCAGAAAGTTGTGGTTGGTGGTCAGTTTGTGGGTAAATGTATGTTTTTGAATGACTTTTTCAACTTTAAATTTCTGTGACATTACTGCCGAAGTAATTAGTTTAGTTAATGCTAAAGACCTCACTATTTTGTTGTAAATCGTTAAATTGTTATGCTGCCTCAGAAGACTGTCCTCATTGCCTGACACAGTCCTCATTTTGTTGTTTAGTTAAGAGCAGAGTTAAGGTGAGAGATAAAAGATGGCATGATGCTGTTAACAGACCAGCTGCAGATGATAACACAGATAATATTAAATTTTTGCATTTGACAGATACTTTTATCGAAGGAGACTTTCATTGCATTCAAGATACACATTGACAGTCTAATCAGTTCTTGCTTTCTCTTGGAATCAAACCCATGACCTTGGTGTTGCAAGCACTCTACTGTTTGAGCTACAAGAAAACCTGATTTCACCTGCTGTTTAGGATAGGTAAATCAGACATTGGGATGCAGGGAAGGTCTTTAACTTTCAGACGTGAAGACTGAGCAGGACGGTGTGGGGACGATTTGGAAATCCATTGCCGCTTGTATATTATTTTCTTTTTCTTATTTGAAAGCCTTTCTTTGCTTTTCTGTAGTTTTTCATAGAATAGTGATGAATATTGTCTGCACGTACATGTTAAGAACATGTTATCAGAATGTTTTGTGTGGTCTCTCTGTTGAGAGTTGTAGCCTGAGCTGAGTTTAGCCTTGGAGAAGCTGTGCATCTGTGTGTGTGTTAATATGCTCTGTATTGGTGAGGTGATTAACTGGCACCATAAGGAGATGGAATGACTTGCTCTCGACAAGCCACGTCACTAACCTGTCAACCATGTGATCAACGAAGATATGCTTCAGACTGTCTGCTCTTGTGTGGAAAATTACTAGTTTTGTTTATCTTTCTTTCTTTCTTAGCCAATCAGAATCATTTAACCGTCATCATTGACGTAGTTAGTACCCTCTGTTAGAGTATAATGGCTGTAACAATGTTATTGTATTTGGGGCGGCCTACAAACTCCCTGTGAGACTTGAAGCTTCTGCTAATGAAACTGCAAACTAAACTTCACTGGACTTCTGACTCCTGGTCTTCATTCAACATATCTGGTCCTCGGGTCTTAACTGTAAATCCCCTACAACGAAGATGAGCTCTGCAGAAAGGAGTAAGATTAGAAGACTGAGGTTTAGGCCTACTCATAATTTCTAAATTATATTAATTTCCTACAAAAAAAATTCAAGCATACGATGCCAATAATTTAGAAATGTTGGCATGAATTCCATCTAAAAATGTCCTTTATTAATTGAAAAAAAGAAGAGAAAACAAGAGCGCATCAGGAATACCACGCCCAAACATCTAACCTTAAAATGTTGTTGCTTAGGAAAAAGGAATCAGTTACCCAACAATAAACAAAAGCAGCCAACTGGGCAGACGCCTTCAGATGAGCCCACATGACCACATGAATATCTTGCCTCCCTCTGGAAAAATTAACATTTCCTCAAACTCGCCTGTAATTTCTTCCTCTGCAGTCGACTCATGACCACCTCCATCTGAGCCAGATATTGATCTATTGAGGCCGAAAACAAAACAATATCATTGAGGTACAAAAGGAGAGACTATCCCTCTTGGTCACCAAACAGCTTTTGCATCAATCATTGGAAGGTGATAGGAGCATTACAAATGGAGTACAGAAGGCTGTTTTGTATTTGTCCCCCTCTGTACCCATTGGAAAGATCTATGATAGAAAACCATTGGGCATCCTTCAGTGAGTCCAATATCTCCTCAGTGCGAGCTAGGAACATCCTTCTTTGCGCTTGTTCAGACAGCGGTAGTCTATGCAAAATTGCAGACCACTGTCGTTCTTCCTCACAAGCACAAACTCCCCCTAATTATTTTCCCCTCGAGAAGCTGATTTATGTGCACTTTAACAAGCTTTGCCAATGCAGCTAACTAGTGGGCCTGACATCTACAAGGGGTATGTCGAGAAATATAAGGACTCTGCACCCAAGGACCTCCTCATATGTGGAAAACATAGACTCATACTTCAACAGCAAGGACTAAACTTTCACTTGGTCAGCCATTGGCAGTACAGACAGATCTAGAGAATCAATCAACCCTCACTGGAGTAACTTGAGCTGCCAGAACACTTGCTGACACTGCCACCAGCTGAACCTCGCAAATCTCGAAAGGCAAACTTACCATATTCACGTGTTTCAAAGTGCAATAACAACTCATGGATAAAGATCAATATCAGTTTGTACCGACATTTACTACCGGTATATACGCTGTTCCCCAGACAACTCTCATCAAGGTAGGAGATGACAAACCTGCTGGTAGACCTACATCTGGTGGTTCAAATAAAACATCCCCACTGGAGAACTGAGTTGAACAGGTAGAATCCACTAGCTTCAAGCTACCCTTGCAAATACAGTTCACCTGGAGACCACGCACCCTAACTTGCACCCAACCAAGTGTTTGTGTTTGTGTGGGCGGGAGTTGTCAGAGACTAGCTGCCACCAGTACTTTTATTTTGTATTTGGTTTATTTTCATAATTAAAAGTTTGTTAAATGTTCACTGGTTCCCATCTCCTTCCTCCCTGAACGAACTGTGTAACACCATATAAATGTCCAATGTTATTCCCTCAATGACTTACTTGACTTTGAAAACATTTCTATTAGGTTTGGTTTCATTTTGATCCTGATGTTAACTGGATTGCATATTCCTGAAGCATATACTGCAATCTTATCCACTCTCTGGATTAATGAATATACATGCAGTACCCATAATTTACTAGAGTAAACACTTAGCAGAGGAAAACCCCTTTTCAGGAACGCACACAAAACAGCATAGAGCTGCAAGCAAATCGCCTGTGAATTACTAGCAGAATGGATAACCCCTGGGTTGATTGGAAATGACACCTCTTCAGGAATGAAAAAAGACTACTTAGAATTGGTAAACTCTTTTTTAATTAACCCAGATTAATATTAATTCAAAACATGTGAGCGAAGCAACCCATCACATATGTTTTTTTCTTCTGGCTGCCACTATTTTTCCACGCACTGTTGTTGCATTGCAGTTACTATGACCTCCTCTGATATGATCCATTTCTGTTATTTCTAGCTCTGTATTCTGATTTTTTATTTGCATTTTCCATCTTCTTCTTTGAGTAATTCTTAAAAGCAATGTCCCAATGTTATCACCAAGTTACCACCACTAAAACTGTACAATAATTCAAGCTCCACTTGCACAGCTTGCATGTACTGTGTAGATGACACAATTCAGTGAATATGCACTGTCCACGAGGAAAAAATGCAATTTGAAGATTTGAAGCATGCTTTGTTTAACTGCCGGAAGTTGAAAGAAGTTACACATGGGATTATGGACAAAATCAACATGTACAGATGCTTCAGATATCCACTAGTAAATCCACTGGTAAAAATGTGGCATTTGGCATTCATCGTGATTTATAATTCACTAGTTCTTATTCTACATACTGTATATGAGGAATGTGAATTGGCAAACCAGGTTTTGGCTTAAGTCTTATGGTATAATTACATACTCTCTGATTCATTGGAGGTTCTTTCTGTTTGTATTATTCAGCTTCAATGCCTCTTGAGGTCCATTACAAACACAAACTTCTAACAACCCTTAACCGCAGAGAGGGGGACTGAACCTTTCAATGTGCTTGTGTTTGGAGTGGAGAAACTCAGTGTTTTTTGTTTGTAGGAGGGTCTTTTGTCTCTCCGATTGTATTTAGCAAACACACAGCAGGTCTATCAGCATATGAACAGCGCAATAGCAGAGGTTACACATAACAGAAAGGAACAGAGCCATGAAACCACCAAGCGCACACTACATGCATCCACATGAATGCGTGCACATCTATGGCCACGAATGCAGGCACTCGTACACCGTACAGTGTTTACCTTGGACATCAGCCCAACTCACCAGTGCTGGTATTGAATGCATTCACTGAATCTTCACATTCAGACGCCTGATGCAAACCTCTATTGTGTGTGTGCTTTTGGAAGACCCGTGTTAAATTCCTTCTCTACTCTTTCATCATATACTTTTGCAGACTTTTCTTACTGAGCTGTTTTAATGATCAGAAGCTGATGAGAAAGCATGAGCAGGTGGTAAAACTGTTGTTTAGCTGCACATTGACGTGCAGAATAGATTATACTTCAAAAAGGTTTTCTCCTGATCAATTTACACTCACCTGAAAGATTATTAGGGACACCTGTTCAATTTATCATTAATGTAATTATTTAATCAACCAATCACATGGCAGTTGCTTCAGTGCATTTAGGGCTTGGTCCTGGTCAAGAAAATCTCCTGCACTCCAAACTGAATGTTAGGATGGGAAAGAAAGGTAATTTAAGCAATTTTGAGTGTGGAATGGTTGTTGTTGCTGTCACATTCACTGTCACCGAGGATTCTTATTTTGTCCCTTGTTCACGTTCTTTTGGTTTCAGTACCTTCAGTCACTCGTTTGTTTCCATAGTCACAGATTATCACAGGTGTTTTGTGTTTCAGTTTAATCACTGTCAGTATTTAAGTTCTCCGTGTTCACTCCCCAGTTGTCAGTTGATAACGTTATGTTGTGTAAGACTGTGTGGATGCAGCCTAAGTTTATGCACTCCCATGTGCCGTTTGTTTTCATTTGTTAATAAACCATTTCTGTTAGACTTGCCGTGTTCCTGTCTCTCCGCATCACACGCCAGCTATCTACGCTTGTAACAGTTGCCAGATGGGCCGGTCGGAGTATTTCACAATCTGCTCAGTTACAGGGATTTTCACGCACGCATTTTCTAGGGTTTACAAAAAATGGTGTGAAAAGGGAAAAACATTCAGTATGTGGCAGTCCTGTGGGAAAAAATGCCTTGTTGATGCAAGAGGTCAGAGGAGAATGGGCCGACTGATTCAAGCTGATAGAAGAGCAACTTTAACTGAAATAACCTCTCGTCAAAACCGAGGTATGCAGCAAAGTATTTGTGAGGCCACAACATGCACAGCCTTGAGGTGGATGGGCTACAACAGCAGAAGACCCCACCATGGATCCATCATGCCTTGTTACCACTGTGCATGCTGGTGGTGGTGGTGTAATGGTGTGGGGTATGTTTTCTTGGCACACTTTAGGCCCTTTAGATCCAATTGGGCACTGTTTAAATGCCACGGTCTACCTGAGCATTGCTTCTGACCATGTCCATCCCTTTATGACCACCATGCACCCATCCTCTGATGGCTACTTCCAGCAGGATAATGCACCATGTCGCAAAGCTCGAATCATTTCAAATTGGTTTCTTGAACATGACAATGAGTTCACTGTACTAAAATGGCCCCCACAGTCACCAGATCTCAACCCAATAGAACATCTTTGTTGTGGAACGGGAGCCTCGTGCCCTGGATGTGCATCCCACAAATCTTCATCAACTGCACGATGCTATCCTATCAATGTGGACCAACATTTCAAAAGAATGCTTTCAGCACCTTGAATCAATGCCACATAGAATTAAGGCAGTTCTGAAGGCGAAAGTGAGTCAAACACAGTTTTAGTATGGTGTTTCTAATAATCCTTTAGGTGAGTGTATAAAGTTATGTATTTAGGAGTTAAATAAGCTAAATGTGCTATTTATTTTTTACTTAGTCTGTCTGGACTACAGTAATGATTTCTGTGGTGTGAAAGTGAAAGTAGCACTGCTGATTGGATAAACAATGCTTTTCAAATTAATTTGAAATTTTTTTAACGTTTCGAAGTGATAAAAAAACACAGGCTGGCGGCACCTACTGGTCAAAATAGTTTTTAGCATTAGATACCATTATAGATGGGGCTGGTCACATAGCACCTGGTAGTAACAACATATGAGGCAAAAATTGAAATGGAAGGATGATTAAGAATGGAGGCAAGAAAGGTTAGAGAGGAAATAAAATTAGTCCAGTTCCCCAAACATACTGGCACTCGGTCCTCAACTAACCGGGAGGCACTCATTCAATGGTACTATATGCCCCTCTGTGTATGGCCTCTGTCTCCTCCAACCCCTCGTGGACGGCAATGGCCCTGGCAGCGAGTCTCCCATTAAATCGTTCTGCCTACTCATCCCCATCATCACCATTCTCTGTCCTCTAGAGCTGGCAGCTGCCCCTCCACGAAGAACAAAAATTTCTTAAATGTTTTGATGCTGTTTGAGAGCATTCATCACAATTATTAGACAACTCTTAAAGATGTCTAATTTTAGTTTAGTCTAAACTTAATCCGGTTGGGCTTAATTTCCAACAGTGATTTCACTGTCCATTACTAAAGCAGGTTCATTTAAAAAGTTATTTTTTTAATCCCTTGACACACCAAACCAACATCAAAGAAATGGTGGCAATGAAAGCCGACTGTGTTGTCACCTTGTGTCAGCTGCGTCTGGGCCAAAAATCTGCACTTGAAAACACAGCGAAGATTACAGCCAACAAGCATGTACTTCTGCACCTGCAATGAGAGGAAATAACTTTGCATAACAGCAAGTGGCAGTAGTCTATATCCGTCCTCATTGAACCACATTGATTAGCTGGTCTTTACTTAGTCATTTATGTCATATAATTATAAAATTATTCACATACTGAAATGTTCAGGTAAGATGTAGAAGAGCCATCTGTGTGTGCTGCCTTTGTCGCTTACTTGCTTTTGTCACTTTAGTTTTTGTTATCTTGTGCATTGGTTCGCTATGCTGAACATCCATTCAGACTGATTTCTCTCACCAGCTGTCCTATGCAGATTCAACATGCTCAATCAGCCATAAAGCCACTGACGGGGTCTAACTAGTGCCGACGGTTCGGAACACACCGTAAAAACTTGGCTGACCAACGCTCAATGTAGCCCCACGACTGATCAGCGACTTGGTGTGTCACAGGCTTTAGACCTCACAATCATCCATAAAACCTCACTATAACTCATAACACTCCACCATACTTCAGTAATTACCAAATGGCTCATGGCATTGAGCATTTGCTCTATGAATGGAAAATAGCCTGATCAGCTTTTGTGTGTGTGCTGTGCTGAAGAGCAGATCTCCTGCAGGAGCTTTGACCTTCCTTTGCTGATTCTGTAGAGAGAATAACAGGTCAGGCAGTAGCTTTTGAAGGTCATATGGCCATTGTCTTTTTGGTGTGTTTGTACTACGATTCTCATAACAATAAGGCTTGTGACCTTTATGTTGCATTTTTGCTGTCCATGGTAACCCCTGACCTTGCTTAGTTCTGCTTCTAGCCATTGATCAATAGCCTGTCTTCTATCCGTTCCTGGAGTGGAATGGCTGACGGCACTCTCTGTTGTGATTATAAATATGGAACTCTTTCTTGCATTCATGAATTTTTAGTGCAAGAAGCAAAACCATTTTAGTGTGCTTCTAAAAGTGCACGAAAGAGTGAGTCAGGCCCTCACACTCTCTGCCTGTAAAATCTGTCTGTAAACTGTCTCTCACCTTGAGGGGACTGGAATATTTTCTCTGCATCTGTTGCTAGTTAGAATTTTACCTTTATAAAACCCATTCTCAGCATGTTCATCTCTTGTTAACAATAATGAACCACTTTTATGACTAAACAGGTTTTATCAACACCATCTGTCACATTCTGTCTGTTATCATAGACAATCATTTAAATACTATCAATAGACTAATGTTTTACTTTTTGTAGATTTTCTCTTCTGGAGTTTTTTGCTTTGGAAATTTTTTGTAGACTGACATTTTTGGAGTGGTTTTGTTATTTTTAGAATTTAATTTTTACTTTTTTGTTCTAGCCTGGGATTTTTGTTGCTTGAACTTTTATTAAAATGAAATTCTGCATCTCAACTTCTCCTAATTGCGTCTTACTATTTGGTTCAAGAATTGAGAATCAAACTCTCATGCCAGAGTCCAAGTTCAAGATCCAGTACTGACAATCGATGTGGCAAAAACATTTGGTTTGAGCCTGATTACATGTGTTAGTGTGAATCGTTTACTAAACCTATATAGTTAGTTTATCCACAACAAATATTTTCTCTATTGTAATCAAAAGCATAATGCAGATGCTTTCCATAGAGATAAAGTGGTATTAAACCAAGAGTGTTGCTTTAGCTTATCAATAGTGCAGTATTTTAGATGTTTTTTGGTTTTCATTTCATTTTATTACAACAGTCTTGGGTTTTGGAGGTTCTGGCTCTGTGAACTTGTATATGTGTGTGTGATGCTCATGACAACAGGATTTCATCTCTACACGGTTGAAGGCAGGGCAGCTCATATTAGTCTTTTATGTGCTGAGACAATAGCGGCTTTTGTGTAGAGAGAGAAAGGCTTTCATTGTACTGCTGTATAAGGTGTATTGTGTGTGTACGCATGTGTGTATTTGTGTTTGCGGGTGTGTGTATCTTTTGTGGATTAGGAAATGGATACATTGGGCTGAATTGCCTTTCAGACACACAAAAACGGCATGTACTGCAACACAAAGCCTAGCGTCCTGCTGTTTGAGGGATTTAACTTATGACTTGATGGCCAACGGACCCTCCCTCCCTGAAACCATGGCGACAACAATCAGACGCCACAGAGTCAGGACAGCAAGAAGCAACACAAACTCAAAGCAATAGACATTTCTCTCTCTGTCTTTGTCTCTTTCTCTCCCTGTCTGTCCCCAATGCGTTTCCAGTCTGCTGAGCTGAAGGTTACCGAGCTCCTCTGTGATCAAAGCGTTTACTATTCAAACCACTGACCCACTAGCCCACAGCTAACCAGAGCACCCAAGCACCGAGGGCCCCTTTACATCTCCTGTTCACTCTCAGCCTCTATTTTCATGTCTATTTCATACTCGCTTGTGATATATTCACGTCTGACAGTGTAAAGGAGTATCGAGCAAGGAGGAGGTGCCCCTGCTGTCACTATACAACATCTTCAGTGCCCTATGTTGACAGTGAACATGAAACGACCTTCATAACTCATTTTAGTTCTATAATGTGACATATTTCAAAACAAATTTTTTTAGCATCATCAATGGTGACAAAATAAACATACAAATTGGTTACTCTTTGTTTTGATGGTCCGCTTCAGACATTCTACTAACTTTAAGAAACTTTGCAACTACATGTCAGCTAACTCTCAGAGGATTAGTTGACTGTAGTAAACAGTTAAGTTAGGATTAGTTAATAGGCTTGGGTTAGTAGAATAACTTGACATTATGCAGACAGTTTTCTCATACTCCAATGACTCCTACTTGACATGTAAGTTACTTATAATTTGTAAAATGTCTAAAGTGGACCATCAAAATAAAGTGTAACCTACAAATCATACATTTCACAAATCATCATAGATAATACAATCATGAGGAATGTGTTATGAACTTGTATTATTATTCGTACAATTTAGTTCTAACTTAATAATTTTAGATTGTGACAGTTCTTCTCCATTTCTTCTTTTAAAGCTGTAACAGAAGGAAAGATCTTTTCTTCCATACTGATGCATACATCTAAGTGAGACGGATTATTTAAAATAAAAAATAAACGTTTTTCCCTACTAGATTGTAAGAAAGGTGTGGGTTTAAACGGACTAAATGTTTGTAGAAACCTGATATACATCACCAGAGAAAGGTTTATGGTTTTATTGGAAGATGGACTTCCTAATGACAAATTATGAGTTCATAAATTTAAATAAAGAAATATAAAAAGAAAAAAATATATATTCATGCGTTAATTGTTAACAAAAAGAACAATAAAATACATTGAGAATATAGGGTAAATTATAGTCTCTCTCTCTCTCTCTCTCTCTCAGTCTCTCTCTCTCTCTCTCTCTCTCTATCTATTTATACACACACAAACTATAGAAAGAAAGAGATGGTAGAGAAAATATTAAAGAGTAAAAGCCTGGGGAATATAAATTCAAAGAGAAGGTAAGTATCAGAGAAGCCCTCCAGCACTGGAGAGACCTTAAGGAGCGGGAACACCTGAAAACAGACGCTGAGGTTATTGTATTTCTTCTCGATATGTGAGTAACATTGTTTTTAATGCGTTTCAAAGAACTACGATATGCTGTATTTTGCTTGAATATAGACATCAAGATAGGGGTGTGATCTTTTTGGTTTGGGGTATGGTTGTTTTGGTGATTTCAAACATGAACACAGTTTATCAATTGCTTACTGCATCTTTAAGGGTGCATTCACACAAACACTTTGGTGCACAACTGTGTTCGATTGACAGAGTCAATTGTGAAACTGTCAGAGTTTGGTTCGTTTGGATGATTTTAGCAGTTTTACAAACTCATGTGTGCATCCAAGTCTGCATAAAAGTGGTGGTCTGGAATATGGTTCATGTGACTTCTGGTACAGTTCACTGCTGATATGAATGCAATTGTAGTGTATCGTGGAAATGAACCGTATGATTTGATAAAACTGTGGCTGTGTCCGAAATTGCCCCCTATACCCTTAAATACTTTATTTAAATTTGATTACTATTTAAGGGGCAGACATTTGTAGTGGTGTCCAAAAAAAATGGGCGTTATCATATGCACTCATTTAATTCCATAATGCACCGCAATAAACAGTATACAATTGATGTAATTCCATAATGCACTGTGAGGGTTGTGCCAAATAAAATCCCACATCTCGCCCGAGGCTGAATCATAAATCCATCAATTTCCCAAACCGCTGTTATATGTATATATGAATTTCATATGACGCTATTATTGTTACATTTTTAAGAAATGATGTAATAGTGTAAACAGTGCAAGTCATTTTTGCAAGTTATTATATTTAGATAAAAGATTCTGAAAACAAACACACACACACACACACACACACACACACACATATATATATATATATATATATATATATATATAAATAACCTTTTTACTCCATCTATCCCCCATGCTTGTTTATGAAATGTTCAAAACTTTGTATTGTAAGCACTTTGGATAAAAGTGTCTGCTAAATTAATACATGTGAAAACACAGTGTATATAATAATGATCGTATATAGTCAGAATGTGTGTTAAAGAAAGTAAATGACTGCATATTGATACAAAACACAATCATCAATCAGTCTTAAATCAATAATTAGCATTAGCATATGTGGGATAGTGCATAGATACTGCAGTTGGTCATTCATTTGATAATGGTTAATCAGTAATCCCAGGCATGTGCGGGTCTACTTTATCTAATCCTTTGATAAACTGGATATTCATTAATTCTTTATAAATATTTACTTTGCTGTCGGGCTAAGAAGAAAAACAAGCATTGATTATCATTATCTATATTCAACATCTTTATGCATTTGCTTCTACTGAATAACTATCTATACTGGCCATCTTGTTCATTACCAAAAATAACATTTATTCGTAGATTTCTGTTTTTCTCATTTACATTCAGCAGTGTAGATGATATGTAGATTTTTCAAACAGCATGTTAAATGTTGTTTAATCATGCAAAAATGTGAACCATAGTTAACATTGTTTTTGCCTGTTTATAAATAGCATGTCATAGTGTATTAGAGTAACAATATTTTCCCAATGTAGATTTTGCCGTGTTTTGTTTTACAATTAATGTGTGATTCTGTAAATTCTCATTATCTTCTGTTCACCGCTATGGACAAACATACACACGCAAGGCTGGGCTACACAGAGACTTGTTAAGCAGCTATACATCCTGAAGAGACCCTAAAAAAAAAAGACCCCCAGCAGGCTTTTAATAAACCTTACCAAGACCTCCTGCCCTAAGACACACATAACACAGAGTCTGAAGCGCCCCTTCTTCAGAAATGGAGAATAAACCCTTTATCACAGTCAGGGGAGATAGAGAAAAGAAAAGCTTAGACAGACAGGTCAGACAAGTCAGTTTAAACGGATACACCACCCAAAAATGAAAATCTTTGAGCTCAAATAATGCAAGTACCCAGCTAACAAGGCAATGTTCTCATAACATTATGAACAAACTTTCTTTCTTCCTTAAAAGAATGTTTATTCACACTTATCTGGTAATATTACGTATGTTCTCAAGATGTTAGCACAAACATATTACTCATGTAACTTTTTTCTGAATCAATTTAGATGAATGTAATTTTACATTTATGCATTTAGCAAACACTTTTATCCAAAGCAACTTACATCACATTCAAGACTTCTTGCTTTCTCTGGGAATCGAACCCATGACCTTAGTGTTGCAAGTGTCATGCTCTACTGTTTGATCTACAAGAAAGGCTTGTTTTTAAATGTTACTACTTAGTTGATTAATCCATGTCTTATGAAGCGAAACTATAAATGTGTATGAGTATATGCACTAAGCAAGGGTTTACAGACTAAAAACATTCAAATATTGGTATTTTTCTCACCCACCTATAGTTTATCTACAGAAGACATTTATTCATCAACCGTGGTTGTATGGATTAGAGTTGTGTTTGTTTTGCAGGGCTTTATCCACTTGCATTATGAGAAGAAAGTCATGTGCATTGAGGATGGCATGAGGAATTTTCCCTTTAATTACCCCTTGTCTTTTTAAAGCATGCCAGACTGCTGAAAAAGAAGTTGCCAAAGTCTTTTCTTCCATATTATGGATTTTCTTCAATTTTTTCTTCCATATTATTATTCTGAGTGAAATTACTAATTGAAAAATGAAATTATTTATTTTGATTTATGAGGGCACAATAACTAAAATCATTTAGAATAAATGCTGCAGTATCTTTGTAAGTCAAAATTGATTTCATGGCGAATTTAATGTCGTCAAAAGCTCACATATATGATTATTATTCTATATGTTCCGAGTATGAACACAGTGTACGCTGTAATTAAGTTTATTGGTCTGTAGTCTGTAGTCATACACGCAAACCCTTTGTTCAGTCTCGTTTGGTGCTTATCTTCAGTGAATGCGTTTTTATTGCTGTGTTTGTGTGTTGGGATGGGAGTAACATGTTATGACAGCGATCAGGTGCTCTTGTGTTGTCTGGCGGCTTTTTTGTGGTTGGGTTTTTCCGTGACCCTCCTCCTGACAGCACGCACATGCACTAACACACACTCTGCCCCAGGGAGAGGCCCAGGTGAGTGTTTGCCACCATGACGTATGTACTTAGAGCTCCTTTTGAGTTGATGTAAGAAGTGAACAGTAAGCATTTTTACCTCCACACACACAAACCATCAACACAGCTCAGCGATACTTAGTTTATGAAGTGTAAGCTTTTAACATGCACACTTCATTTGGTTCAAAGTGAGGGTGTCAAATTAATCTCAACACATGCTCTTCTGAAGTCTTTAATTAATATATACATCTTATGTAAATTGGGAAGTATTATTTCAAACAATAATATTGACAAGAAAAAGTGAAGGTTCTTTAATATATTACTTAATTGTTTTAATTATCCATCTGAAACCAAAATTTAAAGTCGACATGAAATCAAAATTGGAATATATATATTTTTTTAAATGAAATGCTGCTGTATTTATCATAAAAAATGATAAATGATAGTCTTTACAGTCTTTAATCCAGTAGCAAACTCAGAATCACATCCATGTTCAACACAAGCAATAACTGACAATGGACTGAACAGAATACATATAGTATTTTCCCATTTATAACCTGAGGGTTATGCCGGATTTTACAAACCCAGCAGGGGGGTCCGGGCTATATAAGGGTGCAGGCTATATGACAATTTTTTGCTCATAATAATATTTCAATATATTTGTTACTTCCCTAAGGACGTAAGTTTTTTTTTTTTTTTGGTGGTATTTTCTTTCTTGCGAGGGTTGTTGTCTCTGGCGCTTGTACTGTCACTCTGACAGCTGGCACTGATTGGCTGCCTGACCTGTCAATCATGCAAGAAGACGTGATTGGCTGTGCTGCATGAGGGCGGGCTCTTCTCATCCGATGATCAACAACTGTAGAATCGCTTCTTAAGGGACGTGTAGCTGCACAGCGGGAGAGACTGCTTTTTCTTTTTGTTCTGATTCTGACTCGTGTTTGTTTTCTTATTGTTTGAATTTTGCGCACAAGCACCGTGTACTGAGCCTGAACAGTTATGATAATTGACGTCATGCAAGCAACATTCGAAATTCAAAATGTGAACTTACACAAAAAAGTTAATCAATCTATGGGTGCGGGTTATATAAAGGTGCGGGTTATGCCAATAATTTTTACACAGACCCCCAAAACCCGCGGGCTATATGAGTCTGTGGATTATCTGCGGGTTATATGCGGGAACATACAGTACAAATAGTAAATGAGGGAACAGAACAGGAACAGCTGGACAAAGATGACCTAATCAGTGACCATGGAAACAAACGAGAACTCATATAGAAATGACAGGAATTAACTAAACAGAAGTTAAATGTGACAAAAATGTATTATTGTTTTTTTTTTATAGCAATTTAAAAAAAATTGGACCTCAGTCAAACTTGTTACACACCATATCTAACATTCATTCACATAAGATTCAGTTTTTGGTGACACTCTATTACTTGAAACATGAAACATTGTATCGAGTTTACTTGACTTTCTTTAGCTATAATAGAGTAATTGATCGATTTTCTGATACACTTTTTACAATGGTCCAGACTTAACTCCTCCACGGCTGCATTCATCCTGGAGGCTGCATGTTCCACACTTCTGTTTTAAGGTCTCATTGATTTATGATAACTTTCTGATTATTATTATTTTTTATTTAACTCTCTCAAATGCCTTGCCTCATATCCAGTGGAAAATTATTTAAATGCAACATTTCTCCAGCCTATCAATATCTATAGCTGCAAGTTTCTACCTCTAGTGATTGTCCAGATTGTTAAGTTTTGGTGTTTTCTTCAATGTTTGAATTAATCTTTTATTTTCTACTCATGTGTACATGCCTGAACCTTGCCAATCCCACTCTGAGCTCCATAATGTTAGGAAAATAATAGCACAGTCTAGTTGTATTGCGACCACTTGGGGATCTACTCCGAGCAAAAAAAAAAAAGAGAGCGAGATAAGAAACAGCTATGTAGTAACTGTGTGATCTCACTTTTTTTAAACAGGTTTTGCAGATATTCACGCTACGGGATGGAAGTGGCCTAAATCTGAAGGTGTGGTCACACTAGACTTAAAACTTGTGAAATTACTTGGTAACAGGATGGATAGCAGGGTAACAGGATATGATGTCACACTTGGCTTATGTTTTCATAAATAATCAATTATAAATAACAACAGATTAAATCATTTACTGGATAGACCTTCTCTCCTGTTTGTATGCAATATTCATATGAATAAAAAAGTGAATAGTGGTAACACCTTGATCCTTATTAATGATCTTGTTTTTATCTGCGCAGTGTGAGTTAAAAAAATAATGATATTTGAAAATATCCAAACATTGTGGTCCTACATCAGTGTCACCTCCAGTCTGCAGCCTTGCGACATTAGTGTGATCTGCTGAGTTACTGTGTTTCTTTAACATCACACATCAATGTGTTAACATCATTCAGTGCCAGCAATGTGTTCCCATAAATGTTAAAGTAAAAATGTTAAATGAATACTGTCAGCATTTACTCATCCTCATGTCAGACATGAACTAATTTATGGTGTTTTTTCTTGGAGCCTTACAACCCCAATCCTCATGGCCAGTACAGTTCTGATATATTGAATAACCCTCTTTGGAGTGGACTTTTACATGCTCAGACAGCAACACTAAAGAAAGTTGAACATGTAAAAACGCATTATAGGTCTCCTTTGGATTGAAATTACAAGAGATACTTTAGTAAGTACATACTTTGTTCAAGGAAAAGTGTAGCAAATATGACAATTTTAAAATTGTTGACTTCTCAATAATGTGCAGTGTTTTGTTTTTGTAAATGTTCACATACATGTCCTTTCAAGACTGTAAAAAGATCAGATAAAAATCAGAGCTTAATGTTAAAGCTTTTATGATCACACCAAACTTAAACATGTTTAAACACTTCAAAATTCCTTCAGAAGAGTCGATTGTAATAGCGAACCAATATCCTTGTGATTAATTGGGGTTATTCTTTGTGTTCTTTTAGTGAATGTTAGGTGCATTTTAAAATGCTTCTCATTGAAAAAGCAGAGCATGAAGTGTGGTTTAGACACCTTTCCCAGAGAGCAGCCCACATGATAATGATACCTTTTCACATGAAAGCTAGAGAGAAAGAAATTTGTGCAGGCACAGGGTAATTGCTACTTTCTAATCACTGAAAAACGACTTTGGACATATGTCAAGACAACAGTTACTTTGAGAGTTTGCGGACGTAATGTTGTATTTATTACAGCAGAAGGGCAAATCCAATGAAGAAATGCTTGGGACAAATTTCATCCCAAAATTCACCACTATCGTCATGTGAACACTTATTCTCATTAATGTAATACGATAGTATAACAATCATCAGCATTAATTACAATTAGTGTAATAAACAGCACTTAACAAGTGTACATTCTTCAATTAAATTATTAAATAATAAAAACATTTTTTATTACTGTCAAGTTAAAAAATGGTTTGTTAACGCCACTCGCCACTTCGCGCTTCAAGTTTTGCGGCCTCAGTGCATTGCTGATTTTTCAAAAATATTCATATAAAAATAAAAATTCTAAAATATCGCCATTGCAGAAGCTGTATTTTGTTGAAAGCAGTGTTTTTTTTTATCGTGATGCGTGAGAGAAATGGTTTCTCAGGATGCCAAACAAAGAGAGAAACTCTCTCAGAGGCTTTGTACATGCCCACAGCATCTCGTGATCGAGATCGACAGGTTAGGATCGAAAAACCCCTCACCCCCACCCTCAAATCCCAACCTTCTTGAAACGTTTGAAATTGCCTCTAGACCCACTCACCATATAACGCAGTAATATTAATTAAATTATTTAGGGTTTACAATAATGT
Organism: Rhodeus uyekii; assembly: GCA_037043235.1. NCBI lineage: Eukaryota > Metazoa > Chordata > Actinopteri > Cypriniformes > Acheilognathidae > Rhodeus > Rhodeus uyekii. The sequence goes on from JAWRVZ010000009.1 coordinate 7,251,372, forward strand.
GGTGACCTTGGGTCCCACTTGAGCAGCTTGTATTTGTAAAGGCAAGCCCTGTCTCTTCTCTCTGTTCATGTGTATTTTTGGAATCTCATATCTTAGGGATCCCAGCTTCCCTGTATAACATTATGAAGATGTTCAATCATACAGAAGCATCTGAGAGCAACAAATACTCAGGAATGTGCAAATTCAAAGGATGTGGAACACCTCGCTCTGAAGAAAGAGACTGTAACAGCGAAAGAATGAGTGGGGATCAAGGCTGCATATAAATGTGGCTTTCTAGATCTGGGCCTCTCTGGGAATTCGCCACAGGACTGTGTAAGGAAATGTTGTGACCACAGTATCTGTGTGTGTGAGAGAGGGAGAGAGTTTTTATTTAAAGGGCAAAAATTCTTCTAGAATTTTTGCTAAAAGCAAATGAAGAGCCACTTGTGCTAACAAAGACAGGACAGCACTGCCTCACAAACGGCCATCTGATGCCTGTCTTTCATCAGATGTCTCAAACTAGACCCATTTAAACACCCTCAGGTCTGCCTTTGGCTGACTGTTTTAAACAAGACATTGATTGGTTGATGTTTCAGTCAGAGGTCATATCAGCGATTGCATGTCCAAACACTCCTTCCTGGATAAAATCCAGAATCACAAAGGTGCCTTCATTTAACTCAGATGTATGTGGGATTACCCGTAGCGTGTTACTACCTGTGCTAAGATCAAGCATTTTTTTTTTAATACATGCATTTATTAATGTAATAAGCTGAACTGTACAACTAAACTGCTCAGACAGTGTTGACTTCATCATTAATCAGCACTAGCGCTACTCTAAAGAATGAGTGTCTCAACTGTGAAATTGCAGATGTGATGATAGACTAAGACTGGATGCTCTGAAATAAAGACAATTTCTATTGATTTAGCTACTTGCTGGTTAACTCTTTGCATTAAAAAGTTATCTCATCATTTATGAAAGAACACTTCCCTGCCATTGAAAAGTTTTTACGACTTAATATGTTATTGCTGTTACTAGTTATGGTAATCACCTCCCAATCCTTTTTTTTAGCAAAAGCCCTCATAGACACTGTATTGGTCAGCAACTTCATATCTCTCAATCTCCTGTGCAAACTTCATCTCAAATGACAACCCGACATCCAAACCTTCCATTCCCACACCATCCTAGGATCACCGCTGGGCTGTGGCTGCATACGGCACACCACACCTGTGGTCATGCTGTGCCTGGGATGTTTACATCGATAGGACATGTCCTTCTTGGTTCTGGAAGGTTTACGACCGACATCATCCTGGGACACTCTTGAATGCTCCAACACACCCCCTCAGTTTGCTGGTGCTCCGGTGAAGTTCTCCACTGGAGTTCATACTGCCAAAACTGTCTTAAACCTGTCAAGAAACTCTCTCATCTATCTCACGATCATGGTATTGAGCCATCGCCCTAGTCCATAACCCTCGGTTCCACCACCATCGAGAGCCATGAGATTGAAAGACCCTGTAAAATCCCACCTGAGCATAGGCTGTTCTAAGATGTCTTCAGCAAACAACTGGCCACCAAACTGGCACCTCACCAGCCATGGGACTGTGCCATTAACCTGCTACCTGGGGCAACCCTACCAGGGACCAAAATCTTCCCTCTATCCATCCAGGAGCAGAGGGCCATGGACAATTATATCACTGAAGCATTAGAGCAAAGATTCATCTGTCCATCTACCTCCTCTGCTGCTTCCAGCTTCTTTGTAAATAAAAGGACGGAGGCTTGATGCCCTGCATCAATTATCAGACCCTTAACTCTCAAAATGTCAAGTTCCAATATCCCCTTCCTCTGGTACCTGCTGTTCTGGAACAGCTACGGGGAGCCCACCTCTTCTCCAAGTTTGGAGCGCATATGACCTCATTCGGATTTGTGACGGAGACAAATAGAAGACAACCTTCGTACAACCATCCGGCCATTGTGACGGACTGTCTAACTCTTCCTCTGTCTTCCAAGGATTTATGAACAAGGTATTCATCAACCAGTTTGTGATTGTCTATATAGATGATCATCTACTCCTGGAACCCAGACGACATAAACTTTGTTTTTATTGTTTTCCTGTGACCACTGTAAAGCTGCTTTTAAGCTATCTCTATTTTCAAAAGCGTTATATAAATAAAGGTGACTTGACTTGACCATTGCCACCACGTGACGCAGGTCCTCTACCACGACTACCTCAAACTTAAAAAATGCGAATTCCACCGTGACTACGTCCAGTATGAACCAACTACCGCTGGTTCATACTTCAGTAAAATCAGTGCGCCCCTCAGATCAATACTCCACCACGGGCCCAAGTCTCTGCCCTGCAACAATGAAGCCACCACTGCATTCCAACATCTCAAAAACAACTTTTGTGAGCTGTTGGCCATAAAACTGTGATAACGGACCACTGCAACCTAGAATACCTTCGCGAAGCAAAATGCTTGAATACCCTTTCACCTTAACCTATTGACCAGAAGAGAAGAATCTGAAAGCAGATGCCCTCTCCTGATTACACAATCCTTCCACCAAGGCTTCTCCTCTGGAACCCATAATCCCTCCAGCCCTCATAATCAGCCCTATCCTGTGGTCACTCAATGAAAGCATAACCGAAACCTCAAAATCAGAACCTGTTCCGTCAGGAGGTCCTGAGGGGCAGACCTACATGTCGTTCCGTTGTTGCCAACCCTTAATGGACTACGGGGAGTTGGAATGGTCCTTTGAGGGCCTCGAGGAGAAATGGGCAGTGTATAATGACGTTTTGACCACTTCCACCTGAAGGGGGCTGTCCTGAAAGGTCCGGCGTCAGAACCTCTTTTCCCCCCCAGTCTTGATAAGGGCGGTCCTAAGATCTTTCCAACCCCTTGAAGGCTGTGATTGAGAGCCCCTGAGAGCGGTGGGGGAAGAGCTTCAGGAATGCCACTTCCTGTTTGTTGGCCTCCTGAAAGCTCTCAATGACAGTTATAACTGCATCACCAAAAAAGCCAGGAGGCACTAGTGGGCCATCCATCAGAAAGCACTTGACTTTCTCATTTATGGCACTTGAGTTTAACCTTAAGTGTCTGTCCGTGACCACCAGTCATGCCATAGCATGACTGATAGCTCTGGCCATCTCCTTGGTGGCCAGACACAACTCTGTTGATGCGTTTGGACTAATTCCCCCACCCTTTTCGAGGTCTCCTAGCAACTCCACCTGGTAGGCCTGTAGCAGTGCCATAGTAGCAGCCTGACCAGACTTGGCCAATGCTTTACCTACCAAAAGTATCATATCCATGGTAACATGGTAACTGATTTCCTTTTTTAAATGTTTTTCTCTGTATTTTTATAATGAACATATTTTAATGATAGTGTTTTTGATTTGTTTTTATTTATCAAAATAAACAGTAAATAGTAAAACATAATGAACAGTTATTAACTTTGATAGTATGCAAAAACATTACTTTAGCTAAAGTTTTTATATCAATACTTGGTACCCTCAACACCTCATGCATTTGTTTTCTGCAATCATATACTGTGGGAGTAGTGAAAAGAACATTTTCCTTAAGGTGTTCTTTTAGCTCTGGTGTTCCCTGTAAACTCACAGTGTAGTCAGTTTCAGAAACTAATGACTAATCAATACAAAATAAAATAAAAAATAAAAAACAATAACTCACAAATCAGTTCTTAACAAAGAAAGTGTATATAATATTAAATCAAAGCTACCTGTCAGTACAGCAGTAACAATCACAGTTGCTTGGCTGGCCCATGCAGCTGTGAAACTATGATATGATATCTGCCATCTTTGCTTTTGCATGCTCAGTTCTCTCTTCAGATTAATTTGAGCCAATCACCTGTGCCACAAATGTCATGAAACTAATATGTAAAATAGCCATTTACTAGCCACTTTCCTGAGCAGTGGTGTTATAGATGGCAGACAGGGAAAAGTCCATTTCATGCTTTAAAAGCCCTTTAAAAATAATAGTGCACTGGTAAAGCACCTTATATATTGCTAATATGTCATATTATTGAAAAAGTCATTGTTGGTCACCAGTATAAGTTTTTTTTTTTTTTTGCAGGCTGGAAGCAGCATGGGATGGTGGTTGCTGGCATACTGGTCCCTATCATAAGAAACTGGAGTGCTGGTGGACCAGCTACACAAGATCCTTTGCTTGAGAGCAGCATGACTATGCTCATTATTGGGTTACACACATTTAATTTCAGATTTATAGTTCTTACAGAGATTACTAATAACTCTGAAAGTGTAGAGGACTGGGTTTGATGTGACACCTGCATTATTAATAGCTCACATTTAAAGCTTTGAGGTCTAGGATGTTCTAGTACTAAGGATCTATTGTTCCCACTTCACATTCCTGAGCTTGTTTGTGTGTTCAAAGTCTTAAATTTGAGGTGAAAATGATGATGAATGTCTAACTCAAGGTGCTTTTGTGTTCATGTTAAACAGTGAAAAATGACTTTTATGTGTATATGTGTGTACATCTGGAGTGTTTGGTGGAGTGTTTGGTCAGACTCCATTAACCAATGCTTGGTTTGCAGGTACAATGACAATGCCATGAATCAAAGCACATAAGCCTGGGGACTCTGCGTGCAAGAGAGATGGCAGTGGTTGTTGAAATATTGCCCCGCTGGCTGGTGTAATTACAGTTCATGCAAAAAACCCTTTACAGAAAATAGCTGTGATTTCTCACCATTTAGCCTATTATTTAATTTCCATTCAATTATTTCCATTCACACCTTTAAATTCCTAAAACTCAAATTAGCTTTGTGGGTCTGCATTAGGAAAGTATTTAGATGGTCAATTGGAAATCGAAAAACTAGTTGTTTATCTCTTTACGCTATTGTTTTTTTTAACAGCAGTGCTTTAAAGTGGATTAATTTAGAAATGCAGATACTCTGAGAGGTTTTTACCATGCTTCAAATCTCATCCTTTGACCACATTTTCCACAGCCCATTCAAAATCTAACTCCACAAAACTGCTTCATACCCAGAATAAGCTGTAGTATATCTATATGAGACACCTATCTTTTCACAAAATGTTTGTTCTCTAAATTCATTAAATCATTAAATTCATTAAATCATTAAATCACTGCCACTAAAGACATTACAGAATCACTTGTAGCATTTGTATTTGTTAAATATCCAAAGCGTGTTTGATTACTAGAGTCTGGTGCATTATAAAAATGTGAGCAACAATAGGATCCAATCTCCAGTCTAATACTATGAAGGAATTTCACATGCTTTATTTCATTTTGAATTATGCATTGTATTGTGTTGTGTTTTGAAGTCCTTTTGAACGTTGGGCATTGCTAAATGGAGGTAGATCTGAAAGTCAGTTTGCAGTATGTTATAGAGGATATTTAGTCCCACCCTCCTCTGAGACAAACATCATGTCGAAAACAGATGTCATTTTTAGGGGGAGGGGAGGGTAATGTGTTTGATTAAAGATTACAACATTGAAAACTAGTTTTCAGGCTAACCTGGGTACATTTACATTCATGAATGTTGCGAAATGTACACTGTCCCTAAACAGATTTTTTTCCTTAACTGTAAATGTGTAAACGGTCCAGTGGTATTTTGAAAATTGAGAAAACAACATTTTCTTTCATTAAACATTCAAACACAGTCCTTTGGAATATTCTCTTTTATGAAAAAAGTATGACTGTCGAAATGAAAAAAAATCTTTAATCAAGATTATTTACGCACGTTTCGTGAAGTTTGTCATCGTTTTAGTTCATCATTTGCATATCCATCAAAGTAAACCAGTCATCAGACTCAATGGTAATGGACTCACAAAACTGTTTTTTTTTTTTCTAATTTAGGTGTCTTTCCCAAAAAAAGACTAGACACTTGGAAACTCCAAAAGGAAACCAAATAGCCAAATTATATAAGGATGTCATATAATTAATAAATTTATGCACACAAATCCCCAATTTAAAAACAAACAAAAACCAACTGCATATACCTACTACAGTACATGGATCCATTCAGAATGACTAAACACGGCAACATTCACATGTCAATTCTAAATATTATCCTGAATGTGTGTGGAATCACTGTGAATGTACTGAAATGTGTCTGTGCATAATGCAAAGTCAAGAAAGCACACGTTTGTTTTCGGGAAACAATATAATGGACTCCTACTCGTGCTTACTGTACTGCTGTACATCACAGTTAGAAACTGGTTTCCTTTCTCTTGGTCACTTAGACGTGTTGAAACCAACATATGAAGTTCGCTCTTGCGAGACCCAATCACCTCTGAGAATACCACGGCCATTCATGTGGTTTATAAGGGTAGCAGCATGCAAGCTATACTTCAGCTTTTTTTTCCAGAGCAAAAGCAGCAAGTCTCTTTATATATGAGACGCAAAGCTATCCTTTCACCTCTATCTACACGAAATATGGTACATGTCAGCAGTATTTCTCACCAGTGCATAGATAAGTGCGAGGAAGACCTTTGTGTCCTTCAGCAGCATTTCTAAAAGAGATATTTCCTTTTTAAAGCGATTACGGCCTTTTAAAGATGGCTTTCTGTTTGTATATTTTCTGGTTGCAGTCAATATAAATTGCCATTGTGGGATCCACTCTGGTTTGGTGTCACAACTCCTCCTCTGGAGTCAGCAACGACTAATTTCGTTCATATCCCAGGTGACCTCAATCGCGCAGCCAATGCGCTCTCATGACAGGTCACGCACCATGGAGAATGGAGATTGATATTGAGCTAATTCAACTGATTTTGAGTCGATTCAACGAGGCACAGGTGAACCTGTTCACCCACGAGTCCTCCCATTGTGCTCTGTAGTACTCCCTGAGTAAGGTGAAGAAGTAAGTAAATGCAGTAGCATACAGCTGGCCCCGTAGTCCACGCAGACATTGTGCAAGGTCAGGGAGGATGAGGAACAGGTCCAAATGGTTGCCCGTTACTGGCCCATCCAGACTTGTTTCAAGGAGCTCACATTCATGCCATCAGCCCCTCCCTGGTGAATCCCCCTAAGGATGGACTTTCTTTCTCAGGGACAGGGCACAATCTGGCACCCACGCCCAGACGTCTGGAACCTCCATGTCTGGTCGCTGGATGGGACGAGGAGGAACTATCCGGGGAGCTATCACTAGTGGTGATAGATACCATCTCTGACTAGAACCCTCTCTGCTAGGCAGCTCTATGACATGAAGTGGCACATTTCCACTGCGTTGTGTTCCTCTCTAGGTGAGGACCCACAGAGATGTGGCCTCGGGTCAGTGCTTTCTATCCTACAGCAGGACCTCGAGAGGCAACTGTCCGCCTACACTCTGAAAGTGTAATTGGCTGCAATAGCAGCTTACCGTGACACTGTGCATGGCAGGTCTTTAGAAAAGCACAACCCGATAATTAGGTTCCTAAGAGGCGTTCGGAGGTTGAATCCCCTGGTATGCAAATTCTGCACGCCAACTTCATTTACCTTCTCTGATATTCTCAGAGGTGATTGGGGCTCTTAAGAGTGAACCCCATTTTGACACACGTTTCCATTCTCTCCACCAGGGAATGAGAGTTACCATATTTGACTTTCATGTAGCTCAACCAGTAGAGCATTGGTGTTTACAAAACCAAGGTCATGGGTTCTATCCCCAGGGAAAGTAAGAACTGATTCAATGTGTTCCTTGAATGCAATGTAAGTTGCTGTGGATAAAAGCATTTGCCAAATGAATAAAAAAATGCCTTGAGCATACTCTACTCATTCAGATTATTCAATTTTGAAAACATACACTAAACGTACACATTATTTCATGTATTTGGTCATGAATTTGATATTATAAACAGTAATACTATAAAATATTATAAAAATTTAAAATATCCATTTTAATATATTTTCCGTGAAGGCAAAGCTGAATTTTCACATGATCCTTCAGAAATCATTCTAATATGCTGATTTCATTTACATTTGGCAGACACTTTATCCAAAGTGACTTACATTGCATTCAAGATACATATTGACATCCTAATTAGTTCTTACTTTACCCTGGGAATCGAACCCACAACCATAAACACCAATGATCTACTGGTAGAGCTAGACAGTTTTTAAGTTAATGTTTTTTTTATTTTTATTATTATCTAAGCACTATGTAAATAGTGTAGTAGGCATGTGAACGTTTTTGAATTTCCACTTTAGGAACTTCTTAACCGGAACTACACATTCTGGAATAAATCCTTGAATATGCCAGTCCATACATGTCTGACCAAAACATAGGCTACTACTGAAATTCTAGTGAAGTCTTTCATACGATCTTGAATACCTGATGCTATGTGTGTGTGTGAGCAAATGTGTATGTAGCTGTAGTCTGAGCCAGTGGAGCAGATGTTGGGTGCTCAGCTTACAAATGACTTTGGAGGATTTCCCAACGAGATGTGTAATGGCTTATTCTCCACCGAGATTTCAAAACAAGGGTCTAAAAATAAAGTCTGTGCTAAGTCTCTCATCAGTAAAGACGATAAAAGCATCAGTCGTGCAGCTCTGAATCACAGGGTCAGTATGCAGTATTACTGTCAGCATGTGTTGGACTTCAGTGTTCATTTGCAAAATATTTTGCTTTCCAGAAATCTTTTATTCAAACTTGCTTAAAGTTTAAAGGAAGAGTCCCCCCCCCCCCCCCCTTTTACTCAATCTGTAAAGAGTGCAGTCACACCAAGTTTTGCATAATGAGAACAGGTTATGTTTTCATCACATTTACAAGTATGTGTTGCAAAACAAAGAAAGAAAGAAAGAAAGAAAGAAAGAAAACCTTTTCTGTGCAGTAATATTTTATTTCAACTATACATGCCGTGTTAAAAAAAGTCAACAAAAATATTCTTAAACAATGACTGTAATTATTTACACTTTCTCAGTACAGCTTTACAATATCTACACATTAAAATATTCCAGAAAAGAAAAGCTGTATTCCAACTGCCAATGTGTGCACAGTATTAAAAATAAAAGGTAGACCAGTCTGGTTTCTTTGCACATATATTGACTGAACAGTAAAGGCTTGAAGTCAGATTGCAGATTTATATTGCAATATACAAGGCAGCTCAACACAGGACAAATCGAACCAGAACACAAGATCAACTCTCTCTCCTTTAATAAAACAGATCTTTAGCAGGTCATCAACCTCCGCTCAGTTGCTCAAATACAATCAGAACATGTAAACAAACATGGAGCTTTGGGCTTGAAGAGGCAAGTTTTACCTAAATACACTAAAATTCCCATGTAATCTCTAATCGTAGATGCTCTCTTGTTTTAACCCCCATGTTGTGAAATATTGTGAGCTGAGAGTCAGGTGATAAACATTTTAGATTCATAATACATTCATTACATGGCATCTTATCACAAATTAGCACCTTCCAGAAACGGATAACAACAAAGTAACAAAAAGAAAATGACCAAGTAAATCTAATAATAGTAGATTCATTCTGAAACTTTCTTATATAAAAAGAAACCATTTTGAGAGACCGGCCATAGTATCCCCCATCCAGGGAAGGAACCACCACAAACAGAGGGGTTACACTTGCCCCCACTCCAAATATTGAGATTATTGGTCATTTTCTAAAAGTTTACCAAATGTTTTATTTGTTTGATGATTGTTGAATGTCCAAAACCAAACCAAGCTCTCATGACTTTAATAAGGCACACAAATACACAAATCCAGGTCAACTCGCCTTGAAAAATGTCCACACTTAAATCGTTGTATATTTACAATAACATCACTGGCACGACTCTGCAAGACACACTGGTAAGGTTTTGCAGTGATTGTACACTTATAGTGAGTATGCAATTTGAGGCCTCTATTTTTTTTTTAAACAAGCAGATTGAAGCTTATCTCTCGGATGAGGTCTAGTATAGAGTTGAGGAGTGGTTTAACGTAAGGAATGTGGTGTGACAATATTTGCAGTTTTATGTAATACTTTGTCCAGGAAACAAGATCCAACTCTTTCAAATGGTGTAAACTCGAGTAAATATTCAAGAGTTCAGAGGGTAATAAAAATGATTTGAGAAAGAACTTTATAGACCCAACAGCAGTATTTGGCATGTCAGAAAGGAGAGAGGTTGATCAATTATCTGCCTTATGTCATTGTTGAAAGTTGACTTTATGGGATTACAGGATTCCCATTGATTTTCTGGAACTAAAAACAGAACATAGTACATTTGACCAGCGTGATCCTGTGCTGAGTCTGTGGGTTTAAAAGCTTGCAGCAGCTTGACACGCAGAACCGCTGCATGGAACGTTACACTGGAGTTAAACACTGTCATCATCTACACTTAGCAGCACAAACGTTGAGGGAACTTTTACCCTGTGAGTTTTAAAATCAGTAGTCCAAGTAGGAGTCTTGGACATTTCTTTTGCACACAGACATTATTAATTAATGTATGGACTTCTGTGTCCAAACACATCTGATGTTAATGCACCTTAAATGGGATTTAGTTTTATGACAGCGCTGACTCAAGCTTGTTTAACTGAACAACAAGTTGCGCTTACTCCGTTTTCAGAAAAAAACATGGGCAATGAATGCACACTGGTTAGCCCCAGAGACTAATCAAACACAGATACGCAACATGTCCTTTGACTCTGTCTTCTTGAGAGATATCCAAGCAAGGATACCAAATTTTCCAAACAGTCTAACAAATACAGTTCACATTGATGGGGAGAACAGTGCAGGGGGGAGCATTCACTGCCCGATTGCCACAGCAACTACACAGCTGCTTTACGCTGTACGTCAACTGTGACCTATGACCTCAGGCGTCCCTGCCGCCTTAAAGATCAGAATCCATCACCTGTCACTCAAGCGTGATGGGACATGGTCATTGGGGACTAGCACAACTACCCGAAACAGAAGCTCTGGCATCCGATTAATTTCCCTTCAAAGGAAAGGCCATACATCTGTGGGCCAAGCGCTTTTACTCCCACTGTCCATTTAAAGAGTAAGATCTTGCTAAGCATTTCAGTAGCTATACTTGTTCACTGCCCTCATTTGTGCAGTCTGTGGTGCAAAACCGTTGGGTTTGGGTGGCACGTCGGGCTTTAACGATGCTGTCCGTTTGATGGATGTTCTTGGTAAAGATCCGTGACCACTGTAGCTGCTCTGTCGGGATACAGAAGGTGTCACAGCCATTGGTACCCCGTGAGAGTCTAGTCTAGTGGGTGGGGTAGGAGTTGCGGGCATGTACCCACCTCTGTTCATGCTAGGTTGACGGGACACAATGGCCCCGCTAGGTGAGTGCAGCCCTTTGGGCGGCGAGGATATGGAGTGTCGCTGGGAAGAGCTGCGGTGATACCGCTGTCTCTCGAGAGTTCCCATCTGCCCTGTGGGTGATGTTGGTGTAGTAGGCACGTCCAGTCTTTTAGTCGGGCTATTCCTGGGTAAAGATGAAGAGGGAGAGTACAAAGAGGCCTCTCGGCTTGGGACTTTAGGTGGAATCTCTGTTGGGCTTACAATGGGTTCCAGCATTAGGTGCTGTCGGGATTTGGGCATCTCAACCATGATGCCCTTTGGGTTGCTCTCATTCAGGTGCTTCAAAAGGTCGTTTAGAGTGTTCCTGGCGTCCACAGTGCGCCGCTGCTCTTTACGGCCAGATTTGGAACCATGTTGCTCACTATTCTGGATCTTCTTTTCGGCTTGAGGCCCTTCGGGAGTACTGAAGGATGCCCTGTTCTCATGTGTGGCATTGGGCAGTACCACAGCACTAGGGATGTGAGGGTTGCTAATGGCGGAATGGGGAGGTGGACTGGAGGGAAGGTACTGGGGGCTTTTGGGAGGTACATCTTTGCGGGAGCTACTTATCTTACAATGGGCTCTCTCCCACTGGTTCTTGATTGGCTGAAGGCTCTTCTGCTGCATCACAGGTGTGGACTCGGGCGTTGGCAGTGCTGCTAGTTCCGGTGGCTGCCCACTCAGGAGCATTGTCTTAGTGTCTCCAGTGGTTGGCACCTCCCTCCCATTGCTTAAAAGGTTGGTGTAGAGTTTGGGAGAATCCATACTGGGTTGGTACTCTTTGACAGGACTGTCAAACAGACCGTTGAGCTTGGCAAAGCTGCCAGTGGAATCAGTGCAGGACTGTGCTGATTCTGCATCTTTTTGGATCTTGCGTGGAGTGCGAAGGAAAGCGTCTCTATAGCAGTAAACGACCATGCCGGCGATGAATGCACCAAGCAAGAACGCAGCTAGCACACAAGAGATAAGGATGTTCATGTGCACCATCTGGTTAGATTCACCTGCTTGTATTTCCCACACACCTGCAACAGAGATAGCCAAACAGCATGTTAGTACACTTGCACAGTTGATCACTGACAATTTTCTCTTAAAAGCAAAAAAAGTCCTTTCCCCCCAAACATGCTCAACCATTTAAATAAATCTACCTGGCAAGAAATTCTGAAAATACAATGAGCTACCTTGTTATTATATTAGTGCAAGAGATTAGTAAAGAGGTGTGGTGGAACATTTTATTGCACAAGGGTTGAGTATCAGGTGAGTTAGTATGTTCTGATTTTACATGAGAGTTTTCCCAAGAAGAATGAACCCCACTAAGCGTTTATTAAACCTTTGTCTAGTACCCGAGGGTGAGTTTTGTTAGCGTCCGCCGATATTCAAAAGGAGTTAGTGAATAATGCTGCTTGAGAGGTGCTTAAAAGTGTTGCTTAGTGGCAAGGCCTTTGGAAGATTTCCTAAAACCCAAAACAATGGGAAGAGAAACAAATGGATGAAAAAAGATAAAGATGGATTCAGGACAGACTGAGCAAAAAAAAATCCCATAGAAAATGCATGAAACTAGAATATACATAAAATAAAGTTAAAAGTGGAGAACAAATCATAGGAACATAAAAGTAGGAAATAATAATAAAAAGCTTTATACGCTGATGGAATCTGAGTATAGCTGCTTGTATCATCTCAATACAACAAGGCATTGTGCTGATCTGAACGTTTTCAAGAGCACATGCATTAGGAGCTTGTATCTCCACTTTGCTAATGTACTGTGACTGACTGCAGAATTGCTTATCATGCCATTTTAGTAAGGAATGGGCTGCTATCGGAGATGTATGCATCTCTCGTATGACTAGCAGCGCTAATAGCAGCTATTACCCAGAATTCCATGCAGCAGCGCAAGAGCGCTCTGGTCAAGGCCTTACCCTCCAGCACACCTGGTATATGCTCAACAGAATGTGAAGTGGCTGGGTCATCGTGGAGCTCAAATTTCCGTGAGCCAAAGAGTTGGGGAATCTGAGTGGGGATGGTTTGGGGTGATTGTATGGGTTCAGAGGTCACGGGCACTGTGACTGACGAGGATGGCAACTCCATGTCTGTAGCGACAAACAAACTGTTAAGTATCGGAGCCCATGATAGGCGCAACGTAACGATCGGGGGTTAGTGCATACTGACAGGACTGACATATGTCAGTTTATACGATTCACTGAGGTTATATTTTAGAGATTGACTCTGAAGTTTTGGACCATTACAGGTAAGTAATGGTTGTGCAGAGTCTCAGGTAAGGAAACCTTCAGCCTGAGAGGAGGGAAAGGAGGACTCTCTAATAGAATGAGACAACGACAATGTAGTCCAGAGAGATGATAAGATGGAGGCAGCACATATCCATGCAAGAACAAAAGCATGAATGGATGAAATGACGGAAAAGCTGGTAATAAGAGATCAGGTCTTGTAATGATAGTGATGATGATGTGGTGAAGAGCACAGGATTAAAGGAAGGTGGAAGCAGTAGAAGAAAAAGGAAAGGGAGATTTGGAGAATGATGAACTCAAGGAAGGAAATCAGTGCAGTACAGGAAACTAACCAGAGGTTGGGTCGCCATATGATTTGAAATCTGGCGCTGATGTAGTGGCCAAAAATTCTAAAAGAATTAAAGGAACAGAAAATCAGCATAAAATAAAAATGAAAGTTTGAAATTATAAAAACGCTAAAACTGTTTTTATCAAATGATCAAAAAATGTTTGTTTTCCTCTGGTTTACGCTGTATCGCTCTTTCACTTGCTGGTGTATGTTTTCAGTAATGTTCAGGGCTAAACAATCTATGTGTATACATGTGTTTGTTTAATTGTCTGAGGAATTAGTATGATGTTTGTGTGATATGTGTTAATTTCCATCAACTGAGAGTGTGAGGGGGTTATTGCTGTGAGAAGTACTAACTAATTTTGCTAAAAGGGCGCATGTGTTGATTAGCTCACCATGACAATCGCCGAGATGAGCAGTGTTACCATATTCAACATCTTGCTCATAACCAGTTCTGCAAAATGGGAAAAGACAGAGGGGTAAGAAATTTGTACTAAGGAAAGACATTTTGGACTGATGGGTCTTGTTTAGATTTGCATTAAATAGGTCAGTTATTCTGTTTAGCATTTCTAGTTTTAGAAGTTTAGTTTAGTAAGTAAATCTGAGTAATTTTAATGATTGTAGGACTTACTGTATAGCTGGAGGAATACGCTCACAAGCTCCATGTGACATCCACCCACAGTACGGGTCTCTAGAAGCAATACAAGACCTGCAACACAAAAACAATAGTTTATACCTACACAATGCGAACAATTAACACACTGTTTTGTGCTGTTCAGACTAACAAAAACAAAATATGGCAAAAAGATAGATTTTTTTGTCTGCATAAACAAGGGATAAGTAGAGCTCAGCACTCACTTTTGACAGGAACTGTGTCGTTCACACCGGCTGAGTGGTATTCTGACCACACAGCTGGAAAAGGCCACATACAGTGTGTGGGTGTCTTTATCTAGGTGGAAAGACAGAATTCGCCGATCATCCTCATTGCTGGATAAACACCTGGGAGAAAAATAGAACAGAGGGAGGGAGATGCAGAAGAAAAGATAAATCACATGTTATCAGATCTATCTGTCAGTCACTACTTTCTTAAGCCACACAGTTTAGCAAAAAGAGAACGAAAAAAATACATACATAAACCGCAGAAGGAAAGTCAAAACCTTTTGCTTTCACATCAAACATATCTAATCTCATCTCAAACGATCCAAAACTCTCATTCAGGTCACAATTTTATTTCTGGGTAAATAGCCATGGTAGTTTCTTAAAAGGACTCTTGGGTCTACAAAAAGATTTCTCACAATTTAAAGACAAAGCGTCGCAAAAAGACTAATCAAGAGATAATTATAGGACGAGAACATACTTGGCTTGGTTGAAAACGTCGATCTCCTCCAGTAGGACACTGTCATTCAAAGATAGCGGGGACGTCTTGGCCAGAACCTTTAATACGATGCCTGCCTCAGAGCCAATGAAAACAACGGTGTAATTCTTATGGGGTCCTGCAGTGTTATCAACAGCGAGTGCCGTTAGCCTATACCTACAAAGAAGAAGGAAAAACACTTGAGTTGCTTTTCAGTTACAAGGAGACGCCTGAATTACAAAAGCTTAACTTGATCTGGCACAGGACAAAACATGTTGAAACGAGACGCGTCTATGAAAACCTGAACTAGTTAAATTAGGTGTGCCAGTTGTTTAGAACGTGAAACCAACGTTTTTTCCAAATGCTTATTTAACAGCTGACACTGGGTCTAGATGGCAAACTGTTCAGAGTGTTTTTATGTAATTATGTTATATTATATGTCAAATCTGTGCCAGTATTGGATTCCTTTCTTATGGGTATCAACAATTTTTTTCTGATTATGAAATGTAACTAGTTTAGATAAATTCGCCTTTAAAAAATCAAATAAAAAGGAGATGAGTTTATACTGTATGTTGATTTAAAATGAGCAGTACTTAAGACTTTGCTGTTCTTTTGCAGCAAATCTTGCGATAGTGTCCAAACAAGGTTTTGAGATTAGACTGAATGGTGGCAATTTGCCCATACCTGACTCTTGTTTTGGTAAACCACGGTTCATCTCCGATGGAGGGGACAGAGGCGTCCATGAGTGGGTGTGACTTGATGAACTGAAGGGTTTCGTCTGGAAACTCGATGGAGGTTTTGTAGGACTCCGCTGAACCGTGTCCCGCACAGCAGCCGGGTCTGAAAAGACAAAACGCGCACACATACAGTTCCGGTTGAGGGAAAAAGGGCAAAGAGCCATGTGCCACATGCCTGTAAATCTATACCCGCCTCCATATGGCCACTGCACATGCAGGTTAAATATGCAGCATGTCCAATTATCGCGTGTTAATTATTAATCTCGCAATGATTAGCCCGTCACGCACTAATGCCATGCACCAACCTGGGCTTGGGCAGCTTTTCCTCTGGAAACGGTGTCCACACCGAATCTGCCGTCTTCTGCTCTTTGAAACGACCACGGAACACTCTCTCAATGTCGGCCATGGAGAACGCACAAACCGCGGAACCAGGAATACTGAATAAATCAGAAACAGTGGCGTTAGCCCTATTCAGCCTGTTGTCATGTGGAGATTTTAAGGAAAGGATTGTGACAAGCTTTACCTGTTCAACTGTGTAGTGAAAACTCCAACCACGGAAGGTACCCCATTAATGTCGATTATGTCCGTAATGGCCTGAACGACATCGAAATAGAAAAACGATTCTCCAGGAACGGAACAATTCATGCGAGCCTTAACAAAAGATGTCCAGTGTTTCTCCAGCACCCGCTGAGACCCTCCCATGTCATTTTTACAGATCCGAGCCACTCTGGAGTAAACCGCCTGCGGTGAGAGAAAAATAGTGGGAGAGACTCAGCATCGCTCTCTAAATAATAGATCTATCTCCCAGGCGGCTCAGTTGAATCTAAATATACGCAAGAAACATTTTTTTCTTTATTCTTAGATTGAACAAAACTGCAGTGTGCTAGAGGGCTCGAATTAGCGCCGTGTTACCATCTTAATAATTCACTACTGTAAAACCTGCCCTCGATGCAGGTGTTGACTGCAAAATTAACTAAACTTAAATATTCATTAGTCTGTGGTACAAAGTCTGTGTTTTATGGGCCAATTTAAAGGAAATCCTGAGGCAACGGATAATATATTGACCCTCAGGGACAAATGTTCATCTCTAAATAAAAGCCTATAACACATTACCATACAAATCAGAACTGTTGTATCCTAGTTTAAATATCACGGTATTACCATCACTGTACCATGGTACCATAACATTGTGTGTTTTAGAATCTGTAGTAAGGTTAGCATTGCAAGTTACAAGTCTTACCTTTCCCAGATTGTTGTGCTCGGCTGCAATTTCTCTGAAAAAGAAGTAGACGAAATCCCCATAATTCACAGCATGGAGGAAATGTGGTTCTGCGAGAGAAAGAGAGAGAAGCATTAGCATCTCCATCACTGACCCCAAGTTAAATTTTGATGTATTTTTGTTGGCTAAGTGGAATGCCTGAGTGTTGACCTAGATTGGGCCACTGAAAGCTGGATTTTATATCAACACTCGCCATTTTCTCACATTGACCCACTTCTTTAAGGTACAGTTAGAGGTTATAGGTCAGATGTCTACTTGGTTCAGCAAAGTTTAGCAATGTTAGCATAAAACACAGACTAGCAGACAAGGAAGCATTTCTATACCTTTCAACCACTTGGAGTCATACTTGATGGTCCGAAGGGCAGAACCGTCCCCCATACTGCGATAAATCACAGCATCGCTGGCCAGGAAGTCCGCCACCGTAGCGGAGTACAGTTTGCCATCTATGACACACAAATACTTGAGCTTAAAACACACTTCGGCTTCATTACACAGTTGCATACAACTCACTCAATGTATTTGGAATTCAGCACACAGAACACTAAATTCTTCAAGGAAAAAAAATCTCAAAGGAAAGGCCTATTTAGACAAACAGAAAACCTCAAAAGCAACCTGATCATTTATATTTTTAAATGCAAGATATGATGCACATGATATTTCATAGCATTTTTTTTGCTATTTTATTTTACAGGCAATACAAAAATAAATACCGTATTTTCCCACATATAACCCGCGGGTTATACCAGATTTTACGAACCCTGCAGGGGGTGCGGGCTATATAAGGGTGCAGGCTATATGCCAAATTTTTTACACGTAATAATATTTCAACATTTTTGTTACGTAAGTAACACGTTTTATGTACGGGTTTTTTTGCTGTATTTTCTTTCTGATTTTCTTTCTTGCGAGGGTTGTTGTCTCTGGTGCTTGTTCTATCACTCTGACAGCTTATAGGCTGTCTGACCTATGAATCATGCAATAAGATGTGATTGGCTGTGCTGCATTAGGGCGGGCTCTTCTCATCTCATCCGATGATCAAGACCTGTAGAATACGCTTCTTAAGGGACGGCGGGAGAGACTGCACAGCGGGAGAGACTGCTTTTTCATTTTCTTCTGATTATTACTTGTGTTTGTTCTCTTATTGTGTGAATTTCGTGCACAAGCACTGTGTACTGAGCCTGAACAGTTATGGATAATTGACGTCATGCGAGCAACATTCGAAATTCGAAATGTGAACTTAGACAAAAAACGTTAATCAATCTATGGGTGCGGGTTATATAAAGGTGCAGCTTATGTCGACGATTTTTACACCAACCCCATAACCCGCGGGCTATATGAGGGTGCAGATTATCTGCGTCTGCGGGTTATATGCGGGGAAATACGGTAACCCTGCTTTCTAAATAATAATAATAAATTAATCTAGTTTAATGCTTAAAACTAGAAAAATATTATAATTATTATAATATTATAATTAATTATTATAATTATTATTATTACAATTATTCAGATGCACAAGTGACGTCGCACACCGTACTAATTTTTGCCAGGTTGTGTCATTCCAGTCTGTATACGAACAGATCTGTGCGAAGACAGCGATATCTGATTTATGTGTAACAACGGTCTCTGCTCTCATTGGAGCGTTAATTTTATCCAAAACCTTTAAAAATCAAGGAAACGTTATTCATCATCCTCCTCATTATCCTGACAGCTCTCATACCTGCAAACAGGGCAACGTTTGTCTGCTTGGCGTCAAATGGGCATCGGGCCAACCCGCTGATCTCTTCCCCATCAAACTCCAGGTTATCCAACTAAACATAAGACGGAAATAGACAGAAAAAAATATAAAGATACTAAGTTCTTATCTTCATTGTACTGTAAAACAGCTCCCATTCACATTAACCAGTAACTTATTAAGAGCCAAACAGTCACGTAGAGCTTATAAACAGCGTGGCCTACCCTGTAGTAACGGCACATGGGGTTGAAACCATTTGTTCCGCAGATGAACACAAGATCATCATTTCTCGGAACCAGGACTTTAATGAAATTATGGCACTCGTCCTGAGAGGAACAAGACAAGACAGTGAGATTTATGGTTGCTCCAGTGCTGTAAATAAGACCAGTGACAGATGATTATGCTGAGGAGGTGGAGAACTCACTCTGTGCTTTCCCTTCATGGCGCACGTCTCCCTGTCCGCCTGCCCCGACCGCCACGTCAGCTTCTGTGACATCACACAGCATCACCGTTAGACAGTTTGCCACCCACACACTCGTAAATATTAACACTGTTCTACACTGCTTCCTAATCAGGCATGATGCAAAAGATTTCCAGCTGTGATTAATAAGTAATCTTCATACTTATTGAAATGTGTGTGTGAACTTATTTTGTATTGCTTGCTGTTTCATTGTGTCATGCCTGCTTAGAACAAGAGTGTTTGGTCATGAAGTGATTTGCTGTGAACCCACCCTGTATGGGATGATTTCGTTCCTGTAGGACTCTCTCAGACTCACTAAATACACCTGGTCCCTGTGAGAGGGATAGAAAGAGTTTACAATACAGGTCTGAAAAGGTCAAATGGTTGAAGATTTTGGTTCCACGTTCTGTTTAAGCACTGACTTACCTGCCCGCGATGAAGAGTGTATCATGTATCTGGGTCATCAGCTGAAAGTCCAGTCTATGCTGAGATTCATTGCCAGAGGGGCGTCCACGGAAAACAGGGTACTGTCGTGCATCTGCAGAACAAACAGATGCACTGTTATTCAGTATTAACGTCAACTGAGATCGATGTTGGTATTGACTGGCTGTGGCAACTGCATGCTAAACTGCCCTGAAGAAAGACTTTGCTAAAGTAATGAATATTACACCAGCAGCTCCTGCATTGACGTCCAGCGATTGCACTGTCAGCATGCTAGGGTGTTTTCTCACTGCAGAGCACAGAAGCGCTAATGCAGCGACTATAGACATGTATGTTTTCTTCTGAAGAGTGTTGATGGCTTTATTTTCAAGTAAAGGCACTTTTATATCCCAGAGGTTGATATTAAAACAAATTACCACTTTTACCATAATTCTACACTTAATTCCTAATTCTACATTCTAATTCTACATAATTCCTTTTTTTGCTAACTTTCAAATGACGTTGATTTTTAATGGTCTAGTTCCAATAAATTGGTCCAAACCCAGACTTTCCAAACTAGGAAAATCCATTATAAACATATAGATTATTATGTTATTTTAAACCAATATTTGAATATATATATATATATAATATGTTTTTGATTTGCAATCTAGCTGTAAGTTTAAATTGTTTTTAAAAAAATCACTATGTAATTTAATTGTGCATATTTACAATACATAAATACTAATTATAAAATTTTCCTTAGGAGGATAAAGATGTTTTATTATTTTATAAGCAAAAGACTACCACAAAATGCTAATAAAGTTAATGATGTGAGATGGTGGAAGTGTAATTTGTTTTTGATGTTCAGGACAATGACACATTTTTTTTGTTGTTTTATTTATATCCACTGGCCATTGTTAATGGGAAACGTGATGAACTAGTGAGAGTGTAAAAAGTATGTTTTATGGCAGTTTATTATCTAAAAGCCCACACGGCCAAAAGTGCACATAGTCCCAATTTTTGTTTTTTTAAAGATCTTATGTAGATATGGGCATTTCACAAACAGAGTGATGTTTGCCTGTTCTTACAGTGTCTGTCCACAACGTCTAAAGGGATGTTGTCCTCAGGAAAGCTCACGGCCTCCAGGTGGGACGCCATCAGCAGCAGTAGCAGCAGCAGGTCAGTCGTCAGTTCTCGCCACCCCATTGCTGGCACAGAGGGCAAACACCTCCTGTACTGCGCTTATGTAGATGTTACCTGCAACACACACACAGAGATACATACAGACGTCAACATACATCCCAGGCGCTCTTTCCTCTTGCGATTTTGTGTATGACCTCTGTTAGGATTTGCTGAGTAGATTAGAACGCCTGTTTTTTTATACGCATACAGGCTGACTCCCAACAGATCATTCAGTGTGTGTGTATTTGGCAGCCAATACCCATGATTGAAAATCTGTCCATGAGAGGAAGGTCAAAAAACAGACAGAGAGGGGGTGGAACACCACCAAAGCAGAAATGAACATTTTTGCTATCAGCTAGCAACGATACACACATTTACACTAAATTTTAGGTTATAATTTATGTACAATTAAGTGTGTGTGCATGTGTGTTTGGATTGAGTACTATGGGTGGGAATGTGTTTGCTGCATCTGGCACAGAAGTCTTCAAACGGACATTCAAACAGGAAGATTTTCAAAGGTCTGCATGCTGTGGTTGGGTCATGTCCTGGAGAGACAATCATCTGTGCATATTAATGAGCAGTGTAAAGTCAAATATTTATAAAGTTACAAATTATTCATGCCAGCAAAGACCAAACGGATATAAACAATTTACATGGAGACAACAAGCAGCTTGGCAGAACGATAGAGAATGAGTGAGTCAGGCCTCAACCACTTCCTGAAAGCATCTCGGCACACACGCTTGCATATAGTATTGACATTTTTGCAATTAGTGGCCCTGTACACCTGCTCCCACACTGTAATATGTATATGCTGCCTGTACCACCCTGCCTTTATTGATTAGCTGTTGATTGATCAGCTCTCAATAGATCAGCTGAATGGGACGTGGCCTGAGGAAATTCTCCAACAGAAATACAATCCGCAGTCCTGCGAGGAAGGGATTTCTCTGCTCATCTGTTGCCATAATGGATCTTCATTTCTACAGGCTGGGCTATCATGCTTAGATCAGATCAATAGAAATGACTCTTTCTCTGGCAATTTTTTAAGATGAGATGAGAAGACGAAGGGATGAGAAGGGAACGAGAGACAACAGATTGAGATGAGATAAAAAGACAAGAAAAGATTAGGAGAAAAGAAGAGATGAGATTTGATGAGGCAAGGTGATAATTGAAGCAAGGAGACAAGACAAGGACAAGATACTAGATGTGAAAAGAACATATGAAACAAAAAAAGAAAGAAAAGATGAAATGAGATGAGGAAAGCAACAAAATTAGGAGGAAAAAATGATACAAGAGGAGCTAAAACATGCATATGAAGAAAAGGAGAGACAAGGTGAAGAGAATAGAGACAATAAGAAGAAGAACAAAGAAGACCTGAATGACTAGATGAAAATAGAACAATTGAGAAAAGAAAAGAAAATAAGAGGTGAGAAAATGTGAGGGCTCAATATGAAAAAAATGGAGGCAAGACAAAAATAGTGCAGATAAAACAAGGAGGACACATCAGATGAGATGACAAGCATGAGAGATGAGGTGAAACGAGAAGAGACCCTGAAATGAGAAAAGATGAAAAGGATGGACAAGATAGGAATATACAAAACAAGGCAAGATGTGAAGAAAGGATAGGCAAGAAAGCAGGTGAGACAAGGAAGGAGAGACAGTTGAAGAAAAGAGAGGCAAGGTGAGAACACGAGACAGGGATGAGACACTAGATAAAAAAAAGAAATGAGAATACAAGAAAATGAGACAAGAAATAATAGACAAAAATAGAACCAATAAGACAAGGACACTCTTGATGACATGAGACAAGCATGAGAGATGTGATGAGACAGGGGAAGATAGGGAAAGACAAGGCAAGAAGAAAAGAGACAAGATGAGGTGTGAATTGAAGCAGGAGAGACTGGGAGAAGAGATGAGACAGGGATGAGAGAAAAAGGCGAGACAATATGGAGAAGGACACAATAAGGAAAGATAAGGACACGCCGGATGAGATGACAAGAGATGAGAAAAGAACAGATGAGATGAGGAGGGAAGAAAAGAGAAGGATCAAGATGAAACAAGGTGAGAAGAGGAGAGACCAGAAGACGGGACAAGAATAAAGATTATCGTTTTCATTGCCTATGTGGTGCTTGAGCGATTAAAAGCTTTAATGCTTGGACACTTAGTTGAAGTCAAAGGTCAAGGGGTCAAAAAATGTGTCTATCATAACGGTGCTCCAAATGAATTTCTTGTCCCAAGCGCATCTTTGATCCGTAAAGAAATGCACACATCAGCAGAACAGTGCTCTCGGAGGGGCTGGGAAACACCGTTTGGATTAAGCGATGTGTACAAGAGGAGCCCCAGTTTAATACAGCACTGAGAGCCTAATCACAGCTTCACAGTGCCGTATCGTTTCCTCCGCCTGGATATTACTTCAAGAAATAAAGAGGGATATTTCCAGCGCCAAATTCATTGTCAATGACAGAAATTCCTTACAAGCCGTAATCATTATTCATAGAAACACCACAGGGAGTAACAGAGACATGCTACAATACCACAACAATTCTAAAGTACGAAAAACACCAGGCTTGGGCAAAGAGCAAGAGAAACTTAATGCAAAACAGAAACAAAGGACACACAAAGGTCAGCCGTCTTAAATTTCTTTTCAATACACAGCGAGCGCAACGTGTTTTCTATTGAGCGTCTTGGTTTGGTTTTCCATTCTTGCCCTCCAGTGTATGAGTCCGCACAGGCCCTGCGTTTAGAGAGGCGACTAGTCACGCAACCTGTTCGTGTTTAGCTGCTCCCCGGCTACTCTCATTACAGCTTCTCTCGCAGTCATGCACTCGCTGATGTTTTTGGCTGCGTTTCCCGGGATGCTGGCACGCCCCTTGTGTTGGCAGGTCCTTCCAGTAAGATTGCCTGCAGCAGATCCACCCAGCGCCCGCCCGTGAGAGTCCAGCTGCAGGAAATGCGACAGCGAAGGCCAAAAGAACAAAGGCGGTCGGTGACGTTCCGTGGCTTCAGTTAGCCTTGCGAAACAAATGCTCCCCAGTGGCTGCGTTAGTGCAGCTGATGTGCTCTGGTTAGTTTCATGCATCTTGATGCTGGAGAGAATTTTGTTGCTTTACTGAAGTGCATTTCAATCAACTTTGCTTTGGTTTAATACAAACCCTGCAGGTTTGCCTGAAGCCTGACACTGAGAAAGAAGGTGACGGAATAAATCAACGAAAGCTGTAAAGTAATAATGCTGGGCGGTATGATGGTATACACCACACAACAGCAGAAATGGGCCAGTTGATACTGCGATGATGTCAGAATTCAATGTGAAACTATGTTTCATTTTAAAATCTGTTATAAAGTCAGTTTTCATTTGTTATGATTAGTCATATAGATTTTGGTTTGTGTCCACAAAATAATAATATATTATTATTATAGGTTTAATAGGCTTTAATAAACAAAATAATAGGTTTATTAAATAAACCTATAATAGGTTCCTGTAATAAATTAATAATCAAGTATCTTTAATTTATATTGTATCTAATGAACTGGATTATTTTACATTTACACCTTTATAAAAAGCGACTTTCACGATCTAATCAGTTATTACTTTCCCTAGGAATCAAACTCATGACCATGGCGTTGCAAGTGCCACACTCTACTGTTTGAGCTACAGGAAAGATTATGCAAAATGTAAGTAACACTACACATTAAATATATATTAATTAGTTAATATATTAACATTAACAATGCCCAATACATTTGTTGAAATATTTTTAATCTTTGTTATTATTATGTAATAAAAATACAATGCTCATTTTTAATTCATGTTAGATCAGGTCCATAAAATAATATTAACATATACAACTTAATTATAATAGTGTATTAGTAAATATTGAAATTGACATTAAGATGAACAGATCCTTTAGAAATACTTTCATTTACATTAGTTTATCGTAACTGATGTAGTTAACTAATGTTAACAATTGGAAACAAGAATATATCATAGAATTTCCATATAAATACATGTATTGATAGGTTTTTGGTCCCATCAAACTAAAAAAAACAACTAAAAACTACTGAACTACTTTTACAATTCAGCAGTTGTAATGCAGTGATGTGTGTGGTTTCAGAGACACTCACGCTGAGATTAGATCTCTCCTACAGAAGAGCACTGAAATCATAAAATTGTTTACACTGGGATTACAGTGGAGGAGTCACAACTTGTTACTCCACAGCTGTAAGAAAGGTCACAGCCCCACCTGAGCAGCTCCGCTCTCCACCCCTACTCTCCCAAAGCCCTATCCTGCAGATGTGTGCAATATCGGAGTGTGTTGAGGGAACAATAGCCAGCTCAGGGTCTGTTCAGTCCAGGCCGGTGAGGAGACCTCCATGCTTTAAAGGTTAAATCAGTTACTCAAGCCTGACCGAGGCTGAACACAAGACAGCAGGACTGGCGTGGGCTTAGTGGGCACAATGTGGCCAGCTGTTGTGACTGACTTCATTCACACACCCACATAAAAAAATGCTGAAAGTGCTTCACGGTGAAGCCTCAGAAGAAGTAGATGGTATCTGGCGTTCTCTGAAAGAGGGTTGACAGGTTCAGCAGAGATAAGAGCAAACGCAGGTGGGTCGCACACTCTTTCAGTGTGTTTCACAGAAAATAATCTCTTAACGGCAATGTCACACACTCTTAATGCAAAAATTAACAAAAGCATGCGTTCGGAGAACAGCATATGTCATTCATTTACATATCGTCACACAGCAAGAAATGGAGAAGATGAGCTGTGACACCATTTAACCAATTAAAAATTAGCTTCCACGTGAAATCACTTTAATGCATGATCAGCATCCTTCTGAGGTGACAATACTTGTAAGATATCCATATAAGCCATTCATATGTGTAGTGGCTAACACATTTTTTGTCATTGTACATGTTTTTATACTAAGCAAACTATATTTTTTATTCCTGATCCCTACGCTTAACCGTCACAAAAACAATTCTGCTTAGTTAGGATATTATTTTAATTGTTACGCTGTTTTACTTCAACTTCAGGACTGTAGGCTGCTTCAAAAGATGTTGGTAATTTCAGGTTTTACTCTCCTTGTGGGGACAACCTGGACAAAAGCTTGGCACAAACAATCACTTACGCCTTATGTTTTTAGCTCATATTGTAGTTGTTAGCTTATGTTTAACGTATTTGATCGACATTTGTTGAGAATTACGATGTGTACAATGAAATGGGTGGATTTGACTGATAGCATAACCATTGTTTTGAAAAATGATCTTTGATGTACAACAGCTGTTCGACATTTAAACGTAGGCTATGTTTTCTATTAGTCTTACAACCCACTCAGTCCACTCTACATCTTGCACTTAACCTTTGGCTCAGTATTTTGCAAAAAAGCAACACTCATACCCAGAATAAAACGAGATACAAAAAAAAAAAAAAATCTTTGTTCTTCAACTCATTCATCCTGCTGACGGCTGCCACTCAACGTAACGCACCCATTTCGCTTCATTTGCGTTTATCACAGCGCATCTCGGATGTCACTCAACAGTTTGTCTGTGACCGATTCAGAGCATACGAACAGCATAAAGGATGCTCAAAACCCTCTCCGCTCGGAAACGGACCTGAACCCCGCCTCTGAGTCTGAAGAGAGCATATGAATCAAAGCGTTCAGGCTGGAGCCGAGCCGCGACGAATCTCTTGAGTTGCAGTAAATGCATAAAGACAACAGTGGAGTGTTGGGTCGGTAATGGCTTCTGCTGGGAAATTGATTGTGTTAATGCATGACCGTGGGCTCCAAAACCCACTTTACACAACAGCAACACTATCTCTCCCTCCCTCCCTCGGACCATATTCTACGGGCAGCAGAGATATTATTATCGTTTTGTTGTTTAAAAGATCATATCAGGTTGAATGGCATAACTCCCAGGCAAAGGTTAGATGAATGTTTGGCTCTATATCTCCCTTGTTGTTCTTCTATGTGAACTTCGATTCCTCATCATTACGGGACAGGAGTTGATTTAAAGTGCATTACAGAGACAGATCTGTCCCTTCCAATGTCAGAATTTAACTGGCATTGATTTACAGGGGCATTTTTTGACCTTTATGAGGGCTCCCCCCCTACACATAAAACAAGCGAGCCGCCCATTTATTCCAAACATTTCAAATGAATTAACTCATTGGGTCTGACAGTAAAGTGACTATGGCTATCTCTAAAAATAG
This sequence comes from Rhodeus uyekii, assembly GCA_037043235.1. Classification (NCBI taxonomy): domain Eukaryota; kingdom Metazoa; phylum Chordata; class Actinopteri; order Cypriniformes; family Acheilognathidae; genus Rhodeus; species Rhodeus uyekii. The sequence goes on from JAWRVZ010000009.1 coordinate 7,278,535, forward strand.
ACACATATTTCGTAATATTTCTATAATACATGTCAAATTTGAAGTAAAACCATGTGAATTTACAAGAGCAACATGTAGCCCCCATATTTTAAACAGCTACACGAAGCCTTTTTGTCCTATGTCTGGGTTCATTTCAGACCCTTGAAATAATCTGACCCCGTTTATTCTACTATGCAAGGACATAAACGGCACAATCGAGGAATCAAATGCTTGCATCAGCTTGTTCCAGCTTTGTGCGTATTCCCACCCTGTGTTAGCCTATTTAAATCCAGTTTTTGTTGTTGTTAGAATTTATATTCTCACGTATTAGGATAATATGCAGAAAAAAAAAACATTTTAATCGAATAATCGCACTGTAACAGCATTGCTGCCGTTAATAATGCTAAATATAATTAGTTACTTTTATCTAAACGCTTCCAGAAGTGTCGATTTATCAATAGGTAAACACAGAAACAAAAGTTTCGGTAGAGCAGTATTACATAATTTACTCCAACATCTGTGACAACAAAGTGTAAAAATGAGAACAGAAATCCTACCTGAATGTTTTCCAAATGAGCATGTAGATTACGATACTCTTTCCGCTTTATATTCCAAAGTGTTTTACGCTAATAAATCCAGTGGAATCAGACAGCACGTGTGTAACTCGGTCCATAAAGCCAGAAGATCCCCATTTGTTTGTTTTATCCGAACCACGCAAAACAATTCCCAGAGCCCGTGGGGCTCGTCCAGCTCATCTTCTGCATAAAGCTTTGTGATCTTCAAAAGCTCACCGATCAAATAGCACCAAGACCCTCCCTCTCCTCTAGTACCATCCCCCCGTCATTCACCAAATAAAACCAATACAACCCAAACCAAATAAAACCAACTAAGTCATTATCTCAAGAGACACGCTCTTCAGAATGAAGAACTTTAAGCGCGTGCGTCACTCCGCGTATAAACAATCCGAATCGGTGTGAACGGGTAAAAATAGCTCCAGTTCTATTTTTGCGCTGCACCTAGAGTACTTCTGATGTTTTGGAAATCTTTTTCTTGCCGCTACTTTTCTTTTCCCCCATTTTACAGTCTTGCACGCTCGTAAGGTTGCACGTCCCCAATAAAATCAACTCACCTCATCTGAATCCGTGATTCTCTTTACGCGATTTGGATCGCAACAACTCAGAGTGGAGCTTGAAGTGGCTCTCTCCGTTCTGAGCGGGGAAAAACAAACTAATGCACGGCAAATGGTGTAACTCGATCCATCCCGAGTTCATCCATCAGCAGAGCCAACCACAGCCTAGCCTAGAAACTGATCCCTCCCCATTCCCTCTCTCTATCCCTCTCTCTTCTCCCTCTATCCACTCCACCACTAGTAGATGTGTTTTTTGGCTGCTTTCCCTTGCTAGGCTGCTTTTTTCTTTCTCTTGCCAGAGTGCGAGACCTTTATTGTATGTATATGTATTTATCTATATAAAGATATGTATAATGTTTGTTAACACTTTTGCAATGTAAACACTTTTAACAGAGCAATAAAGCGTCTTGGATCTCTTGCGTGTGTGTATATCCGAGAGGCCCTCACATCTTGGTGACCCTGAGGGCCCCCCTCTCTTCCCAATCCCTTCCCCCAGCAGTAAGCTGCTTGTTAAATCTTTTCCACAGAACTGTTTTGGGAAGGGAGGACAGCGAACCACACTCCTTGGAACTGTTCTTTGGAAGGAAATCTTGACTTTCAGCTTGAGGCAAAAAAGAAAGGAGCGAATAGAATTAATTTTGACACAGTTTTCCCATGCATTTTTACAGTCAACCGTTTTCATTAACGAAAGGTGTGCATAGAAAACTTACTCTTACATTAAACAGCTGTGATCAAAGTTTTCAAAGTTTTTTGTTTTAATAATTATGCATGTCTGCACAAATGGAAGTCAATCGTGCGGTATATGTTTCAAAATTGTTTGCTGATATATAAAATATTAACTTAGCTGTTGTGTGAATTGGTTACAGATTCACTTTTCTATGTATTGTGAACATGTGTGAACATTAACACGTACGAGCTGATAGTAAAACAAAGAACGTGGCAGAGTGTTAGAGGATTTGGCAGCTGTGCGGAGACACTGCAGTCAACAGCATTTAGAATTGTGGTTCCTATGAGTGCATAATTGTTGCTGTGAAATGCATCTAAAAGTCAATATTATCTCTGCTCTCAGCAGTTGCTAACAGAGTAGATATAATGATTAGAGCATTAAATGCACAGCTATAGCTGTGGAGAAGCAACTCAGAATGCCAACCTTACAGGTACTGGACAGACACACATGAAGGTAATTGTTTTACAAGAATTTGTTCCACTGACCTAGTTGAGTTTGCTGTTAATAAACTCATCACCACAGGTGAAGATGTCACAGGGAAATAGAGCAGGTAGAGTAAATTGAAAAGTGAAAGTTTTACATCCTAAGACCTCCCAAAGGATTTATTTGCATTGTTCAGAGGTTGCTCATTCAGGGTTCTTGAGACATAACCGAGAAATCTAGTTGTGCTTTGTTAAGGTTTTAACTTATCTCAGATGTTTCTTCTAAACTTGTTTTAGAGCAATAAAAATAGAAACACATTGCTGTCAGTTATTACTGCGTGTTCATGCTATAATCAAATGAGTCATACATTATGCACAAACAAAGATCAAATCTTTACTTTCTTAAGCCGCAGCGGAAAGATAAAAAACATACAGAGATTAATGTAGTCATCCTCGGGTGTCCAGAGGTTCTGCCCCTTCCCCCATACACCCTCACAGTTACATTCATGCATAAACACACTCACACATTTGTGACACTCCATTATCGCCCCCAGTACTGTTCATTAACATGTGAATGTTTAGCAGGAAGCCAGAACGACTTCTAAACTAGCCACTCGTCTGTCGTTGTCTACTGTACGTTTGAGATTGACGGCAGAGAGGCAGAGGTGGGCACTCCTATCCTCTTGAGTGCTCTGCGGGGGGTGTAGGGTGAAGGGTCAGCCTGCAGACCTCTGCCGCCCATCCACTCTCACTGCTCAGCCTGATTTAGTACTGTCCAGCCCCCACAGATGGCACAGAGAGACACACACAGAGAGACAAGGCCGTGGAAGTGCAACATTTGTGTGACAAATGGAGCCCAGACCAGCATCATGCCACAGACACGCTCTTAATCGAGCAGTGTGTGTATGAGAGAGAGGATCTGGAGCCTTTGAGTCCGACTGCTTGACACCCAGACAGCATAACTCGCTCTGTCATAATGTCATGCTGAATTTCTGTGCGATACTGTTTAGATAATTCATTTGGACAGTTTCATATATTCAAGGGAAATGTCCATCAGTACACAAATTAAATACTCCAGATAAATTCAATTTCGAATGAACGTCGGTATAGTTCTTTGGCAGAAAGGGTAGTTTTTTCCCCTTCTAATTTCTAATCATAAAAGCCAAGTGACCCATGGCATACTCCACACTCAATTTCATCATGTGAAATGTTTTTTTTGTCAGGACCTGTTGGTGAAATCGCGTGCACAGAGGGCGTGTTATTTGCATTGAAGATTATGATTCAGCAATTTAATGTTCTTCATTCTGAGAGAGTGAGAGACTAAACCAAGCTCGGACAAGCCCGACCCCTCCTGCTACTGAGACCAACTGCTTTGGCATGTAAAACTTCAAAACACTTCACACAGCTGAACACAATAAACGGTCCATAATTACACTCCTTCGCAGACGACTTGTCCTGCTTTCTTTGGAAAGTCGCTTCCTAGAGAGCTTTTAGAGAGCAGATGTGTTAACTTTATAATTTATTTAAATACACAGTTTTGTCTGTATCATGTTTAGAGACTGAATGAAGATAGATATGGAAATCCATTGCCGCTTATATATATATATATATATATATATATATATATATATATATATATATATATATATATATTCTATTTTATTTTTCTTATTTGTACCTATATTCTTTTCTTTGTCTTATTTTCATATGTTCTTTTCCTTTCTCTTATTTGAATGATTTGTAAAGATTTATAATCAAGTTAGGAAGTTTTATTAGTTAAAACCTTTCTTGACTTTTCTGTATTTTTCCATAGAGTAAGGATGAATATTGTCTGTACTTCTCAACAGATAGGACATGTTATCAGAATGTTTTGGGTATTCTTTCTGTGGAGAGTTGTAGCCTGAGCCGAGTTTAGCCTTGGAGAAGCTGTGTATCTGTGTGTGTGTTAATATGGTCTGTATTGGTGACGTGCTTAACTGGCACCATAAGGAGACAGAATGACTTGTTGTTCTCGACAAGCCACGTCACTAACATGTCAACCATGTGATCAATGAAGTTATGCTTCAGACTGTCTGCTCTTGTGTGGAAAATTACTAGTTTTATCTTTCTTTCTTTCTTTCTTTCTTAGCCAATCAGAATCATTTAACCGTCATCATTGAAGTGTTTAGTAGTCTCTGTTAGAGTATAATTACTGTAACAATGTTATTATATGTGGGGCGGCCTACGAACTCCTTGTGAGACCTGAAGCTTCTGCTGATGAAAACTAAACTAAACTTCACTAAAATGTCTTCTTTTGACTGCACTTCTGACTCCTGGTCTTCATTCAACAAATCTGGTACTCGGGTCTTAACTGTAATTCCCCTACAATAGATAGATAGATATCAGTGGGTGGTCCAGTGTTGGCAAGAGCATCAAGTTTACAACATGAGTCTTGGCCAATAAAAGACACAGTGTTCTAAAGAGCGTTCACTTTCTGATTACAAATTGTCATAAATTGTCATGAGTCTGGGTCAATGAGCTGTAACTGTGGTCAACAACCCTCTGAAAGTGCCCTGACCTTGAAGGCACAGCCCTTTGCATGTCATCCGCACAGTCACGATAGTCTGAAACACTAAAAATAGCATCTCAGTTTGTTTCTTCAGTTTCTACTCTTCGTACTGCTGAAACATAGTTCTCAGACCTTGTGTTTACATCCCAACAGGAAACTGCAGCCAAGACGTGTATACGGTTTAAGACTATGCCACAAGAAGTGGAGATTTTTGTTGACACTTACATTAATTATGAATGTACTGAGCTATCACCGTGGCTCAGATAGACATAATCATATTCATAGTCTCTTCCGTAGGTAATTTCCAGAGGGATATGTCAGCGTCCGTGCGAACCAACAGATTGAAGACAGGAAATGACATTCGAGCTCATTATTTATTGACTCATTGCCATGAAATTTACATGTGCAATAATTTTCATTTTTTAGAGATTCTAGGATCTCATTCTCCTGGAAAATGTCATATATTCTCTCTCATTCTGTCTGTCTTTTAGATTCAGGTGACATCTTCTCGCTCACCTAAGCTACTCGTATCTGGTCCTGGAAACAGCAGTCTGTATTGAGGAAATTCTGCTCGGCGCTCAAAACCTGTTGTTTGCTGAGGAACGTGAATCTGTTGTTACTTCAGATCAGAGACTGAAACTAATTAGACATTAAGCTATTAATCCATATCACACTGTTCCTGACTGACATTCATAATGTCGCTATTATTCATAGTATCAGATCTCAGCTTCAAAAGACAAAGTTGATTTTTTTATGTTGCAAGTTCAAAAGGTAATGTTTAAGCTTAGCGTGATTAGAAGGTCTGAATGGCGCATGCGTCTGATTTTATAATGTTTGACATTCTTTTACTAAATCCATGTTTCCTAAACAGCTGATCTGTGGTGTTAAAATGTATCATGGGGTAATTACAGTTTATCACAATTCCCAAGGCTCATTTCGTGAAACCTTCACCCATTTCCTCACAACATTAAACACAAAACCATTCATACATTTGGCAGACACTTATATCCAAAGCAACTTACATTGCATTCAAGCAACAAATTGAATCAGGTCTTGCTTTGCCTGGGATCGAACCCATGACCATGGTGTTGTAAACACCAATGCTCTACCAATTGAGCTACTGAATGCTCTACTGTTCTCAAAATCAAGCACTTCTTTCAGATCATTCACACAGATCCAGCCTTGACAACAATCCACACCTTGCTCTTCATCATCTTCTTCCACCTCGCTCACCACCCCTTAAAACATATTCTTCCTACTCTCCCTCTCAGGTTGTTTCCATCCATTGTAGGAACCAGGATTCAGTGCATCTGTGTGACCTGTGCTGACTTATTGTGTTATATTGGTTTGATCACATGATTAGAAACAAGTGTGAACAAGTTTAAGCCGTTGTGTGTAAATAATGATGACAGCTGTGTTTTAGTTATATTTAACCTTTGCAACACAAGTGCATCACAGTGAAAAACGTGTTTTAATGAGTGAGAATGTCGTTAGAGTTTTATTCAAAGAGCGCATGAGATTTGCAAGTGGTGTCCAACTGCCTGAACTTGTCTAATATTTTGCAGAACGAGTGATTTAGTCAACAAAAGGCTTTAGGCTTTCGAGTATTTGATTCAGAGATTGGGGTTTAGTGTCTTGGCAATTGAGAAAACCTGTAAAGAGGAACTTCCTCTGGAGTTCAATCAAACTTGGCTGCCTATGCAACAGAAAGGTGGGAAAAGTGTTGAAATTGGTGCTGACTAGAGAAAACAGAGAAATAAGGCTGCTGTCTTCCCCTTTGCCAAATTGGTAGGAAAACATCAACAGCCATAATGCACTGGGCATGTTGCCGTACGAGACTACTCTCACCTGTCTGCTCTGGATGTGGTTACCAAGGTCAAATATCACCTTGCTTTAGGTGGACACACTTCTTAGCAAACCTTTAGTCATAATGGTGTTGATTTGTATTGGTCCCAGGTGGTCCCCATTTATATATATATATATATATATATATATATATATATATATATATATATATATATATATATATATATATATATATATATATATATATATATATATATATATTTCCCTTTCGAAGGGAACTCTATGCTGCGTCCCCTAGGGGTCGCTTTGGGGAACACCTTCGGTGTGACAGGTGTCTGAAGCAAATCATCTAATCACGTCAATGAACTTGACAATGGCTGGCAGCTGCCTATGACGTCACCACGGGTGCGGCTGCAGGTATAAAGGAGCACACAAACAGTAAGTCATCCTCTTCATATCTTCAGGGAGACAGCTTGTCTAAGCGATTGTCTGTCACGTTGGTCAGCAAGGAAACCACGTTCGTTGTGTTTATCCGTGTCAGCTTTTTTTGACACCTGATGACACACGCGATATGTGTGTTTTATTTCTTGGCAAGGATCATGCTCGCTCAGTTCTCGAGGGAGCTGTTTGCGTGCATTGCATGCGCTTCCCTTTGAGAGTGTTACGCTCGCGTTTGTCCCTTTTCTCGAGGGAATCGGGACATTCATCTGCACCTGGGGGATCCGGTCCTGCTGCAGCTGAGGCGAGCGGGAGACTGCGTTCTTGGGGCTCACAGATGGAGCTTGCCGAAAGGCTGGAGAAGGTTAGAGTTTCCCAGCCGCCGGAGGCTGACGCGAGCGAGCTTCTCGGGGGGAGCGCGCCTTCGCCTTCTTCCTCGCGGGAGAGCGCGCTCCCCGCGGATCAAGGCGAGCGGGAGATTGCGTTCAGTGAAAATCTTTCTGAGCATTCCTCCCCGCCTGTCTCGCGTATGACGAGCTGCTGACGGCTGTGACTCGCGCCAGTGAGCGGCTCGATATGTCGGGGAAGCGTGAATCAGCTGACCGCCCGTTCGGTCGCTGGGATGAACGCTTCCTCGCGAGTCTCAAGCATCAGCCTCGGGCGCCCTTTCCTCTTCTGCCTGATCTTCACGCTAAAGTGCGGAGATCATGGGGAAACCTTTCTCTGCGTGAGTTTTTTCTCTCAGCCTAATTATGCTGATGTGGAGAATGGGAAGAGTTATGAGGATGCCCCCAGCCAAAGAGACGCTTGCGAGCTTTCTCTCGGTGGGCGTGGCCTCCACGTTAAAGGCGCCCTCCCTGCCGTCGAGGCAGCTGCGTGAGACATCGCTCCTCAATGGCAGGGCATATGCGGTGGCAGATCAAGCCGGTGCAGTCCTGCACACCATGGCGGTGTTACAGGCTTATCAGACAGATCTGTGTAAAGACCGGGACCAAGGCCAGGGGCTATCAGCTGAGGCGGTGGCTGAGCTGCGCCGCACTACAGACCTGGCTCTCCGCGCCACTAGCAAACAGCTTTTGCTTTGGTCGCTCTGTGGCGACCATGGTGGTTGTGGAGAGGCACCTCTGAGTGAACCTGGCTGACGTCGGGAAGGAAGAGAGAGAGTTCCTTCTCGATGCGCCAGTCCCGCATCAGGAGCTCTGCGACCTCTGTCGAGGCAGTGGTTTCGAGGTTCAGGGAGGCGAGGGCGCGCTCAGTGGCTTCAAGTCTTTCATACCATGGTGCCCAGGGCCCAGGTCTCAGGCCACGCAGGGGCTGGCTCCTCCAGATCTCAGGATCTGTTCCCCTAGTCGCAGTTATTCCAGCGGTGAGCGTAGCAGTCCTCCGTCCCTCTCGTTCCTGGAGGCAGAGCGTCGTCAGGCCTCCTCTCTGAGGGGAGTCGTTGGCCTCCGCTTTTGGTATTCAGGAGTAAAAAAAAAAAAAAAAAAAGCCAGGGCGTTGTCAGGCCTCCTCTCTGAGGGGAGTAGTGGGTCCCCGCTCTTGGTACTCAGGAAAGCGTTAGCTCCACGCAGAGCTTCACAAGCGCACGGAACGTTGTCAGGCCTCCTCTTTTAGTAGAGTCTGCCCACTTTCGGCGAGGCCTCCGTTCCCCCGACCGCCCGGCCTGTGTGAGCTAGAGTCGGTGGCCCCAATGGGGCCCCCTCGCCTAAGCCTGTGGTGTAAAGAGGAGTGTTGGGGCCGATGCCTTCACTCCTGAGCTCGACCTGTAGAGGGCGTAGTAGGCCTCCTCTCATCACGAGAGTTTTCTTTACTGAGGCCTCCGCTCCACGGAGCTCCGCTACGAGCGTCGTCAGGCCTCCTCTCTGAGGGTAGTTGTAGGTCTCCGCTTTTGGTGTGGTAAGGCTGCTGCGCTTGGCCTTCACCCTAGAGCTTCGTAAGCCCAGGGAATGTTGTCAGGCTTCCTCTTAATAGTAGAGTCGGCTGCCTTTCAGCGAGGCCTCCATTCCCCTGAGCTCCGCCCGGGCTACCTAAGCTGAGTCGGTGGCCCCAATGGGGCCCCCTCACCTAAACCTGTGGTGTAGAGAGGAGTGTTTGGGCTGAGACCTTCACTCCTGAGCTCAACCTGTAGAGGGCGTAGTAGGCCTCCTCTCATCACGAGAGTTTTCTTTACTGAGGCCTCCGCTCCAGAGCTCCGCTACGAGCGTCGTCAGGCCTCCTCTCGGAGGGGAGTTGTAGGTCTCCGCTCTTGGTGTGGTAAGGCTGCTGCGCTTGGCCTTCACCCTAGAGCTTCGTAAGCGCAGGGAATGTTGTCAGGCTTCCTCTTAATAGTAGAGTCGGCTGCCTTTCAGCGAGGCCTCCATTCCCCTGAGCTCCGCCCGGGCTATCTATCTGCTAGGTCTTTGCGAGATGAGCAAGGTCTTCCTGTGTGTTTGGTAACTCACGGTATCCTTGCTCCCCCAAGCTGTGGCTGGGGTATGACTCCCTCCGAGTCTCCTCGCTAGTGGCCTGGAGTACACTGTGATAACAGCACTATAATTGTCCTGTGCACCGTCCCGGTTCACGAGTGAACTTGGGCAGCCCTCCAGGTTTGGAGGGTCTGCACTGTTGCTTGCTGTTTCCTGTGCTTGGCTTACTAGACCCTAGCAATAGAGCAGTGTGTGAGGGCCCTGAGAATCCGGTCAGTGTGCCTTCCCTGCTCGCCGGAGCTCCACTCAGTTGGTTTAGGGGCAGTGGCTCTAGCAGAGTTCCCTCTAGTCGCTCCTGAGTGTTCAAGTCGTGTTTACGTCTGAGCTCCTGAGGAGCCTAGTTGTAGAAAAGGGGTAGGTGTGAGCGGCTTGCTCCTCTCTCTCTGAGAGTTGTCCCCTTGCAGGTGAGCTCCCGCTCCCCTATGCTCCCTCAGGCACTTTCTGCGAGTCGTCGGCTTCTCTTAAGCCTCCTTCTCACTGCCTGGGGTCTGAGAGGGCACTTCTTCGCTCTCTGAGCTCTCTACGGCTATCCTCCTCTCCGTGGCGTCGTAGGCTTCCTCTCGTTACGAGAGTATTCTCTGCCGAGGCCTCCGCTTCACGAAGCTCCGCTCGGCGACCTTTAGCGAGTGGTAGGCGAGGTAAAGTATTCCTGCCTCCTCTGGTCGGTTGATGCGTAGGGGTGCTGTCAGGCCTCTCTGAGGAGATCGGGCCTCCACCCCGTGAGACCCCGCTACGCTCTGAAGTACAGGAGTTTTTTTGGCCCTCTCATCTTGAGAGTGTACCCTTCGGGAGGTTGGCCCTACTTCTCTGAGCGAAGCGATGCTGCACCTCAGTTCTTGCCTGAACCCAAACGACTTGGGTCGGCGCGAGGGCAGTGGAGTCACCCTTGACTCCCGAACTGGACTTGGCTGTCGAGCGTTGTCAGGCCGACGACTATGGCCTCCGCTCCGGTGAGCTCCGCTTGTAAGAAAGTGGTTCCGCTGAACCCCCTTGCTGTCCAAGCGTTGAGTGCTGTTCCCCTCTACGCTCTAGAGGAACAGCTGCAAAGTGCTGGCCGTGTGCCCAGCCGCTCTTAGAGCTCAGTAGCGCCTAAACGTGTAGACCTAGCAGTTGCGGCTCTAGGTCTTCGCTTTGCGGGTTCAGTCCTGAGTGGAGTGGCTCCTGCACTCCCTCGGACTCTAGATCGAGCGTGCTTGGGCCTCGGCTCTGGTTCCTTGAGGCCTCCGTTCTCTAGTAGCCCGACCCGGGTCACTGCAGGTCACGGGACAGTTCCCCTGGGGGTCTCTGACTGATGGTTTTACCTATTAAGTGCAGTCACGCCCTTCAGCATGGCGGCGTTGGTATTTCGTTCCCCAAAGCGACCCCTAGGGGACGCAGCATAGAGTTCCCTTCGAAAGGGAACGTCTCAGGTTACTATTGTAACCATAGTTCCCTGAGAATAGGGAACGAGATGCTGCGTCCCTTTGCCATGCTTCGAGCCTTCCTGCTGCTGTCTCCCTTCAGATATGAAGTGGATGACTTACTGTTTGTGTGCTCCTTTATACCTGCAGCCGCACCCGTGGTGACGTCATAGGCAGCTGCCAGCCATTGTCAAGTTCATTGACGTGATTAGATGATTTGCTTCAGACACCTGTCACACCGAAGGTGTTCCCCAAAGCGACCCCTAGGGGACGCAGCATCTCGTTCCCTATTCTCAGGGAACTATGGTTACAATAGTAACCTGAGACGATATATATTCTTTTCTTTTTCTTATTTCTTATTTATTTTTATATTTTATTTTCTTATTATTATTTGATTAGTTAAAGCCTTTCTTTGCTTTTCTGTAGTTTTCCATAGAATAGTGATGAATATTGTCTGTATGTCTCACCAGATAGAGCATGTTATCAGAATGTTTTGGGTAGTTTCTCTGTTGATAGTTGGAGCCGAGCCAAGTTCAGCCTTGGAGAAGCTGTGTATCTGTGTGTGCGTTAAATATGGTCTGTATTGGTGAGGTGATTAACTGTTATCAAAGGGACACGGAATGACTTGTTGTTCTGGACAATCTGATGCCAAGAAATGCAGTTCTGCCACATAGAAGGTCACTAACCCGTCAACCATGTGATCAACGAAGATATGCTTCAGACTGTCTGCGCTTGTGTGGAAAATTACTAGTTTTGTTTATCTTTCTTTCTTTCTTTCTTAGCCAAACAGATTCATTTAACCATCATCATTGATGTAGTTAGTAGCCTCTGTTATAGTATAATTGCTGTAACAATGTTATTGTTTTTGGGGCGGCCTACGAACTCCTTGTGAGACCTGAAGCTTCTGCTGATGAAACTGCAAACTAAACTTCACTAAAATGTATTCTATTGACTGCACCTCTGACTCCTGGTCTTCATTCAGCATATCTGGTCCTCGGGTCTTAACTAAAATTCCCCTACAGCTGCAACGAATCATTAGTATGGAAAGAACTCCACAACGGACAATCTGAAAAAACTAAGTGTTTGTTGCCATTTCATACCACTTCACAAGTTCACACTTACAAATAGCTAGACTGAGTAAAAGATGGAGTGCTCCGAGCTTGGAATTTGGCCTGAACCCAGAGTACTCCCTTGTAACTTTGGTTTAGATAGTAACAAGACGAGACTGTCGAGAATCATAGGTGAGTCGGCTACATCTTTATAGGCGTCCACTCATGCTGATTCGATAGACCATTTGAACGTGCTCTTCCCAAACGTTTGTTAGTAACTCATTATTTAAAGAGTAGACATAATACAATATAATTTCCTTGTTCAAACTACCCTTACAATTAAATGTTCTGTCAATAATCCCCGTCAATTTGACTGTCCATGGGAGAGCATAGAAAATGCAGAAGTGTATTCTGTAGTTTTCACGAGAGCCCTGGGACAAGTAAACATTGCTCATTTACATGTACCACGGACATTGTAACAGCGAAGCCCTAGGGGAGCGCGGGGCACAACGTAACGCGGGGTAAAAAGTAACAGCGATTTTTTAAATGGTTGCACGGTCTTAAATGTGACGTGCTAACGGGCTTTTCACCACACTGTTTGCACACGTCTTCTGGCCATCTTTCGAGAAATTTCAGCGAAATTTGGATGAGAACCACAGGAGAAACTCTTTTGAAAGCATGAAAATATTTTTTGTTATGGTAGTTGTTTTTCGATTTTCAAAGAATGTGTGAAAGTATGTTAGTCCAATCTTATATTGCTATGATTACCATCTTCTTGGCTAAAAGACGGTACCATTTTGAAAGATGTGAAAAACACACAGTGACTGCTAGCCGGTCCTGAAGTGAACACGACACCGCGGGGTTAGTTGTAACGCGGTGTTACAATTAAGCCGCATTGAATAGGCTGCATCAATAATCATATATTTTGCATTGTATTAACCTATTAAAACTTTTTCATGTCATTACATTGTTCAAAGCATAACAATGTATTAAATAAAAGAAAAATATATATTCCATTCATAAGTTATGCTTATAATCATTAAGACTCAACTTTTATTAAGAAATAAAAATACGCCAATGAACTTGCATTGGATAACATGGTGTTACAACTAACCCTCTGTCTGTTACAATGAGCCCCGCAAACGGGGTAAGTTGTCACATTTCACTCCTTGCGCTTTTGGTGATACTGCGCAGAAACTGTAAGTCCGACGAACATCAAACCAGTGCTCATTTGTAGGAGAGGCTTGTGTGTTGTTTGTATAAAAATATGGTTTGTCTAACCCAATTACTTTGTTCATTATTTGGCTAAAACCAAAAAGTGTTACGTTTGTCCCCGCGCTCCCCTACTTCATGTCTCAACTCCACACACACATATAGACCCATAACATATGATGTATTTTGTTGGGATAAAATTTCACCCAAAAATTGTACTCATCTCCATATAATCTGAACCATGTACTCATCTATTTCTTCTGCAGAAAAAAAATAAAAAAAAATAATTATAATAAAAAATTGAGAAATAAATGTGACCAATGTATGGACAAAAGCAATTAGACATATTTCAAAATATTTTTTTCTTGAAAAATGTAAGTTACATGGAGTTCTGGAGCTACATGAATGTGAGTAACTGAAATAATTTTTTATTTTTAGGTGAACTCTCCCTTTATGAGGAAGTGATTTTATACAGTACAATATAAAATGCCATGGCAGGAAATTACAATGATAGTCATACATTTTTAAGTGCCACTGGAGTATCCAAACACTTTTTCGGTTTATCTCATCCATATGTTGTGTCACTGTAGAGATGCTCCTGCATGTCTGTGATGCGTAAGTGTGTGAGAGGAAGTGTGTGGGGCAGGTGAGGGGGGAATGTTTCATACTTTATGACGTCAAGAGTGTGGGCCTGACTGTGTACAAATTTTTTTTTTGTAGATGAGTGGGCATATTTTATTAGCTCTGCCCATAAGCAAGCTGTAACCAGCCTTGCATACATTTAGTCTCATCAACACACACACACACACACATACTCGGTTTTTCTATCTTTGTGGGGACTCTCACAATTTTATACTGTAAAAACTGTATATTATATCCCCTTACACTACCCCACCCCTAAACCTACTCATCACAGAAAACTTTATGCATTTTCAAAAAAACATAAATTAGTAAATTTATTAATCCATTTCAATCATGTGGACTTCTGGCGGTGTGTGTGTGTGTGTGTTGTTGTTGTTGTGTGTGTACAGGTTTATATTACATTGTGGGGACCCAATGTCCCCACAAGGATAGTAAAACCCGAGAAAACCTTGTGGATATAATATAAACTATATTATACACCCTATAATGTAATATAAACCTGTACACACACACACACACACACGCACAGGTTTTTAAGTTTTATGAGGAAAATCCATAGACAATTTTTATACTGTACAAATTGTATATTATATTCCCAAAGCCTACTCGAACTATAAAAAGGATTTAAAAAAATTCAAGAAACATAATTTAGATATAAGCCAAGAAGGTCCCCACAAGGACATGTATTTTGGATATACATGGACCACACACATGCTCAGTTTGTGGGGACTCTCAAAGATTTGTATACTGTACCCTAATCCTAATCCTACAATTAGTGTGTTTATTAATTAATTTCCTTTGTAGAGAGTACTGACTGGTCCCTACAATGTAGGTGATCACAGGTTTTACTATCCTTGTGAGGACGTTTGGTCGCCTCAGTGTAATGTAAACCTGCAGATACACACGCATGTGTTGTTCTGTACACCAAATCCAATCCAATCGGCAACAAGCCCCAACAAGCTTTCTCAACACCAGCTGATGCAGCTAATGTCTGCTGTTAGGGTGTGTTTACACACATGCGTCTTGTGCATTTGTGTGTGAGTGCGTCACGGTTGAAATAGACCATAATGTGAGCTGGACTGAATTTGAAATGTAGATCTGACCATGTGACCTGGCCCTTAGGGGGAAAAAATACACGCAAGCATATATATATATATATATATATATATAGGCCAAAGCCAAGTGCTACCAAGAGCTGTATGAGGAGCTGGAAACAAAAGAATGTGGGAAGATCATCTACTGACTAATGAAAGTGGGCATTCACAGGGCCACAAGATATTGAACACTGTGTGTGCAAAATATCCAACATCGAATTCTCCGATTCCTGAAAGGAGTCCCAATTGCTGGCCCAATCCCTCATATTACAGCTGAAGATGTTGCCAAAGCCATTGATAGGCTTTGACGACCTGTCAGCAGATTTTTGGAAGTTGAAGAAGTTGTGTGACATAATTGATTGAATGGCTAACAACTTTCTTCCATGCCATTCTTGATTTTGGCCATAGACCAACTGAACCACAAGCATGGTCCCTGTTTTCAAGAATAAAGGCGACCCAGTGGAATGTTAAAATGACCACCCTATCTGCCTCCTATCACACATAATGATCCTTGCGAGATGTAGCACAGCTCACCATCGACTAATGTGGTTTCACCAAGGGTAGCAGCACCAGTGATGCTATCTTTGAGTGTGAATGCTAATGGAAAGCACCAGTAGAAAAAGAAGACTCCGCATAAGGCCATTCTTGACTTTGAAAATGTGCACTATGCATTACCAGTCCATGAAGTCCCTGAAAACTCATCAACTGGTTTCAAATGCTCTATGAGAACATCAGCAGTCTGATTATCTGAGATGTGTGGCTGGCATTTCTGATGTACACCAAGGCTCAGGATTGTCGTCGATTCACTTAATCTTGGTCATGGACACCACCTGCAATGGTGTGATCGCCTCAGTCAATATGGCCTCCGCCTCAACATCAAGAAAACATAGTATTTGGAAACCAATCCTTTTGAAGCCTTGATGAAGACAAACAGCTTTAAGGATCTAGGATCATGCTTGCACGCTTGATGGTAGTTTTCAATAATCAAGTGGGTGGGAGGAATCAAGTGCGCCAGAAAGAAGTCACTGGAGTTCAACGATAAACGTTAAAAATATATCGAGTTGCACTATGTGGAGCCAAATGTTGGCCAGTTGCCAAGTGCACTGAGGACCCTCTCCACATTATGGAGATGCGCATGCTCTGCTGGATTACTGGTGTGTCAGCTCTGGATCACTACTGTAATGATACAATTTGGCAGCAAATGGGTGGAGCACCAATTACAGAGAAAATGGGGCAAAGGCGTCTTGTGGCAAAGGTGGCATGGACATGTCCTTACAAGCAGCACCAGGTTCTACTGCTGACTCTGCCTACCATTTTATGGTGGATGTGAAACGGCCATGTGGATGACCAAAGTAAAGGTTGCAGTAAACAATTGATAGAGACACAAAGCCAAATTACGGCCCAAAAAGGGCGCTCGACAGACCAAAATGGCATGTCAAGATCCAAAGTGCGGACTCACTTGTGGAAAACATGAAGATTATATATTTATTTTTAAATAAATTTACAGTTAAGACCCGAGGACCAGATATGTTGAATGAAGAAGTCAGAAGTGCAGTCAATAGAAGAAATTTTAGTGAAGCTTAGTTTGCAGTTTCATCAGCAGAAGCTTCAGGTCTCACAAGGAGTTCGTAGGCCGCCCTACATTCAATAACATTGTTACAGCAATTATACTCTAACAGAGGGTGCTAAATATGTCAATAATGACGTTTACATGATTCTGTTTGGCTAAGAAAGAAAGAAAGAAAGAAAGAAAGAAAACAGCAATTTTCCACACAAGAGCAGACAGTCTGAAGCATATCTTCGTTGATCACATGGTTGACGGGTTCGTGACGTGGCTTGTCGAGAACAACAAGTTTTATGGTGCCAGCTAATCACCTCACCAATACAGATCATATTAACACACACACACAGATACACAGCTTCTCCAAGGCTGAACTCGGCTCAGGCTCCAACTATCAACCAAAACAGTACCCAAAACATTCTGATAACATGTTCTATCTGGTGAGACGTGCTGACCATATTCATCCTTACTCTATGGAAAAATACAGAAAAATAAAGAAAGGCTTTAACTAATAAAAATCCCTAACTTGATTATAAATCACTCTTTACAAATTATTCAAATAAGAAAAAAAAGAACATATGAAATATAAGACAAAGAAACATGAAAAATAAGACAAAGAAAAGAATATAGGTATAAATAAGAAAAACAAAAAATTTATATATATATATATATATATATATTAGACACACACATTGCTAATATAAATGTTAAATTACATTTAAAAAATAACTTTGTAAAAACATTTTGACATTTAATGATATGCTATTTTCTCTCTTCTTACAATACAAATACATTTTGTAATATATTTTTGTATTTGAAGGTTTAAACTAAATTAATTTCTGAAAATATGTTTCCTTCAGCTGCATTTTCTAAAACTTGTTTAGCATATATTCTAAATATATTGTAGCCAGAAAAAAAATCAGTGGGTGTCTGTCAAGCTCTGAAAAGAACCCATAAAACAAAATACATCATAATATTAATGGTTGATTTATAGGTTTGAATATGTTCACATAGTTTTTGTATATAAACTTATTTTTAATTATACTACACAAAGCTATTGAATGACTTCTGGATGTCATGGTGTATTGCAGAGGAAGGCATGAAGAGGATGAACAAAGTTGCGACACAAAGGTTAATAACCAATCCATACAAAAATAATCCAAACTAGCTCTAGCAACACACACATAAACCTAAATCTGACCAGACAACAGAGGAAAAGGAGGAACTTAAGTACTGACAAAATTAAAGGTAATTAACGACAAACAGCTGAAAGAAACAAACGAATCACATCTGAAACCATGGAAACAAATGAGTGACGAGAAAATCAAACAAAGGAACTAATGAAAACAAACCAAACGTAACTGTAAAACAGGAGAGTTATATAGAGCTTGAGTCAAATAGACAATGTAAACCTCTATGTTGCTTTTCGGAGCTTGACAGCCTCTAGTCACAAAATATTTTTGTTGTATGGGGGGGAAACAAGTAGAAGGAACACATCTGGAATGGTCAGTAAATAACACCAGAACTTTCATTCATCTGCTCCTTTAAGAGTTGAAGACGGCAGCAGGGTCTTCCTGATAGACTCATCAGAAGGTTTGTATGTCCCCTGGAGGGCCGGAACAGTAGCATATGTCACACATTTGCTGTGTGTATGTGTGCGATTAGACCTTTGTTTTAGTAGCCTGTTTGGTAACGATGAGCTATAAACCTTGATTGGAGAGAATTGCCTTTAAATCACTAGAATAAATCTGTGTTAAACAGAGGTTTGTGGACA
Source organism: Rhodeus uyekii (assembly GCA_037043235.1). NCBI lineage: Eukaryota > Metazoa > Chordata > Actinopteri > Cypriniformes > Acheilognathidae > Rhodeus > Rhodeus uyekii. The sequence goes on from JAWRVZ010000009.1 coordinate 7,296,781, forward strand.
GGTTGGACTTCACGTACTATGTAATAGGATTTTTTTAAACAAGTTTCCTGCAAGGTCATAAATCACTTTGTGTATGGGAGCAATATGTGATAAAGAGAGAGGCCTGTTTTTTCAAGGTTAACACCTCTCTGTTTGCTATGGCATGCTAGTGTGGGCAAATCTGTTGTCTGGAGGTGAAGAAATTATTAACATAATGAAGGAAGCAAAGGAATAACATGGAAACAGAAGAGAATCACTAAAGACGTTCTCAGAGGTGAAAGAGCTCATAATAGCGCCTCTCTGTCGCCTCAATGGCTGCGTCCTGCATGTTAAAGGCGGCGCTGCTCGGAGACGTGCTCTTTTGTCTTGACTTTGCTTTTGTAAATGAGGTAATGTTCAAGTGGGGATTTGTGAAGGGATTTGGGGCGGTCTGGGCGGCGGGACGCCTGCGAGGGCAGAGCTGATGGGAAGTGATGAATATTAAACTGCTGAATGAATGAAAGAATGAGACAAGATGATGTTCCAGGGGTCATTTTACCTCTCGTAGCAGTGTCATTGTGTCATCTGCCTCTTTTGCTCACATTTCCTTTTGCACAAAAACAAAACAATGGGAAAGTCACCAACTTGCATCATTGCACTACTAATGTAAATTTTTTTTTGCTCATAATGTTGGACAAAAGTTAATACTTAAAGTCAGAAGAGGCTCCTGATCGTTTGTTTAGGTAGAGTTGATTCTGGGCCTTAGCGCTCGTTTACGATAAACTTTGTGTACGCTTTATATTCTAATTATAACGGACGACAATAATCACATGGACACAAGAGCGCGCATCTAGGCACGCGATCTCACAGAGACACGAAGAGAGAGCAGTGTCAGTGTTCTGTCGACCAACACACTAGAAACCGAAACTGACTGACAGAACCCTGACACTAATCGCTGAACACATGCAGAACACTTTTGACAGAGGTCTAACGTCCTTGCATTATTCAGACTAAAGGTGGCGCTCTAAAGGTGATTGACAGGCAAGCATAGAATGCTATCTTAATATTGCCTTAATGTAGTATTTATTGCTTCCGAATTTCCTTATAGAAGTTGTCTGGGAATTCCAATGGGGAAAAGTAATTTCTATTTTCCAATCAAACATTAACAAAAATACTGTATAGTGAGAGCTTTATAATTACTATTCACATGAGCAAGTTTAAACTTTCATTAATTTGATATGAAGAACAGACATATTGACCTAACCTGAAAATAAACATAGTACAGTGATCCCTCGTTTATCGTGGTTAATGTGGTCCGGAACCCCCTGCGATTGGTGAAAATCCGCGAAGGAGGATTGGCCCACCTAGGAATTTCTGTATATATGTGTGTAGGTACCAGAATGTTTAAAATATGTATATTTATACTTCTTAATTGGCGAGGGATTTATACTTAATTATAAAACCTTAATATTATACATTTACTCTCTCTCTCTCTCTCTCTCTCTCTCTCTCTCTCTCTCTCTCTCTCTCTCTCTCTCTCTCATACGATACGTATTATGGTGTTCTACACTCATCAATGATATCAATGACAGTATCTTGAGACTCCAGTAATGACGATGATGACAGACCTGTGCAGTTCAATGAATTTGATGATGATGATGATGATGATGATGGTGTTACTGCACTGGTATAATGAGGCCTTTAAATCAGTTCGAGATGCGCCTCATCGTCAGATATCAGCACTGGATCGTCAACATTTGCTTCTGAGAGAGGCGAAGAGGCTCCCACTCCAATCGTGCTCTCATTCGCCGGGAACCAATCACGGGTCTTTTCTGAGTCCCCATGGGTGTGTACAAAGCCTCTGAGAGAGTTTTTGAGAGAGCAATGTCCTAGCATCCCACCCAGACACCCTAGCCATTCTAGGAGCCAGCTAGTAATAACAACTAAACAGTAAAGAATAGCAACCACTTATATAGCAACCACCCAAAACACCATAGCAGCCACCTAACAAAACCCTAATAACATCACAAAACACTCTAGAAACTACCAACAATATCCTAGCAGCCACCGAGCAATCCACTAGCTAGTGATGTGCAGCAAATCAAAATGTGTAGCAATGGCAAAATGATTTGTCAGATTACCCCAATTGTTAGAATTTCTAATTATCATTTTCCGAGTAAATTTCCCTAACAACCGTTATAGGAACACCCAAACATCACAGAGGCAACCACTGACAAGGTCAACTTCAACAGATTATCTTTGGTTAAGACTGTGTAAAAATCTAGACTTTTCTGGAAATGTACAGTCCCTCCTTCTGACTGACTCTAGAGCATTTTACTGGAGGAAATAAATGGCTTGTCTTGTCTTGTCACAAATGGCTTTAGTGTATATGCCAGTGTCTAAGTCACTCGAATGTGCTGAAAAGTTTGTGAATCCATAAGGCTATGGTTTCTGCTGCCGTGGAGATGGGGACAGTTGAGATAAATACATGTATTTTCTCTTCTTGCATCTTAGTGGCCTGGCTGACTGTAGCAAGCGGGCCAGAGAGTGTCAAACTTGAGTTCCAGAAAAAGAGAGAATATTATTAAGCCTGTCTTCTCTCTCTGTCAGTGTCTGTGTGTGTGTGTTATAGTCTACTGCTTTAAGCTGATAGGGACACGTTCACTGCTCTGACCTCATTAGCCTTTGCGTGATTAACTTTAACATTTCAGCGCTGCAAACACACACGCGCTTCACAGCTGACATGTGTGATCCATATTTTGTAAGCCGTTTGTAAATCAGGCCTATTATTCCAAGCTATTTTTGGGTTGCATACTGAACGTTTGCCAACTCCAGCTTTTATCTGAGTTTCGGGTGGAATTCCAGAGAAATAGGCCACTTTTCCAGAGAAAGAAATCTTATCAAGTCATAAGATTACAGCGGGAATGACAGTTAGCGATATTAGCATTAGCTATTGTGTTGCAAATGACACTATTTTGTCAAAAAATACCTTTTAGCGATAAGCTCAGACTCTGTAATGCTATCATTGTGTGTGTCTGTGTACATCTGTGTGAGTGTGAGGGAAACAAGTTTACACCTGAGATGATTATAAAACACCTGAAGGGGAGCGGATGGAGAAATATTATGGGAGTTTTCATGCTAGAGCTTTTATATGGATCCAAGTCCATTTGGCATCAGACTTCAGTGATTTTGGTTGATGTGAAAGCTGATTTTTGAACTCTGGTATGAACAAAGGAACTGTTTAATGAGTTTGCTTGAAATGGATATGTGGGGTGTGATCATGTGGACTTGTGTACTGCATTCGCTATCAATTACGTATTCTTTGAATCTCCTAATAATCACGGTGGGGTGTTACATTTTAAATATAGCCATATTTACATTATAAAATTACATATAGTTACATACACTGAACAACAACCAAATACATTAAAATATGTATATATATATATATATATATATATATATATATGTATATATATATATGAGGATCTAGAATAAGTTTTCTCGTGACGTTTTGCAGATTATGCTGTGTGTGTTGGTATGTTTTGGGGTAGGTTTTTTTTTTAGTGCTATGAAGGGACAGTGGGACTTTTTTCTTTTCGACAGTTTTTAAAGCTTGCTTGCTATTGTTAGACTCCAAAATTGCTGTCAGGCGTGTGGTGCGGGAGGCGCAAAGGAGACGAGGAAGGCAGGAATCGTGCAACTTCACTTTATTCAAAAACGCAAAAGAAACTCTTTAAATAGGAAATAAACAAGCATACTTGCAAAACAGGAGATTATAAACGCGGGAAACAGCGAGGAGTTCACCAACACACATCCAAACATCATCGACGACAGACAAAGCCTGAGGAACACATGCAGGCTTAAATACAGAAGGAATGATGGGGAACAAATGACAAGACTAATGAGGGAAGTGATTACACGACACATACATTTCTTTTTTGTCTTTAGAGTTCAGAGTTAGGCTCAAGTTTAGAACAACAATTTGTTCACGCAAGAAATAAATACCAAAGTACTGAGACTGGATCAATTTTGCAAATGTTGTTTGAGCTTCTGTTATTAACAGAGGTGGAAATGGCAGCATAAATTTGTCTTTCAATCTTTTCAATATAGTCAATTAAGATTAGATTCCTTTCTATACAAGCTATCAGTTGGATCTGGACTACTGGTTTCATTTTAAAAAAAAATTGTTGTCTGATTGCAAAAAGGTATATCCTTGATGAAAGTGAATTGGGCAATTCGAGAATCTGCCAAACAATACAGAACCCCAGACATATCCTATTCAGAGGGGATTACATTTCTCAAAGGACCTCTGAGTTTGCAGAGAAGCGGTAATTTGGTTGCAATAAACGGGTTGCACTGTGTGTTTTTGACTAAGAAATTCATTGGAGTAATTTGTTAATAAAGCGGACCACATCTTGTGCAATGAATGCACAAGCAACCCACAAGGATGATTTATAGAAAGACATGTTTTCTTTCCATTATTTTGGATTACGCTGTTGTTTTATGTCATCACAATGAAGCAAGACAGCTGAAAAATTGGACAGTAAACACTACTTACTTTCTGGGGTGACAAGGCCTTTACTTAGGGTGGGAGTTGCCACCCCAGAAGATCTGCTCCTGGGACAATATCAGTGCGAAAAAAGACAAGGCACATGTGCAAGCTGACAGTAGGCTACAGAGTATGTGTGGTTAGAAAAATCGGCTACATGCATACCATACTACAGGGAGGGCAGAATTATTAGGCAAGTTGTATTTTTGAGGATTAATTTTATTATTGAACAACAACCATGTTCTCACTGAACACAAAAAACCTCATTAATATCAAAGCTGAATATTTTTGTATCAATATTTTAAGTAGTTTTTAGTTTTAGCTATTTTAGGGGGATATCTGTGTGTGCAGGTGACCATTACTGTGCATAATTATTAGGCAACTTAACAAAAAACAAATTTATACCCATTTCAATTATTTATTTTTACCAGTGAAACCAATATAACATCTCAACATTCACAAATATACATTTCTGACATTCAAAAACCAAACAAAAACAAATCAGTGACCAATATAGCCACCTTTCTTTGCAAGGACACTCAAAAGCCTGCCATCCATGGATTCTGTCAGTGTTTTGATCTGTTCACCATCAACATTGCGTGCAGCAGCAACCACAGCCTCCCAGACACTGTTCAGAGAGGTGTACTGTTTTCCCTCCTTGTAAATCGCACATTTGATGATGGACCACAGGTTCTCAATGGGGTTCAGATCAGGTGAACAAGGAGGCCATATCATTAGATTTTCTTCTTTTATACCCTTTCTTGCCAGCCACGCTGTGGAGTACTTGTGATGGAGCATTGTCCTGCATGAAAATCATGTTTTTCTTGAAGGATGCAGACTTCTTCCTGTACCACTGCTTGAAGAAGGTGTCTTCCAGAAACTGGCAGTAGGACTGGGAGTTGAGCTTGACTCCATCCTCAACCCGAAAAGGCCCCACAAGCTCATCTTTGATGATACCAGCCCAAACCAGTACTCCACCTCCACCTTGCTGGCGTCTGAGTCGGACTGGAGCTCTCTGCCCTTTACCAATCCAGCCACGGGCCCATCAAGACTCACTCTCATTTCATCAGTCCATAAAACCTTAGAAAAATCAGTCTTGAGATATTTCTTGGCCCAGTCTTGACGTTTCAGCTTGTGTGTCTTGTTCAGTGGTGGTCGACTTTCTGCCTTTCTTACCTTGGCCATGTCTCTGAGTATTGCACACCTTGTGCTTTTGGGCACTCCAGTGATGTTGCAGCTCTGAAATATGGCCAAACTGGTGGCAAGTGGCATCTTGGCAGCTGCACGCTTGACTTTTCTCAGTTCAGGGGCAGTTATTTTGCGCCTTGGTTTTTCCGCACGCTTCTTGCGACCCTGTTGACTATTTTGAATGAAACGCTTGATTGTTCGATGATCACGCTTCAGAAGCTTGGCTATTTTAAGACTGCTGCATCCCTCTGCAATATATCTCACTATTTTTGACTTTTCTGAGCCTGTCAAGTCCTTCTTTTGACCCATTTTGCCAAAGGAAAGGAAGTTGCCTAATAATTATGCACACCTGATATAGGGTGTTGATGTCATTAGACCACACCCCTTCTCATTACAGAGTTGCACATCACCTAATATGCTTAATTGGTAGTAGGCTTTCCAGCCTATACAGCTTGGAGTAAGACAACATGCATAACGAGGATGATGTGGTCAAAATACTCATTTGCCTAATAATTCTGCACTCCCTGTATACTTCCAATATTTAGCTATGTCATGTACCTGTACAGGATATACTCTAGGGTATGCATAAATAAGTATTTAGGATGTAGATTGCATTCAAGATATAAATTTTATCAGGTTCATGCAATTCCTGGAAATCAAGCCCATGACTATAGTGTCGATTGTGCTATGCTCTACTTTTTAAACTATGACTCCTGTGTTGTATTCCTCATTTCAAAGTTGCTTTAGATAAAATGAATAAATGTAATGTGTATCTGTATTCTGACTTCTACTTTTTAACTCTTACACAGACTTACTCTGAAAGTGCAGCAGGTGTATGTGTTAGTCTGAGAGACATTCTTGATTGAATGCCAAAAGTATAAAGAGGTCTCTAAAAAGTAATTCAACAAAACTTAACAGACAAACATTTAAATCTAACAACAATACAAACTCCTTAACCAAAAAAAAAAAAAAAAAAAAAAAAAATTTGAAGAGAAGAGGGTTGTTATTCCTTCTTGTACACTATTTCCCATTGTTTGTGGCATTGCTTTGGTAACACGGACAGCAGAATTTAGTTTACATATAATAGTCTAAGAATATATTTGACTTGATTGCATGAAAGGATGATTAATTCATCAAAATAATAGCAATTAATCAAACAAATATTTTGAATATTTGTTGGCTTTAGTTTGACTGAGGCTTGTTGGGCTCTTCTCTTGAAACTCTCTTCTTTTTCAATAATATTACTGTAAATGCTATGCAAATGAATTTAAATAGAGATAAAATTAACTTATTAGTGTTTTTTTAAATCTTTTGTTTTGTTTTTAGTTAATTGTAGCAACATAAAAGTTAATTATTTAATTTTGTAGTTTAATTCTCTACCTTGAATGCAATGTAAGATAAACAAAAAGTAAGTTCTCTTGCTTTAATTTTTTTCTTACAAAACATAAATAGGTCTGTATACAAGAAAACGCATAGCTTTATATTTCAGGAAGTCTGCCGATAACAAGGCAATCATCATATTTTGGGGTTTCAAAATCAATATTTTATTAAGTATTTTGGTTATTTGAAACATTTATTCAGCTACCAATTAGAGCGCAGTACACTCAGCTCCACATTTAAAACCATTCTTAACAATTTTGCCAAAGAAACCCACTCATAAAATGTCAAAAATGGAGGGGGCCTGCTATTCGGGACAGCTGATCGATACTGGTTTCAGAAAATGTGTGTGTGTGTGAGTGAATTATGATCTCTGTACATCACACTCTGTCAGTGCCTAATGCACCCTGACACCCACACATCCATACTGATCTCTTTATCAGCGCGAGAGAGACAGAGAGAGAGCATTGTGGGTTTTTCTCAAGAGAATTGAGGCTCTATTGTGGGTTTAAATCGACGTTGTTCGGACCCCTGAGAGTTTTTTAACCCCCACACAAAAGTGTCTCTCATTAGCATATGAACGGGAGGGTGGCAGGGTCTCTTTATGGACTGTTTGCAAAGATCCCCCCCACCCCCTCCACTCCCATCTCCGAACACTGGCCTGCTGGCACTCACATGGCTCTGTATGGGAATGTGCCCCTCTAGCATTCACGCAACCGCATTGGTTCACTATAGGATTTCCTCCCCTCAGCAGCAGAACTGTCCTTCATTCTTTGTGTGTGTGTAGGAGGTGAAGGTTAAATATGTTTTGTTTTGTAAGAGGTCAGAGTGTAACACATAAAGGTCTTCTCTTTGGCAGGGACATCTGGTTGCTAGGTGAATAGACCTGCAGCTAGAAACAGTCGTCTGCTAGTTTAACCTGTAATGACTCCAGAATTACATGCAAGTTCACACATTCATGCGTCAAAAGACTAGAAATTGATGTTCCCTTAGCAAAAAAAACACAGCCTCACTCATACATCCTAGTGTTTAAAAGTGGGAGTTCAAACCCATTACCATATGGCTATATTATGGATCTATTCCAAAACGTGGTGAGTTGCTTCCCTAGGCAACATGTTCCAAACAGTCAGAATACGGTAGGATTTTTCTCTTTGTAATCTTTTAACAAAATGAAACAACTTGTCTTTTTCTGAAGCCACTTTCCTTTTTTTGCTGATGTCACTTATTTAAACTATTATTTAGTTCTGGATTAGATCTGCACCATTAATCATTAAAAGATCACAATCTCAATTCAAAGTCCTATGCAATTCCCTGTGTCTATTAGACTTTTGACAAAATCATACAGGGATATTCGCCCTGACCCAGAGAGAGCAGTTTTTTATTGTCTTCAACGACACTGTGTTATTATGTCTAAATTACCAGTATTACAATTATCACTGAAATTGATCACACTTTGAAAGTAACTTGATTGCTGACTGATAAAATGTACAGTGATCCCTCGTTTATCGCGGTTAATTAATTAAATTGATTTAATTATAAAACCTTAAAATTATACATTTACTCTCTCTCCCTCTCATACGTTACGTATTATGGTGCTCTACACTCATCAATGACAGTAGTATCTTGAGACTCCAGTAATGACGATGATGACAGACCTGTGCGGTTCAATGAATGTGATGATGATGAAGATGATGATGGTGTTACTGCACTGGTATAGTGAGGCCTTTAAATCAGTTCGGGAAGTTCTACATTTGCTTCTGAGAGAGGTGAAGAGGCTCCCACTCCACTCGTGCTCTCATTGGTCGATCTCGTGCCGGGAACCAATCGCGTGTCTTGTCTGAGTGCCGTGGGTGTGTACAAAGCCTTTGAGAGAGTTTCTCTCTTTGTCTGGCATCCTGAGAAACAGTTTCTCCAGAATCACGATGAAACAATGCTGCTTTCCGCTATAAGGCTGCCGATATGGCGGTATTTTTTAATTTGTATTTTTTGATGAATATTTTTTTAAAAATCCACGATGCACTGAGGCTGCGACACTTGAACCACGAAGTGGTGAGGGATTACTGTATTTGTCATTGATTCATTCATTCAAGAGATTAGTTAAAAAAAACTATTCATCCAGTAATAAAACAATTGAAGATTTATGAATCATTCACTCAAACATTTTTAAATGGACTGGAACAATTAATATTTGTCAGAAACTCTAGTAAATTGCGTGTTATTTTGATCTTTATCTGAAACAAAAAAAATATTGTGACTCTCAATTGATCCAGAATCATACATCTTCAGTATGGATCTTAGAAATGTACAGTACAGAAGTAAAAAAAAAAAAAAGCTGTTCAAAATGGGGGAAAACGACCTATTTGAACACATATGTGTGTGTTCTGTGTTTCTATGCTTTCTAGAGCATTAGCTCAGCATCGTGCTAGCAGAGAAAATCCTACTAGAATTAATTGAGTCGTGACTTTGGGTTTGCATGAGAAGCAGTATTTGTGTGGCTTGCTGAACTGTTGCCCAAATCAATTACTTAAGTGGTTACATTTTATGATGCTGCTTTAAAAGTCGGTTCACTTAGTTTTCATAAAAGAGCTTATGAAGACCAAAATATTTTCAGACCAAAGCTATAGGATGTTTGACATGCTGTATCATCATTTGACTGTACAATGGATGATTCAGATATTAGTCATCAGACACAATATTTCTCAGAGTGGCCTACAGCACTCAGATGTGTACGGTTCTTCCTGGGGTAATCGTGCGGTAAATGACCCAGTGATGATACAGAAGTAAAATGCTTTGCTTGGTCATGAATCATCCGTCTAGGATTTGAACTACATGTTGAACATCATGCTCATTAGCAGTCCAACTTTTGTCAAGAGTCTAATTTCAATAAAACCCGAAGATAACCTTTTCTCTTGGCTTTGTTTGTCTTTGGTAAAGTTCACATCACATATTGTTTTGCACTGTGATATTTAGATAGATATTTTGAAAGTCTCTCTCTCAATCTCTCTTTCCCACTATAGTACCTAATATTCATCACCTGTTCACTGTTCAGATGGAGTAGACTCAATCTCATGGCTTCAGAGGTGAAGCAAGTATCACAAAACACAGAGAGAAAGGTTGTAGGGCAACATAACTTCTGGGCAGAACAGGCTCTCTCATGTTATTAAAGTATAGGGAGTATGGTTGAGCTTTTTTCTGGGAAGTTCCCTGTGTTTCACCTCAATTCCCCATCTAGAGGAAGAGTGACTCATGACAGACAGCATAACGAAGCTGTTTTTGCCATATGAAGTCTCGTTCTGTTTCAGTCTGCCTGCATATGCCTGTGTCAGCCTTAACATTGAACAGATGGAGTCAGCAAAGACAGAAACTCCACCCTCTCGTCCTACCACACGCCTTCTGCAGACGGGTTTGTACATGTGTGCATTGTCTCTCAGGGTAAAGTTGTCAGCTCCTTGAGGTAAGTCATGGGTTATCTGTTATCGCAAAGTCAGTGTTCTCCCACAGCGATATCAAAACTGTGTGTGTGTGTAGTTCTCAGCAATGACCTTCAGCGCTGTGTCCAGCATCAACACACTGGACATTATCCAGCCTATAAAGTAAGGTTCCAGGTACAATACAGGTTAAGCTCTATCGACAACATTATGGCATAATGCCGATTACCACAGAAAATAATATGTTCTTTTATCTTTCTTTTTTTAAATAAAAAAGCTACACAAAATTCACAGTTGCAGCAAGGTTGCAGCAACTTACAATAAAGATCAATGGGCCCATGTTTAAAAGCATAAATGTTCAGCCTGTATTTTCCTTAAATTCTTTCTTACAAAAGTTTTTTTTTTATCATTTGAGCTGTTAAATGGTCTGAATTGTATTTAATGTTTCTCATTGTAATGGGTCTAATGTGCATAGTGGGTGTCATTTACTGGGTTCATTGGCTATGACATGAATTTAATTTTTGGATACATTTTTGCAAAGGCAAGATCTATAAGTACTTTGAAAACAATATGCATTTATTATAAACTTTTAGTTTTGTCAGGTACAATGTACTTATGTTGTTCATTTTGTATGTAAAATACTTTTTCTGCAGTTGAGGTGGGATACGTATAAGGTTAGAGAAAGGTTTGGTGGTGTGGATAGATTTATGGGGGGGGGGGGGGGTTAAGGTGCAAGAGAAGGAATAACAGTGTAATTATAGATGAAATTACAGAAATTAATTACAGCTGTAATTACATGCAGGTATTAAAAAGAAATATAAGTACAATGTAACATACTTTGTATACAATAATTTCAAGTATTATAAAAAACATTTAAATAAATCAGAATTAATATAAAAAGAGACTTAATATAAAGTTGGATCCAATATACTAATAGCTGCCAAATGCATAAATGTAAATATAAATGTAAATTTTTTGTTAGAAACCGTATTTTCTTGTAAAATGAATGCCAATAATCTTTGTTTATTTACAAATCATTCATTTTGTATGTGTATAACTTCTTTGTACTATTCACTAACAACAAATGTGAATTACTACAAAAATTTTGTCAGGGTTCAGTCACTTCGGTCGAGTTTTCTCATGTTTCGTGGCAGAACTCTAACAATGCCCCATTGTCGTGTCTTTGTGGGAGAACGCAGCCTTGAGTGTCTCGAATCGCACGCTCTCTTGTCTGTGAAGTGTCTTGAGTGCGGGGCATGATGTTCGATCCCGACACTTCGGTCTTGTTCAGTTTTGGTTTTGTGTCGAGATTTGGACATTCATGGCCTGTGTGTTTGGCCCTGTTTTGAGCGCACAGGAAGAGCTCTACGTCATGTGAATGGGTGCGCTTTCGAGCTTCACTTGGGCTGCGCACTCCCTTGTCTGCATGTGTTGTTGTGAAGCACGCAGTTTGTGTTTAGATCGGTCGCATACCTTCATGTTATGTCATGTCAGTCTGTGTTTCACTGGCTGTGCGATGTCTTGTTTTGTGTGGACACGCGGCTTATGAGTGTTTACGTATGAGTGTTTACGTCTGCGTGTTCGTGTCATGTTTTGTCCTGTCAATTGTGTAACCCCCTCCCGGCCCCCACCCTCGTTATTGTATGATTTGCCCCACCTGTTCTCCCTCATTCACTCCACCTCGTGTTCTCTATTTATTCCTTTTGTGTTTGCTGTCCTGTGCTACTTCATGGTCTTTATGTTGTTTCTAATGCCTGTTGTTGATGTCAAGTCCTGTCCTGTCAAGTCAGTCGGTCAGTCAGTCAGTCAGTCAGTCAGTCAGTCAGTCAGTCTTGTTTTCCCCCTCAGGGCAGTTTTTGTTTTATATTTTATTAAACAAAGTAACCCTTCCTCCTGGGCATGAGTCTTTGTTTCTTCCCTCACCCAACCCACTGACCCACTGTCAACAACTGACAAAGGAATACATGATGGCTTAGTACACAGGATAATGGGGAACAGGTGATGAGACTAATGAGATGAGTGATTGACAAGACAGATGAAGGAAATGGCACCGGAGGCAAACAAGAAGAGTGAAGAGACACGACAAGACTGCGGAAGTCTCAGTTTAAAAGGCTACATATATGGAGCCTTTTAAACTGAGACAGCTATGGTGATCTGGCAAACAATTGGTTTTTAAAATATTTTTTTGCGGCAATTGCTATTATGGTATATATATGGTCGAAGCCAAAACGTTTATGTTTGGGCATCTCTCTGTCTTATCTCTCAGGCTGAATTAGAGTCACAAGCAGTCTGGCATATCGCACATCCTTCTTTAAAACCCACAGAGAGTTGTTCCGTACACATGTACAGGCGGTCCAAAATGAGCGTTTCTGTCTTTCCTCTCTGGAGTCCAGTCTAATCCCCTCCACTCTGTCTACAATGTGTTGTCAGGCCTTCTAATAAGGAAAGAGCCGTGGCTCTACCATAGCATTGTGACTGCAGTGGCTGAGCCCATTGAGTGGCCAGCACCACAGATGCAAGTATTAACATGCGGTTTGAGAGCTGGAGGATAGTGTTTCTACATTAGCTTCAAGCCCTCCAGAGTGTCTGCTCTGTTTGTTTGGAGTAACGGGGCCCGGCAGAGCGCAGGGCCAAAAAGGGGAATTATCCTGCAAACAGAGAAAGGTAATAATCTCTCTCTCTCTCTCTCTCTCTCTCTCTCTCTCTCTCTCTCACACAGACACAGACACACAGACACACAGACACACACACACACACACACACACACACAGACACACACACACACACACACACACACACACACACACACACACACACACACACACACACACACACACACACACACACACACACACACACATCAGTAGGTTTCCATACACAATTATTTTCCTGCTTGGCTTTACTCGAGAAGCCCTGACCCAGAGAGGAGGCATTGTTGGTAAAAAATATGCAGTGATGTTGTTTCGATCCTCACCGAGCCAGTGAAAGGGAACTAACGCCCTACTTTAGGGCAATAGTTGAAGAGTTCATGGATTTATGCACATCAAGTAGTTGCATAACTGTTTTAATTTTTGAGCCCCCTATTATCTTTTGAATTTTTTACTGCTCTACTGTATATATAAGGTTAGGCCAAAAGAGCCTTTATTTTTAGAAGTCTGTTGTCCTTATATAACACCACTTATATAATTTTAAGTTTTAATAGTCTTTTTTTATGCAGCTATGTGTTTTGCTGGTATGCACTGGATTTTTGAGCTTTCCATTTGTGATCATAGTGCTTGGTAACTATGTAGTAGCTTAATGTATTTCAATTAGTAGCTCAATAATCAATAGTAAGTAAAGGTGACCTATGGCAAAAGAGTTGTAATGCATCGCCCATCAATAATAATAATAATTATGATCGTTAATAGTTATTTAGTTACACATTTATTCTCTTACTTGGTCAAACTTGATTCTCCATATTTGAAATGAATGCTATTTAAGATATATGACATGTATATTTACATTGAATAACTAAATTTCAGTCTCTGCACACAAAGGATGACTTTAAAAAAATGGCTATATGGGCCATTCTACAGAATTGGTGACATTCGGTGTCCCCCATCCAAAAAACACATTTGACAATCATTTAAATATTCAAATCTGAGATGTTTACTAAGATCCTTAAATTATTTATTGAAATGCACAATAATATTTAAAATATTTAGAAGCTTTATATTTATAACATCATCATGTATTGGGTACTTTCAATTAGGAGGTGGCTGTCCCAAACCCTTATATGCAAATTTCAACTTGAGAAAATGATATTTAGATATTTTTAGCAATTTTTTCCATTCTTGTTTTTAAACACATCTTTTTGTTATGTTTAAAAAAATGAAGTTACATATTTTTTTTATTTTTTTTTAAATCATGAATCTTTATGTAAAAAAACATGTCCCGTATTTTCATGTCACTACCAAAACACTGAATGTTTTAGTCCATTGGGTGAGATTTTAACCACAGCCCTACATTTTTGATCAGGAAATATTCCTATGTCCTCTCTCATATGTTACATGGTGAGTAGATTGATCCCATCATTTTGAGGTAAATGTGTTCTAAAGTCTGAAAATATGAGTAACTTTAAGGAATGTCACTACCAAACACATTTTTTCTGCTATTAAGAAAACTTTTTTGGATGTTATTCCATAAAATGTAGTTTTTATATGTGTACCGCTGTTCTGACAAGTGATTGCTAACCATGTGCTGATTTGCATCTTCGAGCTAGGCTCAAAATGATCTAAAATTGTCACTACCAAAACAGTCACGACCGAAACATGTCTTGAAGTTTCGGTTGTGACATTGTTTTGGTAGTGACAAAAGGGAACACATAATCCTTTATTAATTTGTAATAAACAAAAATTTTGTACACTGTAAAAAATCCAACTTGTTTTGTATGACAAATTCAGCTTTTAAAGTTTAATCAACTATTTAAAAGGAAAAAAAGTTGAGATAACTCAAACAAAGTTTGTACAACTATTGGCCCTAAGTTGAGAAAACTCAAAAAGGTTCTGCAGCTGGTTGCCTTAAACTTTTAAGTTTTCTCAACTTTTACTTTTTTTTTACAGTGTACAGTTATGCAAATCATTACTACTGTAGTATGTTTTAGTAGTGTTTTAGTATACAAGTTAAAATTATGTAATGTGATAAGGTTACAATTAAGGCTGCTGTCTATGATATGTAACAGTCTGACTCTGATACCAGCGGACCAGGGTTTGAGTCTCGCTTGGAGCAGGCGATTCGAACAGGAGGGGTTATAGATAGGATGATAGTGTTGGATTGTTAGGTTATTGTCAAAAATGTTAATTTCTATGATATTCATGCATAGAAAGACTACAAGAGAGAGACAGAGAGTGTCTCTATGTGGTTCTGGATAATTATCTGAATGAATATGTTATACACTCACCTAAAGGATTATTAGGAACAGCTGTTCAATTTCTCATTAATGCAATTTTCTAATCAATCTAATCATTATGGCAGTTGCTTCAATGCATTTAGGGGTCAAGACAATCTCCTGAACTCCAAACTGAATGTCAGAATGGGAAAGAAAGGTGATTTAAGCAATTTTTAATGTGGCATGGTTGTTGGTGCCAGACGGGCCGGTCTGAGTATTTCACAATTTGCTCAGTTACTGGGATTTTCACGCACAACCATTTCTAGGGTTTACAAAGAATGGTGTGAAAAGGGAAAAACATCCGGCATGCGGCAGTCCTGTGGGTGAAAATGCCTTGTTGATGCTAGAGGTCAGAGGTCATGGGCCGACTGATTCAAGCTGATAGAAGAGCAACTTTAACTGAAATAACCACTCGTTACAACTGAGGTTTGCAGCAAAGCATTTGTGAAGCCACAACACGCACAACCTTGAGGCGGATGGGCTAAACCAGCAGAACACCCCACCGGGTACCACAAATCTCCACTACAAATAGGAAAAAGAGGCTACAATTTGCATGAGCTCATCAAAATTAGACAGTTGAAGACTGGAAAAATGTTGCCTGGTCTGAAGATTCTCGATTTCTGTTGACATATTCAGATGGTAGAGTCAGAATTTGGCGTTAACAAAATGAGAACATGGATCCATCATGCCATTGTTACCACAGTGCAGGCTG
Organism: Rhodeus uyekii; assembly: GCA_037043235.1. Lineage (NCBI taxonomy): Eukaryota > Metazoa > Chordata > Actinopteri > Cypriniformes > Acheilognathidae > Rhodeus > Rhodeus uyekii. The sequence continues at coordinate 7,312,923 of JAWRVZ010000009.1, forward strand.
GTGATGGTGGTGTAATGTTGTGGGGGATGTCTTCTTGGCACACTTTAGGCCCTTTAGTTCCAATTGGGCATCGTTTAAATGCCACGGCCTGCCTGAGAATTGTTTCTGACCATGTCCATCAGTTTATGACCTCCATGTACTCATCCTCTGATGCTGCTTCCAGCAGGATAATGCACCATGTCACAAAGCTCGAATCATTTCAAATTGGTTTCTTGAACATGACAATGAGTTCACTGCACTAAAACGGCCCCACAGTCATCAGATCTCAACCCAATAGAGCATCTTTGGGATGTGGTGGAATGGGAGCTTTGTGCCCTGGATGTGCATAAAAACTCCATCAACTACAAGATGCTATCCTATCAATATGGCCAACATTTCTAAATAATGCTTTCAGCACTTTGTTGAATCAATGCCACGTAGAATTAAGGCAGTTCTGAAGGTGAAAGGGGGTCAAACACAGTATTAGTATGGTGTTCCTAATAATCCTTTAGGTGAGTGTACGTGCTGACTGGATATGTGCAATATAATTAGTTATTTGTATTAACATAAAATGTTGAATGTTTGATTCAACTATGGCAAACTAGGTATTGGGGTCACTACCAAAACATTACTGTCACTACCAAAAATGTGATGTCACTACCAAAACATGGAAAGTTTTGTCAAAAATAAAGTATATTGACTTATCAACTAAGACGTTATGATAGTGTTTAGTTTAATGCATATTCAGCCTAATGAATCCTTAACTTTGAAATCAGTATGATAAACTTTATGCCTTCTACAAAGAAAGATTGGGTTCAAAATACAACTAATCTCATAAATGACACTTAAAATATTATTAAATTTGTCATTTTTATTGATTTAACCTGTAAAAAAAAAAAAAAAAAATTAAATAGAGAAAAAATATATTTACACGGTTGATATAAACAAAATCTTAATATGTCACTGTAAGCCTGCTTAATATATGATATATTATTGTGTTTTGGTAGTGACAAATTTGGGGTGTATGAAAATATTCCAACATTTTCTGAAAATACAATTTGAGAACTAACCGCACACTTATTAGAAATGTATACCTTGGATATTGTATAATTTTCATACGTGCAAAATTTGTGGGGCAAAAATAAAACATTTCAAGATGTTTCCAACTCTGTTTTGTCACCAATTCTGTAGAATGGCCCATATAGCATAAGAGTCAACTGGAGCATTTTTTCCTTTAAATTTTATGGTGCTTTTTTATTGTGTAAAAGAAAACTGGACATTCTGTAAAATATGTTTATCAATGTATTGCTCCAGTGGGACTGTGAATGAAATCGGAAATTGTAGATCAACTCCGATGAAGCGTTTATGTAAAATAAAAGAAAGAAGAAGAGATTTGCAGCAGACACAATGTCACATTAGTGTTTGACAAAAGCAAGAAATGCTGCCTTGTCTATAACAAGAACCTCATGACTCAATGGGTCTTAAACCCATTATAAAGGTGTTCTGGATGCAAGACAGCTGCCTGATCTGTTTTAGACTTAATCCTTTCTCCTAAGTCCCAAGTAAACCTTAATTGTTTTCCTGGAGACAGACATGCTACTAGGTTACTTTAAGAAATGCTTGTCATAAGGCTTAAGCCTTTTATTATGGTGAAGCTTCACTGAACATTAGCCATGAGACATATCTGTCACTCATTCATTCACTTCCCTCACTGCAGTTTTCAAAGCTGTTATTACTTTGAGTAACTCTAAGAAGTAATATTCTAGAGAAAGAGAGAGAGAGAGTGAGAGAGAGAGAGAGAGAGAGAGAGAGAGTGTGTGTGTATGTGTTTAGTGGATTTACTTTGATAGTAAAGAGAGATTGATCTGTGTAGGTAAATCTCTCTTACACCACAATTTGTATATCTTATATATATATATATATATATATATATATATATAATTTAATATATATAATATATATAATATATATATATAATTTTGTGTGTGTAAATTTAGCATAATTTCAGTGTCAATAAAGTACATTTTTACATACAATACTGTAATATAATGCAATAATTTCTCTAACTTTTCTTTTCAAAATAGTCATGAAAATCATCTGTACTCACAATGATTATTGTAATTAAAGAATAAGGTATTATTTTTTTGCATTATTAGCATTGCAGTAATGGAAATTTGGCAGGAAATATGATTAATTGTCATGAAAATGCAAAATATCTTAATGGTCTGAAAATGTTAAATGCCATTTTTAAGCAGAATGTATTAATGTGGTCACTCTTTATATTGGATGTGTTTAACTACTATATTCTTAGATATTAATTAATTAATGTTAGGAATAATGTACTTTGATGCTACTGGGGTGATATACAGATAATTGTGATTCATCTATTTGTGCATTACATGTGCAATGTGTACTTTACACAATAATATGTCTGTGGAGATCAGTAGCTGTGATTTATGTGGAATTTTCCTGAATTGATTAATTTGTTTTTCAATAAACATTTTTTATGCATTGTTAGCCATGAGAAAATAATGCTTTCAGAGATGATGCTTGTATAATTTTATGAAAGCTGTACAGGTAGATAGATTTTTTTTTTCAAAAGTAGAAATTGGATATCAAACGAAAGCGAATAGATCTTTTCATCTGTTCCCGCTTGAACAACTGGTTTCTTTGAAGAATCCCTGTTTGGTTACTCCTATCAGAATCAGCATTACAGAATTAGTTAGAGACTTTAGCAAGCAGACATATTGTGTTCCTGTCTGAACAAAGAAGGTCCTTTATTTCTCTCTCTCTCTCTTTCTCTCTCTCTTTGTGGTAAATTAGATCTGGCACCTGTGTCAGTATTGATGATTCAGTTGTAACTCAATTTGATAGATGAATGATGATTAATATTGGGCTGGGGGACACTGGCCAGACTGTCTGATATATAATAGTAAATATTTACAGTGAGTGCTGTTTTATTTTGGCTCACATATCTCAGAATGTTCACCCTAGAGCATAGAGAGAGAGAGAGAGAGAGAGAGAGAGAGAGAGAGAGAGAGAGAGAGAGAGAGAGAGAGAGAGAGAGAGAGAGAGAGACTGCAGCTCTTGGCTGCAGGAACAATCTGAAACATGCTTGGCTCATGAATATTAATTAGGTGATGTAAAATTTTACAACCCAGATATGAGTTAGCATTTCAGCACTTCTGGGTTTTTGAATGGGTCTTTGGGTAAACGTTGGAAATAAGGCCTGTAGTTAACACAAGCGATATTTTCAAATTTTATTCTACATCATAAAGTACATGAGCCAAAGCACTTTTATGATTCTCAGTGAATTTTTTGTTTTTACTAGTTTTGAAAAATGTAGTTGCTAACAAGTGTCTAAGAGGGAATACAGAGGTTGTCTGGAACATTAAAAGTCCTTACACAAAACAAGTAAACTCATCTAATTCCTCTTTCATAGCCTTGTTATTTCTATTTTCATGCTCTTGCTAATTATTCTAATTAAACTTGTGTTTACTCCATCAGGGATGTGTTGTGGTATTTTGTGTGTTTTCTGTAGTTTATCTTTTTTTTTAGCAAGTCTCAAACACCACATCAAGTCTCATGCAATTAGAAGGGAACGTCATTTGCAACAGCAAACGTCATTTAGGGTCAAAAAGACCACTAGAACACTAGTATCATATATTTGCCGATTTTCTAAACGATTGCAGAGAAAAAACCGGGCATCATTTACTAAACAACTGATGATCATAAGCTACCAGATATTCAAGTCGTTCCAAATACAACAAACTCATGCAGAAACATGTGCCTTGCTGCTAGAAGAAGCATGACAAATTATAACAAAATGTGTTTTTTAATTTTGCTCATAACATCAAAGATGTTTTATATCCTCAGACTCAGAGTGGAATCAGTCTGAAGGTAAACAGTTTGTGCCCATCATGCATGATTTTCTGTGAAATCTGTCAACTCACATCTGCAGATTGTTCTGACATTCGACAACTAGTGTTACTTAGTCAAATATACTAAAATGCATTCAACATTTATTTAGTTTATGTTAAGTATACTAAAAATACATTTTTTTTCATCTTATTTGTGATATAAATATCATACATATTTTACTTTTTGAAAACAAAATTGATACTTAAAGTCTGCTAAATTGGAACAACTAATTTTGTACTTACAAATCTCATCATTCCTTTCTGAGAATGTCCAGACAGCAAGTAGCAAATCATGTTTGTAGCTGTTTCAATAGGAAATCCTATTGAAGGGGGTTTGTAGCGGTAGAAGGAGTGTGTATGTGTGCTGGTAATTGAGAGCATTGGTTGTTAATTAGAAGAGTAGAGGACATGACGGGTTTTGCCTTGTCTGACCCAGCAGTTCTGTTTCACTGTCAGTAGTTTAGCCGTTTAGCCTGACCAGGGCGGCACAGCAAGAGGGACACATTACGAGGTGTTTGGGGATATAGCAGGAGCCGACAGAAGTATAAATCATGCTAGCTGTTAGTATGAGGCTAGGCTCTCCTCCTGAGGGGGGACGGAGAGAGGAGCAGGGCAGAGGAATCATGTGGTTTGTCTTCACGTCCCAGTAGCTTTCAGGCTAATAAACGGATTAGAGTCCACTTTGAGCGAAAGACAAAAAGGGATTTCTGCTGTTCGGGGAGAGAGAGAGAGGAAGTGGGAGCGGACTTGAATGAGGATGGTTTGGCTCTGAAAGCAGGCCAGCACTACAGGGAGAAACTGTGTGGGCTCCTGTCGAGTTCTGAAGCGATTGGAACGCTTAGCGTGTTTGATGAAACGTTAGCGGCATATTGTGACACTTATGAAACAGCACATAAAAGGATCTATGAATCAGTACTCACCGAAACTGCAGGCAAACGCTCTCAGAGTACCTGTAAATGAGTGAACAAACGTCAGTCTCAGTGTTACACAAGTTTTGCAATTAGGATTTATACCAAACAGGCTGTAAGTTTCTGCATAAGAATACTGCATTTGAAAGTAACTTAGAGACTTTATGTATATACCGTAAATGATAAGACACTTGATTAAAGAGAAATGAATCAGACTTCAGTTTACTACATAGCCACGAAGAAAGAGGCAGGTGGTAGTTAATTTATGGAGAATGGACATTTCCACTGTTATATTGGTTGAATTGTCAGGTGTGGGGGAAGAAGGGAAGAGCGATGACTCAAGGATGCAGGTTAGGGCTTTTATTTAAACAAAAAACAAAATTCAACAAAAAACCACCCCGAGGGGAAAAAAACAATACTCCGCTATTCTCAAGACTCCGCATCTCCGCGTGTTCAAATTAAACAAAGATGGTGCACAGCTGCTGACAACCAAACTGCGCGCGCAACACCAAACACAACATGAAAGTATACGGCCAATAAAAACACAAACCACGTGCTACAACACTACAAAAAGGTACACAGACACGAGAGGAAGCGGTTCACGCAAAGCCCATAACGTGGAGCATAACGTAACGTACTCACATAACGTAGAGCGCGCGAGAACGAGTGACCACTCGGCTCACACACTCACTACAAGGATGAACACACGAGTTATGAATGTCCGAATCCGGACCCGAAACTGAACCAGACCAAACTATCGGGACCGGACATCATAACCCACACACAAGACATTACATAGACAAGAGCGCGCGGCTCGTAACTGTCGAATCCGCGCGCGCGAACACACACCAAACACAAGACATAACGGTAGTGTCAGTGCTTTGCCACAACAACAAGAATTTACTAGACAGAATGTGGCAGAACCCTGACATGAATAGGAAATATCTTTGTTCAATTTTCAATAAAGAAAATTACTTTAAGCTTTAAGTACAACTATCATATAGACTTGCATTTAAATGGAAAGACAAAACAAACTAACGAAACAAACGAAAAAGCCTGCCATGAATGTTTTAATCTTGAAAACAGCTTGACGTTTGAAGGTTTCAAGATTGAAGTTTGACGTTTTTAATGCCATGTCTATCAGACAAACAGGCTTCTAGGGCCTGTTTCGCTGGGGTGTTCTGAGTGGTTAATAGGAGGTTGCAAGTGTGTGAGAGAGGGAGGATGTTTGTGTTTAGAATTTAATCAATGACATTTGGAGTTTTTGCTTATTTTGCGAAAACTGAATGAGCCAATTTTTTTAGATTACGTTTTAGGAGACCCTGAATATAGGAAATACGAAGCCTGAAGGTCTGATCCAGGTAGCTTTATTTTTAAATTTTTTTTTAATTCAATGTTGGCTTTTTCAAGGCATCAGTTTTCGTAATGTGCCATTCTATCCTAACCATAACCAAGATGTAGGAAGTTCGCAGGAGTGGTTTGGTATTGTCTGTCCCAGCTTTTGTGTAACTTGTTTAGCACTACGTCTAGCGTGGCGAGGAGAGGGGGCAGTTTTGCTTCTGACCCTGTCAGCCTGATCCTGAGATGGCCGCTCAGGGCCCCTCACCCACTCAATGCTTTCTTTCAGCCCTGCTCTGGGATCAGCCTTGGGGTCACAGGCAGAAAGACGAGCCCTGGGTGCCGAATTTAGAGGGGAAAAACGTTGTTTTGTGAAGGTTCTGAAGGAGCTTTACAGCTTCCGAAAGTTTCTATGACTGCCACAATATCCCCTTTCCATGATTTTGAGCTTTGTATGTTAATATGCATCAAATGCTACTTAAACACAATGCAGAGGCCCTGGTTCGGAAACAACAAGAAGAGAGTGGGTGGGAAACCGACCCAGCGTTTGCTTGTCTTTGACCTGAATATAATTCTCTGGTAGGAGCATCAGCTTCGATACTTTCGTTTAACTTAACTAGAAAGACTTGACTTGACTCTCGGTAATGTGCCAAAATAATCTCAAGCTAAATAAATCCATAAGCATTATCTTTGACCTTTTTGTCTTGGTTGTTCAATATTTTCAAATGCTAAAAATATTATATAGGTCTAGTAAGAACTATACACGATATCATCAAAGAAATGCTTGGACCTCTTTGAGAGCAGTAAAAGAAAGGAAATACAAATACATTTTGACTTTATCACAAGTCTTTGCTAAAACAAAACGTTGTACTTGCTCAGGGCTAGGAATTACGTTCTCTCATTTTCTTAGTAAATGTTATAAATTTTTACTGCTACCCACAGGAATTATTTTTGTTGCTCAGACACTCTTTCATGACTAAAGAAAACTAATTGAATTTTCAGTCATGCTTTTAAAGGTTATGCTTATATACTACTTAAAATGATGTCCACTCATGTTGTTCCAAACCTGTATTATTATTATAATTCTGCTAAATATTACAAGTAAATGGTCACCTAAATTATTTTATGTTCCACAGAAGAAAGATCATTCAGGCTTGGAACGACATGGAGGTGAGTGAACATTTTGGGTGAACTACCCCATTTAAGTATCATGTCTCAGATGTTCCTCATAAAATTCTTAGGGAGATTTCAAAAACACGTTTAGTAGGAATATAGAGCAAAAAATGTGTTATTTTGGTGACTTTTGATTGCAGACGTTGGTGTCTTGGGAAATCAAAGCGCTCTTTTGTTCTCTCTTGGGAATTTAAAGGAGACACTAGATTACCATGGTCTTTTTCAATGTAGAAATATCTGAAAAACAGGGGACCTACACAAAATTCGTAATGTGCTCTAACTTTACCCTCTACTTCTAACTTCTAACATACTTATTGTTTGTCATTTTAACGCATGTTAATGATTCAATGATCCAATCTTGCGAGCAAACTAAATAAAAACTAAAACTTTAAACTAAAACTACTACTGACATTACAAATACGATACCATTATTATCTCCATGTAAAGTATAAAAATGCGAATTTGTGAAAACAGTGACGTCAAGCACATGCATATTACATGTTTAGTCTATAGGCACATAGTAGTACGAGTACTTTTCACATACCGTGTATTGGGACATACAAAACACTCTTTTGGCTACTGTTTTACACATACTATAAATTAGGGAAGAATTAAGTTTTTGGACATTAGTCTGGATCTATGTCTTTGTTTATTTGTCCTGGCTCAAATTTGGGTGACTATAAAATTGTTATTGTGCTTAATTATATTAAAGGTCTGTAATTTCTCAGTACAGTTAGGGGTTTGCCAAATTATTCAAAGCTATTTATTAATATATTTTTTATAGAAAGTGTGTACAAACCATCTGTCACTACAGTAACCAATACTCATTTACCTCACACTCTCTTTCTCTCTCTCTCTCTCTCTCTCCTGTCCATCTGTGTCTGGCTGGTGTAGTGTATAATATGAGGGTTGACCTGCTGGCGTCCTCTGCCTCTGGTACACACACGGCCATATAAAGGACGTCCCAACCTTCCCTCTCTCTCCTGCAAGGTGCCAAACTCTGCTTTTTAATTATTCATTACACAGCCCTGCCCTGAGAACGCCATCATGCTGTGCTTCGGTCCAGACGTGGATGGCTGCCATAGCGCAGAGAACGCTTGTTCTATCCCACTGAATGTTTGCAACCATCTGCCGAGGTTCAGCGCAGCAGCATGCGAGGGGATGTTTGATTTTTTAACACTCTGTTTAGTGTGTGTCCTGGCGTGTCACTCCCATATTTCCTTCTGTTTGGACTCTAATGGCTGTAGTGCGTGCATACCTGCTTGGCTAATATTCCTCTCACACAGGTCCTAGCACGCTCGCTGCATTGATTGTGTGTGTGCGTGTCTGTCCTCTTGCATCTCATCAGTTTCTCCTTGCTAGGGCAAGGAAAGCCGATATTTGCTAGCTGTATGGCACCCTATGCCCTCTTTCTCTCTCTCTGAACATTCTGTGCTATCGCTCTCCGTGTTGACTTTGTTTGAGACAATCCATTATTTTTGATAAGCTCATTTTCTCTCCATCTTATCGAACCGCAGGCAGAAGCGGGAGATGGATGTGGCCGAGGTTCCTGAGGGCCGATGGGGGCTGGTACTGTAGGACCAGTACAAACACTAATCAGCTTAATTTCAGCATCTCATCACGAGGGGCTCTGTGTGTGTGATCTGTATTAACTGCTCAGCAATGGGTCTTACGGCACTGCAGTTGTTGAACAATAATCTCGGACCATTCACCGAATGTCCGATGCGTATTGCATACAAAAATGGATAAATTCTGCAGCTCCAATCAGTTTCCTGGAGTCGGGGTGAATGTTTTCATCAGTTCACAGGCTGCTGCAACGAACGCTTCCAAGAACTAGTCACTGGATTTGCCAGAGGTTTGAGGTTGTGAGATTGAATATTTTAAAGAAAACTACAACATATTTTCCTGAAAATAAGTCACACTAGGTCAATATTGAATTGTTGATAACCCCCCCCTCTGCCCCCACATAAATAAGTCGCATACAATACAATTTTTATTACATTTATAAATAATATAAAATATCAGTAAATGATACATTTACAATCATTATAAACACTATACATTCAATTAATTTAAAATTAAAATACATTTATTAAAATTAAAATACATTTATTAAAATTAAAATTAAATTAAATTAAATTACTTAACTTTCGGCACACATCCAAATGTGTGCACTGTATTTTGCAGTTAGTTCCGTTATGTAAGTCACTTTGAAACAAAAGTCAAATAAAAGGAAAAAAAACAAAAACATACATTCAGGATAATGCGGTAAATTGTTAAACCCAATGGAATTGGAAATACAGTGGACTTGTGCGATATAAAATCGCAATTGCAAGTGATTTAAAGTCAGAATTCTGAGAAAAAAGTATTTATTTTTTATTTGAGTTTATATCTCAATTCTGAGAACAGAAGTCAGAATTGCAAGTCAGAAAGTCAGAATTTCAAGATATAAACTCACCTTTGTGAGAAAAAAGTCAGAATTGCGAGTTTTTGATCTCTGAATTCAGACTTTTTAACACATAATTGCGACTTTATTGCAATGTAGTTCTGAGAAAAATAGTCTTTAAAAAATTTACTTTTAAAATGTTTTATTCCATGGCAGTGAATGTCAGTGTGAATGTTACCAATATGAACTTGTAACTTTATCTGTACCCTTCTGTCCTCCAGTAAACTATTCTAAATCTAAGAGGACATGAAGAGGATCTGTGTGTGTGTGTTTGGATGGGGATGATTTCTGACTCTGTGTTGCCGCTCTGTTCCCCTGACACCTGTGTGCTAATTAGGGTCGTATTGGTGCATTCCACGCTAATGACTTCAGGCTGCATACAGTGGCTGTAAACATTTACTCTCATCATCCGCTGAATGCTGTTATCTAATTGATGGCTTGTGTGTGTGTGTGAGACAGTTTTCTCACTGTGCTTATTAACACCTTCCATAGAGTTTATCAGTTGTTTAATAGATCAGATGTCTGTGTATTCACACTAACACACATATTAAAGTCAACACGGACTTTAAACTGACCTTTTTACTTTCCTAATAAATGTCCTTGCTTATTGTGCACGATACTTCAGTACGATATTGTACACTTATTATACTCAAGAAAAAGTTTTCCTCAATCTTCCAGCGAAACATAGTAACATCCTCTGCCTCTGCAATGACTTTTCTTTTGTGTTGATGTCAGCAGTGCTGTCTTCGAGTCATGTCGGAATAATCGCATTTCTGACATGAACGCCACCACAATGGCATAATTACCAGTGGGATTTTCTTTGAGCACTGTCTTTGCAAGTTCAAAGCAGGAAGCAAAATGCCACCAGACACAATAAGTTCTAATTGTGAATGTTGACTGTTTTTATATGCATTTTCTGTAGCATTGATAAAGAATAGCAACAAAGCCTGCAATAAAGTAAGGTTTATGAGGCGACAGGCTTTTGTGACTAACACAAAACATCTAAGACACATTGTTTGCCCTTCAGTTTCTTGCACCAGTGCTAAAAAAGTTCCCTGTATTTGCCATTAAGTCAAAGACAAATACATGTGAAATGTTGCACTAGGTCTTTTTTCCCCTACTAAAACTACATATATTCACATTTATGGCATGCAAATGTGTATATAGCAACTTCTCAGGTGGACTTGCATGTAGCTTAAGTAGTTAAGGGAAGGACAAAATAATTTTAACCTATAACATCACAACCTAACATTTCTGATCCTATTAAATGTTTCACAGAATATACAAGATATACATGAGATTAAAGAAGATAAACAGATTGTGAGTGTCGTTTCATGCAGTTTTTGGGAGGGAATATTGCAATATCCTAGCACTAATGTAAATCCAAATGTTTGAGTTTTGCAGCTCCCAGCACTCTGGATGAAAGAGATAAACGCCACAACCACAAGCACTTCATTTTACTGTGACTGTGTTGAGCGTTAGGAGGCAGGGTGACGTGTTCTGCTCTGGTCTTCAATCATATGCTGCCTTCTCAGAGCACACAGAAAAAGATACAAAAGAGATGTTTAATAATTAACTTCTTCTTTTTAGCAGAAGAGATCAGATTAATCAGAAAAGTGACATTCCAATATATATTTTTTTTCAGTTTAATTAGGCAAGATTAATTGGCAAGATTAGCTTTGGGCTTCTCAAGTTATGAAAATTTAATAAATAAATAAATGTTGCTTGTTGATGTTTGTTTGAAGTAGCGCAGTTAATTCTCTTTTCCCAAAGGGATCTAAAAATCTGTAATATCCTAGTTATCGGGTAAAACGGTTTTAAAGGCATACAAAATAAAATACAAAAAGGGCTTTTCACTACCCCAATAGACTATGATTGCAGAAAAAATATATATATGTTTGTACTGAACATTTATGGAACAACAGATTTTGTATGAAAATAAATCATAAAATTGGTATAATTTGTTTAAAAATCTTGAAATGTACGAGGTGGCAAGGCAAATGGGGCAAAAGTATTGATACAAATACTTTAAATAAAATAATTTTTTAACAATGTTTCAGACGATACTTGTTCAAAATAATAACTTTAGCTATATTTGTACTATTGTTTTATTTATTTTAATGAAATAGTTTTTGTTAAAAAAATACTGTCATTAAAATATATTAATATAAAATGTTTTTAAATAATACAGAAACAAAATTATTAAAAAAGTAAAGATTCTAAAAGCATTGTACATCTCATAATTTAATATAACTACATTATTAAATATATATTTTATTTCATGATAGAATTAACATATATATATATATATATATATATATAGACTCTTTCATTGGACCCAACTTAATACATGATATTTATCTGATTCTAACCATGTCATATCAGCACATGGAAAAGTTAGCCAACTGTTTATTTTCATGTTAATTATTGTGCCTTTTGCTCCAACAGCAGGGGCGCCTTTTAGTCTTTGACGCCATTTGGGATGAAATTATTCAAGCAAAAGTTTGTACCTTCTGCTTTCACATTTCTGTGCATCTGCCTGTGTTTCTGAATGAGTTTTTAATGTTGTTTATATGTCTATGTTGTGTTTTTAATATGCTTTTAGAGAAACCATTAGCAAATTCATAACCCCTTTGCTAAATATGTTCATCTTAAAACATTAGTGAAATAAAGAGTTTCTGACTTCACAACTACCTTGTAGCCAATCAGGACAACATGTTTGGGAGATTTAGCATATTGTAGCAGACGGAAAAACAATAGACTTCTAAACAGTTTCAAAGGTTCCTTTATATGGGCACCTGTGTATCTCCAATGCTCCTGACTTCAGAGCCGAACACAACCATCACCCAAAAAGCTCTCTGAAACTCTCTAAACTCTCACTGCTCAGGCTCGTTCTTCCGATGAACACTCCACCCATTAAAGCCCCACATTCACAGACACATAACACAGGAAAGAACATATATGCACTTAGATGCACCTGAATAGAACAAAGGAAAACTTTCACTTGCTACAATGTCATTAACTATTATCAAGAGAAGCCAGGTGTATGTTTTCTGTTGATATGAAAAATGATGTACATTTAGCTATATAGCGGGTGAATTATGCATGTAAAGTTTCTCTGCTGTCATCTATGATGTTCAAAGCGTTTCTAAGTAAGAAAAGCATTTTCCTTTCAGAAAGCAGACTGAGATGGCGAATGCAAACATGGCTTGTGTAACATTAGCAACACATTATTAGCTGTTTGATAATGTAGTCAAGCCAAAGGATAATCATATTAATTACTGCCATGTCTGATGTTGTAAAGAATGATACACATTTGTGCAGCGTTTACTACAGTAAAAGTAGTAAACTTGTGTTCTTAGTTGGTGTGAGTGAGAGGAGGCGGGGCTAATGTGCATATTCATAGATCCACGTATACTGAATGAAGCAAGGGTGTAGTTACAGTCAAAGTATGAAAAAATTTTTTTTCACAGGAATATGTCATTTTGCCGTTTTAAGGGATACGATTACTGACTACAGTAGCTCAAACAGTAGAGCATTGGTCCTTGAACCACCAAGGTCATGGGTTTGATTCCCAGGGAAAGCAAGAAGTGATTAAAATGTCAATGTGAATCTTGAAAGCAATGTAAGTTGTTTTGGGATAAAAGCCTCTGCCAAATGCAGAAATGTAAATGCAGAGGGGGACTTTAAGAGGTTGCATGTTTGTAAATGTGTGTAACGTGAGAGTGTATGTGTGATTCACGTCATGCTTAATGCAGTTCAACACAGAGTCACGCTATTGTGTTTTTTCAGAGGTCCATTGGAGAAACACATGGTGCTCTTTTCATTCACACAAATCCCACAGCTCCACGGCTGCACTCTTAATTTAACACTGCTGTGGCCGCTCTCATATACAGCCTTACACAGGCGCTGTATATACAGCCTAATCCACAGGAAGCACTACCATTGCCGCTCTGACTCAATGTGAGGGAAGTGATGGTGACTTTCAGAATAGAGACACTGTGCTACTCGTGTATTCACGTGACGATTACATTGTTAAAGCGATAGTGCATCCTTCAAAAACAAATAAATCATAATAATAATCTGTTAATAATAATAAATGTTATACCTGTATTTTTCACTAAAGGTGAATTTGGTCATATATTTGAGCTGGTCTTTTATGTACAATAAAAATGAACTTGAGCGTTCAATTTTGCATAAAAAATATCATAGTAGTCCAAGGAAATTTCTGAAGTCACATAATATTTTTGGGTGACTATCCGTAATACTATGTTCCAATTTAGTCACTTATTCAAGTAAAAATGTGAAGTTTTGCGCAATTTATTTGCTTAAATGTTAAAAGCTTACTGTATCATATTTGATCAAGATGACAAAAATTACAATCATTGTACATGCATAAAATTTTTCACATGCCTTCTGTCATATTAGTTTATACTTTTATAGCCAGTGAAAGGCATTTTAGTATAACTATCAAATATGATTTAGTATAATGTCTACCTTGAGGTTGTGTACATGTACATTTAATTTCAAGCCATGCCCTCTTGCTCTAATGAAACGCTTGGTTGGGACCCCCTCTGATCTGCAGCAGAGCATTGTGGTATTTCCCACGAATGGCCTCTTGCTGGCTCAGCGCTTTACAAGGGTGAAACTCATCACTGAGTGAATCTCATTTGAGTTGTTAGTGTAGGTGGAGCCTTTACTATGTGCTGGTCCACTAGAGACTTTTAGTGTGAGGTGTGTGAGTGAGGAGAGAGAAAGAGAGAGAGAGAGAGAGAGAGAGAGAGAGTTATATGACTCAGTAGGAGTTTTGAACAGGCACTTACATGCCATATGTTCACACAGGAAATACGCCATTCGGCGAGCAACACGCAACATCCCAAAAAATGCTCTTTATCTGATGCACTTAAATGCACATTTTTCATGAGCAATTAATAGACACTGTTGCTCCTGTCAGCATCAGTGGAAGTATGCGTTTCATGTTATCGTTATGTCACGTTATGTTTCATGTTAAAGTTATGTCATGTAACTTATTAAATTATGAATGTGAATGGTGAAGAATACAAAGTAAAGGTGACCTAATAAATACCTAAAATTAAAGTCCAAACTGTCCCAATATGATCTGTGCTATGAAACTGTAAGTGATTTTTTTTTGTAGTTTTTTTCGTTATAGACTTATATAACGTTATAGACGTTATAGTCTGAAAGTCACATTTTATATCAATCTCATATATACCGGTATAACACACAATTTAATTCATTATGATAAAAAATCCAAACTGATATATATATATATATATATATATATATATATATATATATATATATATATATATATATATATATATATATATATATATATATATATATATATATATATAGAACACTCCTTTTCAATTTGTGGGTGCAAGTGAGAAAGTGCTAAAAAACAATAAAAAATTTTTTTGAACATTGGATATGGATGCAAAATGGCCTGAAATTGTTTGTGGCATTTATTTAGTTAGTTAGACCTAGACACACAATTTTTTTCAGGTTGCGATTCAGAGGTGAAGGAGCATGTCAAAACTATTTTTTCAAAATTATATCACTGGAAATTCATATTCTTCTCATTAATAATTTGTAATAGATGAAAGAAAAGAAAAAATATTGTTATAACTGACCATGATACAAAATTGGACAGTTTGTCGCATTAGGAAGCCAACTGCTAATCTGACTTGATCTGAAGGACTGGATCGGATGTGAATTCATCTGAAACTGATGATCCAGGATCTGTTATAGCTTACTGTCAGTGTCAGCCAGAGAACCTTAACTAAACCATGGTGATGACATTCAGTTCTTTTAAAAGAGGCTTTCATTAAGGGATGAGGTGAGAGAACTTTAATCTGACGTCCAGGCTGTTGGTCTGTACACAATAAATAACAGTAAGAAATATAGTAATAATAAAAATGTATTCTACTTGACATAGTGGTCATAAGCAAACTTCTCAGCCAGGTTCTTTGCTGATAAGTTGATGCTGATAATAGCTTTAACTTTTCTATTTAATCAAACACCGGCTGCAAATGGTTCAAAGCTTCAAACAAACTCAGATACTTAAAAATAAAGAAACACTAAAGAAAGAGTAGTTTTAAAAGTGAAAAAAAAAAAGTTTTGATGGATGTTGCCAGAAAATGTGTATAATGTGTATGTCAAACATGTTTGAAAATGTGTGGAAAATATTTTGATAAAAACATGAAAATATATATGGCTTACTTTACAGTAAGTTCATTTCAATTAGTTTGGCATTGTCTGTATTTAGATTTGTGTTTTTTCACTGTTCCAGTACATGAAATTCCCCATTTTGTAAATCAACCAATGAGAACACAGATCGAAATTTTTTTAATGGGCAAAAGGTCTTGCATGTGAGCATCATGTAGAATCTCCAAAAAAACTATTTTCAAACATTTAGAAAGTTATAATCGTGTCTCGAACATTGCAAGGGTACAAAAAACTAAAACAGATGGGATGTCATGTAATTGTCCTCCTTATTTAAATAAATTAGAGTATTGGGACAGGACCACAGCACAACAGGGTAGAAACAAGACAAGAACAAAACTACTAAAACAGTCAATATGTTCAAGGCAGGGCACACACAAGAGTATGTGACTGAAAACTCAAACTATACATAAAGAAACAAAACACTGCGGTATAAAAATAACTAAAGTAAAACAAGTCACAACAGGAGAAAGACATCTGGTTAAGTGTAAACTCGGGGTAAAGAGTGATAAGACTGAGAACTAAAGTGAGATAAACTAAGTCTATAATCTGAGATCCAAAACATAAACTAGAATAGTTAAAGTAAAAAAAGACAACTACAGAAGGCTAAATAATAAAAGTTAGACCAAGAAAACCCTAATGCAATAACTTCAAGGAGACAAGAAGCTTCCGGGGGAACTCGGGAGAATTCGGGAGAACTACACCTAGGCCAGCCCACAATGCAAAACTGAGACATAAACACACAACAATCCAGCAAAAACACAAGGATGCAAGGAAGCACAATATAAATGGAGAAGAGCACATGAGGAACAGGTGAAAACAATCATGCAAACAAGGACTAAACAAGGGGGCAGGGTAAGTGGAAATGAGGAGGCGGGACAAGAGGGACACAAACAAAGACAAAGAAGGAAACATTAAGCAAAGACAAAACAGACAAGACTGTCATGGCATGATCCTGACAGATCTTGTCTTTTTCTCAGGGTTCGACTTAATTTTCCAGGGATGGCTTATCATAATGGTGGATAAACTACAGGCACGATAATATTTAGCCTGCACCTATTTTAATTAACATAATTATATTTAAAAAAAAAAAAACATATTCCATTCTCATTTTGATTGCATATTGGCCTACTTTACATTAACATTTTTAATTATACTGTGTGATCTACTTACATTGAACAGCAGTTATTCTTTGAAGTCATAAACCAGCATTCCTCTCAAATCAGTTCAGAGCAGATTGACCAGCTTTTAATCTATCAGAGGTCATTGACAGACTCAAGTGTGAAGCAGTGTGTCTGTCAAAAGACACTTTTAGACAGGTTGCATTCGAGCAGGAACACCATATTGCTGTATTTGAGTGTGATCCCAGCTCTCTATTATGTGTGGCGTCGTACTGGGTTGCAGGTGCAACAGATTTCACCTGACTCACTGACCTCTGACCTTGACCTGACTCAGTGACCCTGTGAATGGGGCCCCAATCACAATGATGTTATTGTGTGAGTGTGGCTGAATCATCGGACTGTTAACACAATATTTAGTCCTGGTTAAGTTGTAGCTCTGTCAACAGTGGCCGTCGACTTCCTTCTAAAATATTCTGCTGTTTTTTGTTTGTTAAAACACACTCCATTTTACAACACGTACAAACAAAGAAGGTTGACACATGCACTCGATACGTTTTTCTTATTTGAACAAATTTACCATTAATACAGAAGCTGCATCGTTTGTGTCTGACTTGTTTTCTCACTCACACATTCCTAAATAAATCTTAAAGTAATTTCCCCTACTCGCAAGTACAGCTTTGAAGTGACGTTTATGTGTGTTCGACTAGTAAGTATGATTTTTTTTTTGGACATGACTTGAATGCGCCATATGTACTCTTTTAAACGAAAGCTGCCCACACAAGCACTTATCAATGTGGGTGTCTTGTCATTCCGGTCTCTTATCGTTTGATTCATCATCCATCCATTTTTTGCCTGTGAAACAGCGGCCTAGGCCAATGATGGACAAACTAATTAGTGCAGAAAAAAAGCAATATGCATGAGCAACCTGCGAATACAGAATGCACACAGTTAGAAAAAAATGAGCTACTGTATGCAGACCCTAGCATTTTCAATGAAAAACGAAGTATACCTTGGGCTCAAGACTACAGTGGTGCCTCGAGATACGAAATGAATCCGTTCCGAGGCGGCCTTCGTATAATGAGTTTTTCGTATCTTGGAACACATTTTACATGTAAAATGGCTAATCCGTTCCAAGCCCTCCAAAAACACCTCATTAAATTTCCTAATAAAGCTAAATTGACCTATAAACAATGAAATAACGTAAAATGTCAAAGCTTACCTTTCGAGTGAGGCTATCTCCGAAAGTGGCGGCAGAGGAGGAGGAGGACAAACGGCAGATAACGTACGTACGTACACTTAACTTTACGAAAACACATAAAAAATTTAAAGTTTCAGGTGCGGAGTGGCTAAGCTAAAGCACGCCAGCACGTACGTATAGAAGATGCATGATGGGAGGGATGCTGTCCAATTAGAGAGAAGGATCTCATGGCTTGGCTAGCATCAGGAACCAATGGGAGAGCAGGAGGATGGTGGCGAGTCTACTATAACTAAGATGGCGGCGTGCGGCGCGAGTTTCAAAATTGTTATGGGGCGAATCTCGGACTTTCAGAAATCTTTCGTATCTTGAAAACTTTTCGTATGTAGAGCAGTAAAAATTTTCGTCTTTGCTTTCGTAACTTGGATTTTTCGTAAGTTGAGCCTTTCGTATCTTGAGGTACTACTGTAATTTATATAGATCTACAACTCTGAACAAACTCCTCCTGCTTTAAGTCTATGTAACTCTCCTTCTAGTTGTGTATGTGTGTGTAGTTGGACAAGCAGTAAGACAGGATAATGGCCTCTGTGATCATGTCTGCGTGTTCATAGATGGACAAAAGAGTGTATGTTGGGCATGAACAATGAGCAACTGTGTGTCTCACATCTGAATGAACCAAAAAGCTCTAAAGTTATCTTTACAAAATAATTACAAAATGGATGCTTGTTGGGACCGATTACGATAGACTTGATTTAATTGCTAACTATTGATGTTTCTGTCTAGAGGTGACTGGAGCACAAGATAAAATTAATTTCATCCTTCAGAACAGGTGTGCTTTCCATGACAGTCTTGGAAATCTTTCCATACCTGTCTCTATCTGTGATCAGGCTTGTGAAACATTAATTAAATCAGTGTCGTTGTCTGTTTCATACTCTCCAGATCTGGCTCCAAACATCGGTGTAATTGGAAATTTGTACTTGTCACACATTTTCACAATCAGGGTCACTCATCCGAAATTAATAAACACCTTTTTTTAGAATTCTAACAAGGCTTTTAAACGCAATGTTCCTGGACAGATATGAATCATTTATCTGTGGGAGTGTATGAATAGACTGAGAAGTTGTTAATAAACACAGATCTGATGGGTTAAGATATAATTGCACAGATTGCAATCCAGCAATAGAGAAAAACATGAAGTGGCCTGCTTTTAATTCAACAAATTTATTCAGCCCTTCGTCTCTAAATGAATCCGTTATGAAACTGACACCAACTCAGACTGGAGTACGTAACTTTGCTCTAACATATAAAGCTGCCATTACTGTAGCCCGCATCTGCATTCATGTCTGTGTGTGTGTGTGTGTGTGTGTGTGTCTGTGTGTGTGTGTGTGTGTGTGTGTGTGTGAGTGTGAAATGAGAGTGCTCTTTAATTCTGATTACTGTGGCAGCAGTTAGTGTTTATGGTAATATCTGAGAGACAAACGCAATGAAGCCATCTGTTTATGGCTTCCATTAAGCTGACTGTTTGGATGAAATTATGAAACGCACACACACAGACCTTTATTAGCTGCTAGATAAATAGATAGGCCTTAGCTGGTGTAGAGGGCAATTGCTGGTCATGTTGTGAGGTTGTAGGGATACTGTCTCACAGAAAGAATGTCCATAAACTCCAGATTTATCACAGCACAGATACTGGATACAATGTTTGCAATGTTGAGGGTAACACATTACAAGTAACTCAAGTTATGTAATCAGCTTACTTTTTTCAAGTACTAGTAAAGTAATGCATTACTTTTAAATTCATGGAAAAATATCTGATTTGCATTTTCCCATTTATTAACTGACAGCTGTTTTGTCTTCATGTTGAGAAAAATTGGAAATAATTGCAGAGGAGTTTGTGTGTAAACATCAAAATTAATAATATTTATGGAATGCAAAATCTAAATACTACTGTCACAAAACCAGACGATGAGGATGAAGAGATCCAAAGTATTTTGATGAAAAACAAAGGTAGTACACAAGGATGAGAGTAGTGGTAACAACAACCGACAAACTGATGAGTGAACAGGGATAACTAAATACACAAGCAGTGATGAACAAATGACAAACATCTATGAGGATTAGTGTCCATGCTAACAAATGACGGGTGGGAAAAACTGAAACAAAGGAACATGTGACTGAATGAAGACAAAATAAGAGTCCTAGTGCTGTGATGGCGTGACAACTACGAAAACCTCAATTAAATATGTTAACTAGAACAAATATGTTTATGCATTTAATCTAATTTTATTGGCCAATGTACTTGCTGCTGACCTCCGATGATTCAGTTAATCCATAAGCTGAAATTACTTTAGATTTCTTGTTTTAAAGTGTTAAACATTCTTCTCCTGTGATCCAGAAGGGCAGCAGCCGAAAAGTTTGTTTGACCTCTACTGCATGCATAGTTCCCATAGCATTAGAATGTGAGTGAAAGCAACTTCCGGTCGCCATGTTCTAGGGCGAGCTCATTTTGTTGAAGGCTTCCTACTAAGTGTAACGCCGAAACAGGTCTTAATCAAATCATAAGTAGAAATGCCATCAAAGTCAGGACAGTACAAAGATGGGTTAGACAAGGTAGTATGCGAAAGATACAAGGCTCTAAGGTAAGCCTAATCGGGGCATTGATCCGCACAAAACTGGCAAAGGAAAATTGACGAGTAACGTCCAATGCTTCCCGGACATTACTTACATAGACATTTAAAATGATTTAGTAAACAAAAAAAGTGGTTACACTTTAGAGGATTTGAAAAGTTACAAATCGCTTGAAGCGTACAACCAGTTTGTCAATGGTTGGGTTAAAGACGTCCTTGCCGTGGAAGTGAGCGACAACGTGTTGGTTATTGCAACGGTAAGTTGAGATTCATTCCCTTTGTCCATACCATTTTGTATAGACTGACTCGTAATGTGTTGTCATCATTGTATCAGATAAATGTAAGGGGCTTTTTTATTTACCCATTTAAACACTTATTTCTTTCTTATGAAGATTTTGCAAAAGTTTAGATATACATGTATTTCATTTAAAAACGCTCAAAATAACAGAAATATACTGGAATTTTCTCTGCAATTTTAGGTACGACACAGAGCGTATGAATGACACCATTAAATAATAAAAAAAGGGCATTGTTGAAGCAGCCGATGGTGATTGTAAATAATGATTTTTATTGATTGTAAAATAATAAAGTGACTATATATTCAATATATTGTGGTGTTGTTTTTTGTGTTTAGTTTTTTTACTTATATAAACGTGGATGGATATTTGAATTATCAGTGTTTAATACCTTTAATACCTTTTTAACAATAAAAGTTACATTGATAAGCAAATTCACGTGCACTTTAAGATTCAAAACAATGATAAACTGACCACAAATTACGACGACTCTGTTTCATTCACTGTACGAAATACCTGATATATATTCTAATAGTACTACTGTTAATAATAATGGCACTAATTGATACAGTATTTAATAAAAGCATTTTGTATTAAGTGATCTGAGCAGATTTTGCAGTTATTTTCTGTTGGCTAACCATGTCCGTTGTCGCTCTACACTTAATATCTTCGTTTGCTCTACTTCAAATGTCCTCACAACAGGTTTTGTGTAAAAACTATGTTTCACAGCATCGTCTGCACGGTTTGTACGATCTTTAACCCAGCATGTATTAGCCATTGTGCAACTGCTAATTGTATTCAAGCGAAACACGCATTGCCCCCACAGAATGGCTGATGACCGTACAGTGACGTATATGATGATGTCATATGGGAACTATGTATAGGCTCGAATTTGCATTTCCTTCAGCTTTATTATTTAAATGTTATTGTGAAAGGGCCTTTATATTTTCCCCAAAATATAACTTTTTAGTAAAAAACAAACAAACAAATAAACAAGATAAGAGAAGCCTAGATAAGATAAAAAAAGTAACATACATTATTTTTCTTAACGCAATTAGTTGCTTTTTAAGGTAGTAACACAATATTGTAATGCAGTACGTTTTAAAGTGATTTTCCCCGACGCAGTCACACTCGCCTGAAGCTACAAACACTCAATCTAAATAGAACATGCAGTGTGGGCTAAGTAACTCTTGGTGTGGACTTGAGCAGTGGCTTTGTGAGGGGTGGGAGGGAGGGATTGGCTTTGGGGGCTTAAGCCCCTGATGTATTGTCAAAAGCCCCTGATCTTTTGGAATATAGAATATGTTTCACTTCACAAAAACATATGTTGTATAACCTATGGGAGGGGGGCTTTGGGGGCTTAAGCCACTGATGTATTGACAAAAGCCGCTGCTATCTTGGAATATAGAATGTGTTTCACTTCACAAATAACAGGTTGTATAACATTTATTTTATCATCAAAGTACTTAAAATCCGTCTGTCTATGATGAAGAGCAGTTTGCGCTGTTGGCTGTGGTAGATTGCCGATTACCGTAAACGCTTATTTTGTGTCTGTATTTAAATAGTCTGCCGTTAAACAGCATCTGTTGTGAGATGGCAAGTTTAAAAAATACACTATTGAGCCATCGTCATTCATTCATTATTAGAAGAGCTGTTGTGGTAATAATAATACACATACTCCATGAAACTGAGAAGAGGTTTGGCGAAATAGAATAACTTTAATCAATAAAATATGGATCATAATTACGTAAATACACATACATTATTCAGAACAATACTGTAAATTGTACAGGTTACTATTTTATTTAGATAAAATGAATGAATATGTTTGTAGCACATTGGCTAATAGCTTAAACTTCGAAATAAATGATATTTTCAGATGTGAAGACATGCATAAGTCACAACCAACCAGGAGGATATAGGGGGCTCTGCATTTCAGAAACTTGGACGAACTGTAATGAGCAATGTAGCTCCTATGACAAGAAAAAAACAGATATGCTTGAGCATTCTGTACTTTTTAGGGCCTCATCTTGTGATATCATGTCCTGTTTTTGGTCTATGTCACATTCGTATTCCAGTCTATCCGCACCAGAATTCATTTGAATGTGCACTAGGGTTCGGATGGCAGTTTTCACAATTGTTCAAATTTACTGCACTAACAAGTCAAGTCAAGTCACCTTTACTTATATAGCACTTATCTCTCACCAGAGTTTGTTTGAACTGAATCAAACCGGCCAAGTGTGAACATGCCCTAAGAATGGAAGGAATCTAAGGCTGTGTTTATACCTGGTGTTAAGATTGTTTTGGTCAATCGGATCACCAGTGGACGACACGAATACAGGTGCAAACAGGATCTAAAATGTTCAGAGGTGGTCCACTTTTAACCTTTCGCATTGTAGCTGCTCCTGTGGTCGAATGTGTTCGGAAAGCCACAAAAGACTTCTTCTCTTCACCTACTGACCTACAACATTATGTGAAGCTAGACATGATTTCAACTTTTCGTCTGAAGACCTAAGTTTGGTTTGAAGATGATAAATGTACCAGCACAATGTTCTCTCACAATTCCTGATTTCTAATACACACTTGTTTTAAAGCTGTCAGCAGAGAGTGTGTTTTAACTGGTTGTTTTTCCTGGTAGTCTCTGGTTGCGATTATATGTACATTTCTTGATTTAATTTTGTCCATTAGATTGAAAGATCTGAAAAAACAAAAACAAATATATATCTACCTGGCCATAGACTCTCCCCTCAAAGAAATCAGGAAAGAAGTGGGTCAAAGTGGACAAAAGAGACAAACTAAAACAATAAATATCTCCCTAGTCTCCCCTAATATCTCTACTACTTGACCTAAATGCATTTTAATACCAGCAGGGTTCCTATATAATCTATGATATCGTAATTATTGTTTTAATAATGTTTAAGCTGATATTGAGTTTGTCACTGTAACAGACAGCAACAGATTTATTTTTACTGACGGCATCCGCGTTTTGAACTAATCAGTTTAATGAATGAAATACTAAAGATGGTCACCTGCTTCGCTCCTGAACGAATGAACCTTTTGAACTAATTGGTTGAATGAATGACTAATTAAGACAGTGAGTTGCCGCCACCTACTTTGCGGTTTAGTTTCATATTTAAAGTCCCCTTTAATTAAAAAGTAAAAAATAGAAATCATTTCATATTTAAATATTGAATTGAAAAACAAGCTCATTGGATTATTTCTGCAATTGTAAATAACGTGTAAATATATTAATGCCACTTTCATGCCGCTTCTGTGCAGGCAAAGATGGATTTTGTTGATAATAGTTTCCTTTGATTGGTAACAACCCTAGATTGTGTGTTATCTAATTTGATTTAATTTAATTTGAACGTTAGAAATTGGCATCTTGAAGAAATACCCTATTATTATCACATTAGCACAAAATGCCCCTCAACATCAATTTAAGGTGGCAAAAATAGCTTTTTAATAAAGAAAGTTAATTTCTGTCACGGCTGTAAACCGAGCAGCATGTCTTGTGAGTCAGCTGTTCACGACAGGCACAAAAAAACACACTTAGCAAAATACCAGCTAATTATAATCATTAAAACTTTGAATCTATCGACATACAATTTGTTGCCAATATTGCACACCCCTAACATACAGTATTAATTTCTTCAGATCTTAAAAAAAAATATGACGACTTTAAAACGTGCAACAACCCTGACGAGGAGTAATCAACAAGTATTTTTTAATACTTTTGCTGGCTTTAACTTCAAAGTTAGGCTAGTCTCTGTTAGACATAATTATCCTACTGCTGCTAACGAATTAGACACATAGCAGCTTCCAAGGAAAAGTGATTGGGAATACTGTTATCTTATAATAGATAGGTATTATGGACCTCATTGGTTCAGGCCAAACAATCAGACTTAGAGTGAAAAAAATAACCTCTCCCTTCCTGAGCTCAGTTTCATGGGAGACTTTTATTGTTTGAGCTTCATATTGTGCTCTGGTCCACTAGTGTTTCTTTTGGCATCCAGGCCCGAATCCTTCTAGATTTTGTTTTTAGAGTCTTTCCAGCCACTTTTCACCTCTGTAAGTTGTAGGTCAGATTCTGAAACGGATCTGTAAAACTCTGTGACTGCAGTCCCATAAGCTCAGCAGGAGCCAAGAGTTTAGCCGAGCTCTCTCACCAATCTGCACCGTCCAAAACGTCTCAGAGGAGATATTTAATACCCTAGCCAACCCCCTCTGCTCTGACTCGTACTTTTTCTGTCCTTTGCTTTGGATTTTAAATTCTAGAAAAAGTGTATACCAAATCAAATGGAATATTATTGATATACAATAATGTATATGAATATGTATTGAATGAATATGTATTGATTTTAAAATATTTTACTAAAACTATTAAATCTTGTCTTTTGAATTTAGTCAATATTTTGTCATGTCAACCTTTTACTCTGAGTAAAAATAGCATTTTAATTTAAGTTAACAGAAATATACACTGCTCAAAAAATGTAAGGCAACATTCATTTTGTTATTATTTAGCATGTTAAAATGATTAAAAATGTAATCGTTTGTCTTCTTCATCACTGTTATTGTTGTCAAAATGAAAACAAAATATCTTCATTAATGAACAAATTACAGTAATACCTCGGTTTACGAGCGACTTGTTATACGAGCAAATCGGTGTACGAGCATGGAGGGTCGAATCGGTGTACGAGCATTGTATCAGTGTACTAGAAAAAATTGTTCACTATTGTTCACGTAGTGAAATATGCATGGTTTTAGCCAAATAATAAACAAAGTAATAGGGTTAGACAAACCATATTTTTATACAAACAACATATAAGCCTCTCCTACAAATGAGCACTGTTTTCATGTTTGTCGGACCTGCCGTTTCTCTGCAGTATCGGCAAAAGCGCAAGGAGTAAAATGTGACCTTACCCTGTGAGTGGGGCTCGTTTTAACAGACAGCGGGTTAGTTGTAACACCATGTTATCCAATGCAAGTTCATTCATGTATTTTTATTTGTTTAAAAAAGTTGCGTCTTGATGATCATAAGCATAACTTATGAATTAAATAATTTTTTTTCCTTTATTTTTTACATTTGTTGTGTTTTGAACAATGTAATGACATGAAACACGTTTTAATAGGTTAATAAAATTTAAAATATATGATTATTGATGCAACTTGTTCAATGCGGCTTAGTGTTACAACTACCCCAACTAACTAACTTAGTGTTACAACTAACAAGACAGTAAACTGTCTTGTTTACTTCAGGACCGGATAGCTGTGTTTTTCACGTCTTACATCTTTTAGCCAAGAAGATGGTAATCATAACAATGTAAGATTAAACTAACAATCTTTCACACATTCTTTGAAAATCGAAAAACAACTACTATAACAAAAAATATTTACATGCTGCCAAAAGAGTTTTTCCTGTGGTTCTCATCCAAACTTCGATGAAATTTCTCGAAAAATGGCCAGAAGACGTGTGCCAACAGTGTGATGAAAAGCTCTTTAGCACATCACATTTATGCCCTTGCAACTATCTAAAAAATCGCTGTTACTATTTACCCCACGTTACTTTGTGCCCAGCGCTCCCCTAGTTCTCTCGCGTCTCCCGCAAATTCGTTCTCTTGCGTCTCCCGCAAATTCGTTCTCTCGCGGCTCCCGTAAATTAGTTCGAGGCTGCCGCAAATTCGTTCTCTCGCGGCTCCCGCGAATTCGTTCTCTCCCATATCCCGCGAATTCGTTCGTTCGCGGCTCCCGTGAATTCGTTCTTTCTCGGCTCCCATGTTTCACGACTTTAACTCTGGATTATCACTTCGTTTGTTTTCTGCATTATAACAAATTCACTCATTTGCTTTCATCCTTGCTTTCCCTGCTCCCCCCTCCTCCCTCCTCTCTCTCCTCCATGCAGGCTGCTCAAACCTGAAATGCATTACAGTAAATTGTCAATTATTTTTAGAGTTTAATTGTCAATTATTAATTAGTATTTATATGAGATCTTAATGGTTACAATTTTAACTGCAATTAATACGGTAAAACAAAAAAAAATATTTAAAATGGGCATTTGTGGTCATGTGGAACGAATTAATTGATTTTTAGTGCATTCTTATGGGGATATTTGTTTTGGTGTACAAGCATTTTGGTTTACGAGCTCGCTCTTGGAACAAATTAAACTCGTAAACCGAGGTATTACTGTACTAATGAATACCCAGATTTATGACTTGTTTGTGGACTGTTAAAATGTTTCTATGGAGAGAGAATGAGGATGGTAACAAGGAAACAGAGAGCGGTTGTGCAATTGAATCTTGATTGATGCGTTAATGTTAGTGAAGGGCTGCGATAGCGCTGTCCTCCAGTGGGCTGTGTAATGTTTCCTGACAGACTGATTCATGTGAGCTCTGCTTATTTTTATCTGTGTCTGATCAGCTACACAAACCTCTGCTGTCCACCACAGTTATGAGCACTGACACTCAAACTCAAATAGAAACATTCATGTAAGGGAAACTCTCTCCCTCTTTGTCTGACCACAGCACTCGTAAAACCAATGAGCTGCTCTGTAATTATGTAATTAAACATCCTGAGATGATTCAGCATTGGATAAAAGCGTTTTGTTGTTTATAGCAGGAGGTCACAGCACTGATAGATGAGAGTAGAGAGAGAGAGAGAGAGAGAGAGAGATAGAGAGAGAGAGAGAGAGAGAGAGAGAGAGAGAGAGAGAGAGAGAGAGAGAGAGTGTGTGATGGAGAGCAGGAGGGAGGGATGAGCGTTTGTTTCTGCTTGTGTCTCACTGGGGCTCATGCAAAGGGGCTCAGCATCCGTCATCGAAGCCAAAACATGCTCAGCACTGTCCTGCTCTAACAGAAACACTGATACAATTAGCCTTCCCATAATGCCCCTGACACATGATACAGGATGTTTGTAATTACAGTTGGTGGGTGTAGGGCAGGTGTTACAGAGGTTGGTGTTCAGGGGGATTGGGAAAAAAGAATTGAGACATTTTCCTGTATGTTTTCAAATGAAAAGTTTATTGTACAAGGTAGACAAAGTATAACTTGCGAAACTCTGATGAAAATACATTGACCATACATTGAAACTACGATGAAAAAAGGCACTTTTCGAAATGGCAAATTTAAATAAATGCAGCGGTAAAATATTTTTTCACTTGAAAAGCAGTGTGTGAAGTTAAACTTTGAATGATGGCTTGACAAAACTTTGTTGAAAGTTTTGATACAAGTTTAAAAAGCCCTAAAGCTTGAAAGTTTACAGACATTAAGGACAGACAGAGCTAACAAACAAACAAATGGTAAAAAGAATGAATAAATAGGTGGAAAGGCGGTTAGAATGAACAATAGACAAAACAAAGAAATAGAAAAATTATGTTAGATAGATAGATAGATGGATAGATGACAGATAGATAGATGGATAGATGACAGATTGATGGATGGATGGATGGACGGACGGACGGACGGACGGACGGACGGACGGACAGACAGACAGACAGACAGACAGACAGACAGACAGACAGATAGGTAGATGATGGATGGATAGATAGATAGATGGATGGATGGATGGATGTTTTGATGGATGGATAGATAGATAGATAGATAGATAGATAGATAGATAGATAGATAGATAGATAGATAGATAGATAGATAGATAGATAGATAGATAGATAGATAGATAGATGACAGACGGATAGATGGATGGATGGATGGATGGATGGATGGATGGATGGATGGATGGATGGATGATAGTCCCGTTTCTGTGTGTGGTGTGTGTTTGTGTGTGGTATAGAGATTAGTGTTGTGGAATGTGTGGGGTTCAGTTCAAAGGCTGAAGTTCATCTCATTTATTGGTGCTGTCACTGTGATCTGATCAAAGCAGCACAGGATCAGTGTTTGTGTCACTATCCATTTATCCATGTTTGATCAGTACAAACACACCTCTCCACGTGGATGTTAAATCGCTTTAAATACATCTCAACATATGTTGAACAACAGAAGGTGTGTCAGTCCGCTTTTGTCCTTTGTCATGCCCTTCATTCAAATGAAGGTATGACATCACTCGACCTCAGCACAAACACACATGGTGTCAGCAAAGTGAGGTACCACTTTAGATTATTCACGTAGGCAGATGACTCATTCATTGCACGCACATACCACACACACATATTCATAAAGTATTGCCGACGGTCTAAATCAGGTGGTTATTAAATCAAACGTAGACTCTGCTCTCTGCCCTGAAACAAACCTGACCTCACTGAGCCATCTATCACACTTTTATAGCAGTTCATTTCCAAGATACCATTACATCAGGAGGCAATGTTAAAATAAAACTTCAAACATCATAACTATAACACATCCTTTAAGGACAGTGTGAGAGTTTCGGGCCTGTTGATGGAACTGTGACTGGTGCAATAGAGCTTAAATCTGTTGATCATGCAGAAATATTTTAAGTCTTCCCAACTTAACAGTTTGACGCTGAAATGTTGAACAATGTGGTAACAGAATCAGTTTAAACTAAGATACACTGAGTTGAAAATGATAAACAAATCAGTAATGCTTTGCATCATAACCAAGTGTGCCGCACATATCCTGAAAAGTGAAGCCAAAATATTTCAACCGCCCCCTGGTGGGTGGCTGCAGCATAGATCATAAACTCCGCCCTGTCCATGGAATTGAATAGGAAAGGTTTTTCTACTGTGTTTGGTTTCAGTTAGTTATTTGAAGCTATAATAATAGTGTGCAA
The DNA here is from genome assembly GCA_037043235.1 of Rhodeus uyekii. Lineage (NCBI taxonomy): Eukaryota > Metazoa > Chordata > Actinopteri > Cypriniformes > Acheilognathidae > Rhodeus > Rhodeus uyekii. Next base: position 7,342,914 of record JAWRVZ010000009.1, read on the forward strand.
TTATTGTGCAAATTATGATTGACAGCTGTGCTTGTGATGACACAACTGCACAGACTCGGCCTCCAAATTATGTAATCGACGCAAGATGTCAACGGCCATTTCTCTGACATTTTGCCTCAATTTTTCTACAGTGGAAGTGGAGACACACCATCCATTAAAAATTATTATTATTATTTTTTTATACAGTTTGTAATCATATCCCATCATTTTCCATCCATGCCAAGAAATTAAATTAAAGGTTTATTTGTATTTATAAAAATATAAATTTGCTGTATTCTTCTTTTTATTATTTATTACTATTAATAAAATGCTCCTAAAATGATTTATCAGGTTTTTTGTTGGAGCGATGTTCGCAGAGCATTGTTGGCAATCTGCACTGTTGGTCCCAATTGTTACGGTAGAAAATATTCTTCTTGTTGACCGTTGTAAAGTTTTGAATTTTCAAATATGTTTTTGTTTTAAAGAACCTTAGAAACTGAAATTGAAGTCCTTGGTGCTGGCCTGTTAGCTTCGAGGTAAATTATTATATAAAATTAACAACTTTTAAACCAAGCAGTTGCGCAAATGAAGGAACAAGCAGACCAGTGTGAGAGAGTTTCAGGCCTGTTGATGGAACATTGACTGGTCCAATAGAGCTTAAATCGCTATTGTAATCCTACCATATTTAACACCTTGTTCCCAATGTCTTTGATCACAATTTTTAATATTTATGGGTGAATGTCACCTCATATAATCAATATTCACGAGCCGAGCTCTCTCCAATAATTTAAAGAGTCACTTTATATTCTATTTTATATTCTATTGAATATTCTTATTATTGATAAACGTTCACGTTTTCAGCACAATCATTGAATTAACTTCACATAGCATAACGCTGTTGGCAGGTGAGAAGTGTTTTATATATATATATATATATATATATATATATATATATATATATATATATATGTATATGTATATGTATGTATATGCACACACACACACACGCACATGCGCACACACAGTAATAGCTGGAGATACGAGCGTCCCGAGATACGAGCAAGTCTTTGAGCAAATTTTTGCTTTGAAATACAAGTAAATATTTGAGATATGAGCACGCTTACAGACGTGTAAGGTGGTCGAGCACTTGGATCAGCCCACTCGCCTCACTCCTTCCCTTCAGGTGTTTGTTGACTTACGTCAGCATCTCCTGCGAGTTGTCCTGTGGTGTTTGTTATATACATTTATGGGGTAATTGCATATGAACTCCACTACAGGGCCATCTTGGTTTTACAGCGGGGGTTACTGGGGCCGACGAGTGATTCATGAGTATTGAGCTGGGAGCAGCACGAGTTATGCGTGTTCAATAATAATAAATATGCGGTTCTGAGGCACACTTTATTGTGCGTGTAGTCCATCCAATACACTACACTACACGGGAAGAAACACTCCACTCCACTCCAGTGTCTGCCATATGTGTAAATGTAATAAGCGAGTTTTTTAGAGGGCCGGAACCGATTTTTTTTTCCAAGTTACGAGCTTGGTCCTGGAATGGATTATGCTCGTATCTCAAGGTATTAATGTATATATATATATATATATATATATATATATATATATATATATTTTTTTTTTTTTTTTCATATTTTTTTTTCATATTTTTTTTCAGGAAGTTATTCCAAGTAATATTTGTGTGTGTGTATGTTTGCGTGTGTGTGTTTGTAAAACTACCCTGCTCTGAGGTTGCTAATAGATCTCCTGCTGCTGAAATGACGCCAATGACTAACCCTAAACATCCTTCTGAGGGTCGTTTAGTGCTCAGAACAGCAGCAAGGCCCCGTTTGCAGTCACAGCCAGGAAATTTCCCCTGACCCTGATCACCCCAACACACTCACTGTTCACACACCCACAGGGCTCTCTGTGGGGTTGCGGTCACGCTAAACTACATTAATTTTAATGGGTTAGTGGCATTATGTGAGTTCACTAAAGGCCTTAGACAGTGGGGCAGAATATAGGGTCATAAAAGTTTACAAATGTCTCCTTGAGTACAGAGTACAGAATAAAGGTAAATGATAACATCTCTTCTGAGTTTACTGACTTTTTGTTTAAACATAAATTGTATTTGTAAGTTTATTGTCCTATTGTCTACAAGCTTAATAAGGCTGTCTGGTTAGGAGGCTTCCCAAAGTGCAGAACTGTAAATCTGAATCTGAGGTGGAGATGATTCTAGTGTCAGAGTGTCTTTGGATACAAAATCTCTTCCACCGTTTCCGCCAATCAGATATTGTTTATTGACACCATAAAATGTAGACAGTTAGGAAGTAGTTTATTCATGCTACAAAAAGAACAAAACACGTACACATGGTCAAAATTTCTGACCACTGCGAGATTCTTCATCAAATCTTTCAACCCACAGTTCTTTCAATTGATCAGCCATATGAGCCCAATTCTTTGAGGTTCACCACACCAAACAGCACTTTTGACCCTGGCGACCCTCAAGGCACAAGCCTTCCTGCTCATTCCTACTCATACTGAATTTTGCATGGTCCTCAACCAAATGGAGAATGTGCCAAGAGCAAAAGCCACCCACCCGTTAAGCCATCCAAACGTCAAACTAATGCCATCGGCTTAGAGCAGTTCATAACCACTGTTCAGTTTTGAACCCTGTAATCTGCTCTGGACTGCCATTTTTGATTAGAGCTTGCAGAACTGATGGAGGTATTGCTGCCTTCAAGCCATATTGGAATGATCATATTTGTGAGATGAGTGCACAAACACTGCAGAGTCATAATTTCCACTGAACCCCAGCTTTCTGAGTTGGTTTAGTTGCATGCCAACTAAAGAACGATGGTGGAAGCTTATAATTACATTTAATTGGGGATATTTACAACTCAGATTGACCTGGTTTGTGAACTATGGATGAGGAATAGAGATTAAGATTGCCAAAAATATATATTTAACTGGTTAAGGAAGAAAGAACTTGTGTTTTTAACAATAAAATTGTTCATTCATAAATGTCATTCAAAACCTGAATTGAACCCCTTGTAATGAAAAGGTCAAACTATCTGGTATTTCATATCTGATAAGATATTGACCTTGACCTCATGATGAGGGTCTACTGGAGTCCTATTTTGTCTTTTTTTAAAGTTTCGACATGTTGGCTGCACCACATGATTTTGTGGTCAATAAATTTGACATATTAATAAGCAGTGAAACAGTTAATAAATAAAGTCACTGAAACAGTGAATAAATAAATGGAATTACAGTAATACCTCGGTTTACGAGTTTAATTCGTTCCAAGAGCGAGCTCGTAAACCAAAATGCTCGTAGACCAAAACAATTTCCCCCATAAGAACGCACTAAAAATCACTTGATTCGTTCCACACGACCATAAATGCCCATTTTATATATATTTTTAGTTTTAACCTATTAATTACATTTCAAATTATAACCATTAAGATCTCATATAAATACTAATTAAGTATTTTTAGAGTTTAACTGTCATTATTAACTATTTACTGTAACATGCACTTTACCTCTTCACTGCTGGCATGATCGAGACGAGAGGAGAGGGGAGGGGGGAGGGGTGTTACTGCTTATATATTTCACTACATTGTAGCGTTGCTTCTTTTAATAACCAGACAGGTTCCTTCTCATTCAGAGATTTTATTGAGAACTATCGGATTGCGGTTCTGGCTTCAACCCACGCCGTACATAACAGAAGAATCAAAACTATCTCTGCTTACGAGCTCTCTCTCAAATCCCTCAGAACTCTACTCTCTCTAGCGCCGGCTGAAACCCCGCCCTCTTAAAGTGACAAGACTGTTAACTTAACACTTATTGACACATCAGATTAACTAGTTCCTTCAACATTTGTAACAATATTACAACGTGAAGAATAGCTATCACAATTAATGCAACAACACGAGGTAAAACCGCTGTAAATCACTTATGTATATGATCTGTACAGAGTTATAACTGTTATAGTATGCTGTTCTCTAAAAGTGTATGGCCCTTTAAGAACGTCATTGGGTGCGTTGGACTGTGAACACACGTGAGTCTCATTAGTATGCAATGTGTGGTGTTGGTAACATGCTCCATTAATAAAGTTTCATCATATTCACATGTAATCATATTCACAACAACTTAATAATGCACTGTGGTGAATGATGCACCCATACTGAGAGACACTGAGAGAATGAACGAGTTAAGGGGGGATAAAGGGATCTTTTCGACGCAAAACTGCTCATGGGTGAGGGAAATTTTTTCTCGTACACCGAGACAATGCTCGTACACCGATACGACCCTCCATGCTCGTACACCGATTTGCTCGTATACCAAGTCGCTCGTAAACCGAGGTATTACTGTACAAGATTATGCCAAACTTCAGTATTTACAATGAATCCCCAATCCAAAAAAGAAAATACATTTTTGACACCTCCAAAAATATCAAATGTAATTTTAATTCAGAAATGAAAACATGCTAGAGGTATATTCAAGCTATTTTATGTATGTTTTTTTTAAATATAAATTAAAAGTTCTGAATGAATATGTTATCCACATCCATTATTATCATTGTATCAAACCAAAATGACTTCTGGGGACTTGAAGGCAGCATATCAGACAAATTCACAGCTCACAAAATTTCATCATCAGAGATTTTGAGCCAAAAGAGGGCATGCAGCCCAGTCCTTTGTGACTGCAGAGGCAGTAAAGGTTTAAATTTGCTGCTCTGGTCACCATCTGCACTGCATCACTGAACTTCAGGACCTTCAAGTGCTGCCTGGGTTCACTGCCTGAGCAGGTTTATGGCAGGTTTGTGCTAACTCTATTGGGCTCTGCTCAGAGAAAGGATAATTTGTTATTAATGCTCCACTGTTACCGGCTGTAATGATGGCATCATTAATGCAGCTAGAAATGGAATCTAAAATCTAAAATTTAAGCTGGTGAGTGGGAAGTGGACAGCTGTATTCAGCAGGGCCGACTGAATATAAAATCGTCAATCCAGCACTCTCACTTTCAAAACTCAGCAGATTACAGAGGCTGTTCAAGAGGTTTGCTGATAGGCAATAAATGTTTTCCGTAATTGCTCATTCTTGATGAGTATCAACACCCTGTGAAGTGTCTCAAATGTGTCTGTGATTGCAACTGGCGTTCTGGAGCAGATGTGTTATTAAATATGAAGCTGCAGCTGTCTGACCACTCGTCACTGCTCTGCATTTGACAGTTCTGAAATGGGTTTGGGTTCACTGCTGTATACTATTTCAAGGTATGTTTACATGACAACCATGTACTAAAATAAAATAAAAAAACATGTTTTTTGCATACAGACGATAACATTGTCCAAATGGTTCCTGTACACATGGAGCCACGAAAACTCTGTATTATGAATGCCAGGCTAGTAGTTGTTGAGGTCACTTTGAGAAAAAAAAACAAAACAAAAACACTCCGCACCTACAGAATGAACAAATAATACAAATGTGCTAGACATTACCATTTTCATAAATTTGCATTTTTGCAGTTTACACAGAGATAATAATGGTTTTCAGAAGTTCGAGTAATCAGGCCCCCAAAACACCATTGCTGTGTAAAGATACAAAGACTTAAGAGGACTTATATATATATATGAAGGACTTATATATATATATAAAGGAAAAAAAAAAAAAATATATATATATATATATATTTTTTTTTTTTCTTTTTTTTTTTTTCTTCTTCTTCTGGAAAGCGCCTTATGCACCTTTTGGTTGTTGTTAGGCGCTATATAAATAAATTTTGATTGATTGATTTGATTGATTGATTCATCAATATATATATATATATATATATATATATATATATATATATATATATATATATATATATATATATATATATATATAGTTATATACACATTGCCATTTCAGGATGGGACTTAATAGGTTCACCTGTAATTGTACTTTTTATACTGTATGTAATGTACACATTAGTAATTATTTTAAATGTAATACAATAGTATTTCTAGATGCTCAATTGAGCATTTCCTGGATAACTTTTTTTGGAAGGGAGATACAAGGAGATTGATGAGTTTTTGATGAATCATACATTTTTAATAAGTCTATCATTAAGAATGAAAGAACAGGTGACCCATCTGGTGTAGAACTGCTCCTCATTAAAAATACCAAAAATTGAATCCATATTATGAGGCTCTGAACCAGAGAGGATCATAGTATGAGCATCACTATGATTTAGCTCTTCACCGCTACTGGTAAAACAAACTTTGAATCTTAAAATGTAAAATCGTTCAACTAGTTTAACTAATTACACTGAAACAATTTAGCAAGAGATGATAATTAGAATATAGCAAGAGACCATCAAACTTTATCCTTTGTAACTTTAAACTAACAATTTATCTCATTTGCGCCGTTTTTTCTCTTCCTTGGGAATTGTAGGGTAAATACCTGAGAAAAAAAATCTAATTTAATACCTTAGTGACATAAATGAAAACTCAATTTAGTCTCATGGGTTATGACAGACCAACCTGTGAGTGATGACATTTTCCTCTGGGTGTATTTATTCTGGAGAATGTTTCATTATTGTGTCTTCCATCCACGTTTGAGAGAATTTATTGCTGTCTTACCTTTAGGAAAAGCAACATATGCGATTTCATCTCATTCAGTGGGGCATGAAGGAGGACATGGCTGTTGAGTGTCAGTTTTTCACAGTCCTGTCCAGAAAAGAGACAAGAGCTGTCAAGCAGTCCATCTGAAGAAAAACAGAACTATAACTACAGTAGATACCCTGGAAATAATTGTAATTTCACAGCAGAGAAATGGCAGCATCTTCTATCCCAGTAGCTCAGCCTGTAGCTCTAACAGATAACAGAAAGTGTGTCAGTCAGGTATTTTTTTTCTTCTTCAAGTGAGCCCAAAGGTTCCAGACTCTCTGGACAGTTTTCATCCCATCCAAGAAAATTCCCAACAGACTAATCTTTCCGAGCATGTGATTCATTTTAATCTGCAGGCATGGATGAAGAGGTTCTGTAGAGTTGCTGTACTATTAAAGATTAATGAACCCAATTTGCAAAACTGACCTTTTGCGGTCAGACTGTGTGGAGCGTAAAGCTTCTTAATGCCTTCAGCTCAAGTACAGCCCCGCAGATAAGACCCGCAGAGAGAAAAACACGAGATGAACTACCTTTAAGTGTTCCGTTCCTCTGATCATTTCAAAGACATTTCAGGGGAAGGAAAAGAGTGGATTGATGAGTTTAAACTGTATCACGCAAACACACACGCTGGCATTCAAAAAAGTAGCTAACGTTCTCTGAACCTTGAACGCTGTCCACATTCACACTAAAAATATGTTTTGACCACAGAGTGTGTGTTGCTAAATATGAACAGTTTAGTCGCATGACTCTCTCTTGCTCTCTGTCAAAAGAACAAAAAAAGAACATAATGATCAGATACGGGTTTGCGCACATCACAAAATAAAAACTATCAAAATAAAAACCTTTAAAAGTACTTTTAAAATATTTGCAATCATTGTGCTTCCATAATCTCAAACATTATTTTTTTTAAACCTCATAGTTTAAAAAATGGTAATAATGGTGTCAAAATTAAAAACAAAAATTACAACTTTATGTCTCACATGTGACTTTATATCTTATTTATCTCCAATTTGTTTCTTTAAAAAAAAAGCCATCAAAATATTTCATGAGTGAAACAAGGAAATAATAGGCGAATCTAAAATAGGAATTGGTTAGATTGCTAAAAGGGGAAGATACATAAAAGATGGTAGCGGTTGTAATGTAGGGGTTAAAACAATAAGAGTCATTTTCCATGGAAGATTGTTTCTGCCACAAAATAAAAAAATAAAAGGTAATTGTGACTATTTATTTCAACATTCTGACTTTTCGCAACTGCGTGATATAAACCACAAATTGTGAGTTATAAAGTCTGAATTGCATGAAATTCAACTTGCAAAATCGCCATGGAATATAACGATTTTAAATAATTGCAACTTTTTTTCTCAAAATTGCAAGTTTACATCTTACATCATTAAATGGATTTTAATTTATAAATGAGTTATAAAGTCAAAATGGCAAAATGTAAACTTGCAATTTTGAGAAAAACTCAAAAAGCAGCGCAAAAACCCACATTTTTTGGGGGACAACATCCACAGATAAACCATGAATAAAAACACAAGGAATGTGTATTAAGAAAGTATAAAGGGTCCATTTTGATTTGATGTTGACTTGCAATAAAGCACAAAGGCTGGTTTCCATCGATCGCAGTTGTTATTGTGGTGTTTATCTCATCAGACAGCATGAGAGTGAGTTTCAGAGGGAAGGCTTCGTGCTGGGCTGTGAAGTCAAAGCCGTAATTTAGAGTTAGCAGCATAGCAGAAGAGCTGATCTGAGAAAGATGTCTGCTCTCACACTGGCAGCAGGATTGATTACTGTTCTGTGAGTATGACATTAGTGTGTGTGTGTGTGTGTGTGTGTGTGTGTGTGTGTGTGTGTGTGTGTGTGTGTGGGGTGCAGCACATGGAGAAAGCATCAGTTTAGTCTACTTCAGTAGACTGTTGAGTAGGGACTCTTTTAAGGAAACTGTTGGCTAGATAATCTGTTTGCCTGAAGCCTTTTGGTATCCATTACTGAAATGCTGCTGTTTGCTGCTTTTATATCTCTTTATGTGTCATCTTTGACCGTTGGCTACATCACGTCAAACGTATTGTTCATTCTGACAGCCTGTAAGTTAATATTTCATCCTTTTCACATTTTAAATTGGTGCTTGCTTGCAAGTATCACTTTTATTATTGTGAGGATTATAGATTTGAACAAACAACAACTGTAAAAAAAACTTTTGACATAACTGAAATGAAGGATACCTTAAATATTGCTTCTTGTTGAGGAGAGATGCTATTACTTGCAATTTTCGCATGACTGACCATAAAACAGATGATACAAAATCTTGTAGACTTACACTCTAAAATATCCTGGGTTATTTCAGGACAAACCCAATCATTGGTTTAAACATTTTAAGTGAACATTTTTGATCCAAATATTCAGTATTTTTTAGAGTAGTGTAGTTGGAGGAAGAACCCAAGTCATATCATGTAGAATTTGACCAAAATAACCACCCAGGACAACTTAGCAACTACCCAGAACACCCTTGTAATTGCATAGCAATATGCTAAAAACCACAGAACACCATAACAACCATATAGCAACACTCTGGTAGCCAACCACAAAACCCATGACTGTAAGAAAAAGCATGAAGAAATTGTACCTCCAGGGGTAAAACAGCCTGTTACTCATTTTACCCCTGAAAGGTAAATGGTTCAGTGTGTCCTGATACCTCTTTGCCTGTATAATGGAAGTACCAAAATATATAACATTGTGGTGTGCAGGTAAACAGACAAGACATTTGATTTATCTATTTTTACAGTGAAAAATAGCTGTTTTATAAGAGAAGTCAATGAGAATTGTGTGGCAGGTTGGATTCTGTTCATGCCACTTCTCATTCTATGGTATCCACAAATAGTGACTGACTGTTGCACAACTCGTTTGAGATGCACCTCACCTTGCCTGAAATATAGGCAAGAGTAGGTGGCTGCCAGTGAGGAGAGGAGTGAAAAAAGTGCAGCCAAGTTGGTCAGTTCTCTCTTCTTGTAGTCAGTCAGACACCAATGAGATCAAAGGTGGATGCCACATTTGGTTTTGGGTTTTGGCTCAAGTCTTCTTTCTTCTTCTTTAGGTGTTTTATGGCGGTTAGCAAACCTATAGTTGACATTTATGTTTTCATGTCTTTTATTTTTTCAGCCATGGTTCCTTTGTTTCCTGGTTTTCTCATGTGATTCCCTTATTCTATCATGTGATCGTGTCATGCGCTTCCCTAGTCTCATATATAATGTTCTGATTGGTTGTTCAGATCATGTGTTTATCTGTTCTGTTTTGTGATTAATTTATTGGCTTGATTGTGCACAGGTACAGTAGTACCTCGGTTTACGAGTGACTTTGTATACGAGAAAATCGGTGTACGAGCATGGAAAGTCAAATTGGTGTACGAGCAGTGTATCGGAGTGCGAGAAAATTTTTCCTTCGCCCACGTGCATTTTGTTGCGGAAAAGTCCTAACGCTCAGCATCTTCACGCACATTTTTACTGGAAATATCCTAATGACAGCCTCTCACAAAACAATCACGCGGTTCCAACCCCTTTATCAACCCTTCACTCGTTCATTCTCTCAGCGTTGCTCGGTTTGGTCGCATCATTCACCACAGTGCATACTTTTATAAGTGATTTAACATTAATTGTGATCGCTATTGTTCACGTTGTGAAATATATATGTACAGTACAGCATATAGACAATGGCACTCAAGATGAGTAAGAAAGAAGGTACGAAATTCTCCCTGTATTACTGTATCCGAGGTATTACTGTATTTCCTATTGCTCATTAGTATGTCATGTTGCCGTTTTTCCTTCAATCTTTGTTCTATTTTCTGTTGAGTCTATTTATTTTTTACGTTCGGAATAAAACTGCACTTGTGTTTTCCAAGCTTGCCTTTAGTGGACTGTTAAAAACATGATGTGATTTTAGTTCTGATGCTTTTATATGAAAATTAATTTGAGGAAGAAGACACCCAAAGTACTTTATAAATCTGATAACATGTATCCATTTCGCAAACACTTTTATCCAAAGTAACTTCCATTGCATTCAAGGCACACATTGACATTTTAATAAATTCCTGTGTTCCCTTGGAATTGAACCCGTTACCTTAGCGTTGCATGCACCACACTCTAATGACTGAGCTACAGGAAAGCTAACATAACAGCAATCACAATCCATTGAGAAATCACACTATCAAAGAGTTTGGGAACATTATTTACACATCATTTATACACATGAAAATATGATATCAGAGTTTTAAAATCAAACATTTTAATTCTTTAAACCAATGAGCATTAAGCTGTCAGCAAGCTGTTTCACATTGTGCTTTTGATCGAGGGAGAGCAACTGTGACTGCAGAATCAGACATGGCCATCATGAGAGTGTTTTGATGTACATCAGCATAACTTCAACACCACACTTCACCACACTTCGACACACTTCTAACAGGCATGCACTTCGTGGTAATCACCGGTGATCGGTTGGTGCAGATTTTGCTCACCCCCCGAGCCTTCTGACAGAAATTCAATGATGTCAAGATGGCAATGTGATTGTATATCACCAGCATCTTTAAGCGTAATCTTTAAGGGTACTAATGCTGTTGCCAATGTTGTTGTACTCCAGAAGGCAATATGTATACGGTACAATTAGCAATCATTCAGTACCTTGTTTGTATTACTCTCTAATACATCCCTGTTTGATGTATCTTTTAACAGTTAAGTTGTTCAGGCAATGTTAGAAAGAATGACGAGCAAAAAGTATCATAGTATTACTATGTTTTTTTTTTTGGTTATTCTATTTTAAGTACCTTGTAATTTATACCATGTAAAAACCATTGTTCATGAATATGGCAGCACTTGGTGGAAAGTCCATATTTATCACCTACTATAAATGCTGTTGCATAGCAACCAAAAGAGGTAAAAAGTTCTACAGGCTGATTATGAGGATGTGCAAAATAACTTTGAAACAGGATGAGGACTAGAGGAAACCAATGGATTAGGGAGGCCCGGTCCAAATTTAGCGTGTACATTCAGGTCTTCATGTTGTGAGCATTTTTTTCTGAGTCTTTGTGTTGGCTGTTTGTGACAGTGATGTCATTCTACACCCCAACGAGTTCTGAAAAGCCTCCAGCAAGTTGGGTCAAGTTGGGTTGGGTTAGTCTCCTCTGCTCTTCTGTTTGTCCTCCGCTGCAGTTCAGGACCGATTTCACAGTTTTTCTTTTGAGTGCCACTGAAAAAGGGCAGATTCCTTCCTGCCCACAAACTCTCACACCGAACCGCACAGCAATCCTGGGAAAATCCAAACCTTTTGGCATCCCAACAACCGCACCGGGCTGGACTCGCACACACAAAGAGCTGGATGAGGAATGGTTTGTAAGTGTGTCCGCTGCCCGGCACGGTCTATGTTTGCTTTCTGTGGTTGGATGTATGCGGTCATTGTTCCCTCTATGAGGCCTGACCCTGCCAGATGATGGAGAAGATAGAGAACCTTCTTTTCTGTTAAAAGACAAGTGGCCTCACTAGCACAAGCTGGCGTCCTGCCGGGAATGGCCTGCGAGAGAAAGAAGAGGGCAGCCGTGCCAGGCTGTTTCACCCCCTGTGCCAGCTAAAGCGAGTACCAGCCGCAAACAGCCCTAAGAGCTCTGTTGTGTGTTGGATGCTGGACTCCAAGATCTTCACAATCACATACAAGCTCAAGATGAATTTTATGAAATCATGTTGTATCAAAGATGAGGTCGAACGCACCAGGACACACACCCCTCTGAGCTGTTGATTGTTGGATAGTTTGGCTCCCATCTGAGGAGTCTTTTCTCTCGTTTGGAGGGTATTCTAGTGAAAGGACACAGCTGTGACCCTCTACTGGACCCTGGCATAATTTCTGAGTGGTGGGAATGTTATTTTGAATGTAAAGGACACAAGAATGAGAGCATGAATACTGAAAGATGCATTCATGTCATTCATATAACTTTAATAATAAGTATATATATTAACTTTTTTTTCCATCTCATGAGAATATTGAAGAATATTATTTCAGCTGTGTTTGCTTATAATTGAAGTCATTCAGCGCCACAAGAATACTGGACCCCATCAAATGTTTGGACTTCTTTTCCAATATATATATATATATATATATATATATATATATATATATATATATATATATATATATATATACATATATATATATATATATATACATACATATATATATATATATACATACATATATATATACATACATACATATATATATATATATATATATATATATATATATATATATATATATATATATATATATATATATATATATATATATATATATATATATATATGTATGTATATATATATATATATATATATATATATATATGTTGTGTGTGTGTTCCACAAAAGAAAAAAGGTGACTTTATAATGACATAATTTTCACTTCTAGGTGAACTATGCTTTTAAGCAGCATTTCCATCTACAGCCAAATTTATGTTTTTCTGTGTGTGAACCAAAAAACATTTACAATATTTTGTAAGCCTTTTCACACAGGGTTTTAAAGAATTTTCTGATTGCTCTTTCATATCACACTTCAAATCATAAATTTTCTCAGGTTTTAATGCATCATTCCTGCTAAAATTACTTTGTGTGAATTAAAGTTAAAGCAAATGATTTGATACTGTAAAGGTACAGAGTTATACAATTAATGTGGATTGCAGAGTTTCGGTCTTGGGGCCCAGGTAGATGAAATTAATTTCTTCTAAATCTCCAGTAAGGTTGCCTGGGTCTTAATCTCAAGAAAACGGTATAAGGAAACTTCGGCAAAACTCTCAATTTGCTCTTAGATTAGATCTATGTGATATTAAATAGGTGATTGGTTTTTACTCTCAGTTCTAATGTGCCTTGAGACTCCACACTTTACTGTTTCACATGCCAGTCATCAGGCCAGCGATTCTCTCTCTTTCTCTCTCTTCACTCTCTGTGTTTGATTGGGTTCCAGCTCTGTTCTGAATAAAGGCTTAGAGAACTCTGTTTCCCACAACTGAACAAAAGCAGTGACAGACAGAATGGAGCGGCTCGGAGAGGGAGGAGAACAGAGCAATGAAGAAACGCTCTCAGTCTGTAGGAACTAATCAGACTCTCGTTTAGCAAACGCAGGCATTCCTGTTGATGAAAGGAGAAGAGATGTAAGGCGGGACAGGGTCGGACTGAGCTCTTACAACTGCAGAACAACAGCAAGCCGACTCCATTATCCACCGTACGGCCTCATTAACCAGCGCTCCATACACACTCAACACACGAAACAAACAACAACTAACACGGACTCAACCCTCAAATACATACAATTCACTACTGTGACTCTGCTTAGTACACCACTCTCTGGAATACTTGATTCTGATTGGTCAATCATGGCAGAGTGCACTCAGATATTTTGTATTAAGAGCGCTTAAGTGTATAATTGACTTTTGTCCCAGTCAGCCGGTCATTATCCCAATGTCAGGGTGATCAGCACACAAATAAGAAGCAGTTCAACTCTTTTCAATTTATTTGGAATTCACTTTTTATGTACATTTTTTGTATATAAATGTACTTTTGTTGTTTTTACTTAAATACAATAGAAAAGCTAGTTAATATTAAAGCTGCACTTCTTTTGACCCACCAACATAGTCCAGACAAAAACTAATAGGGCACTCAGCCGTGTCCCAAACTAATGCCATTGGTTAAGCAAGAAATTGACCCTCAAGGATGAGAAACTGGAAAAATGGAACATTATAATTTAAATTTATACACATTCATTTAGTATATCTTCATTCCACAAATAGATACAGATACAGATATGCCAACAAGTCTTTGGTGTAAAAAAAAAAGAAATATGAAAATATTTATCCTGTGTAAGTCTTCATTTTTTTTACATCACCCCGAAAAATTTCCAAACATCAGCTAAATGAATGCATTATTTAAAGCCAGCATGTTAGTGTGTAAGGTGCAGTGAGCTCTTGGGGAATGGATTGAAGTTGTTGACTGTAATTGGTAATTTAGCTGCACTGAGGTACTACGTGCCAAGAAAGTGATTAGTCAGGCCTGTCCCTTGCTGTTCTCACCCAAAGAGCAGAACTTAGTCCCCTTACAAACTTTCACAAGCGTTGTCCATAGCAGCTATTATTAGTGAAACTCATTTCTCAGAATGTAGGAGTATCCACATTTCTACCTGGAAAACTGCAATTGAACTACTCAAAGTTCAATTGTATCTGCAATGGTTACCTGTCAGACATCGGATCGACTTCAAATCCCCATTAATATACATATATTTTTCCATTTTAAATAGCATCAATCCCTCTTATCTGTCTGATCTTGTTACTGTACACCAGATTTGTGATCGGCAGATAAAGTATTGCTCCAGGTACCGTGGTCTCGACTTGGCCTTTTTGATAGTCAGACCTAGATTGTGGATTCATTTACAGATTGCCATCTGTGCTGTTCTACTTTGAATTCTTTTAAATCGGCTTTGAAGTTATTTGCACTTTTATATCTTGTCGTTTCACTCTGAACCAGCAGAGAACTTAATTATAATTTTATGTTGTGTGTATTTTCTATGTTTAGTTCTCTTGATTGCTTTGTACAGCACTTTGAGCTGCCCTGTAGGCAGTAGAAATGTGCACTAAACAAAACTTAAGAACCTGGATGACCTCCTACTTTCAGCGAGTTTATGAAGTATGCATACGATGGATACCTCACTGACCCATGTGGCCACGGGAGAGGATTTAGTGAAGCAACACAACTGGTTGGTCACATGATTATGACAACAAGGCGAATGTAGTAGGTTCACATTCATACTTTCTAAACATACTTTTTAGCAGTTGTGAAGTATTCAAAATAAGTACCAACTCAAGATTGTATGCAATTTTGGATGCTGGCAGACAGTCGCTGAACGCTCCAAACAAATCAACTTTCATAGTTCCTCCTGAACCAAAACACAGATCTTGTGCTGCATTCACACCATGTCATTACTGTAATTATGAATGGCAGTCCGTGATGTTCGACCCGGAGCTGTTCTCGTCCTCAGACTCGGATTTATGCACTTCTATGTCAAATCTATCAAAGCTGAAATTAATCTGCATCAGTCAAGTGGTAGTACAAGTAAGAACTCTTTAAGTTGTTCATTTAACATTCATTCATTCATTCATTCATTCTTTATTGTTCTAATGCTATGTGCATTGAGATACAAGGTAATTTAACACCATCTCTCATGATGCTTTGCAGACTCTGCTGTCTGTGTTCATATGTTTTGAAGGATTTGGCTGTCGAGAGCAAGCTAGCTTGCTATTGCTAGCAACTTCAAAATTGCCTACTCAACATTTAACTTAGCAAAGGATCATTTATCCACTACAATTTGGTTGATAGAAAACTTACTTTTTGACAAATGAACCTGCAATGCTAATAGTAGCGTTGACATTTTGTTTCCTCAGATCTCATTTCTTCAAGTGTCTTTATGGTTGTAAGTAGGACATTCCCACACATACACTTTTGGGAAATTAATCATTATATTTTAAAAGTGTAACAATGGTTTTATTTTGTTTTTTTGCTAGTCACAAACATCTGTCAGTCAGATACATTGGTAGTAGACTAAACAAGTTATTGTACAGTAATTCTACTGCGGCTAGAACTAATTTACTTCCCTTTCAACAAGTCAAATAAGACTGCTGGGCAAAAGTTATGTCACCACATTAATATGCATAAAATAAGCTGATAGTTATAATGCTTCCTTAAGGAAGTCTACAATACCTGGAGAGAGCTATTTAGTGTTTATTGTTGTTACTCAGCTTGCTCAAAGTAAAGTTTCATCATCAATTGCCAGTTACTAACTGCTGTTTCAATAGCTAAGTTTTACTGTTAAAGAGAATGGTTTTGCTGATCCACTAGGTACGTCAGCATTAAACCAGTACTAACCAACATTAACCAGTTAAAGCCAGCAGAGAAATCATACGCATTCAAGATTCATGAGACATTTCTGCAGTCTTAACTTATACCTGGAATCAGTACAATGTTTTTCTTTGCTACTTTTTTTTCTTTGCTACTTTTTTTATCATTAATTTGGAACATCTAAAGCACATTCTGTTATTTAGTATTGATTTAAAGGTTAATAAAAGTCCTTTACAGGTCACAAAGTTCCACATCATTTTGTGCCATTTAAAAATAATGTCAACATTTTGTTTTGTTGGTATTAACTGGATGTGGAGATGGCCTGGGGCTGTTTTTCCACTTTGTGCGAATCATTTCTGAAATGTTGTTTGAAATCAAATCTGCACTTCAATGATTTCCTCAAACACACTCAAGTAAAACTTTTTTGAACCTCACTGATGTGTTATCTTAAATATATCAAATAAATGTGCCTCACTTCATTTATTTAGCAGTTAAAATGTAATTATTTTGATATTTCTTATCTGCAAACCTGCAGTATTAGATTATTTCTTCATACTCTAGATTCTCAGTATAGGCTAAGAAGTATGTCATGCTAGTTGGGGACAGTCTGCATTTGGATGTTCCTTTAATTTGAGTGATGAAATATGCAAACATACTAAATGCTTCAGAGTGTTTTAGAAGCCAGATGCAAAGTCGGCAGTCAAAAAACATTAGCGACAAAAAGATGTCCAGGGTTACTTAGCAGAATCTGACAAAAAAATACGTCAAAATCTGACGTAAAGATTGGCGTAGGACAGATGCTTCTGAGGTGAGATGAACTGAGTTAAGTGCTCTGTAACAAGCATGTATTCCATTATCAATCTGTCTTTTTTTTCCTCTCAAATTTTGAACATTCTTCTTATTCATCAAATGACTAGTCAGATTTGGATTTTTCATAGAACACAAGTGATTATTCTGGAACTGGTCGGTTAGCTGTGGTTGTCGCTTATATGATTCAGTTAGTGATAGGTTTTACAATTGTATGCTCTAATCACAATCACAATATATACACAATATAAATCTAATCACAATATTTCTTTCATACACACTAGGCGATTCAAGTTTCGCGGCCTCAGTGCATAGCGGATTTTTCACAAACATTTATCAAAAAAAATAAAAATAAATACCGCCATATCGGCAACCGTATGGCGGAAATCAGAGTTGCTTCATTGTGATGCGAGAGAAACAGTTTCCCAGGATGCCAGACAAAGAGAGAAAATCTCTCAGAGGCTTTGTACACACCGACTGCACTTAGACAAGACGAGATCGACGAATGAGAGCACTAGTGGATGTATCCCGTGAGCTGATTGGCTGATCCCACTTTGCAGATTTTCACAGATCGCGGGGGTTCCGGTCCACATAAACGAGGGATCACTATATATACATTACATATATTATATATTCAGTGACCTGAAGTAAATTGTTTTGTTGTAAAAGAGAAGAAAGAAAACCATACATGTTTCGAACCATACATGAGGGTGAAAAATCAATGACAGAATTTCCATTTTGGGCTGAACAGTTCCTTTCATTACACAGCATTGCACCATATTGAAGAATTATTATAAAACCCAATGGAGAAAACAAATGGGAAACGTGGCTAGAACCAAGATCACTGAAAATGTGTGAAGTTACTTTTGCACTCTATTTTATGGTGTCTTTGGTTTGCTCTTGTATTATTCTTTCAGTGGTGGATGCTTTGCATTTGTAAAGCTCGGATCACGATTAGAACGCTTGTGGGCGAGCTTTGCACATCTGTAGTTGGTATTGCTGTGAGCTGTGCTTTCATTGTTCCTGAGAGGAACTTGTCGTTAATGTCTCCCGCTGTTCTGGGGATTCACCGTCTCATTATGGCCATATGCTACCAGCACATCCAGACACTGTGACATGCATTATACATGTGGATTAATGCAGCCCGGATCCACCCTGCTAGCCAGCTTTGATCTCCACTCTGGATTTCCAGAAATAGACAATAATGACTCATTCATACACTTACTTTAGCCATCTTAATTCATTAGATGTGTGCATATGTACAGTGTTTTCTTATACAGAATACTTTCCATTTGCTAGTTTATGACTGATGTCAGTTATAGGGAAATAAAAAGATGTCTTCAATCATATTCTTGGAGACCCACAGTCCTTCAAAGTTTATTTCCATCCTGCTTCAGGATGGTTGCCTGCAATTTTCATGTGATCCCAATGAGCTTAATTAGCTGGTTCAGTTGTGTTTGAGCTAAACTCTTCAAGTCATTGGTTCCAGGGATGAGGATCTCTGGTCTTAAGTTCTGGATGCCATTCTTTTAGTTGTGTATTGCTGATGGACTTGTTCTTGAGTGCATGCTTATAGCAGATAGCATTGCTCTCATTAGCTGAATATGATTAATAGTGTGTTAGGAAGATGAGCAGCTAACAGGCTAATCAGTGTAAACTCAGATCATCACAAAGAGAAAATGACCAGCTGTGTTTTTGTTTATTTGGGCATGCCTACAGAATAACAATGGTGATGAATAATATTAAAGGCAATGTAAACTGTCCATGTTAGCATACTTGTGAATATAATTACCTATTTAGACGGGGACAAACATTTAGTGCAATAAATGTGATCTTAAATGTGGTGGTGTTTTTCAAAGACCACAGTGAATACAAACATCTAAATGGCTCCTTTTTAAGCATGTAGCCTATGTGATGTATTACTAGCTTTCTTCTCTGTGACAAGTGGATTTCAGAAAGGGAAAGTTGCTGCTTAGATTGAGAGGGTAACCAGTGCATTTCTGCTTTTTTATAAACAAAAATTACAATTTGCATTTTCAGTCAACCTCGTCTGTCATTTTTTTCACATTGTCTGAATAGACAAATTAAATGCAAACACTGGACTGAATTTTCTTGACAAATATTGGTGTTGATTTTATTAAAATTTGACAGTGAGTGGCCACGAAATGAACTTTGCAATTTGCCTAGTAAAAACACATGCATGTGTGACACATGAAACAAAATGCCTATTATCATCCAAACGTATCCTGTACTCTTTTCTCTGATGTAAATAACTCTAATGTGTTCCAGTTGTCAGTCAGAATGACAGTAATTCATTCATGTAATACCTGTCAACTGACAAGTAAAACAGCCTATATTCAGCCTATATACAGATATATTTAATATTAGTATAATGACTTTTGGCGGAGCTATCCCTTTGGATATTACATTTTGGTGTAATAATACCTTAAATGGGGAACTTTGGGCCTGGAGTTTAGCTCCAACCCTAATAAAACACAAGCTAATCAAGGTATTCAGGATTACTAGAAAGTTATGTGCAGCTTTTTTAGGGTTGGAGCTAAAGTCTTCCTAACATTGGCCCTCCAGAAGTTGGCCATCCCTGCCTTAAATCGTTCCAACTTATTTTTGCCTGCCACACCATGAAACAGAGATAACAAAATCCTATTGACTTTGAAGAAGGGACCTGATCCATAGCTCTGGACGAGCATATAAGCGATTGGTTATTCTGACTTACACCTTAAATGGATAGTTCACTAAAAATGAAAATTCGCTCATAATTCACTCACACTCAAGTTGTTCCAAAGCTGTACGAATTTATTCTACTGAACACAAAAGAAGATATGTTTAAGAATGTCGGTATTCAAACGGTTTGATTTTCATAGTTTTCTTTTCTTCCATACAATGGAAGTCAATGGAGCCCATCAACTGTTTGGTTTCCCATATTCTTCAAAATATCAGATTTAATGTTCAGCAAAATAAATAAATTTATACTTTTGTCAGATGCTTTTATCCAAAGCAACTCACATTGCATTCAAGGAACATATTGAATCAGTTCTTACTTTCCCTGGGACCAAACCCATGACCTTGGCATTGTAAATACCAATGCTCTACTGATTGAGCTACACTCACAATCTTTCATGACATAATGCTAACTGGATTCAAAACTGTATTTCCAACAGAAGCACCATGACAGATCTTGCTTGGATGCAGGTTTTTCAGTCCATGAACATAAGCACAGACTGATAGAAGACTTCTTTTCAAATAAATAAAACCTTGGCAACAGGAGTCAAGTCCACGTCCAGATTATAAAATTTGAAAAAGTGTTGCCAACATCCTGCCACACAAATTTCCTCCAATAACACACTAATAGATCCCTCCAGAAAGACTGAGCTCAAACTCACGCACCTCATAGGCAGAAAATATCTCATCCATCAACCAATTCAACATCTTTTGTTTCATAGCAGCAGCTGTTGTGGCCACCAAACCACGAAAAACAGCTGATCAGATTTATACCACTGGTTTGTGTGGTAGTGTAACACCCTGTGCGGTCTCTCAACCTTCTGGGAGTCAACGAGAAGAGGAAAAAACAACTTTAACTTTTTAATGTTGTTAATATGTCTGAAATATCCTTTTTTTAATATGACTTAAGACAAAGCATCTGCAAAGTCACAAGTCAATACTATTGTAATCATGTCAATGTGCATGTGGGATTTAGCATAACATTGTCTATGCTCTGAATCTGTGTTGTCTCAAGGGAAGCCAGGTATATTTTTTGAGGATATGAAAATCTGATACACTTAGCAATAATACGGGTGAACTTATATGATGTATATGATGAACTATATACCTTACTCCACTTCTATGATGTTCAAAGCGTTTCTAAGAATACAGATTTTTAGAAGGCAGACTGAGATAGGGAACATCCCTCTCAAAGGATGTCAAGCCCAAAAAGACACCTTAAACATCAGACTGCTATCAAAAGCTGATTCAAGCAATTCGAATGAAGGCTTCGTGAAACCTATCTCTAATACAAACACCTCTATTTCCCTGGTATCTGTGAGGTTTAACCTCAGTTGCCTCTCTGTTGCCACCAACCCAACCCCCAGCCAAACGAAGTGCCAAATTAGTTGCTTGCCAAAGCTCTTTGACTGAGAGTCAAGAGAGCACCCTAGTCCATTTTTTGGGGAGATCGACTTGGTACCCGCAGTACCACAACTGGTACCATCCAGTCCAGCTTTAACTTAATCATGGCACATAAACCTATATCAAAAATGTCTTTATAAGCCACAGCGGGACTTGCATCCTAACTGCATGTGGAAAAAGCTGTCCTTGTGCCCTAAACTGATATCTTCAGAGTCTGAAGAGGTGGTGGAGAGAACCTCCCCATCATGTCAGTAGGAGATGGCATTGCAAGCTACCTGGATCAGGCACAGCTCATTATGTACAAAATTCACTGACGGACAGAGAGTAAGGAAGAAATGCGTCGAGTCACTCTCCATACCCTCAAGCTTAAAATTGGATGCTCGGGACCCTTACTCTTGCGACACCTCAGAAACTGCAGTACTAGAGCAGTGTGGGATTGTAGATTGTCCTCCTTTTTGCAGATAGACCATCTTTTTCTTGAGATAACTAATTTTTTAATTATTACAGTGTGAGCAGAAGCAACCCTTTAAAAATCGCCTGTGCAGAAAGCCTGAGCACTTAACACACTTATCAGTGTTGCAGGTGCATCCTGTTTGAGGCTCTGGTGACAGTGCCTCAGAAATGGTGTTCCCATTACACCAGCTACTGACACGACATCAAGTGAGCCTAGGAGAGGGAACTCTTTTTCAAAAATCTAAATGTTTTTTTGTTTTGTAGATTTGAAAAAGATTTTCATATGGAGCTGTTGAAGGTGATTGGGAAAGACTGAATTGGATGAGTTGGCCTCCAGGACAGCCCAGAGGAGAAGGTCCTTACTGTTTAATAAAAGCATATTGCAGGCTCAGAAAAAGAAATGAAGAAAAAAAAGAGATTCCACACTCTGCTGCAGTCCTTGTTAATATTAGACTCTTGATCAATCCCATCTCTCTCCTTTTGCTCCTCCAGGAAGATTTTATAAAGATATTAATAATTTATGTTCATATTAACCTCCATATTTGTGCTTTGTATCATGTCAAAAAGAAGAACGCCAGCATGTTTATCATAAGATCCACTGTCGCAGAGAGACAGAGAGTCACCACATGCCCTCTTGATCAATGCAAATCTTGTTGGAGAAAATTAGTGTGATTTCCTCTGTTTGTTTATTGAATATTTCATTGGTTCTGTTCCGGTAATCCAGAATCAGGTAATTTAATTTCTGTCTCTATCATAGCGATCCATCAAAATCAGAGATTCATTAAACATGGATTTCACACAAGATTAAGAGGCTGCTCAGTGTGCTCTATTGATCAGTTTAGATTCCTTTGTGAATCTGATGAGAAGCACCGTTGCGCTGCTGAAGGTCAATGAATCTGAGCTCTACATTGAAGCCACAAGATGAATATCAACTTTACACATTCGCTCTCATCATACAATGCCAAATGTGTGCATCCACCACACATCAGTTTATCTATAATGGGGATATATGGCTTCAATGTACTTGAATATGTTTGGACAATTAAGGGCAGGTAAAACTAGAGGGACTACAGGACTGTAAAACTGTCTGAATTAATTAACATTTTTTGTCATCTGTCATTGTCGCGTTCAGGGGCTTTAATCGCAGACATTAGAAATATGTATACAAGTGATCCCTCGTTTATCGCGGTTAATGTGGACCGGATCCCCACAGCAATAGGTGAAAGTCCGCGAAGTAGGATTGGTCGCCCCAAAGAATTTCCCTAATATATGTTTGTGTAGGTACCAGAATGTTTAAAATATGTATATTTATACTTTAAATATATTTTAATTAAATCTATGTAATTATAAAAGCTTAATATTATGCATTTACTCTCTCTCTCTCATACAATACGTATTATGGTGTTCTACACTCATCAATGACAGTAGTATCTTGAGACTCCAGTAATGACGATGATGACAGACCTGTGCAGTTCCATGAATGTGATGATGGTGTTACTGCACTGGTATAATGAGGACTTTAAAACAGTTCGGGAAGCGCCTCATCGTCAGATATCGGCGCTGGATCGTCAACATTTGCTTCTGAGAGAGTCGAAGAGGCTCCCACTCCACTCGTGCTCTCATTGGTCGATCTCGCGCCGGGAACCAATCACGTGTCTTGTCTGAGTGCCGTGGGTGTGTACAAAGCCTCTGAGAGAGTTTCTCTCTTTGTCTGACATCCTGGGAAACCGTTTCTCTCGCATCACGATGAAGCAACGCTGCTTTCCGCAATACGGCTGCCGATATGGCGGTATTTTTAAATTTTTATTTTTCGATCCATGATGCACTGACGCATCATGAACCGCGAAGTGGCGAGGGATTACTGTAATGACAAAATCCAGTCAAATATAGTTATGTGTGAGCTTGCCTTAAGTCACACCTAAAAAGGCATCTTTAATTAATTGCATTAGATACAAAGCATGAAACCTGTCCTAGCCATCCAAACAATGCAGACAAATTCAAACCAAATCAAGCTTAGGTAACATGATTTGGAAAGACCCATAGTAACATTTTGCTACCTTGATAAGACAAATGTTTCTGTAAGTAAGGGTTAGGGTTAGCTTCAAGTAATATTTAGGCTGTAGTGATAGTAAATGTTAGCTGTGTAGTCAAATGTGTTAGGGGAATCATGGTGAGAATGGACTACATACTTTTAAGTAGTATCTTGCATTTCTAAGAGGTCTTCTAACAGATTACTTTAATCATCTGTTCACAGTGGCAGTGTAATACCTGCACAGAACTTCTCTTCATCTTCCCAAGTAGATGAAAACAGTCTTCAAAAGAATTTCACAAATGTTTGATCAATACCCTTTAATTCTTCAAAAATACAGTACTTTTCTTTATGTATTTGTAGTTTCTTTATTCTCAGTGCTAGCATTTTCCTTCCTCACACTTGTCCAATAATTAAAGTGCATTGCACGTTTTTTTGCACAACTAAAATAACTGGAGATGTCTAACACAAAAACCTTAAACAACATATTTTGAAAATGGCCACACCACTTTTACGTTCAAAATTAGGTAGAATATAATAAAAATTTAATATTTTCTATGGATCTAATCTTTGCATGTTTGTTTCAGGTTTAATTTAGGTCTCTTCTGTTTGAGTAGAATTGGGTAGGTGGCACTATTACAAAAAACTAGGGTCGTATAAATGTGATCCTAGAATTGCCAGGGTTCAAAAGAATCATACTGTGTGTGAAACCATACCAAAGCTGTGAGGGTCACCAAGAATAACCTTGCTCAGACTCGGACCGTAGCAAATGTTCCCAGTGTGAAAGATTCCTATAACTAACCCATTTTTGTTTGATTGCATTAAATGATCATATAGATTAATTTGAGATACTCTTTTGTGCTTGTGTTCTTTTTCTTTTAAAAGAAAGTCAAACAGGCTTGAAACGACATGAGGGTAAGTAAATTAAGATTAAATTTTTAAATAATCTATCTGAAAATTGGGATAGGCAGTTATTGTTGGTCTGTAATGGTCAATGACTATTCTGGGAGGTTTATTTATGTGAGTTTACCTGTACATTTGATCCTGTAGTCAAGTATGTGGTCAGTCAGCCTTAATGGTTTGTGACAGGCAGTTAGGGAGAACATAACTCTGGAAGCGAGGCTCACACACACAGTCTGGCTGCTGCATCCTCCAGGCAGCTTGAGTACTATGGAGGTGATTAGATGTACTTACTGCACTAATGTAATTATAGCGGCTGTCATCTCCTCTGGATAACATGGCACACTGCAGCCTGTGTGCAGGTCAGTTCAGCATCGGTTTTAGTCTAGGTCAGGAGGATTTGCAGCAAACACGGTAATTACCTAGAATTAAAGTCTAGGGTCACACACATTTGTAACACACCTGACAGACCTAATATGCGTAATATCTGTGTGTGCTTACATCTGTACCTCATCCCTTAAAGAGATGACATAAAGACTACCACCATATCACTGTGTCATAGTATTAAGATGAAGTCAGGTTCTATCGGTCAATGAAAATCTGACTGAAAGTGTCCAAAATTACAGGCCTGTTTATATGAAAGGAGGAAGAAAATTATCAACAATATAACAATTAATTGCATACTATATATATATATATATATATATATATATATATATATATATATATATATATATATATATATGTGTTTAATTAATAGAATAAATATAGCTCTTTATTATTGTCAATTGTTATTATTATTGACATGTATGTATAACTATATGTTTTATAATTATATATTAAGTGAATAAGTGATTAATCCAAAGCAGAAAAAAATGTTTCTTATATAGCGTTAACTTAATTCAGTATTTTTATTAACAAATAAATTAGCAATACGACAGAAAGCTAAGCAACCTACAAATGCACAACACCTTTTCATATCCTCTTGACAAAAGAATGCAAATAGAATTTAGACAAACACACACCTAATCTCTCTCTCTCTCTCTCTCCAACACACACACACACGCGCGCGCACTTTGTATGAAAAAACTAGTGGCTCCTCTCAGAAACTAAAATGACACTTGTGAAACATGATTCAAACTCATAAGATATAGAAACAAACAAAACTTCATAGTAGTTCAATATTTAATTTCCCAAATATACTCTCCATGGCAGAATGTTCCTGCAGAATAATGGTGTAACCTTTGCTTAAGCGAGCTGCTTGTGTCCCCTCAGGAAATGTGAGTAAATACTTTCTGAATGTATTTTTTTCCTTTTTCAAATCTGCTTGTCTGATGAGAGCGCTTGAGTGAATAATGATAGCTGTTTTTTCAGGTTAGTCCTCTGGGGTGTGGATTTGTGTGAGTATATTTTTGTCTTTGGCTTCAAGACACCAAAATTGGCTGTACCACACAGCTACATTCTGACCCTGCACCCTCCTTCCGGACACGGCCCAAAACACTTAGCACGTCAGTCTAAGAAGATCATAGCTGAAGAAATTCTTTAATTTTCTCCATATCTTAAGTTTAATAGCATGGTTATTAGGACATTGTAAATGGGTCAAACTATCTTTCTGATTGAAATACTGCTATAAAAAGACAATAATCCCTGTGTGAGGTGAGTAAACTAGAGTAGGTGAATCTTAAAGTGAGGCTTTATTTTAATGTTGGTGTTGTGGGCGCTTTGGCTTCTTGACCTGGATGAGTCCTATGAGTTAAACAAAGTCTCAGAGTAGGTTTAGATTTGACAGATCCATATAAATCTAACATAGTTTAGATCAGAATAAAATCAGAAAGAGCTTTATTGGTAGGTATGTTTACACATACAAGGAATTTGTTTCCTTTTGCAGAAACAAGACGCTACATCAAGGACGCTTTGGGAATGCCTTTGCGTGATTCTAAGGCATGTGTGTGAAATCAGTACAATGGCATGATGGAATAACACAGCAGGGATGAAGTCAGGACCAGGAAGCTATGAAGTGCACCCAGACATTGTCAAACGTTGTCAGCTTCTGTGCCCCAGCCAGCAGTGTGTGAATTGTCTTTTTAATGTAGTTTGTCCAAGTCACAAAGCACAATACAACAATTGCAAGTGCGCAGGGATTTAAATTGTGTATTCCTTCCTTTCCTCGCTATATCACAGGTGAGGATACACATGATTTGTGCGTGGTTTGTTTGGGAGAGGGACAAACATGGTCAGCTTTCCGGGGCTAGACTGCATGTGACACGATAGATTACCATGCTTCAAGGAGGCTGATCAGGCTTGTGTTCTGGTGCCCCTTTTAAGCACAAATGGATATCGTGGAGGGTTTAGAGACAGGCTCTATCTTTTCTCTGCCTTCACTCACAGCATTCAGCATTGATCAGCATTGAGAGCCCGGAGATTCAGCAGACTAGCTCTGAGGAGGTAGATCAGCTCCTACCACTCCACACTAGAGTTTCGCTACCCGCTACCCTCCCCATGTTCGGTGGGTCGGACCGACTTTCTCAGATCTGAGGACCACCCCCTGTGCTAAAAAGGCTACCTAATGTGTCCAACCTTACATTGGCAATCCTCCTCAACTGCCACCCATGAGTCGGGTTGCTTTGGGGAATCGCCCACTTCTAGAGGTTTCTAGCAGGTTCTAGTCTTGAGGGCCCGTAACTGATGCTCCTTGTCGGTGCGTATGCTATCGACGGATGCACCCTTACTGTTTGGGAGTGGTCCTGTGGGGTCACTCCCTCACAACACAGACTCAAGAGGCTGTTTCCCTTTGGAGAGTCTCTGGTTGCATATTTACGCCTACCAGAGGTCTCTCAATGGTTTCTGCAAGGCAGACCTAGGGCCATCAACTTTTTGTCCATAATCAGGCAACATGGCGGTGGTCACCTATCATAAGGGAGTAGGCGTCCTGTCGAGGCACAGAAAAAATTGGGGAACTTCTGCAGTATCCCCCTCCTTCTTCCAGACCCTCTTTTGGGCTGGATACTATGTTTCAGACATGGCCGAGGCTACGTCCGTACCTTTCCCTGATTGCCCAACCCCGGGAGTACGTATCTACGTGCTTGGCCTCTGAGGGGGCCTAGTACATAGTTTCCAGTCTCTCAACTGAGGTTGTTGAGACCACTCTCCTCTCCAAATCCCCCACCATGAGTAAACTTGTTTCCTTTGTGGCTTGAAGCTTCTGTCCTCTCCCCCCTTGGTGATAATGGCCACGATTCAAGAACAAGGTCATTCCAGTGTGAGCACTGGACCTTTATGTCCACTAGGTCTCCCTGTGGCATAGGACCGACCAGCTGTTCTTCTGCTCGGGACCTTCGAGTGGACCCCGGCATCTAAACTACTTTGAGCAGATAGATAGCTGATGCTATCTCTCTGGCTTAGGAGTCGGCCAGACTTCAGACACTCTCTGAACGGCGCTTCTGGTTTCCGACGCCCTTTTATGATCCTGAATGATCTCCTACCCGCAACAATCATTCCACCATTGCGCAATCGATTTCACAGTGCTTCATGAGACTACATGCTAAGGCAATGGGGTCGGCAACCCGCGGCACTTTCATCCCCTTCACGTAACTTATAGCAGCGGCGCGCAACCCCCTCTATCCGCAATCGGTTCGCTATCGCTCCACCCACGGACGGAAGGAGTATCGCTCCGCACCCCCCTGGTCGACAGAATGATCGGTCTGCGGCTGTTACTTTTCAAAAAAATATGGGGTCCATGGCTCTCTCTGACAAATGGGTTACCGACCCCTGCCCTAGTGACTAGAACTAAGGTTACATACGCAATCCGAGACAATCCTCCAGACGGATTCTAGACAGCACGGTTTTAATGCTGCGCTGTCTGAGCTTGATTAGTGTGCCGGCTTACTTCTCACACATTTGTGTCCAGCAAAACATCAGAATACACATAAACTGGGGAAATATTGGGTGGTGTGTGCTGCTGAATGTTCAGTTATCTGTCCCTGGTAAAACTGATTGTAGGAATATGACTAAACACTAACAAAATCAGTAAAACAGCTGTGCAGCGACGCATGGGACACATCCCAGACGCCATTTTGTTCATCATCTAAATCATGTTTAACAGGCTCACAATGCTCAGTATAATTGTTCTGTCAACTCAGGTTAAAACCTGAGTTTGCTATTAACTCTGAAGCACGTTCACCTGAAAGTATGATGAATGGAAAACAGCCAATCACACGAAACATGAAGAGCATCAGTTTCACTTCTCGTGAGAGAGCCAGCGAAAATTCACTTCTCTGCTGAAGATTAAAAGATTATTATATGAAAATATTTCATGAAATTAAATGTATTTTTAAAGCATGAATAAATACTGCTGCTGCTACAGCAAAAGTTTGAAAAGGAAGTTGAAAGAAAATATCGGATCATGCGACTAACATTTCTAACCATGAATCTTGCTAAAAACAAATCCAACTGCTTGAGTAGGGTTGCCAACTTCTGGAAAGAAAAATAAGGGGTTCGTTACAAGAAAATAAAGGACAGAATAAGAAGGACACTCTTTTTCTGAAAATAAAGGACACTCAATGTATTTGTAGTATAGAAGTATGTGTGTCTAAAATGTTATTTTATCTTTTAAATGTCTATTTTATCGTTTAGTGAAGCTGATTGCTGTGTAGCCTATATGTCCAAATTCGGCATGAGGTCCAAAGTTATTTTAGTTGTGTATTTCTAAATTAGATTTTTTTTATATCATTGCCAATTTTGCAAGTTAAGTGTATTTGTTTTTCTCATTCATTCATTTTTTTAATCTAAACATTAACTTATGTTAGCTTATTAACTTAACTTATTAACTTAGCCTTTCTGATCACTTCTTCTCTCAAGGAGATGGCATGTTTTCTTATGTGGTTGAATGTTGGACTCACGTTGGTGTCAGGATCCTGGCCTAACAGTCTTGTCTGTCTTGTCTTTGTTTAATGTTTGCTTGTTTGTCTTGTGCTTCAGCACATGGCTTTGTCTTTGTTCGTGTTTGCCATGTGGTCCTCTTGTCCCACCTCCACAGTTCCAGTTACCATGCCCCCTTGTTCAGTCCTCGTCTAGTCCTTGTTTGTTTGAGTCTGTTCACCTGTCCCTCATGTGCTCTGATCCCTTTATATTGTGCTTGTTTCACTTCTGTCTTTGCTGGTTTGTTTTGTGTGAGTTCCTTGCATGTTGCTAGTTTGGAAGTATTGGTTGAAAAGTACTTTGGAAGTACTGAAAACTAGTTTTAGTTTTTCTCCTGTCTTAGTATCTGCCACCTCTTGTTGTTAGTTTGTTTCTAGAATTCTATTTATTTTGTTTACTTCTCTTATTCAGTTCATATAGTTAGTTTCAATCTTTTGTTGGTTCCTATCCTGCATCCTGTTTCACCCTGGCTGTTGACACTCCTGGCCTGGCAGCTAGTCAGGTGCTACATCATTGCATCTCCAAGTGGCAAGCCTCTGGTTTTCTGACCAGCCAGCTCTTCTGTTGTATGCCCTGCCCAACTGTTTTGCCTGTCACTTCTCCATCATTGTATTGTGTCTTGTCTACTGTCCTGCAAATAAATCACTCATCATTCATCTCTGCATTTGGGTCCTCTCTCTGTTCAGAAGCCGTGACAGTTGGGTTATATAATAATCATGTCATTTGTATTCCCCGAAACGAAAACACGGACCGTGACAGAAGGGATTTTCTGTTTGCGCAAGGCCCACTCACTGTGAAGTAGCAGCGACCAGACGGCAAAGGATTCTACTGGATCTTAAAGCCTTCATCGAAGGGCTATGTGTGCAAATCAAACAACGATTTGTCTGATAGAAATGATTAATTCTCAATTTAGAGCATATGCCTAATATTACAAGACAGACAGAGTTCCATATGGTTTACATAGAGAAAAAATCATTGATGCCTTAAACATGGATTGATTCCTTAATATACAGAACAGTTGTATAAACAGAATGGGTGCCACCCCATTTTTGTCAGCGCCACCCCATTGCTCAAAAGAGGAGGGGCACAGTAACTATGAGAATTGGCAGCATGTGGTGAAGTACACCTTACTCCTATGAAGCCTTACGACTGTTGCTGTTAAAGGACAAGAGCGCCTTCCATCTGGGGGTGGGTTTTTCCCCCGTGCATGCATGATGGTGTCCTCATAGGTCCAGTAAGGGAGTGTGGAGGGACTCCCTCGCCGCCAGAGAAGCAAATTGCTGCACCCGCGGTTTGGGATGGAGGAGCACACGTGATGTGGCCGCTATTGCCCACAGCTTCCATGACATGAGAGAATGAGCCGCTGCCTTACGCACCTCGTACGAGGGGGTAGCACATGCGGGAGCCAGACTCTGCCCTGTTACTGGACCATTTCTGTCAAATCATTACTCCTCCTTCACTGTTCCCGAGCATGACGAGGACGCCAGGTCCCCCTGTTATTTGGACACTTTATTTACTTTTGTTTTGTGTTTGGATCTTTCTTTTGTTAATAAATGCCTCTTTGGGGCTTGTCACCACTCCCACTGTGTGTGTCGTTTGCTCCTCCCACCACAATATATATTTAGTAATTGTCAGACACGAGACGGAGACGGATACAGTAGCGAGTGAATGATTTATTGAAACAGAAAGTGGTAGTCGGTGATAGTCCGGATCCGGCTGGCGGCAGTGCAGGGACTCAATGGGTTCGGTGATGGTAGTGCAGTGCAATATCCAGATCGGTGGTGGTGAGTGGAAATCCAGGAACACGGGAACACAGGAAGACGGAAACACGGAGACTCAGGACCACAGGAGAGACGGCACGGGCGCACATGGAGAACAATAACACTGCAACATGGTGAAGGTGGAGGGGAAACTAAATAGGTGAAGCAGATGGAAAACAGGTGAGATGGCTGATGAGCTGAGTGGGTGATCAGCGACCACGCCTCCCACACACTCGCATACACACACAGGCAGTAATTAGGAGACAACGAATTTGTGAACCGTGACAGTAATACGTTGAGATACGAGCATCCCGACATACGAGTATTCCAAGATATGAGCAAGCCTCCGAGCAAATTGTTGCTTTGAGATACGAGTAAATGATTGAGATATAAGTAGCTTACAGACGCGTACGCTAAGTGTTTGGAGCACTCGGAGCAGCTCAAGCTGCCTCTTTTATGGAGTAATTGCGTATGATCTCCATCAGAGAGCCACCTTGGGTTTTTTTACAGCAGGAGGTTACTGGGGCGACAAGTGATTCACGAGTATATGCTGGGAGCAGAAAGAGTAATTTGTGTAAAATAATAATAAATATGAGGTTCTGAGGCTATCCAATACACTACATGGTAAGAAACACTACACTTCTGTATTGTGTTTGCATTATCTACGGTATCCCTCCCTCCTCCTCCTCCGCCCATGCTGCCATTGTATCGTCTGTCAGGAATCCTTATATACTATAATTTGTTTTTGTATGTCTCTATAGCAATTGAAAACATGTATTTTCCATTGTTATTATAACTAATAAGGGAGTTTTATAAGAGGGCCAGAATGGATAAATTTTTTTCTGTTATTTCTTATGGAAAAAAATAAATTTGAGATACGAGTAATTTGAGTCATGAGCTCTGTCCTGGAACGGATTCTCAAGGTATTACTGTATATATCTATATATATCTATATATATATAGATATATGCATATAATTTCATTATATGCATATAATTTCATTCACCTAGCCTGTCACCTCAGAAAACGTATCAGGTTACGTATGTAACCATAGTTCCCTGAAGAGGGAACGAGACGCTGCGTCGAACGCTTGGGGAATCCTTGGATGATGTCCGCGCGAAGCACAATATGTAAACTTCCGGCGCGCGCGCGTGAGTGACAGACGCAGATCGGTGACGTCACGAACCAGTTGATAAAAGAGCGCCGGAACCCGGAAGCGGCAGCTTAGAGTTTGTCTGAAGCAAGCCCGGAAGGCGCGAGGAGCTGAGGCCAAAGACGCAGCGTCTCGTTCCCTCTTCAGGGAACTATGGTTACATACGTAACCTGAGACGTTCCCTTTCAAGGGAACTCGCGCTGCGTCGAACGCTTGGGGAACGATATACCAACGCCACCTCAGTGACGAAGGCCGAAGAGTGTCTCGTAGCTCACTACGAGAGGACCCGTGTTCCCGGAGCGGAGTTGAGGTCAAGCTGGTAAAACCTCAGAAAAGTATGCGGGGAAGACCACCCCGCCGCATCACAAACATCAGATAACGACACACCAGATATAAGGGCCTTAGAGGCAGCCACGCTCCTAGTAGAGTGGGCCCGGACCCTCAGAGGCGAGGAGGATCCGGCCGACTCGTAAGCCAGGGTGATAGCCTCAACTATCCACCTGCTTAAAGTAGATTTGGATGCAGGGGCCCCCTTGGGGGTCCCAAAGCAAACAAACAACTGGTCAGACTTACGCCAAGGGGCAGACCTATGGACATAAGTGTCCAGTGCTCGCACTGGACAGACCTTGTTTTTAAATTCCTGGTCCTGGTCACTGAAGGGGGGAGGGCAGAAGGCCTGCAGTACTATAGACCTGGCCACATGAGTGGGCACTTTGGGCACATAGCCTGGCCTGGGATGGAGGAAGGCTTTCACCATCCCCGGCGCAAACTCAAGGCAAGAGGGAGCTACAGAAAGCGCCTGTAGATCCCCAATTCTCTTTAGCGATGTTATAGCTAACAAGAATAAGGTTTTTAAAGTGAGGAACTTTAGTGGAACCTCATCCAACGGTTCAAAGGGTGCCTGGGACAACCCCTGGAGTACCAGGGATAAGTCCCAGGCAGGAACCTTGGTCTGGACTGCAGGCCTCAGCCTAATGGTACCACGGAGGAAGCGTGTGACGAGGGGGTCCCGGCCAATGGACACGCCACCCAGAGGTACGTGGTAAGCCGCAATGGCAGCCACGTAAACCTTCAGGGTGGACGGGGACAACCCTGCAGCGAATCTATCTTGCAGGAACTCTAGCACTTTGCCAATGTGGCAGGTAACTGGGTTCACCTGCTTCTCGCTACACCAAGAAGTGAAAAGTCTCCACTTCAGGGCGTACAACTTCCTCGTGGAGGGAGCTCTGGAGTGGAGGATGGTCTCAACAACCTCGGTCGAGAGACCAGAATCTATGAGCTGGGCCCCCTCAGAGGCCAAGCCCACAGTTTCCAAAGTTCTGGGCAGGGGTGAAGAATCGAGCCCGCTGCCTGAGACAGGAGGTCCACTCGAACTGGGATCTCCCAGGGGACCCCGTCCAGCAGGGAAACAAGATCCGCAAACCACACTCTGCCTGGCCAACGTGGAGCAACCAGTGTGAGACGGACCTTGTCCCGGCGAACTCTCTCCAGAACTCCCGGGAGCAGAGCAATCGGGGGAAAAGCGTACAGACATAGCCTCGGCCATGTCTGGACCATGGCATCCAGCCCGAGCGGGGCTGGATGCAGGAGTGAATACCACAGAGGGCAATGCGTTGATTCCTCGGACGCGAACAGATCTACTTGTGCCCGGCCGAATCTGAACCAAATGTGCTCCACCACCTCTGGGTGGAGCCTCCATTCCCGGGGCCTCGGCCCCTGTCTCGACAGGAAGTCTGCTCCCACATTCTGGGTCCCAGGGATGTGAACTGCCCGTAGATGGAGCAGTCTCCCTTGGGACCAGAGGAGGATCTGCCGCGCCAGTTTGTATAGTGGTCGCGAACGTAGACCCCCCTGACGATTTATATAGGAGACCACAGTGGTGCTGTCGGTCTGAACAACCACATAATGGCCCCTGAGGTCTGGGAGGAACGCTTGAAGCGCCCTCCAAACAGCCATCATCTCCAGCAGGTTTATGTGCCAGGACAACTGGTGTTTGTGCCACAGACCCTGGCCAGAGCGATCCCTCAGGACCGCTCCCCAACCTGTGAGGGAAGCATCCGTCGATAGCATGACGCGTCGACAAGGAGCTCCCAACGCAGGTCCTTGAGACAGAAACCAGGGTTTCTTCCACATATCCAAGGCACGTAGGCATCGCCGCGTGACCTTGATAGTGCGGAAAGGGTTGCCCCTCGGGGAAAACCCTCTGGTTCTGAGCCACCACTGTAACGGCCTCATGTGTAGCAGCCCGAACGGGATGACGCTGGAAGCTGCTGCCATGAGGCCCAGCACTTGTTGAAAGTGTTTTACAGTGATGGACTGGCCTATTTTGACTTTCTTCACGGTTGACAGAATCGAATCGATGCGGGCGGGGGATAGCCGCGCCGTCATTGAAACCGAGTCCCATATCACGCCTAGGAAGGTGGTTCTCTGAAGAGGAGAAAGCACACTCTTCTTTGCGTTCAACCTCAACCCCAGCACTCTCATGTGTGCGAGAACAAAATCTCGATGCTGAACCGCTAACTGCGGCGACTGGGCAAGAATCAGCCAGTCGTCGATGTAATTCAAAACTCTTATGCCTTGGAGGCGCAACGGGGTTAGCGCTGCGTCTATGCATTTCGTGAAAGTGCGGGGTGATAAAGCCAGGCCGAATGGAAGTACTTGATATTGGTACGCCTTCCCCCCAAAGGCGAACCTGAGGTACTTCCTGTGCTGTGGAAGGATGGAAATATGAAAATATGCGTCCTTCAGATCGATAGTGACGAACCAGTCCTCGGACCTGATCTGTGCCACTATTTGTTTTAAAGTCAGCATCTTGAATTTTAGCTTCATGACCGAGCGATTCAGAAGGCGCAAATCCAGGATGGGCCGCAGTCCTCCATCCTTCTTTGGAACGAGGAAGTAATGGCTGTAAAAGCCTGACTCCCTGTTTGAGAGGGGTACGTGTTCTATGGCCCCTTTCCTCAGTAGAGAATCTACCTCCTGCTCCATTACCAGAGCCTGCTCGGGGTCCACCACCGTGGGTAGAACCCCATTGAACCTGGGCGGGCGAGACCCAAACTGGATCGAATACCCTTTCTTTATAATTCGCAGGACCCACTGAGAAACCTCTGGAAGACATGTCCATGCCGGCAGAAATTCTACTAGGGGAACCAGCCTCTCGAGGCTGGCCTCTGGTGTCTGTGTAGCACACCCGCCAGGGCCCGGTTTTCTGGGGAACACCTGGAGTGAATGCTCTAGGACCCTCCTTGGAGGGGGCGACCTCCTCAGTGCAACCGGTGTAACGGGCGGCAACTGAGGAGGGTCGCCTCCAAGAGGCCCGGCGCGTCTGGCGTCAGGACCTCTTCGAGGTAGCCTTCTTGGCGAGGATGACGGTCCTCAGATCCGTCCTCCTGCCCGAAGGCTGAGGCTGGGAGCGCCTGCCCGACCCCCCGGTTTTCTGGGGAGGTTGGCGGGTTGAGACGCTCTGCCTTTGACCGGCCCGCTGCACATATGAGGAGGCCTGGGGCTGTGGCTGGCTCACAGCCCCAGGCTGAGGGCGGCGAGGCAGGAGTACATTGAACGCCACCTGCTGCTTTGCCGCCTCCTGGAACTTCTCGACGACCGTTTTCACCGAATCGCCGAAAAGCCCAGAAGGCGACAGAGGGGCGTCCAACATAAAATTTTTCTCCTTGTCCTTTAGAGACGTCAAATTTAACCACAGGTGCCTCTCCGTGGCCACACAGGCTGCCATGGAACGACCAATAGAGGCGGCCGTCTCCCTGGTGGCCCAGAGGGACAGATCTGTGGCTTTACGTAGCTCAGCCACAGCCTGTGGACCAATGCCTCCGCCCTCATCGAGGTCCCCCAACAATTCTGCTTGGTAAGCCTGAAGCAGGGCGGTGGTGTGAAGACACGCCGCTGCCTGGCTAGCTGCAGAATATGCTCTGCCCACATGAGCTGATGTAACCCGCATAGGTTTAGTGGGCAGCACCGGGACTTTAAGCGATGACACCGAGGGTGGAGAGAGGTGGCTCGCAAGCGCCTCCTCCACCTTCGGCATCGCGCCATAACCATACTCTCGCGCACCAACCAGAGTGGCATACATATTATTTTGTGGCGTAAACACTCTGGAGGTGGCTGGCCTCTTCCAGGATCTAGACACCTCAGTGTGCAGATCCGGGAAAAAAGGCAGGTCCCGGCAAGGGGGAGGGACCCGCGCTGGCAGAAATCGTTCATCCAACTTGCTTCTCTTTGGACGAACGACAGTGCTTTCCGCTGGCCACTCAATACTTAATGTGGCCACAGCGCGAGTCACCACCTCGAGCAATTCCTCATAAGCTGGGGAGGAGGTTGGCGAATCCTCACTCTCCGCGTCGACACTAGCAACGTCTAACTCCTCGGAGCTAGACAATTGCAGTGCCGGTGCTTCAGCTTGGTCGGAAGTAACCGCCCTCGAGCGTGCTTCCGAAACCATGCATGAAGCACTGGATCCACCGGGTAAGGGCTGAGATAGGGGAGCGCCCGTCTCAGACCCCGCCGTCAGGTCCATTTGCGAACCCCATGACCTAGATCGCCGCAGAGCCTCAGCTGCTGCGGGACCCGAGCCCTGGGGAACGCGAGCCTGGCCGGTCTCAGAATCAAAAACCGCCAGGCGTGAGCGGAGCACCCGCAGCGGTAGTTGGCTGCAGTGATCACAGTCAGCGCTCACGAGCGCTGACCTAGCATGCTCCGCTCCCAGACACATTACACATAACAAGTGCTCATCTCCCCCCGAGAGGAAACGAGGGCAAGGAGATGCGCACTGTTTAAATGCCTGGTTTGCCATAAACATAGATATTGTATATAAATATATATGGGAGATCCCTGATTTTTAAACTAGATCTGGGTTTTTCTCTCAAAATAACCAGCACACTCAACACACTCTCACACTGTGCTTGCGAAGACAAACAAAGCTGCCGCTTCCGGGTTCCGGCGCTCTTTTATCAACTGGTTCGTGACGTCACCGATCTGCGTCTGTCACTCACGCACGCGCGCGCGCCGGAAGTTTACATATTGTGCTTCGCGCGGACATCATCCAAGGATTCCCCAAGCGTTCGACGCAGCGCGAGTTCCCTTGAAAGGGAACCCCTTTTTTTCTTAAAGTTGTTGTTAGTTGTGTGATGGTTGGGTTCAGGTGTCGGGTTAGTGTAGGGCAGTGCTCAATTATTAATTTTTGTCATGCCCTAGGAAGAAGTAAACATTTCGCGCCCCCCCC
Source organism: Rhodeus uyekii (assembly GCA_037043235.1). Lineage (NCBI taxonomy): Eukaryota > Metazoa > Chordata > Actinopteri > Cypriniformes > Acheilognathidae > Rhodeus > Rhodeus uyekii. The sequence continues at coordinate 7,380,845 of JAWRVZ010000009.1, forward strand.
CCCCCACCCCTCATTTTGGAACTTTCGCCTTATTGTTTCCATGGCGACGCGTCATGCTTGTCACATGACATACCGCAGACATAGTCACAAAAAGCGCTGTATGATAGATATCACATTTATTTAGTTTGTTCATTTTTATTAAAAATAGTCACCAACTTGTTGGCTCTGTCATTATCTACCTGATATTCAGATTCTCAGTTATGTGGAAATGTGGATATATTTTGTCACTTAAAAAGCTTTATAACGATCATGTTCGTTGATCTGTGATGGACGCGATGGACGCAATGTTAGTTTGCAGTTCAGAGAATCTGATCTGTCTGTTTTACAACATGTCAATTCAGTCACTTCTTCTGAAAAATGTGATAGTAAGTGGCCAGTGAAGTGGGAGAAGAACAGAGTGAAGTTTATAGTTACCAATACAATGTGTATCAGACATGAATAAAACAACTTGTCAGTTTATAGACATCTTTGTGTATTTTTCAAAGTATAAATGTAATGTTTTGCCAGTACTTATGACTATTGAAACCTTAATAGAATAGTTGTGATAAATGACAAGCTCTGAGCAAGTCTTTCTCTGGATCAGTGGCAGATATTGCGTGAAAACACGTGTGAATGTAGCGGTTGATCACATGACGCATATGAACGCATAGGAACACCGGTGTGATTGTACACGTCAAAGGGTGAAGGGCTTGTTATCTGAACTTCATGTCTGCTGATGTGCTCTTGCAAGAAAACCAACTCCCTGGCAAAAAAAAAGCATGTTCACCAGGAGCACACGCACCCCCCCTGGCATCGCTCTGCGCCCCACTATTTGATAACCACTGGTGTAGGGTGATTTAATATACAGTTTGTACAGTATGAAAACCATTACACCTATGGAATCTCTCTGTAAACCACTTATACTAACCTATGTGTGTGTGTCTATATGTGGTATAAGTAAACAAACATATGTACAACTCAACCTAAACAAAAGACCAGAGAGAAAATTATAGGGGAAAAAGTAGTAAAAAATAGGATTACGGGGGGTTAGTAATTGTGTTGACCTTCAGTTCGTATTTTTTAGCCTACCTTGTTGTTTTTCCAAGTAGCTCCATTAAAGAGCAACAGTAAACTGCCCACTGGCACAGTACAGCACCCGTGGCTGGCTCATTTAATTCAACACATTTCTAATGCAAGTTTGTGCTTTCTTTGACATGATGTCAAAGTAGACACCATTTTTCCATTAGAGGTTCAACACCTCCATATCCAATTTACGTAAACGTTTTTTGTCCTTGCAACTCCTCCTCTGCCATCCACACTCAGCGCTTAAGGACTTCATGGACCATTCTAAAAACACAGTTGCCATCATTTTCAACTCCAACACCTCTAACAGTGTCCATCACTCTGTCTCCAACTGTTCTGCTAACTAGGTTTTTGTCTCCCCCTCTTCTGCCATACTCTACTTTTGCATCAAATATTTTGCAACCATTAGTCTTAAAGGGGACACATTTTTACCCTCCTAAAACATATAACACGTGTTCCTAGAGTGTGTTTTTGCAGTTTCAGCTCAAAATACCCCCCATATATTATTTTATACGTCCATATATATATATATATATATATATGTTACTAAAAATGTCCCTTTTTGGGTGGAAGTGTGTGTCTATTAATGCAAATGAAATGCTTCTCCCTGCTCCGAAAACACAGTTTACTGCTTGAGACACTATAAAGATGCGAGATGCGAGCACAATGGTCAAAACACTTCTGTCTAGCAGTCGAAAGTATGGAAGTGGAATGGATTTTTATTTTATTTTTTGCTTTCTGATAAAGCCAACAACAAAACACACATTTATGTTCTAAAAAGCGATGCTCCGATCAGCAAATACAACTAGTGATTTATTTTGTCATCATGATCAGCCGATACAGATCATTCATGCTTTACTTAATATGCCAACTCTCTGTTGACTGTTACCGTGAACTCCTCACATCTAGAATTTGAATTTTTTTTTTTTTTTTTACAGCTAAGTGACACACTTTAAAATAATGGCTTTAAATAAAGAAAATTATAATCAAGTATATGGTCTTCAAATTTTGAAGAAAATATGATCAGGTTGTGAGATTTCTTACTTTACAAGACCTCTAAGAAAATCCCAGAAAAAGCAATGAAGTTTACTGATTTATTTTGTTATTATTCATGCTAGAATTGATGTCTATTAGAAAGTATTTATGGTATGTCACAAAATCAAGTTTGGGCTTGTTCACCATTATGTCAACCAAAATTTTGTGTTCATCTCTCAAAGCAATGACATCACAGTACTTGGAATATATAGTCTTTTTATCAAAAGCCCAAATAAACAAGTGACTTAAGTGTCATACTGAACAACTAAGAACTACTACATGTGTAAGTGACACATAGCAACAAAAAAAAAAAAAGGAAAAAAAGGACTTATATAATTACATTGAATAGTGAACAAGTAATGAGATCCTTGATGGGTGCTGTATTTTATGGTTCATGGTAAATAAAGACCAGTCAGTCTGAGTGAACAATCATATCCAAGCATGCTCCAGCTGTAAACCAGTGTCTGACTGGCATCAACACATTGTTCCTATCCACCATGCCTGAAATTCTGTTTCCATTGGTTGAAATTTCAACTGACATGAGAATACACTGTCTCATGATCATGATGCAATCTGGATCCCCTGGACCACGCATAACCCTTGGACGATCTACGCATCATCATGTTTTGTGTGTGTGCTTGTTTGAAACAAGACAACCTGCTCTAAATAAAGATGTGGGATTACGGTTCACTAATCTTTCACAGAGTTACAAAGCACAATGTGGCGCAAAAGTCTCATCTGTATAATTTTTACATGCACATTGGTGGAGACTTTTATCAATAAAAGTTTTTTTGTCAATAAATTGCAATCAGTTTGTGAGAGCAGTGAACGATCAATCAGAGCACCATGTCACAGTAAATGTTGCATGATAGGTTCCCTTTAAGGTCAAACCAGATACGCCAAGACCCTCTTGAGATTATTCTAAATTTCGTCCATAGGGGGCCCAGCAGAAACGTTTCAGGTTAACCATGTAATCATGGTTCCCTGAGAATAGGGAATGCTGCGTCACTATTACGACAATGAACTTGTCATTGGCATGCTGACGTCATCACTGGTGCGATTACAGGTATAAAAGAGACACCTGTGCCATACGTCATCCACTTCTTATCTGAAGGGCTCATTTGAGACCTGGTCTACTTCTGTGTCTCATACAAAGGAATGCCCAAAACATGGCAAAGGGAAGCAGAGGGGAATGGCAAAAGGGAATGTATTGTTCGAAGGTAAATCTACAGGTACGCTGCATATTCTAGAGAATCGTAATGGAATACCCATGCAACCATGCTAAAGGGATGACTGCTAATGGCTGTAATCAGCCTAGTCAGAGGGCCTCATAGAAGGTCCTTATCCCTAAGGTGACCAGCAATGACTCAGATTGGAGCTACTAGAAAAAAGGAGTCCTCATTCTGAAATGAATGCTCAATCAAGTCTGAGACTGCTCCAGAGAGTGAAGACCTTGTTATGTATCTCGTAATGAGGGAAGACTTAAGAATTCTGGGTGGGCCTGCCGAGCTAACGACTCTCTACATTAATCCTAACGGTACTCTACACTCAGGACTGCTTACAAGGGGGTTCAAAGAGGAACCTACTACTCGAGAACTTGCAATCTGAGTTGAGCTCAAGCGAGCAGAGACCTCACCAAGCAGTATAATTCTCATTTTGTGGGGGTCTGACCATACTCTCATAGCTTTACCAAATTCCCCTTAATAGTTGAGGGTGGGCTGAATTTAATAAACCCCTGAGCAACCTAGACTCGCATCTCGATGCTTGCTCTGGGCTGCTTCCCAGTTCTACCGGGGACGGGGGTGCATGAGAGTCATGACCAACTCGCCAATCTTCGGACTGGGAGTGACCAGCCCCCTGCATGTACTGAGATCTGGGCCTGGTGCGTTGCAGTGTGCAAGATCTGAAAGCTGCTGACTGTGCCCTCACCTACCGGAATATTGAGACCACTGACTGAACAGAGGTCGTGAAAACTCAAAAGGCAAGACTGGAGCTTCAAGGAAGGACTCTGTCACTGCCCACCTGATGTCATACAGGTTTACCCAGAGGTGTCTCTCTGTTACCAATGTGGCCACCATAGAACAGCTAAAAGAAAAGCCAAAAGAAAAGCACGGAGAGCCAGGTCTGTGGTGTGGCACAGCTCAATGACCACCTAAGGGGGGAGCCCCTGATCCTGGTCCAGGTCTTTCACCAGGTTCGCCATGGTGTGCAAGGCTGCACTGGCTCAACCTGCCACCAGCGAGAGATAGCTAGTCAGTGTAATTTGCTAGAGTCTTGTGTATGCGTGCTGAGCATGGTTTTTCCCATTATCTCCGCACTTTGGTGTAGAGCTCAGGGAGAAAGAGAAGGGATGGATTCCTTGCACTTCCATGGCAGCTTCTCTCACGGGTTCGCAGTGTGAGCCATAATATCAATATTCATACAGGCAGGCTGTGAGTGATCAAAAAGATCTTCAAAACAAACAGCCCCCCTGCTCAACTAGGTTTGCGGGGAGCATGTTAGACATATGCCGAAGAGTGAGAACACTAAGCTCGCTCGCGTCAGTGTCCAAAAGTTGAGAGAACAACACTCTCACTAGCTCACCGGCAAGCCCCATCTGCTCACAGATAGTTGTCCCAACTCGCTTGTGAATAGGGACAAATGTGAGTACAGCTTCCTCAGAGAAGAGAGGGCCCGCAATGCACAAAGCAACATGAGCACATCTTCCTCAGAGGGAAAACTCTCACAATGCACACAAACAGCTACCTCGAGGATTGCACGTGCATGCAAGCATTTATTTATATCTCATGTGCATCATCAGGTGTCAGAAACCTCTGACATGGATGAATACATGAAATTGGTTTCCTTGCTGGCCATTGTAGCAGACAACGCTTTAAGGATAGCTGTCTCCTGAAGATAAGAAAGCGGATGACGTACTGTTCAGGTGCTTCTTTTATGCCTACAGTCGCACCTTTGGTGATGTCATAGGCGGCTGCCGTCCACTGTCAAGTTCATTGTCGTGGTTGGATTAATGCTTAGACACGTTTTATTCTGGAGGTATTCTCCAAAGCGACCCCTAAGGGATGCACCGTTGAGTCACCTTTGGAAAAGGGACCCTGTGAAGTTGTTGAACTATTGTACTGTATGTTTGAGATTTTATGTTTACATGATGATGACAGGCTAAAAGGTGTTTTTATTATCTTAGTTTTTACAAAACATTTATTGCTAATAATATCATTATTCATGTGCAGACATGCAGATGATTTATATACTGTACATTCTATCCCCGTACACTAACCCTGCCCTTAAACCTAACCGTCACAGAAAGCTCTCTACATATTTAGATTTTCAAAAAAACAACTTAGTTTTAGTTTGATTTAGAAGTTGCTTTCCTCATGGGATTTCGGATATTGCCATCTTTGTGTTTGTCCTCAAGGTTTACCAGGCCACACACACACACTCACAAGGCTCGAATAGATACTCCAAACGAGTACATGAACACAGGCGCATCTAGCTATTCAAGCTCAATTTCACGCATTGCTGCATTTTGAAATATGACAAAAGGCAATTCATAACACAACACCAATGCACATTATATTCTTAGCATTGCTGCCTGGAGGTCTGAAATACCAACCCCATTCATCTCAATGGCACCCCCTGGAAGTACACGGTTTGAAATATGCCATGTGACTAATCTCTCTTGCAGCTGGAGGAAAATTATATCATGATAAAGCTCAAACGAGTCCCAAAACCGTCACTAGACTCAAAACCTTCACAAAATTCATGTTCCTGATCTGTGAACAGCAGGCAAACTATAAATCCATTTAACACTTTTCAGAGTCATCCAAAGTAAGATTGGACCCTGGTAAAACCTCTTAGTGATATATGTTAAACAACTAAAAAAAACACTTTTGTGTTGATTACCAATACACCGCTAAACATTTAGCCTCCAGAGCATGTAGTTACAGTGCTAATAAGGCGATACTAACTTGCCAAACATTGACCCTTTGGTTGGTGCAAGAGAGTCTGTAGCATACATCAATGCATAAACTGACTGCATTTAGTTTACCCTTTCAGGTAAAACAATAGTCATAACTCAGCAACAGGTTGAACAGTCTTGTTAGCAAAGATAGCTTTTAAAACATGTTAGCTATGCATTTTAAATAATACCACTTAAAGGTAACCCCCTTCAGTACCAAGGCTGAATGATTCCATAGGCTGAATGATTCCATAACCCGCTATGGGGCTGTTTACACCTCAGCTCAACTAAAATCAGTTTATAAAAAAAGTTTTGATTGTTCATTTACACGACAACAGATTTCTGTGGTCCTGAAAATGCAAACTTTTCAAAGTGTAAGTTTTTGGAAAAGATACCTTTAATTTCACCGTGAAATGTGATTTTGTGGAAACAGTGACGTGATGCGTGTATTACGCAGTCTGTAGGTGTGTCGTTTCTCTTTACAAAGTGACATCGCCAACGACTGCCTGGAGGGCATAACACAGCATTTTTAATCACAGATCTGTGTGAAAAGTGATTGTATTGTGAGAAAGTTCACTTGCAGTGCACTCTAATCCCTTCATTTGTATACTTGCATTAATTATGCTTCTATCCTAAGGCTTTTCACTTGTGAGGTTTGAAATGTCTTCTTCCATAAAGGTCATATTTATTCATCAAAAATGGTTTGTGCAATAGCACTAACACTATTGCTAACGGAGGACTATGTTTCAATGGGAAGTTTCAATGCCTCACCCCTTCAATAAAATGTTTGTAAAGAATACTGAAAACACACACACTTGACTCTTGCAGACTTTGGTCGATCCCCTAAGGGTTCAGATCTTGTTAGCAGGGTAAGCAGACTCCATCTTAGACAGGTTTGGACTCCACCCCATTTGGGAATCACGGAGATAAACCGAATGGGACTGGCTGAAGATAGGTGGTGAAATCTAATTGCCTGGGTTGTTAGCAATTTGCTTAGTATACTTGGTTGATTGCCACACAGGTTTTTTAACGTTGCACATTTACAGACGATTTTTTTACCTCTTATTCATTAAAAATCTCTCTCTTTCTCAGACCACTGGTCATGCTGGTCTTTAATCTGTCTCTCTGAGCTCAGTGTGTTCTCTCTGGAGATTAATTAGCTGATAATCAGACAGAACAAGTGTTCCACCACACCAACACTAATTAACATTATGCTTAATTAAAGCTTTACTTTTTTGTGTTGTTGAAACCTGCTTTGTTCTTTATGTTCTGTAAAATGGTTTGTCATGCTGCTTTTGCTATGGGTGAGAAAATTTCTCTCTTGCTCTTATTTTTCTTCTTTAGTTTTACAAGCAATTCTGTTTGACTGTACAATATGTCTGTATATGTTTGAAAATGTTATATTATTACATGTTATACTGTCTAAACCTGCATGGTAAATTGCATGTGGGTGGGGTAATGTCACTACTCCATACTGAGGAAAGCTTCCCTTTCTCCAGATGGTAGTATGTGGCTCAGTAAATCAAATCCCCCACTGAGATTCTTTTGAAGAATTTTTTTTCTTTCCTGGAAGCATTTGCCCATATCCAATATTTTTGTTTACAGCAAATAAAATAGTATGCAAGAGCAATGTTCAGTGACATAAATGACAAACTGCACATCCCACGTTGAAATGATTTAATAAATGTTTTATCCTGCAGCTAGAAATTATTGTTTGTTGAATAGTATAAAGCTATGATACTATGTTTGACAAAGAGATAAAGCTCGCTCTATCCTGTTCCTATGTTACTCCTAAATTTTGCATTAGGAATTACATTTGGTGTCCGTAGTGGTGCAGAAACTAACACCCCACCTTGATGTACAGATGCGCACAGTTTTTTGTTCACATTGTTAGCGTTTTTCAGTGAATTTCTTAATTTCATAATGATAATTATATACCATATATATAAGGATGAGTCACACCATGCCTTGAACAAATAAACATTGCAAGAGCCAATCAAAGGCAAAGGCATAATTTGGTCTATTTGCTGTGGTCTAGGATGTAAGAGTGCTATCTTGACCAAGACAAATATATATATATATATATATATATATATATATACACATACTGTATATATATGTATGTTTTGAGCCTAGTGTCAGCTAAAGTAATTGACATTACCCTGTGTGTTGGTGAAATGTTATTGAAACATAAGCTTGGCAAACAATGGAGATTTGTCTGTGCCCTAATTTAAGTAGATAAGCTATACTTGCATGACTAGAAGAAAAAAATGCTGCCCGAGGTGTTTCCTAGATGGCCGCAGAGTGAACTGAGTTGATTAAAAGTGACTTTGGCTCTACCATCTTTTATGCTTTTGATCTGATTCAACAATGCGATTGTATCCGTCAAGATACAGCATTAAAATATGAGTTCAATAACTTTTTTTCTGTTGCAAAGTAAACTACATGTTTCATGCCTTGCAGAATGATCCGACACAATTAGCAACTGTTTACTTTTAGCATGATGGTGATATATCATTTTTCATTTAACTTAAATTTTAATTTAGCTGAAAATATTACATTGTGGATAGTCCATTGTGTTGTTGAATAATGATCTTGTCTTTTGAGGTACTTCAAGTTATGGGCTAATACTGTTGCATTGTTTACTAATTCTGTTTTGGTGTCAAAATTAGTTTTCTTCACAAATGCAGATGAGGCTGAACATTCATACACACGTGCACACACGCGCACATACGCGCACACACACACACACACACACACACACACACACACACACACACACACACACACACACACACACACACACACACACACACACACACACACACACACACACACACACACACACACACACACACACACACACACACACACACACACACACACACACACACACACACACACACACACACACACACACACACACACACACATTGTGGCCGTAAATAAGGTGAATTTTATTTTGGCCCTGAGGAGTATAAAGATAAAGTTACCTTTTAGATATGCCATTCATCTATTGGTTGAAATGACCGTCCTGCCTACTCTGTTCCACACCATCAGGTTTTCATGGCCTGTGAATTATGTGTGGGCCATTATGATCCAGCACATCTGAAGAGTCTCAAAGTCATTTCTCAACCTACAATTCTGAAGGAACATCCTAGCATTTAGAGTTCTTAGAAAGACAACAGAACTGCAGATGTATTGGTTACTCTTTCATGTTTTGTGAAACATCAAGAATGATGAACTCCCATCAGCAGAGCAGAAATCAGAACTGACAGAAACAGAGGAAACCTATGTATCTGTAGTTTTTCTGGAAACTCAACATCATGACTGAATTATTTAAAATGTTTTGGTGTCGAAATGCATTTGTCTGTCTATTCCCATCTCTGCCTAAAGCATGTTATACACCTGCACTAACAAAGTAAATCTCATCTCATCACACCCACTGATGCCTAAAAGGAGCAAGAGAGCAATAACTGAGGAGGGGAAAGTCAAATTGAATAATCTGATCTTGTACTGATTCAAATATCTTACCTTTTATGATTCTTCTAAAAGAACAACAACAACAAAACTCTAATGTTAGTGAATGTACTTATGTAACTGAAACTTCTTTATTAAGAACTTTTGTTGAGAAGTAATAAAAAAAGTTAATTTCTCATGAATCATTATTTTCAAAAAATAATAAAATGAAATAAATACAATGTTTCAACCTATCAATCATCTGATATTTCATGAAACTTTACCTTGACACAGTCAGATGATGGATAAAACTAAAATAATGTCAGGTTTGGCGCAATGTTCTGGCGCAAACTGATTTACATGGTTTTAGCAAGAGACATACAAGAAAGTTTCAATAATAAGGCTTTCTTGTGTGTCTCTTGCTAAAACCATGTAAATCAGTTGCATCCATTAGAGCTTCAGTCACATGCAGGACCTGTTATCAGCTCTGCTCTAGAGGTACATAGAAACATAGAAAACCGCCAGAGTGTCTGAACACTGGCCCATGAGAGGCAGAACAAACAGTCCAATCATGGTACTGGCGGGATGAAAAGAGGTTTTGATTGATGTAGTGCCATAACATTGAGTAGCTAATTACTGCAGCCTCCACAAGAGAGAACATGGTTCTCCGCATCAGCCCCATCCAGAGAACCACGGCTTATAACCACTTCAGACTCCATCTATAGAACATAGCCAACTTAGATCGATCGATCATTAATGAGATTGTGTTAGTGGCAGAGATGGATTGAAGGACAAACAGAAAGAGAGAGAGACATAAAGCTGCCCCCAAAAAGATGCTTCGGTAAACAGTGTGCTGGTTAATCAGAGGTTGGTTAATCAGAGACCATTACTAATAGCTTTGCAGTAAAATCTTGTCGGGTATAAAATGAGATCTGCCCATATCATCCATTTATAATTTAAACAACCCATATGGTGCATAAGAACAATATAAACTTATGGTCAGTCACTTAACATGTCAATTAGATTATCTCTTCCTGTCTAACTGGATGATTCTTGGCCAAAACTTTGCAAAGTGGACGACTTTATGCTGATAGTTCTGCAGTAAAAAGCAAAATGAATCATGCTATTTTTGAGAAGAACAAAATGCTCATATAACCTAATTCAATAAACAAAGCTTTTTTCTTTGTTGTTCAGACAGTTTCATCCTGTCTAACTGGGTGATTTTAGGCCAGAATCAAAGAGTCATTGTATGGCTGATAATCATTGGTCTGTTAGCCTCTCATAGATGCCAAAGCTACACATTCTGATTCCAAAATCCATCCGTTTTCAACATACACTTCAACATTTTCAATCCTGTCCATCTCATCATTTACAGTAATACCTCGATTTATGAGTTTAATTCATTCCAAGAGCGAGCTCGTAAACCAAAATGCTTGCACACCAAAACAAATGTCCCCATAAGAATGCACTAAAAATCAATTAATTCGTTCCACATGACCACAAATGCCCATTTTAAATATTTTTTTGGTTTTACCCTATTAATTGCAGTTAAAATTGTAACCATTAACCACAATTAATAATTGACAATTAAACTCTAAAAATACTTGACAATTTACTGTAATGCACTTCAGGTTTGAGCAGCATGCTTGGAGGAGAGAGAGCAGAGAGGAGGGGGGAGCGGGGAAAGCAAGGATGAAAGCAAATGAGTGAATTTATTATAATAGTGCAGAAATCAAACGAAGTGATAATCCAGAGTTAAAGTCGTGGAACATGGGAGCCGCGAACGAACGAATTCACGGGAGCCGCGAACGAACGAACCCGCGGGAATCCCGAAAGCAGGGAGATAGAGAGATGATATGAGAATCAGCTCAGTGACCAAACACACATACACACTCAGGCAGAACTAGGAGACACTGAATTCATGAACCGTGACAGTTACTGCTTAGAGGTACTGTATGTGTATATTTCACTATGTGAACAATAGCGATCACAATTAATTAATGTTTAGATTATGAGGTAAAAACTTCTGTAAATCACTTATAAAAGTGTCACTGTGGTGAATGATGGAGCCAATGAATGAGTTAAGGGGTTGGAACCTCCTGTGTTATGAGAGGCTATCATTAGGATATTTCATGTAAAAATGCGCACAAGGATGCTGAGCGTTAGGACTTTTTCCACACAAAACTGCGCATGGGTGAGAGACATTTTTTCTCGTACACCGATAGAATGCTCGTACACCGATTCGACCCTCCATGCTCGTACACCGATTTGCTCGTATACCAAGTCACTCGTAAACTGAGGTATTACTGTATATTCAAACATAATTTAGATATAATCGTCACGCCCTTGGACGGATTTACGTTCTTTATAACATCCTTCTGCTTTAGGATGGTACTCGTATGTAGGAACGCTCGTATCTCGAGGTATTACTGAATTTAGGAAAATTCCAAAGTTCTAGGAATATTTTGTTATATTATTGTAGCTTTTCCAGTGCCCAGTTTTAGACTTCAGACATTTCAGGATAGCAATTAAATATTCTTGCAGTGATTAGTCTTCAAACCCAATCCTGTAGACCACTGTCCTGTAGAATTTATCTCCAGCCCTAATCAAATAGTCACAAACAGGTGCGTGGAAGCAGTTTAAACGTAAACATTGGAGGGCAGTGGGTCTCTAGGAGCATAGTTGAAGACTTCTGGATTAAATCGCATGGCATTTATGGCTTAGCTGATTGACTCAAAATCTTCCATGATTCTCATGGTCAAAGATGGCAGATTTTAAATTACACACTTCCAGGACAGCCTGTACCAGGCAAGCAATTGTCATTGAGATGAATGGGAAAGGTAAATGATAAGTTCTATCCAGGTATTATAGACTAAACTGCAAAGTGGGACAGATTTATGCCTAAAATAGGCCTAGTTTTGTAAGATGATTGCTTATGATGATGCAATTGTCTTCTTTCCTTATTTATTAAAACACCCTTGTACCTCGGGGCAGGTTTTAGGAGTAAGTGAGGGGTTGGCATAAGCTTAGTTTGGGGGTGGGTAAAGAGATGTTTGGCATTAAATAAGAGAAAGGGCACTTGCCTAGGGCAGAGAGGTGAATCAACCCACCTCTACAAAGAGGAATCATACATAAGGGGGCAAACGAAACATTAGAAAGTTTGAATGTGGAAGACATAAACGCAAATCCCTGCAGACCAACAAAACAGGCTGTGAAAGAAAGAGATGAAGAGGATACGGCAGGGTGAAAAAGGCAGGGAGAAGCGTGTTCAGAGAAAGCGAGTAGGCACTAGAACCTACAGAAACACGATACAGCCGCGAGCGATCTTGTATGCTAATCACTCAGAACCAACAATAGCAAAAATTTGAGTAGGTCAGGATCTTTACCTTCCACACACAAGTAAACAGTCATCTTTTTTATCTTTGCTTTGCATTTGCATTGTAAATGAATTTTCTGCATAAATAAAACTCCTTCTTCGAGAGTGCGCAAATATGACTATTTTGTTCCTCAGTTTTCGGCTTAAAATTCACACAGGGAAGAATGGGAAAAGATGTATATGTTCCTCAAATCTGCACATGCTCTCAACAATGGTGGAGAGGTAAAGAAATAGAGCGAGAGAGAAAAAGAGAGGGATACCGAGGGAATAAACATTGACTTCCTTTGAACGTGTTCCTGCTTTATATTTCCCTCAGCTGGAGGAGTCTAGGGACCCAAGCTGGATCATTCTGGACTTGCTGATTCACTCAGCCTCTGTAGATACTGACGTACTACTCTTTCATATGGGCTTAAAGTGACCCAAATTAGCCCAAACCTGTTGGTGGCTTTCTGAAACGGGTCAACAGAACTACCCGTCTGCACTCAGCCCAGGCACAATCTCAGTGTCATGTTTTATTCATCGCCTGTGAGTGTGGTTGGGTGGGGTCATGGACAATATGGATGCTGCCTGCTTCAGCCAAGCCCTGGCAACAAAACAAAGACACGCACATGCACACAGAAAGATCTCCAACGGCACTGAATGGAGCAAACAAGAGAAAAGAGCTCAACAAGCCAAGGAACTGAACAACAATGGAGACAGAGCACCTGTGAAAAGTTGAGAGACTTGCTAACTGTTTACTTTCAGCATATTTTTGAATCCTCGCCTGGTTGTATGGTTAGATTGAACATCTGTATAAGAGTGTGACAGACAGGCTAAGCTACTGTGCTCCAAAACAGTGACAATGAGCATGTGTGTGAATATGGAGGAGATTAGGAGAAGAAACAGTTAGAGATTAGAAGGAAACTATAATATAAACTAAAATCTATTACAGTAATCCCTCACCACTTTGCGGTTCAAGTTTCGGCAGCTGTATTGTGGAAAGCAGCGTTGTTTCATCGTGATGCAAGAGAAGCGGTTTCTCAGGATGCCAGACAAAGAGAGAAACTCACACCTACCAGAAACCTTCGATCAATCAACGAGCGACGACTAAAAACAACATCACAAGAACATTTTCATTCACCACCCCCAGCTGGTGGCACGCCCTCCCTGCCCTCATCCGGAATGCAGAATCCCTGTCGAAGTTTGCAGAAGACCCTGTCGAAGACTACTAAAAACGCACCTCTTCCATGAGCACCTAACATGACACACACACACACACACACAAAAAATACTCCTCTTCCTTTCTCTATTCCCCATGCTTGTGCTACTTGTGTTCAGAATGTTTGAAACTTTGTATTGTAAGCGCTCTTATGTACTTTGTATCATTTGGACAAATAGCTTCTATAATCCTCAAATTGTAAGTCACTTTGGATAAAAGCGTCTGCTAAATGAGTTAATGTAAATGTAAATGTAGAGAAACTCTCTCAGAGGCTTTGTACACACCCACGGCACTCAGACAGGACACGTGATTGGTTCCCGGCGCAAGATCGACGAATGAGAGCACGAGTGGATTGGGAGCCTCTTCGCCTCTCTCAGAAGCAAATGTTGACGATCCAGCGCCGATATCTCACGATGAGGCGCTTCCCAAACTGATTTAAAGGCCTCATTATACCAGTGCAGTAACACCATCATCATCATCATCATCATTCATCGAACCGCACAGGTCTGTCATCGTCGTCATTACTGGAGTCAAGTCTCAAGATACTACTGTCATTGATGAGTGTAGAATACCATAATACGAAAGAAAGAGTAATTGTATAATATTAAGGTTTTATAATTAAATATATTTAATTAAAATATATATATATATATAAAGTTGACCGCAATAAACGAGGGATCACTGTAGCTATTTTTAAAAAAGGGGAAGGAGTTAATCATTATGTCCTGCCTTGTCTTCCTATTCAGTGGAAATTAAGTAAACACATTAAATAGTTCTGTGAGTTTAAAGGCACCTCAGTTGACCTTTAATCACTGATAAGCATCTCTTCCATGGAAGCCTTCAAATCACATCTGTGTCTAAAACATTATTGAAAAAATATCCCGCCAATGCACCAAGTTAGGGTTAGTTGACACAAAAACAGCACTGAATCAACTTGAACAAAGTCTGTTCAAAGTTATTGTATGGCTTCAGTAGATTAAAAAAATTAAGAAGCTTAAGGAACTCTGTAGCAGACAGATGAAGACGAACTCATTTACAAAGCAAACTCAGAGATAGAGAATCACACTCCATGTAACACAGACAAAGTGAATAAAATGGGACGAATAAATACAAATAGTAAATGAGGGAACTAAACAGGAACAACTGGAAAAAATCTAACCAATTAGTAACCATGGGAACAGATGAGAACTAGCACAAACAAGACGGAAAACCAAAAAACAGAAGAGAAGCGCAACAGCGAGTCTTAGTGTACTTTTATGGCTGTTTTGTTGTTGTTGTTATACAGAAAATAAAAGATCAACCATTTGTTCTCCACAAAACGCTAACAGCTTACAGGTTTGTAAGGACAAGAGGATGAGTTAATAATTACAGAATTTGTATGAACTTTTCCTTTGTTTTTGCCTTGTTCTACTTTTTCTATTCTATATTATTATTTTGTTCTTGCTACATTATTTATTTGTTTGCCAACACAAAACATAATTTGGTCAAACCAGTACATTGAATTAAATTAAGAGAGATGGAAGATACATTGGACTTAGATTTACTAATTCTAACTGAGCAGAAATGATTTGACAGTGACATTTTTCCCAGTAGATTTCACCTTTAATTCAGTAATTGCTGCTGAGATGAGGGCATTGCTGGCATGATGTGTCCAGTTTGGAATGCTAAAGTGCATCCCTGCAGCTAGTCTCAAACACATGCTGGGGGCTTTATGAGTCTTATTAATTATTCATCATTTAGCAATATTCAGCA
This sequence comes from Rhodeus uyekii, assembly GCA_037043235.1. Lineage (NCBI taxonomy): Eukaryota > Metazoa > Chordata > Actinopteri > Cypriniformes > Acheilognathidae > Rhodeus > Rhodeus uyekii. The sequence continues at coordinate 7,396,685 of JAWRVZ010000009.1, forward strand.
TTGACTATTACACACACATAAACATGTAGAGGCTAAACTACAAATATAGTTATTTACACCCACAAGTTACAAGCTAATTACTTCCTGTCCCATGGAGAAAGAAACTATGTTTAATTATTTTTCTTGCCCCACTGTTATTTTTTTCCTTTTTTAATTAGGTTTAGATTTTAAACAAGAAACATTGCCAATGGGGTAAGAAAAATAAAATGTATTGATGGTGTATTCTTTGAAAAAAAAACGTTTCGTATAATTTTGCTTACCAAGTAAATGTATCTCATTTTAAGTAGAAAATTTTTTTTAAGAAATAATTTTCTGCAGTGTGGTCTGTAAGCAGGCAGATTGTAACTCATACTGTATTTGCAGATTCATTAAATTATCAGGTGTGCGATCAGCCAGTCCTGTAAACACGTGCTTACATCACACCAGAACAAAGCGCCCATGAATACAATTTAGCCGATGTTGTAGTTTCTCTGAATGTGACATGCAGGGAGTCGCAGATAACTGTCATCCACCACAGTTTCTCATTAATAACAGCTCCCCAAATCAAAACCTGACCCAATCACCTTAAACATCTGCAATTATACACCAAACACCCATCTAGACAGACTTTTTAAAGAGCAGATGGAAGAACTGCGAGGGAAAATGGACATCTGAAGTGTCTCTCAACATGCACAGCTGAAACAAAAGCACGACACCAGGGACTTACGTTCTGTCGGGTTTCTGCAGGACACACACGCAAGAAGAGATGGAGAGAGTGAGCTTCTTCACAAGCTGGACTGTCAAAGGCTCAGACTGAGAGACAGTGGTCCACATGCACACCGTTCTCTCTGTCATACACGCAGCTATGAGGCAGAGTGTGCGAGCTGCGAGCACAGAGAGAGTCAATGCCACATACACACACACACACACACACCCGTGTCTGTTAAACTCTTGGGAGTTGAGCTCAGAGCACAAACACACACGCACCCTGCAAAGCCAGACTGCAGCGTTGGTTCTGATAAAGCCAGGTTCTGGAAGCAGGTTCAGGATGACAGCCAGAGGGGAAGTTGTGTGGTTGTGGTTGATAAGACCATTCAGCTGTGGCAGACAAAGGGAATAATGTGAGGCTAATTGATCACTTGCTCCCTCTGCGCTTTATTTGTTCCTCTGAATAACAGCCGCGCATGGCAGGATATGAATCAATACAGTGTTGCGATATATATCGAAGCGATTAGCCAAAAAAGACAATTTGATTCCTCTTCTCCTTTGCCCTGAGCAAAACATTATTGCAAGTCTTTTTATTTGGTCCCGTGGCAAAGCACAATAAGGTTAGGTGAACGTTTCTAAAAGGAGTTTGTGGCAGCATAATTGGCGTTGTTGTGCTGTTCTGAATTTGGCACTCTTAGTAATTTGAGAATTTTAACAGGAACATAATGAGCCCAGGTGTGAAATTAGCATTCAGAATTTGCCACGTGGAGAGATCTGAGAGAATGAAAGCTCAGTTCTGGAGTTTTTCTCATTGTCTTCAGGCTGTTCTTGAGCTGTGAAACACAATAAGCCCACGCTGACAGTTTGAAGACAATCAGAAACTCAGTCAATACTTGCGGCACAGGCAGGCGACCAGACCCAGATCTCAGACGGCCCTGAGGGTGCTGTCTCGGCTAAATGCGACCATCCCCCTTTTCCCCTGCAGGTTTTTGATAGCACATGCAGACTCCTCTCGACACTAAGATAAGTTGTCCTGAAGGGTCACTAAAGGTCAGCATGGGGCAGAAATCATTTGTGGTCTGCAACATGGTCATTAGGAGATGTTAGGCCTGGGGTGTCCAATCCTGATCCTATTCAGATGAGATGATGCTCCATTCCCATGAATGTAAAAAAATAAAAATAAATAAACCTCTTATTCAGGAATGGGAAACTCTGGTCCTTGAAACACTGTCCTGCAGAGTTTAGCTCCACCCATAATCAAATACACCTGAAAAATCTAACCTAAAATCTAACCAAAGTCTACAAGAAGGTATGTTTGATGGAGAGGTGTGTTCCTTGGGATTGAAACAAACTTTGCTGGATAGTCGCCCTCCAGGACCAATGCAAGCTAATGCATTTCGCAGGTCTGCAAATCAGCTTCTGGTCACATTGTTTTAGTCAAGTTGTGTTTAAATTCATAACTCTTACATTATGTTTATCATTTTTAGCCCTGTCACAAGGGACCCAATAGTGGACATTAGCATAAATCAGAGCTATCCAGAGTCTAGTTCCAATCATAATTAAATAGACCTGCCTGTATTAATCCAGCAGTCTTTCCAATACCTTGATTGAGTTCTTTCATTGTTCAATCAGGGTTGGAACTAAACTGGCCCCTAGAAACAGAATTGAACTTCCCCAGCATCAACGGTCTTCTCTTTCATGTCCACTACTGTCATGGCAGCACAAACATTTGTAGAGAATATTGTTGAGCAAGTTCATTCGAATGAGTTCAACTGTTAATTAGCTAGCTGCCAGAGTTATATTACATCTCTATATACACACGACTAGACAACTTAAAATACACATCTATGCTCTAAATTGGGTATATTTACATTTTTTAAATTGACTTATAAAAAAAGGGACACTGCAATTAGCCTTTTGATTTGAACAACCTTCCTGATTAAATAGGAAATACTTCAGCAAAGGACAAAAAAAAAAAAAACATGCTTGTGAAGCCATTTCTTTTGGGCTTACAGACATTTGCTGGAACTTTGGCATCCATTCAGTTCTGAAGTTTGTTGTGGCCACAGTAAAGTAACAACATCAATTATGTATACAGTGGGACTACATAGTTGCAATGCATTCACATCCGTGTACATGTGCAGAGTTTGTAGAGTTTATGGCCTAACACTCTCATATCAAAGTGCCTTTCACACACACAAACGCTAGCACTTTCCCTTTAACATGGCTGCATTGTAAGTTTGTGTGTGTGAATTCAATGGTTCAGCTAACTACATCACTGTACTGAACCACAAACATATTCCCACTGGATGCATAAAGCCTCAGCAATCCAGGTCAGATGTTCTCTCTGCGCACACACGCACACACACACGCACACACACACACACACACACACACACACACACACACACACACACACACACACACACACAAACACACACACACACACACATACCTGTATGACATCAGTATTGTCAGCCTTTAGCTTCTGGACCCACATGACCTGACAACACTGATAGGACGAATGCTGCAGGTTGCATTTGCATGTGTGTTGACAGATGAGTATGTTGTACAGTATCAGTTGACTTTAAAAAAAGTATAGAATCTTATCAACAGTTGTTTCACTGACATTACAGATTACATTAAATGATTGAAGGCCGGCTTTCCTTAAAACAACACTTAACGCAGCAAATTGAAAAAGGTTCAAACACAGCTATACGGAACGATAATCAGAGATTGTTTTACAATCACATTGGGTTTCAGTTACTAAATAGGCATGCAGACCATGGTTCACCCAACACTTATATTAAAATTTCTTCTAAATTTACACAAAAATGTAGGAGCATCTGAAAACCCACACATGCAAAAATTGCTGGTGTTAAGATTACATTTTATGCATAGATATTTATAATAAAAACACTGCTCAAAAAAGGAACGAGTTAAATTACAATTAGGATCTCAATGAATTAAATATTCTATTTGAAAATATTTATATGCATTCTATACATTGTATAGAACACAATTATGTCAACAGATAATGAAAACCAAAATCATCAACACACTGAGGGCTGGATTCAGAATCATCCAAAAACTATTGTAAAAAAGTCACAGGGTGATTCAGCTTGCATTAAGTTCTTCACAGCTACTCATAATGATGTTTTATTAACAAAGTTCGGGAAGAGCACGTTCAAATGATTAACACAATCAACATGCCATCAGCAATTACACCTCATCCTATCAGCAGGAGAGGAAGCATGTATATATAGACATGTTTGACTCGCCTACAGCTCTTTGACATTTTTCGGCATCCCTCCACCACCCCAACTCCTCATACTTGATTGTTCCTATCAAAGACAGGATACGGGGGGAGTGCTCCAGGTTCGGGCTAAATACCGAGCTCGGAGCCCTCTCCTCGGACAGCATGCCAAATACGCTTACCATTTATTGCTCCTGAATCATTTGTAAGTGTGAACTCGTGAATTGTAATTCAATAGTGTATATGGCTCCCACGGGCCTGTATGCACTCACAACTTCAGATGCTCCAATCAACAATGTCCCAGAGGTCTCAATTGGATTTATGTCTGAGGAACGTGAGGGCCAGTCAGTGGCATCAACGCTTTTGTAATCCAGAAACTGCCTTCATACATCTAGCCATATGAAGCCGAGCAATATCATGCACCAGGAGTAACCCAGGGGCCACAGCACCAGCATAAGGTCTGACAATGGCTCTGAGGAATTCATCCCTGTACGTAACAGCAGTAAAAGAACCATTGGCTAGCAAATGGAGGTCTGTGCGTCACTTCAAGGATATTCCTCCCCAGACCCTTACTGACCCACCACCAAACCAACCATGCTGGATGATGTTGCAAGCAGCATTAGATTCCCCACGGCATCTCCAGACTCTTTCACGTCTGTCACATGTGTTCAGTGTGAATCTGCTTCCATCTGTGAAGAGAATGTGATGCCAGTGGTGAACTTCTGGTCAAATCTGGTGTTCTCTGGCAAAAGACAATTGAGCTGCACGGTGCTAAGCTTTGAGCACAGGACCCACTAGAAGACGTCATATCCCTCATGCCACCCTCATGAAATTGTTTCTGACAGTTTGGTCAGAAAATGCAGACCAGTAACCTGCTTTTTAGGGTTCTCACAGTGCTCCTCCTGTTCCTCACACAAATTAGCAGCTACTGGTCCTAATGCTAAGTTGCTGACCTTCTATGCCCCTTTCCAGATCTCCTCATGCAATGGCCTGTCTTCTGGTATCTTCATCTGGAGAAATATCAAACCTCCTTCTAACAGCTTGTTGCCATCCTGGTTGATACAGACAGTGACAAAGACTCTAACAAAACACAAAACTAAAGACAAATCAGTTAGGAAAAATTAAAAGAGAACAAGAATCTATGCCCACCACTTGCAAAATCATTCATTTTGGGGGGTTGTCTTGCTGTTGCCTCTCAGTGCACCTATTGTCACTTTCATTCGCACCAAAAAAGGTGAAATTGATTCGCAATCACACAATCACTGCTTTTTAATTGGACAGATTGAAATCCCTGAAGTTTGACTTGGTGTTATACTGTGATCCCTTATTTTTTTGAGCAGTGTATATTTTATCAGATACAGTGTCCAGCGAAAAAGTAAGAAAAGCTGAGTTAATGTATTGTATGTTGGCTGGCTGTCTAATGAGAGGTCTGTAATCTTGGTCTGTATACATTTTTTATTGTTTTAACTGGTTTTGAGGATGACACACTTGGCAGTGCTTGAAGATCTTGCACAGTGTACTTCAGCTGATATATTTGCTGTGAGAATTGATTTCTGAGGTTGTATGGAAAATCCTTACATTAATTTTTTTTTCAGGTTTGGAGGATGAAGGGAAGAGCATTTTGGTTGGCCAAAATATCCAATAATAAGGTAACAAGCCGGGAGCGGGGTCAAGACAATAGACAGCAGAGTGTATTGTCTTGACCCCGCCCGTCTTGTTATCTCATTGTGGGTTCACACTGAACATGACAAAAACAGAGTACCGGTACATGCCAGCAAACACAAACATAAGCCATGTGCTCAAACACAATAAATTAACATGCAGCCAATAAGAACACTCAATAAGCTGCATGTTCATACCACACAGGAGAGCATGAAAGCACGCAGCCAGTGAAAAACACAAGCTGCACGTTACACAGCACAAGAAAAAAAGCATGACATGAAAGCATGTGGCCGATGTAAACACGAACCTCATGGTAGACAGAACATAGCAACACAGGAGAGGACAGAACAGGAGAGCCCGTGGTTTCGAGTTTGCTCACAGAATTTAAGACAGAGTACACAAGAATGAGCAAACACTCGCCTCAGGTGCTCAGCACAAACAAAGAGATACATGGAGCATGAATGTCTGAATCCCGACACACAAAAGTGAAACAGACAAAATGTAAAGTGTCAGGATCCGAACACCACATCACACGACACAGGTTTCACAGACAGGAGAGCACACTCACACAAAGACAAGACAATACAGCAGTGTCAGGGTTCTGTCACAAAACCAAAAACAAACTAGACCGAAGTAATAGAACCCTGACAGGTTTGAATGTGTACATGTTTGTTATGCAAATAACCAACCTTAGGCAAACTGTCACTCATTTAGAGAGCTCCAAATGTATTAACAATAGAACAAGGTTAAGAAAAAAATTCCTGTATGTACACACAAGAACATTATAAACATTCTCCACACATAGTGACATTGTTTCAAACATAAAGTGTGAGTTCGAGGCGGGGTTATCTATGTGTGCAACCAATGGAATGGACAGGGAATTTTTGGAAACTGTTGGCGTCAAAATAGTCGCTGTTTTTTTGTGGCTCTAGTGGAACAAAAATCAGGCAGAGATATTTATCAAAATGAAGAAAATTTGGTCTTAAGTTGTAAGATTTTGGTCATGTTTCAGTGATAAAGATTTTAGGGAAACTGAATCTAACAGCACATTATTTTATGAAATGATGTTTACAAATACTGAATGTTTCCAGAATTTTCAGAAACACCATCCGTCATTGTTCCCACTGGGATGTTTAATCATCCATAAGGAATAAACACATATCACACATGGAGACTTTGAATACTCTCACACTCTACGCATTTATATTATTTAATGCTGCTCATCAAGCTTTAAGAACTTGAGAATGGTTTAATTAATGGTTGCTCCCAGGCACTGTTCATGCAGTATGTTTAAAAGTGTGTAAATGAGGGCACTGGGTGAAATGGCAAAGTGGTTAAAGATCTAAACAGTTCATTAAAATTGGCAGGAATGAAATGAGTGATCTACTAAGCTAATCTAATAATGATAATATAATTTTTATTATCATTATTAGATTAGCTTAGTAGATCACTCATTTCATTCCTGCCAATGATATGTATGCATATTATATATATATAATATATAATATATATAATGCATATGTGTATAATGAAACAATTACGCATTAATGCATTGCAACATTATTTTCAAGGAATAAATAAATAATTGTTATTGTTATTATTATTACTACTATTATTGCATCTGTTTTTGAAAATGTGTTGAGCTCCATTTCTACTATGCGCTAAGAATATGTACTCAACTTCTGATTGTAAAATATGTACAAAATAAGCTTGTATGTCACAAGCTTGTATTTACAAGCTTGTAAATATAGAAACATGCTAATCATATTGCAAAACTATATGTATATTATATGTAATTAGAATAGTATGAGCATTTCGATATTGTGTGTGAGAAATATGAAACAGAATAAACACCCACTGTGCATCAGTCATCATACTGATTTATTCGGCAGTTTAAAATGATCATTACACTTAGAAGCATACAAATTTGCATTATCATATGGCTGAGAACATACAGATGCTTATAAATAATCTAATTCAGCAGACTCAATATTCGCTGATGATGTTTTATTCTCTGAACATGAAATTCACTCCTTTGCTGCTGTTGATGGACCATAAAAGTAAACCATTTGCTTGCTTTCCTTCTACCGCCTGTGAAACAACAAAACAATAAAATAGGAAAATATTTCCCAGTATAGCACAGAAACAAGAGGCTTTTCTGTCTATCATCTAGCTAGACCCCATACTGAGCTTCCATGTGTATGTGTGTGTTTGTTTGTCAGAATTTTCAGCTTTATTCAGATTTCTTCATGAATATGCAAATTAGCCAGGTCAAGTAGACATCAATGAATCTCCTCCCCCTTTTAGGTACACTACACCACATTGGGAGGTGCTCTTCCTACTAATACAGCCATCAAAGGTGTGAGTGTGTGTGTATTAAATAAATGATTGTTCTCTCATGACAGAGACAGTATTTAGCATATGTGATTAATCCATTTTGGCACTCTGGCCATGGTTCTGTCTTTTTTTGGCTGTCGGTAAGAGACGAGAGCTGAATAAATCTGAAAACAATAGATTCTATGACATTTCAAATGCATGCATAATCGCATTGTCTTTATCAGTATGCACACACACACTAAAATCTTCATAGTCTTAGAGCTAACACCCAGTGGCACTGTACCAAACCCAAGTGAGCTTACTTGCTGTCTAGTGCCCACATTGTTAGCTGCCATCTTGGGAAATCAGTGACTTATTTAAAGTGCTCTACATAGAAAGCAACTGTATGTCTTACAAATAGTTTTCTCATATGAAGAGCATGGAAGACTAAGGTCTAAAATGGAAACATATGATTCTTGTTATTATCTTACATTTTTGTATTCTTTTATTTTTTAATTGTTGTAGGTTCCTATGACAAGCAATATGAAGCCGTGAGAATGGAGTGAGGCTGGTTGAACAACTGTTAAGAAGCGTCACCTGTGCAGAGCTCCGATCTGAAGTTTCTCATGGAGGAGCATCGGGAACATATAAGGAGGAGCAACGACAGTGAAGAATGAGAGAAGACTGGGCTTGAGACATATGTGTTGTGGTTTTATTTATCTTTTCATGAGTTACTAGTTCCTGCCTCCACCTTCCCTGAACTACTAACTTTACTACAGTCCCATATTCAATGAGTTCCGTTAGGTATGGGGGTGAAGATATGCTGAGAACCCAAAGATGCAAGAGATAAGTGTATTTAATAAAATAAAATGACAGGAGAGAACAAACGAAGACATGAACTCGCAGCCAATGAGAACTCATGCACAAGCACAAGATAAGACATGAAAGCATACGGCCAAAGTAAACATGAACTGCGTGCTACACAGAAACACAAACGGACAAGAGAGCGGCAGCCCGAGTGAACCCAAAAACCGTGTGCACTCACAGAACATAGAACGAATGAGCGAACACTCATCTCGTGCACTCAGAACAGAAGACAAACATAGGGAGCAAGAGTACCCGAATCCCGAAACACAAAACTAGAATTGGGATCAAACACCATGTCCCGCACACAAGACAGTTAATGTGGAAAGGAACACAAAAGACAATACATTACAGGAGTGTCAGAGCTCTGCCACAAAACCAAGAGATGACTAGACTGAATGTGACAGAAGCCTGACAGAGTTCATTCTTTTCTACATTCCACGGATCTTTTAATGCACAGCTAGTCATTTATTATCACTTACATACAGTCATGGCCAAAATTGTTGGCACCCCTGAAATCTTTCCAGAAAATCAAGAATTGCTCACAGAAAAGTTTTTTTTTGCTATTCACATGTTTATTCCCTTTGTGTGTATTAGAACAAAAACAAAGGACAAATTAGAACAAATTAGAACAAATTTAACATAATTTCATAAAGAAATAAAAATAAATAAATGGGCAGGACAAAATTATTGGAACCTTTAACTTAACCCTTTCGCACGTAAGTTCTAAATAGTCTCTCTGACCCCCCCAGCGTAAGTTTTTTTTTAGGCGACCGTTATTTTAGAATGTTTACCTTATTGTTTCCATGGTAACGTGTTATGCTTGTCACGTTGACACACCGCAGCCTCAAAAGCGCTTTATGACAGGTTTATCTCATTTATTTAGTGTATGTCTTATTTATTCAAAATATTCACCAACTTGTTGGCTATGTTATCAACTACCTGATATTCTGATTCTCAAATATGTGGAAGTGAATGTGTTTTATCATTTAAAAACCTTTATAATGATCATGTTAGCTGATCTATGATGCGCGATGGGCGCTGCCATGTTTGTTTGTGCCGCAGTTCGGAGAATCTGATTGGTCTGATTTACAACATAAATTCAGTCACTTCTCCAGAAAAACATGATAAAAATTCATTAGATTTATATAGCACTTTTTATCAAAGTATCTCAAAGCAATTACATGGACGGGGGAATCTCCTCAACCGCCACTAGAGTTGGTTAGGAAGCCATGATGGACAAATTTGGCCAGAATGCCAGGGTTACACCCCTACTCTTGCGAAAGACATCCTGGGATTTTTAATGACCACAGAGAGTCAGGGCCTCGGTTTATCATCTCATCCGAAAGACGGTGCTCATTTCAGTACAGTGTCCCGGTCACTACACTGGGGCGGTAGGACCCACATAGACCAGAGGGTGAGCACCCCCTGCTGACCTCCTAACACCACTTCCAGCAGCAATCAAGTCAGTCTCCCATCCAGGAAGTAACCACAGACAACGCTGCTTAGCTTCAGTGGGCAACCAGTCTTAGGCTACAGGGTGACATTGCTGCCGGCATGACAACATGACAAGTGGGTGGCCGGTGGGAGTGGAAAAAGAATACAGTGAACTTTATAGTTACCTATGCAATGTGTATCTGATTTATCTGATCAATTTATAATTGAACGATTGCTATTTCTGCTTTTATGGACGTCAGTGTGTATTTTTCAAACTATAAATGTATTTTTTTGCGAGTACTTATGAGTATTTCAATGTCTGAAACCAAAAATAAACCTTATGTGGTTGAAAACTCTGAGTAGTTGTGATATATGACAAGCTTTGAGCACATCCGTCTCTGGATCGGCGCCAGATGACGCGCAAAAACATGTTTGAATTTAGCAGTTGATGACATGACGCACGAATGTTCTAATCACACCGGTGTGATTGTACCCTCCAGGGCCCAGCCAAGACTGATCACACTGATTTGATCGTACGTGCGAAAAGGGTTAATATTTGGTTGCACACCCTTTGGAAAAATGAACTGAAATCAGTAGCTTCCTTTAAGCTTCTTACACATCTCACACAAAATTTTGGACCATTCTTCCTTTGCAAAGTGCACCAGGTCTCTCATTTTGGAAAGGCACCTTTTCCCAACAGCAAGTTTAAGATCTCTCCACAGGTGTTCAATGGGATTTAGATCTGGACCACTTCTGAACTCTCCAGCACTTTGTTGCTTTTTGAAGTATGTTTGGGGTCCTTGTACAGCTGGAAGACTCCCGATCTCGGCCGCAAACCCAGCTTTCTGATTCTGGGCCCTTGCGACCCAAAATCCTTTGGTAATCCTCAGATTCCATGATGCCTTGAACACAGTCATGGCACCCAGTGCCAGAGGCAGCAAAACAACCCCAAAACATCTTTGAACCTCCACCATATTTGACTGTAGGTACTGTGTTCTTTTCTTTGTAGGCCTCGTTCCGTTTTCGGTAAACAGTAGAATGATGTCCTTTACCAAAAAGCTCTATCTTGGTCTCATCAGTCCACAAGACATTTTACCAGAAGATTTTTGGGAAACTGTAGTCTTGCTTTTTTATGTCTCTGTGTCAGCAGCGTGATCCTCCTGGGACACCTGCCATCATCTTTCATTCAAATGTCGAATGATAGTTTGCGCAGACACTGATGCACCCTGAGCCTGCAAGACAGCTTGAATTTCTTTTAACCTTGTTTGGGGTCCTTATCCATCATCCGGACTATCCTGCGTTGCAACCTTTCATAAATTGTTCTCTTTCGTCCACGTTTAGGGAGATTAGCTACAATGTTATGGGTTGCAAACTTCTTGATAATGTTGCGCACTGTGGACAAAGGAACGTCTAGATCTTTGGAGATGGACTTGTACCCTTGAGATTGTTGATATATATGTTTTCCAAAATTTTGGTTCTCAAGTCCTCAGATCCTCTTTCTGTTGTCCATGCTTAGTGTGGCACGCACAGACACACAATGTAAAGATTAAATCAACTTTTTTATCTACTTTCAGGTGTGTTCTTTTTTTTTATTTTCCACACCTGTTAATTGCCCCAGGTGAGTTTAAAGGTGCATTACATGTCATCTTATATATCCACAATTGAGAAAAGGGTGCCAACAGTTTAGAGTTTTGTGTGAAATTATTTGAAATAGACTTTTCCCTCCTTTTTTTTATTCCAATACAGAAAAAGGGAATAAATATGTTTAAACCAAAACATGTGTAAATGCAATACATTTCTGTGTGCAATACTTGGTGTTATGGAAAGATATCAGGGGTGTCAACAATTCTGGCCATGACTATATTTGTGTTTGTGCTGTTTTGTCATTTGGAGACTCACATTAAGAACACACAGAGCAAACCAAGTTAGAACACGACATGGGCAAAAAAAACAAGTTCCTTATTACCACGGTTTTGTAATTTCTATAATAACAACAAAAAAGAATATTACTAATAATGTTTATTTGTAATGAATAACATCTTAACAACTATCAATATATACCTCTATAAATGTGACTTGTTTGGCCTTAAATTACCCTTTTTTAATGTAAGGTCAATAATAGCAATATTAATAATAAATATCATGATATCATTTTTTTACAGCTTTAGTAACTGCATTGTAATTTTTATAGAGATAGCTCTGTGTTTACATGGCGATATTTGATCTGGTTTTGGCTAGGTTCACCATAGAGCCTTTAATGTTAACCTATTATGATGTTCTACTTGTGTAGAATTCAAACGAGTCAAAGCGTCCTATGTTATTTATCGCTTTAAAATACTGGCGAAAGTGCCCAGTATGCTCAGTGAACATAAACATAATGCCCAGTAAACAATTTTTACCCCCAAAAATATTTTAATGGGCATTCCTTAAACTGATTTATTTGATTTGTTTCAAAATATTATATTTATTTTGTGAAAACAGCACCCAGATTTCAGTTTTTTTGAGTGTACTCTAATCTTTAGATAAAGCATTCTATCCACAGAGATAAAGTAGTGTGGCATGTTTATATTTATTTCATTGAATTAGAACATTTATTTGAATGAGTTGGCATACCTAGAAAGAGAGAGAGAGAGAGATATGTGCATGTAAATGACCTGTGCCTGTGTCTCTACTAGGAATGAAGCAGAGTTTAATTACTTCAAAAACAGCAATGTTAAAACCTCCTTTTTCCATAATATAATGCAGTGATTTAGTAAAAAAGCTTTATTAATAAATTCCAGCCAATCAGACAGACTCTGGTATAATATGTAAAATGTTCAATTCTGATGCTTTTAATTTTACTATTTTACTTAATGTTTTTTTAATTCACTGAGTTTGTAGAAAAGACTAACATGTAATGCTGCTTTGGAATTTGGCCAAAATAATCTTAAAAGTTTCTCAGAAGGTGCTTGTATTTGGCATCAGGCTTTCTATTGGGAGAAAATCTATGATCCCATAAAATGTTGCCTCTGTAGGATGTTTACTAGGCTCACTAGGAACAAACACAATATCTCCATCCAGGAAGTCATGTCAGCAGTTGCCGTGATTGATTGAAATTCCTCTGTGTATGTGTCTCATTTTATAAGCTCATCTGTCAGAGGCAGGGAAGGGCGTGTCTCTAGTGTCCTGTCGCATGAAGACAGAATGCCATTTGGGTTCAGCCTTTCCCTTGCATTCATTCAGAGGTTTTATCCTGCTGCTTTGGGGGCTCAAGGCGATTGTATATGCAGTTGCTTCATGCTTTTGAATTCCCAGATGTTTAGGTGCCTGCTATAAACTGGAATGAAGGAGTTTGAGTGTAGAGTCAGCTAAAGATAAATGTCCTGGATTCCTCTGACATAACCAATAATGTCGGATTATGTGGGTTCTGATTAGTGTTTCAATAATAAATACAGATCAGGGAGATCATGCAACATAATCAGGTGTTTGAAGCCCATGACAATGAAGGCAACAGTTTTTTGTATTAATTGTTGTGCATCTTTTGTAGGGAAGGTTGATATACATATAAACAATAAAGAAGTTAATTTATAGGCAAGACTGAACCAAGTTCGCCTTGTCCTTCCCACCTCTCCTAAGAAAAGAGGTCAGGGTTAAGTCATTCTTCAGTTGTCTTTTCACACACTGACATACGCTTAATAAATGCACAGATATAAACGGGATATTTTGTATTTCCCACTGGACACACACAGACACATTTGTTTTTAAGCATGGCATTCAGTCTTTTTATGACACTTCTGCTTTCTTGCCCTTTATTAGGATTGAACTAACCAGTTTTTCTTTAACTTAGACAAACTTAAGTTTAACTGAAACTGGGCTGCAAATTTATATTTCCCAGCATGCTTTGCCATGACACTTCAAAGGGTGAATGAATTAAGTGTTAAATAATGTGATATCAGGTTATATGTAATGTTATATAGCAAGATCAATGCTAAGTGGGAGATCCAGTACTGTTTAATGTTTTGTTCTGCAAATGTGCGAGTTGAGCATGAGCTTAGTTTGAAAATAGATATACGTAAATGTTCACCAGTTAAAGCTAGCCAAGTTTCCATTACTAAAAATATTTGAGTTTACATGTTAATGAAAAGATAAATTCACGATTAGCTTAAACAGATATTTCAAGTTAAGTGCAATTAAAATGTATACAAAATAAAAATCTAATAGGAAGAAAACCATATGATTATCGAAAGATAAACATTAAGTGTTCATTCAATCAGTTAATAAAACACAAGTCATATTTTTCCCTTGATATCAGTAAAACACTCCAATATTTAACTTTTTTTGTGTGAAAAAAGTAACTTACTGTGCCCAAATTACAGAGTCAGGGGTCAATAACAAATACGGTCAGCACATATATTAATTTGATTAAGCTCACGTTGCAGCAAGTTTACTAAAAATACAGAAATGTGTATGCCGCTGATGTGACCGACTCGAAGAGATATCGAGGAGAAGATGTTATTCTGGGTCAGATCAATTCTGTCATGGCTGAATCAACACATGTTAAGACAGGTGTCGTGTCACAGGCTACTGTGATGGTGTAAATCAAATGTGTCAGGTCTAGAGGTGAACGTCAATACAGCTTGTGTGCAGGTAAAGGATGACATAGTATGAATGACAGTTCTTTGTATATTTAATTCAGTTGGACACACTCACCCTGTGACCCTCTTACACCTCTATAGACTGACTATATCAGATCAGAACAGACATATAAGAAAACAGAACAGCTGATGAAAGCAGAACAACACATTTACCATTTTCCAGTGTGTGTCTGTGTGCCACTGTTGGAGATAAACTGCATGTGATATACATATACATAGACATTTTTTGGTCCCCATGAGTAAAACAGCTTTCAAATCATAAATGAAGATGAATTGAAATTGCACAAATGCAGAAAATGGTCTGTGATGGTTTTAGGGGCAGGGTTAGTGTATACAGTTTGTGCAGTATAAAAATCATTATTTCAATAGAAAGCACCCATAAAACATGAAAACACTATGTATGTGTGTGAGTGTGTATGTGTATGTATGTGTTCGTGAGGGCTTTTGCAGTTTGTGTGGTGTGTTTCCAGGCAGCCAATCATACACACGGAAGGGTTTTATTTATATGCTATTGTCTAAAAGAAGTTCCACACAGCGGATTAAATTTAAAAAACAGACAAATACTGAGTCTCTCAGCCTGAATGAGCAATGTTAGATTAGCACAAATTATAGTCTCAAATGACCGTAATGATGGAACTGCTGAGCAGAAAAAATAGAAGGAGAAAAACTAATAAGATGATAGTGTCTGTGTGTGAGAGAGCGGAAACCTGTGATTGTGTTTCAGCTTTATTAGGACCAGATCTGTCTTATTATGTTTTAATGACTTTGGCCCACCTTGGTTGCTGTGAGATTCTCGTTTATAAATTAGCAGATGTGGTTTATCAGTGTGTGATTTTGAGGTGTGTGTGAAAATGTGTGTCTGGGGGACAACAGCGCTCACTTCATCAAATGAAATAACCTCATCTAGGTTCTCTACTTCTGGATGGCTGCTGGCACATCCCTATGCCAAAGACCCCTCACAGCATACTGCTTGATGAGGTCAAAGTCTTTCTCGTTCTTTTGCTCTACTCCCCTTCTTTTGCTTCCGTAATCATTTTGTCCGGCTTGTCTTCCAGTCATAAGTGGGCATTTGTACAGTCCTTCATCTAGTTAGTTCAAAATGGCCTCATTAGTCCATTGGCCTCTCCAGCACACAGACACACTATCTCTCTCTCTCTGTCTCTCTGAATGCATCTCTTTCAGGGATGTGTCAGTAACAAGGATGGATTATGGTCCAATGTGGCCAGTGCCCAGGGGCTACTGACAGCCAGGGTCCTCAAGTTTAGAGGTCATTCTTACACTTAGTAAAAAGCCACTTCAAATGTACAATTGAGATAGAAACATAGTGCTGTATATAAGGTATGGCAATAATATCTATAAAAAAATATATATTTTTGTCTTGAAGTTTGTACAGGCCATATGTTCTTTGAATAATTCAGAGCATCAAGAGTTGGGATATGTGTTTTTGTCAAGCCAGAAAGCACCAGAAGCATGAAAGGATCCTCATATCATAATTTGTCCTTGGTCAATAAGGTTGATTAATCTCTGGCACAATATTGAATTATTAGAGTTCTGGCTATATTCTAGTCTAAGGGGTTTGTAAGTCAATTAGAGTGAATTAGAGTTTATCCATGTGGTATGCTGGAATAATTAGATGAGGTTTAATATAGTGATTAATGTCTGAGTCTGACATGCATTGTGTTCTATATATGAGTTAGTGGGTGTCTAGCACAAATGTTATTTGCCTCAGACTGTCCTCAGGGTGGCTGAAGTGGGTTTAAGGTTGATTGTGTTGAAACCAAAGTCGAAAATATTTCAGATCACTTTATTTTCATTACACCATAAACACCAGTGTAATGGTTAGCGGAAATCTTTGAAAAACATAGCAGTCATAAAGTGACAGAGGAACACAATAAATAATAATTATAGAATACACAATGCCAATTAACCATGCTAACACGTATATAGATAATACACAATACACACAACAATGCAGGGGTTAAATGTAAATGTTGGACCAGTAGGAACACAACTGGGTACCGATCACATACATTATAACAACACAAACAACAACCAACAAACACACAGAATGTGGAGAACTTAAATACACATTGTGATGAACAGCTGATGATGATGATAGTGCCCGTGAAACAAAGGAACACATGTGACTGAATGAAAACAAACTAAAAGTCCATGTGATGTGAAACGGTGACAACACCAGAATGTGACTTTCACATATAGAAAAATATTTTGATAAATAGACAATTGTACATATACATTCTAGCGAACTCTATCATCTATTCAAGGCTTTGAAAATCCAATAAACAAACTTTCTAAATATCATAAAAACTTACCGTTACAATGAATACATGAATACAGACAACACATGGAAGAAGTTTTTAAATCTTATATGTACAGTTCGTCATTCTACTCTACAAGGAAAATCATCTTCTATGGATGTACCTTTATGCCACATGTTTCTTGTTCTATAATGTGAAAACAGAGGCAGATCTGCAAAAAGACTCTCGTCCACTCAATCACTTGTACATATATACCAATGCTTCTTTCACATTCTTGATTTCTTGACTGTCTGCGGAATAAGTAGTTGTCCAGAGTATAGAATGGGATTTGTTTTGTTTGACTGATATACAGGAGGCATCTCGTACTTTCTCCAAAGCGACATCCAACCATTTCTTTGGATAACATTTAAAAATTAAACGCTTACACATCATCACCAATTGTTGTTTATAATCAGATTCTACATTACAAATCGGCACCAATCGAAGAAATTGAGTATAAGGTAGCCCTTTCTTCAAATAAGAATGCTTGCAACATGGAGAAGACA
This sequence comes from Rhodeus uyekii, assembly GCA_037043235.1. NCBI lineage: Eukaryota > Metazoa > Chordata > Actinopteri > Cypriniformes > Acheilognathidae > Rhodeus > Rhodeus uyekii. The sequence continues at coordinate 7,414,365 of JAWRVZ010000009.1, forward strand.
ATTTTTATCTAATGATTTGAAATTGAGTAGTCAATTACGTTCTTTATTCCAAAAAACTAAACACATTTATCAAATAGGTTCCTGGAACCTCTAAAAATATCAAATATATTGTCCATATATATTTTATACATGATGATATAATATACAAAAAGACTATTATTCCAGATGTATCTCTCCTCTAAATAACACATAAATGCAAATCAGTTGTAAATAAAACAAATTTGTTCGCTGCTTCCGGCCACCTTCTCCCAAGAACAACTTACTTTGCTACAAGATAATTTCTCATCTCTTTAATTTAAGAAAAATTGAATTGCCAATAAATCAATATGAATGCAATACGAGGAATGTTGGTATGTAAAAAGACCAGATCCATTACATTTTCATTTACATTTACTCATTTAGCAGACGCTTTTATCCAAAGCGACTTACAATTTGAGGAATATAGAAGCAATTTGTCCAAAGAATACAAAAACACATAAGAGCGCTTACAAAACAAAGTTTCAAACATTCTGAATACAAGTAGCACAAGCATGGGGAGTAGAGAAAAGGGAATTTTTTTTTTTTTTTGTGAGTGCATGTTAGGTGCTCATGGAAGAGGTGCATTTTTAGTAGTTTTTTAAACCTCAACAGGGAATCTGCATTCCGGATGAGGGCAGGGAGGGCGTTCCACCAGCCAGGGGTGGTGAATGAAAATGTTCTTGTGATTGTTCTTTTTCCTCTCTGTGATGGAACCACGAGTCGCCGCTCGTTGATCGATCGAAGGTTTCTGGTAGGTGTGTAGAGTTGTACCAATGAGTGGAAGTATGAAGGTGCTGAGCTTGTGTAAGTTTTGTATGCAAGAGTCAGTGCTTTGAATTTGATGCGTGCTGCGAGAGGGAGCCAGTGTAGTGAGATGAAGAGTGGAGTGACATGAGACCTTTTCGGTTGGTTGAAGACCAGACGAGCTGCTGCATTCTGGATCAGTTGCAGGGATTTGATTGCATTTGCAGGAAGCCCAACCAGAAGAGCGTTGCAGTAGTCCAGTCTGGAAATGACCATGGCCTGCACCAGAAGTTGCGTAGCTTGCTCAGTTAGGAATGCCCTGATCCTTCTAATGTTGTACAGTGCAAACCTGCATGATCGAGCTGTCTTTGCAATGTGGTCCTTGAAGGTCAGCTGGTCCTCAAAGATCACTCCAAGATTTCTGACAGACTTTGAAGGGGTAATCGTTGTAGCACCGATCTGGATAGTGAAATCATGCTGTCGGGTTGGATCGGCAGGAAAGACTAAAAGCTCCGTCTTTGCGAGGTTGAGCTGCAGATGATGCTCTTTCATCCATGTCGAGATGTCCGCTAGGCAGCTTGTGATTCTCGCAGCCACCGTTGGATCATCAGGTTGAAATGATATGTAGAGCTGAGTGTCATCTGCGTAGCAGTGATAGGAGAAGCCGTGTGCCTCTATGATGGGACCCAGTGATGTGGTGTACATGGAGAAGAGAAGTGGCCCAAGAACTGAGCCCTGTGGAACACCGGTGATCAGTTGACATTCTTTGGAGACCTCCCCGCACCATGCCACCCTGAAGGACCTATCCGTGAGATAGGATTCAAACCGGCAGCAGAAAGATCCAAAAGAATGAGAACTGACAATTTTGAATCAGCTTTTGCACTCCTTAGAGCTTCTGTGACAGATAGTAATGCCGTCTCGGTTGAATGGCCCTTCTTGAAGCCAGACTGATTGATGTCCAACCGGTCATTCTGAGAGAGAAAAGAAGATACCTGGTTAAAAACAACACGTTCAAGAGTTTTAGATATGAATGGTAGGAGAGAGACAGGTCTGTAATTATCAACGAGTGATGCGTTCAATGTGGGTTTTTTGAGCAGTGGGGTTACCCGAGCCTGCTTGAACGCGGTGGGGAAGGATCCTGTGTGAAGGGATGTGTTGATGATGTGAGTGAGTGCTGGTAAGATTGTAGGAGAGATGGCTTGTAGAAGGTGTGAAGGGATTGGGTCTAAAGGGCAGGTGGTTGGATGGCTGGAAAGGAGAAGTTTAGATACGTCTACCTCAGTGAGTGGAGAGAAGGTTGAGAGAGTGTTTCTGGTTTCAGAGGGCAGTGTACATTCTTGTGTGAGTGGAGGTGAGAACTGGCTACTGATAGTTGCAGTTTTGTTAATAAAGAAATGGGCAAAATCATTTGCAGTTAAAGAGGTAGAGGGTGGTGGTGGTGGAGGGGGACAGAGTAGAGAGTTGAATGTTTTGAAAAGTGCATGCATGTTGGAAGTGCTGTTGATCTTGGTGTGGAAGTGTAAAGATTTAGCAGTATAGACATCAGTAGAAAAGGTAGAGAGAAGAGATTTATACAAACTCAGGTCAGATGGGTCCTTTGACTTGCGCCATTTTCTCTCAGCTGCCCTTAGCTTGGCCCGGTGTTCACGAAGAACATCAGTTAGCCAGGGGCTAGAGGGAGTAGCACGTGAGGACTTGGAAGAGAGTGGACAGATATTATCTAGGCAAGACGTTAGAGTAGAACATAAGGTATCTGTTGCTGTATTCGCATCCAGAGTTGAGAACTGTTTGTGAGAGGGAAGAGAGGATGAGACGATAGAGGAGAAATGAGAAGGAGAAAGAGAGCGCAGGTTACGCCTGAAAGTGACTGGAAGAGGGGTTGGTGTTGCAGGATTAGTAAGATGCATATGAAATGTAATGAAAGAATGGTCAGAAACATACAGTGGTTTAACTAGAGTGTTGTCTGTGTTGCAGTTGCGTGTGTAGATCAAGTCGAGTTGATTGCCCGACTTGTGAGTACCTGTGGTAATGAGTCGGTTGAGGTCAAATGAGGCTAGGAGAGAGAGGAAGTCTGTAGCGCCAGGCTTCTCCAAATGTATGTTGAAGTCACCAAAGACGACCAGCGGAGTGCCATCTTCAGGAAATGAGGACAGCAGCATGTCCATCTCCTCAACAAAGGTGCCCAGCTGACCTGGAGGGCGGTAGATTACAACAAAGTGGATTATTGCAGGAGATGAAACTGTAATGGAGTGAAATTCGAACGAATTGTACATGCATAAGGAGGAGTGAGTAGAGTATGTCCAGTTGTTAGAAATGAGGAGACCTGTGCCCCCACCCCTACCAGACTGGCGAGGTGTGGGAGAAAGAGAAATTGTTAGAGAGAGCAGCGGGGGTTGCTGAGTCCTCTGGACGAATCCATGTCTCAGTCAAACCTAGGATATTAAGAGCAGCGCTAGTAGCAAAGGCTGGGATAAAGGTAGCTTTATTGACTGCTGACTGACAGTTCCAGAGACCTACAGAGATGGAGAGAGGTGCATTAGAGGAAGGAACAGAATGCAGGTTGTTAATGTTGCGCCGCCTTCGGCGAGTGTTAACAGAGCAACGTAGAGAGACGACAGGAATATACTGAAAGCACATGATAGCAGAGAAAGTGTAGTGTAAAAGTAAGAAAAAGGAAATAGAAATATTAGACAGACTTGCCGGTGTCGTTGCTCGGTGGAGTCGCGCAGGTAGAGTCGAACGTCTTTACACTCGTCTGTCTTCACACGAGGACGCTGAAACGCTTCCGCTGACGCTTCCGCGACAGCGTACGTAGCAACTAATTATCCTGTTTCGGTGAAAACAGCCAAATGCCACGCCCACAGCTCCGCGCTGCGTTACAAGTGCAATAGAAGGCAAAAACACACGAGGTAGAAAAACTGTTTTGATCGAAACTAGCACGCCGAGTCGCCACGCGGTAAACAAACAAACAATAGCAGTACAGTTACCAAAGATTACTCCTTGCTAATGACTACTGGGGCATATTCTTCGTACGTCGCTTACTACATCCAAGATCAGTTGACACATCCGGGATGAGATAATCGCGCTAACTATGAGCTGGATGATTCGGTTCTTTAAACGCACCTGTTGTTGACGATTAGTATAGCTGGATTGAGTTATCTGAGATCATTGCGCGTTCATGTGCTGGCTTAAAAGGGGATATGTATCGATAGTAGAAACACTGATCAGCAACATTTTGATTGGTCAGTGAGCATGCTGAAAGAGCGCGCACAGTATTTCTCTGCGCGCACGTCGCTGAATTTCAGTGTTTAATTAAAACACAAGGAAACACTTTAAAGCTGCAAAAGCCAGGAGAGAGGACTGGCAAAAAGTTAATTAAATTAAATTTGTGAGAAGCCTAGTGATCGTGTGTGTAATTATATTGACTCATATTAATTGTACTGTATTTCATAATCATCTTTTATATTAGAGCCACCACAGGACCCACTAGAACTTGGGAACAATTAAAAGTAAAATGCAAAAATATTCTGCAAAATAGTATCTTTACTACTTGCGCTGTGCTGCAAAAAAAGAGTCAATTAATTAAATAGAATTGCAAAAACCAATAAAGCAAAAAGTCAGACTTGAGATTGAATTGCTTCAAGAGGAACTTCAAAGTTAATAAAATACACGAATAAACACACTGTACTATTGAGGACCTTGCATGATTTATTTATTTCATTCCACAGGCAAGAGATGATCAGCTGGATTTTTTTTAAATAAATAAAATAAACTGTAAACTAACTGTGTGCAAAGTTCCCTTTTTTCAAAAATGACTGCTTGAGTGCTGGTAACTTTGCGAATGGCACGACAGACAGCACTTTCACAATGTTCTCCGTATCCCAACAGTGTAAATGAACGTGCCGCTCGCAAAGTAGCGCAAGGCAATACACACAGTTTGAGCTGTAGTTAACGCCCGACTACGAGTAATTGTATCTAAATTAACTAGATACATTATACCCTCACGTGAAAAACGAAATATAATATATATATATATATATATATTTTATAATTATATTAAATATATTATATTGCACCTTCAGCAACAGGTTTCTCTCGTAAAAACGGACAGGACATGTTGCGACAAACTTCCCATTTCACCTCCCCTTGCGTGAACTAATCCTGCTAACTTGAAGTAAGCCTGCTCCGAGCAGGTTCACTTCAGCGGACCTGTTACTATGACAGCAAGTCCCGGATGAGCGTCGAAGAACCGAACAATCCAAGATCATGCGAAATCGTCAACAATCTAATCCAGCTAAGTGAGTTAGCGAGGTACGAAGAATATGCCCCTGATTCGCAAAATGAAACCAAAACAAAGTATGTAAACAAGACTCACGTGTTCCCTCTCAGCTGGCAAACGCTTCTCCTAATATTTCTCCTAGTTTCACGAGTTTATATTTGCTCACGGGCGCCAAATGCCACGCCCACAGCTCCGCGCTGCGTTACAAGTGCAATAGAAGGCAAAAACACATGAGGTAGAAAAACTGTTTTGATCGAAACTAGCACGCCGAGTCGCCACGCGGTAAACAAACAAACAATAGCTCCATCTATATTTATTCTTGATAACTGTGTAAAAAAATCACCAGTGTCCTTTAAATATAAGGGAAGATGTTCAAACAAAGGTCTTATAACCGGATCGACATATTATGATATAGGTTCCAAACGTTAATTGGAAGTTACAAAAGGGCACCCTAGAGTTTTTTTTTTGATAAATGTGTTTACCTTAGCTCAGGGGTGTCAAACTCAATTGCACAGGGGGCCAAAATCCCAAAAAACTTTAGGTCACGGGCCGAACAGGATAAACATTTATTGAAAACACTAAAACTAAACTTTTAAAACTTAACTTTTTTTAAATTAGATGTGAATAAAAACAGACAGAAATATTATTCTGGAATAAATCAACTTATACCTTAAATAACTTAAAAATATTAAAATATTTAAAAAATACTTAAAAAAAATTAAAATATATCCTGTCTAAATTATACAAGTTAAAAATAAAGTAAACAAGTAAAGTAAAAGTAAGTAAAAGTTAAAAGAACAAACATTCAAATTTCTTTACTCTTATGTCATTTTATATAAAACTTAAAAAGATTTATATATAAAAGATTTTGCTCTCCATAAAAATATATCCTGTCAAAATTATACAAATTCAAAATATGGACATGCTGCATAACAAAACCTGGAAATCTAAATACAATTTTTGCTTTTCAGCAATAACAAATCAAATCATTCAGTTGAATTTGCTCTTATGTCATTTGTCTTATAGTGCCGTCTTATTAAATTATTTAATTACTGCCACATTAGCTCCGCAAATGAGACACACGGGTATACCGGCAGTATGTCAGTTAACATATACCGTTTTTCCCGCATATAACCCATGGGTTATAGCAGATTTTACAAACTATATCACAATTTTTTTTTACACGTAATAATATTTCAATATATTTGTTACGTCCCTAAGGACGTAATGTTTTTTTTTTTGCCTGTATTTTCTTTCTGGCGCTTGGACGATCACTCTGACAGCTGGCGCTGATATGCTGTCTGACATGTCAATCATGCAAGAAGACGTTCTGCCATGAGGGCGGGCTCTTCTCATCCGATGATCAACACCTGAATTTCACGCACAAGAACTGTGTACCGAGCCTGAACAGTTATGGATAATTGACAATAACAATCGCGCGGTACTAGCGCGAGCGCGAAGCATCATTAGCCACTTCCTGTTTAATACAGGAAGTGTGCGGCGAGTCAGCTGGAGCGTGGGACATCTCGCGGGCCATTAATAAAATGCTCTCGCGGGCCGGACATAATTACACGCCGGGCCGGATGTGGCCCGCGGGCCTTGAGTTTGACACCTATGCCTTAGCTAGACAATACTGTCACGGTTTTCACCATTGGGACTCTTATCTTGCCTTTTGTGTTCATCAGTTTCTGTTCGGAGTTAGGTCAGTGTAATTCAGTGTTTTGGTTTCACCTGTGTCAATTACCCATCACGTTAGACTTGTCAGCTGTTTAAATCATGTCTTGTATAAAGCCCTCTCATTTTCTCCCTGTTATTTGTTGGTTATTGAATGTTGTTATCCCATGTTGTGTGGATGTAACTTCCAGCGCTCCTTCCGTGTTCCTGAAATAAACCTGTGTTCATTGTATTTATGGATCCTCCTTTGTTCCCCGCATCGCAACAAATACAGCTTAACAAATACATGACACAAGTCACAGGTCAGAATTAGAAATTTTTATTTTTATTGATTTATGAAACCCCTTTGATTCTTGAAAAAACATATCAACTTCAATCGTAAAATGAATGGTAGGATTACTATCCAGTTTCATATAATTTGTATAATCAGATAATTTAGATTTCACATCAGAGATATGATCTAATTTATTTATCAAGACTAGACCACCACCTTTATCAGATGGTTTACAAACTACATGTGATTTTCTCAATAATTATGTTAAGATATGACATTCCTTGAATCCATAATGATCAAATTTAGGACTTTTCAAGATGTTTTCAAACTCCTTATCAACAATGTTAAAAAATGTATCAACTACTGAGTTGTTCACCGTAAGGCACTATGTGTCCAAAAGGTTGTTTGATATCGTCCGAAGTGCATTGTCTTTGAGAACTGTCCTTATGATATAAATACAGTGGAACCTGGTTATGTCTACTGCCTCGGGGGGTGCAAAAAAGCATCGAGATAATCGAGGATCAAGATAACTGAGGATGTCAGGCTGACCTCCGAACCGAGAGATAGGGACAAGTGCAAATACAATTTTTTTAATCCATTTGATGATCTTCGGTAATTTGTCCGGATCATAATCAATCAATCAGTTCTGGTCCTCAGCACTCGCATCCGGTCCGTGCTGTTCCCCTAGACATTTCGTCCAGCCTCATGGCCAGACTGGTTACAGTCTGTAAAAGTTAACTGATCTGACCCCCGATGGAGCCCACTCTTCCCTGAGTATCCGCAGTCCGGACTGCGTTGTTACAGTTCAGTTCGTCAATCTGTATCACTCTCTGATCTAATTCCTTCAAACGGTCACACACAACCTCCGAAGCATTCCTTAATTTCCACAGACAGCGGCTGGGTGAATTTGCTTGCAGCTGTCTTGCCAATCTTCCGATAGGTTAGGGCAATCCCAAAGCCAAAGAATAGGAACCCCGCCATCAATAATCCAATCGTGTATAAATATTCCGCATCCTCCACGGACAGAGCCTCCAGGCACAGGACTTGCCAGTTGTTCTATGCGTCCATCATGTACCCTGCAGCAAAGGTCCCGTCCGGGCAGGTGGGTTCTCCCGGGGCACCCTTCCTTTGTGAGAAAATCCTATCGATCGCGCTGATTGACCAGTTAATCAATTCTATTTCAGTATTTTCAGGAGTCGAGCAAGCAGCGGGTTAGAGTAAAAAAAAAGACAAAATACCAAAGCGCCAGAGCACAGCGGGAGCAGAGAGAAAACACATCTGCACTGTACAGAGCAGGAAGCAGGAACTGAAGCAGAAGCAGGAAGAGGAACTCCATACTGAACCCGTGATCGATATGACATCTCCTCATTTACTGCTACAAACTGATAACGGTCAGATAAGTATGATTTAAACCAGGCTAATGCAATTCCACTAATGCCAACATAGTTTTCAAGTCTATTTAGAATGATTTTGTGGTCGATTGTATCAAATGCAGTCTAAAGATCCAGTAACACTAACAGAGACAACCAATATCGGGTGATGACCAGAGACCAGCCTTGGGGGAGCTGGTTCCCTTCATGAGTTTCTCGCCACATAACGACCCTGCCAGATGTCTCTCATGGGGTCCTGCGTATAGTATCATCAGGATACTCTCAGGGGCCTACTCACTGTGGTAGACCCCTAGCAGGCTCTGGTCATAGAAACAGGAAGCACACTCTAAAAACTTGAAGTATGGGGCATGGGAATGTTCCCCTCTCGGTTAGAGGTTCCGGCTATACAGCCGTCTCTTCTTTGTTCCATACGGATTCCTCTTCCAAGATTTTAACTTGCAATGGTTACTACTTCCTCCCCATCTACCTCGACGTGATATGTACCTCAAGTGTTATAGTCTCGTCGTTGTGGGGATGAACATCCATCTTGTGAATTTTTCTAAAAACTCCTAAAAAGGATCAGACTCGATTTATATATGATGTTGATGTTTCTTCTCTCTACATGGTTCTCTAGGTTGTCCTGTCCAAGGATGCACCTTAGCATCAAAGTAATTAATCATGTTCCTTCCCTATGCTTCTTGCATTGTATAGATTGCTTGACGTTGAATCCTTCAGTATCTGTTCAATCGATAGTATGGAAGAATCGATCAAAGAATCCACTTTTTCCGTGAGATAAAACATTTCCTGCTGAATTTCATGCAGTTCTTGTTGAATATTTTTGAGAATTAGTACCATTTGGTTCAAATGTCCTCGTCATTACGATGTAAACTCAGGGTTGTGCCATGTAGCTGCAATCGAATCTCTTTCGTGTGTAAAACCAATGATTTCAGCAAATGAAGAGATAACGTCACTGACCAAGCCCTACTGTCGAGGCTACAATGCAAAAAAAAATTCTAACTGACAGAATGTAAAAACATAGCACCAAAAGATCTTCCAAAACAGATGAATGGACAAACTCCTTGTTTGCGTAGGTTCAGAAAAGACGCAAACCTCCACACACAAAAAATAGGCCAACATGCTCACAATAATTTATTGCGCAGAGGCCACAAATAAAGTTTACAGCCTCCCTCCAGTCCTGAGGGGTCCTGAGGTGTCTGGGAGGTCTAGAGGGTGGTGGTAGTTGGCCCCAATCCAATACACAATTTTAGTGTTTCGTTGTCGTATGGAGCGGCAACGGCGAGACAGTAAAACTGTTCGGAAAAGTTAAACAAATCCAAGCTTTTTCAGGAAATTGCTATTTTTAGGGGTTCAGCCTTCTGTCACGCTCAAGTTGCAGGAACACACAAAAAAGATGCCGATTCAACCTACGGTGAACCATAAGGTTCCAGGGCTTTAATATTCCACACAAACAAACACAAATACAGGCAAGAAAAAATAATGCGAGCATTACTAGACTGGATAAATGAAGACTGAAAAGACTGCAACTTAAATAAGCAGTGATTACGACAGACAGAAGTGATGATAATCAGTGACTATGGACACTAAAGGGTGGCGCGAAAAAAAGAATCAACAGAATTGGGACAGATATATTTGTACTTTTTATGATATCCAATTATGAAAATGAGATCATGTTTTTTAATTTTGAAATCTTTGAATAGATGATGGAGTTAGATATAATGTAAACGTAATTGTGTAGGCTATTTATTTATTTTTTTTTAATTCTTTGTTGGTTTAAGTCAGATTCCAGTGTATTATTATGGTAAGAAGCTCTTAAATGCACACAGGTGTATGCTTGGAAACTGTTGAAAGGTTGGCACTGATGATGGGTTGAATCTGAAAATGTTTTGTACACCTTGCACTTTTGCACTTTATTTGAGGCATCTGTACAATGGATTCTTATGAGCTAGTTGGCCTATTTTTCGTGTGTAGATTATTTTTTTCCGGTATTTGAGTCTTTTTTGGATCTTTGCACAGCAAGGTGTTTGTTCATTCATCTTTGGCGCTATGTTTTTCCATTCTCTCAGATTCTAGTTTTAACCATACATAAATGTCACATTCAGTAATTGTTTTAGTTTTGTTTCCACAGACGTTTAGTTTGGTTTTCGATGTTTCCTGTTTCTTTTTTCACTCATCGTTGGTTACCATGGATTGTTATAAGTTACCCGTGCATTGCTCTTAATAGTTTTTAGTTTATTATTTTCCCTCAGTTCATTCTGCTTATTGTCTGGTGTTGGCTGTGCTTTATCAAATGGTTTATGTTGATTTCTCGTGTTGGACATTGCTCTTTAGTTATGTTTAATAGAGTTATAGCTGCTATTAGATGCACTTCGCTTCACTTCATCCTATTTCCCTCATCTGCCATAATACACACACTGTAAAATCTGATATGTAAATCAGATGGAGACTTCCTGAGTGGGCAATTCTAAGCTGCAGAAAGATTTTGTGTGGACCAGACTTTATAATGATAATCAAAAGTCTGGCTCTGAAAAACTAATCTTGTGTTGCAAAAATCTCTGGTCTATATGAGTAAGTACCGTGTTATATTGTGGTGTAAATGGTCTCAGAGTTCATCATCATTCTCTCCGGCTCATGGCTAATCATCACTGATAGTCACGCTGAGGCAACTCACCGATTACGACAGAGATTATGAATGAACAGCATGATTGAAATTGTTTGAAAGTCTGCTGACCCTTCTGAACCCTTGCGACTTTATCTTTTCCATCACTTTACCCAAGACATCATTTAAACACTCTCACTGTTTTAAACGTTGGTTTACTAGCAATTTATGAAAGTGCTTTTTGAATTTTTTTCACACACTACTGGATGCTGAATGACAGGAAGATGACTGCAATTCAAAGAAATCCAAAACAGTCAAAACATAATATTTGTTTTAGAATACCAAAAGCAGAACTAAATATAAATAATAATAATAAATTAATTAACTAATTATGCCAGTTAATTGTAATCAGTGTTGAGGAGAGTGACTTTGAAAAGTAATGCATTACAGTATTGCATTACCCCCTTAAAAGTAATAAACTGCATTATAGAGTTAAGCCGGATACTCGGCTGAAACGAGTATCCGGTACGGATAAAGCACTTTTGCGGAGTATGAGTGTCATACAAGTAATACGAGACAATATCTGTGCTCAGATTGAATAAATATCCTCATTGGGTAGCTGGCTGTGTCTGCATTCTGTGAATGGCTAGTCACAGAGCTCCTGCCCTACACGTACAGATTCACTGTGTCCCACTCTGCTCATTCACGCGCAGAACACTGAGAAGAGAACGGCTCTCTTTCGCTCTCTGTCTCTCCCTCAGTCACTATGGGTCACGGGTCTTTTCCGTTAACGTTTAGGGTTTTTTCAGCTTCAGGTTTGTTTGTAGTACTTTTTAACCAGTAGAGTTCTGGTAAACGTGGGGTTTTTTCAGACGTGGTGCTTGGTAGAATGCGACTAGTGTGCGACTAGTAATGCGACTCTGCCTGTCAGAGATTTTTATTTTATTTTATTTTTAATTTTTTTACCGTCTGCTGGCTCTAACCAGTTTTTTGACTTCACGCAAAAATATAATGATTAAAAATTATGAATTCTTCATAATTGCAACCGTATGTTTTGCATTCATTGCTGTATATAGGTCGTTTATTATCGTGATCAAAACCATTGATCTGAAGCTAAATGCTGATGCTGTCATTTAAATAGTTTTCTAATCAGCAATAAATATAACAATTTCTAATCAACCCATATCAATTGCATGATTAAAAATAACATAACGGTTAAAGCCCCGCCCATTTCTGCGTTAAATCCTGCCACTTCCGAGTTAAGCCCCGCCCAGTCCGAGTGCAGATACAGATAATTCATATGGTTAACAGATTCAGATACAGATAATACTCTACTCGCTCATCCCTTGTGATACTCTACTCTATACTCTACTCGCGCATCCCATGCGTTAGTTACTTTATATGAAAACCAATGCATTATGTTACTTTTGCGTTACTTAATTATCATCTGGGCTGGGATTTTTTGTTAGATTTTTTATCTTTTAAAATTTAAATAATAGTGATGAAATTCTGAAGTTTATTTAGCATACTTAACTATTGGAGGTTTGCATACTATTCTGATTCTGCAACTGATTTTATTCAAATTATTTGAAGAATACTGAATCTGTTAAAATGAAAGTTAAAATGAATGCCTTACTTTACTAGTGTCAGAGTCTTCTCCTGTCCTGTCTGTCACCTCCGAATTTCTTTATGTATCTTGCAGGTCCTTCACGCTCCTGTCTGTGTCTAATCACTGCCCAAGTCTTGTCAGCTGCTCCAATCTTGTGTTCGTCTATATATACCCTCCTGTGTTCCCTTGTCTTTGTCAGTCTTTGAAGTTACGTGAAACTCATTCGGTATGTGGATGTAATCTCATATCTTGTTTATGGCCAAGTGTTTTCAGGTTTGCACCATAGAGCGCCGTTCCCTTTCAGGGAACTCAAGCTGCGTCAAAGCGCTAGGGGAAATAGCCTTGCGTCAGTCACGTGAAGATCTGTGCAACCAATGAGAGACGAACGCATGTGAATGCGTCACCGCCGGCATGTGCCGGTGACGTCATGAGGAAGAGCATAAAGCGCGTCCGAAACCCGGAAGCGCCAGCTCTGAGTGTCTTCAGCGTGCTGTGTCTGTGTGAGAGTGATTTAGAAACGAAATTTAGTTTAAAAATCAGGGAATTGTGTGTGAAAGTATGGCTGTTGAGCAGACATTTAAATCTTGTGTTTTTACACATGAAATGTGTAAAACACATGGTATGTGCGTTGAAATACACATGATACACATGAAATACACAAGACGAAATGTGCGTTGTCTGCCTGGGGGCGGAGCACGCTCGGTCAGCGCTTGAGAACGCCGGCTGTAAGGACTGTGAGAAGTCCTCTTTGCATACGCTCCATTCCCGCCTGGCGGTCTGTATGAGGCTGCCGTGGCTTCTCAAGTTTCAGAAGCACGCCCTGTGCGGTTTCTTCCGACTTGAATAACAACGACCCAGCTTTGAGGAGTTCACTTCACTTGGTATTCACTTGGTGCCACCAGTATAGTACTACAACTGCTGTGGTACAGTGGATACTGTGTTTTCCCATCGTGAGGGAGACCGGTGTTCAACCCCTGGTGAGGTGAACTTTTTCCAGCACCAAGGTGCTGGATTTTGTTGGCATCTAGACTGCAGATGAAGGCACCCTCCTCACCGGCATTTGAGGAGCTAGTTGAGGTTGTGGCGCGAGCGGTCTCACGTCTGGATATTGATTTGCCGGCGGAGACCAGGAGTGCTCGTCCTAGAAAGAGTTTTTTGGACGAGCGCTACCTGCCTGCTTGCGTCACTCCCCCACGCCGAGCTATGCCTTTTATTTCCGATCTCCATGCCGAGGTATCTAGATCATGGAGAAGGCAGGCCTCTGAAATACTTCATACACCGTAGTGCTATGTATACAAATCTTGTCGGGGCTCAACACTATGTATTAAAGCTCCAGCGCTCCCCACCGAGCCAATGCGCGTCACATCGTCTTTGGTGGGGAAAGCATACTCTGCTTTGAGCCAGTACGGCACTGCTGCAGGCCGATCAGGCAGAGTTGCTTGGGGACCTCAACGAGGGCGGTGGTATTGGTCCGGATGCAGTGTCATAGCTGCGCCGGACCGTGGATTGTCTCTTCGGGCCGCTAGGGAGACGGCCTACTCTGTCGGCCGCTCCATGGCAGCTCTGGTGGCCACGGAGAGACATTTATGGCTAAATTTATCGGCCATGAAGGATAAAGACAAATTTGTGCTGCTGGATGCCCCTCTGTCCCCTTCGGGCTTGTTTGGCAATGCCGTAAAAAGCATCGAGTAAAAAGCATCAAGTTCCAGGAGGCTCACGACAGCAGGCGGCGTTCAGTAAAGTTCTTCCCCGCCGCCCTCCACGTGAGACCGCCAATCATTCGCGGTCTCAAAGCTCTGCACACAGGGCCGCTCAAAAGGAAAGTGTCGCTACCTGACTTCCTCCGGTAACCCCGGAAAGTCGGGCCGACAAGTCCAGTTCAGTCTTCAGGGAAGGGTGATTTGAGGGTTTTCCTTAACACTAAGAAGGCTAAAACGGAGCGGTCCTGGTGCTAAGCCGCAACAAGGTGGTGTCTCCCATGTGCAGCTCCAGTCAGCCCGCCATGGGAAAACCACCCCCTCTAAAGAGGGTCCTAGAGCATTCCACCCGAGTTCCGGAATCCCCAGCTCAGTGGTGAATATGTTCACAGTACCAGAGACCAGCCCCGGGAGGCTGGTTCCCTCAGTAGAATTCACGCACTGCGTGGTCACGACTACCCGGTATCTCTCAGTGGGTCCTGCACACGGTAGAAAGAAGCCCAGCAGGCTCTGGTCATGGAGCAAGAAGTAGACACTCTGCTGGCGAAAGGGGCCATCGAGTATGTACCCCTCGCTGACAGCAAGTCCAGGTTTTACAGCCGGTACTTCATAGTTCCAAGGGAGGATGGAGGGTTGCTCAAGCAGATCGTAGTACGGATCGGGTCCTATAACTGGTCCGGCACGATCGACATCAGAGATGTATAATCCCTCGTCTCCATCCTTCCACAGTGGGAAGTTCCTGTGGTTCGCCTTCAAGGGGGAAGGCGTACCATTATCGGTACTTCCTTTTTCGGTCTGGCGCTCTCGCCCCGCACGTTCACCCAGGAGTGGACGCTGCTCTAAGCTCCGTTGCATTTGCAAGGAACTATCGTGTCCTAAACTATGTAGACGACTATGGCTTATCCTGGCCAAGTCGCTGCAGTTAGCAGCACAACATCGAGATGCTGTGCCCGCACATAAAGGAGCTTGGGTTAAGGCTGAACACCAAGAGGAGTGTACTTTCTCCCACGCAGAGAACCACTTTCTTGGGAGTCATTTGGGACTCAGTGGCCATGTCTGCTCGGCTCTCCCCCGAGCGCATCCAGGCTGTTTGTTTAGCCGTTAAGAGCATCAACCTAGGCCAGCCACTCATGGTGGTGGCTAAAAACCAGGGGTTCTCCCTGAGGGGTACCCGCTTCGCAATCAAGGTCACGGGGCGATGCCCACGTACCCTGAGCATGCGTAAGAACTCTTGGTTCTTGTCTCACGAAGCTTATGGTCGAAGACCAAGAAGAGTGTACTTTCTCCCACTCAGAGAACCACTTTCTTGGGAGTCATTTGGGACTCATTGGCCGTGTTTGCTCGGCTCCTCCCCGAGCGCACCCAGGCCGTTCATTTAGCCATTAAGCGACGAGTGACATCCTTAGGGCTGAACACCAAGAAGAGTGTACTTTCTCCCACGCGGCGAACCACTTTCTTGGGAGTCATTTGGGACTCATTGGCCGTGTTTGCTCGGCTCCTCCCCGAGCGCATCCAGGCCTTTCGTTTAGCTGTTAAGGACGAGTGACACTGTTAGGGCTGAACCCCAAGAAGAGTGTACTTTCTCCCACGCAGAGAACCACTTTCTTGGGAGTCACTTTGGACTCAGTGGCCATGTCTGCTCGGCTCTTCCCCGGGCGCATTCAGGCCTTTCGTTCAGCCGTCAAGAGTATCAAGGGGCAGCCACTCATGTGAAACACTTTAGAGGGTGTTAGGGCTCATGCAGTGGCTCCAGCGTTATTCCACTGGGCCGGCTGTGCACGAGACCCCTGCAGTGGTGGCTGAAAACCAGGGATTCTCCCCGAGGGCTAGAACTCTTGGTCCCCTTCTTATCTGGAGCAGATTTGGGACAGATATGGCAGGGCACAGGTTTAACTGTTTGCCTCCGTAAGAATTTCTCTGCCCTCTGTGGCTTTCGTTTAAATATCCCGCGCCCCTGGGGCGGGATGCCATGGTACAGGCGTGACCGAGGCTATGCCTGTACGCCTTCTCCCCCGATCACTCTGCTCCCGGGAGTTCTGGCCCAGGCGGAGGGTTGCTGACCCCCGCCCAGAGCTAATGTAGCTGTGGTCTGGCCCCTTAGGGGGTCCAGCTCATAGGATCCAGTCTCTCAGCTGAGGAAGTAGAGACAACTTTTTCAGTCCAGAGCTCCCTCCAAAAGGAGACTCTACGCCTTGACCTTCATGTCTTGGTGTAGCGAAAGGCAGGTGAACCCAGCAACCTGTCAAGTTGGCAAAGTGCTGGAGTTCCTGCAAGAAAGATTTGCGGCAGGGTTGTCCCCCTCCACCTTGAAGGTCTATGTGGCTGCCATAGCGGCTTGCCACGTACCTCTGGGTGGGGTGTCCATGTGCAGGGACCCCCTAGTCACTCGTTTCCTCCGTGGCACACTAAGGCTGAGACCTGCGGCGCAGACTAGGGTGCCTGCTGGGACTGGTCTGTGGTACTCCAAGGCCTGTCCCAGGCACCCTTTTGAACCTTAGAGGAGCTTTCAGCTTCTCTCTCTTAAACACCCTTCTTTTGCTGGCTATTGCCTCGCTCAAGAGGGTCGGGGATCTTCAGACCCTCTCGGTGGCTCCCTCATGCCTCGAGTTCAGCCCGGGATGGAAAAACCTTTCTCCACCCGAGGTCAGGCTATGTCCCCAAGGTTCCCACTAATGTGGCTCGGTCTGTCATGCTGCAGGCCTTCTGCCCTCCCCCCATTTGGCGATCGTGAGTAGGAGCAAGAACAAGGTCTGTCCAGTGCGAGCACTGGACGCTTACGTCCCAAGACTGCCACTTGGCGGAGGTTGGACCAACTGTTCGTTTGCTTTAGGATCCCTAAGGGGGCTCCAGCTTCTAAGCAAACCCTAAGCAGGTGTATAGTCGAGGCTATCTGTCTAGCTTTCGAGTCGGCCGGGTCCAGGCCCACTCCACTCGGAGCGTGGCGGCATCCAAGGCTCTCCTCTCCGGAGTTTCCTTGTCTGATGTTTGTGCTGCGGATGGCTGGTCCTCGCCGCACACATTCATGAGGTTTTACCAATTGGACCTCGATGCCGCCCTGGGAACCAGTGTGCTCTCTCAGTGAGCTGGGACACACCCGGATGCCGGCGTCGCTGAGGTGGTGTTGGTATAGCGTTCCCATAGCGCTTTGACGCAGCTCGAGTTCCCTGAAAGGGAACGTCTCGGGTTACGAATGTAACCCTGGTTCCCTAAGGGGAACGAGACGCTGCGTCTTTGCCTCAGCTCCTTGCGCCTCCGTGCCCGCTTCAGACACTCTTGTGCTGGCGCTTCCGGGTTTCGGACGCGCTTTATGCTCTTCCTCATGACGTCACCGGCACATGCCGGCGGTGACGCATTCACACGCGTTCGTCTCTCATTGGTTGCACAGATCTTCACGTGACTGACGCAAGGCTATTTCCCCTAGCGCTTTGACGCAGCTTGAGTTCCCCTCAGGGAACCAGGGTTAAATTCGTAGCCCGAGACATTTTTGTTCATGCTTTTGCTCAAGTCTTTTGTTTATCGTTTAAAGTCTACTTTCGTTGACAACTTTGTGCTTGTGATCTTCATCATACACCCACGTTTTCGTGACAGAAAACACTACTCGTACAATGTGCTCGTGAGATTCTACCGTGCCGGGCTGAGCGCGTTGTCCCAGGCACGCAGACCGAGCAGGCTGTCCAGAAAATGATTTCCCTGCCTATGTGGAGTGGGTGCTGGTGGGCAAGGGTTTGCCCTATACCATTGGCCTGACAGAGGACACCGCCAGTCCCACTCCATGGCTCATGACCGAGTCCACGCTCCTGAGCCCCGCAACTGGACAGAGACGACGGAAGCAAATCCGAATTCCTTTGTTTCTTTCAGGTCCTGCACGCTCCTGTCTGCGTCTAATCACTGCCAAAGTCTTGTCAGCTGTTCCAATCTTGTGTCCATATATACCCTCCTGTGTTCCCTTGTTAGTCTTTGAAGTTACATGAAGCTCCTTCGGTGTGTGGATGTCATCTCATGTCTTGTTTATGGCCAAGTGTTTTCAGGTTTACATCACAGAGTGCCGTTTTTGTTCATGCCAAGTCTTTTATTTATCGTTTTCTAATAAAGTCTATTTTTGTTGAGAACTTCGTGCCACTGGTCTGCATCACACACCCTGTTTTCGTGACAACTAGCTACTTGAAAAAAGTAATCTGATTATGTAACTTGTGTTACTTGTAATGCGTTGTAAACACTGATTGTCAATGTCAAATATATATTTAAAATTAACTTTAAATCTTAATTTGGTACTGATCTGATCTTTCTTTCCGTCTTTTTGGACTGTTTTTAATCTAGTGTGTTTGTAAGACTCCAGATGTTTGTGTGTATGCTATATTAGCTTCCTGTTGCCATTGGCACAGAGCACTATAGGATTGAAATACTCGCTGACCTATGAAGGAACTCACCATGCGGTCAGGTACATGTGGAGAGATATGAGTGTGTTTGTAACTGACATGTTAATGTGTCAACCTCTTACCACGATCCTGTGACCTGGTTTTAAAGAAGTCCTAGTCTGAGAAGGTTGTACTTGTTCTCTGTTGTCCTGCGATGGAGTGAGGCATTAGAGGCCCTGAGGCAGGGGGAGTAAGGGGGATAGGGGGATAGGGGGGATGTGGATGCGATTCATGTGGTGTGTAACATGATTTTATTCGCAGTAAGAGAGAGTTTCATTAGGTTCACAAGAACACACAAAGCTCAGTCTGTCCCCATTTCAAGTTCTGCAATATGGTGAATCTCTTGAACCTTATCAATAATATATCTAGGTTATATTTTACTCCAAAAAAAATATAAACAAGATGTTATGATTTGATTAGGAAATATAATGCCTACTTTTAAGACCATAAAGATTTTCTTCATTATGTCATTCATTTTATGACAGTTATGATTTTGAGGTTAAATCTGTTCTGGACACCTGGCCTATGACAAAATAATCAGGTATGGAAATATAACGCTTTTAAAATGCTGATTAAACCTCTGCAAAACGTTTGTGAATATGCGCGGTACAACATAGATTTTAAGTTGATTTGTATTTGATGAAGTACCTGAAACTGTCATTGCACATGTGGACCACCTCTTTCTCACATGCAAAGCCTTAAACTGTGGAAGCACTTCACTCTAAAAAAACACACAAAAAAAATAACATTTTCTTCTGCCCTCTAAGAGACCAACAATAACTAATGACAGAAGTGAGGAAACACAGCTGAAACTACAAACAACAGACAGTGAGAGATGGGGAATGGCGAGAACTCCAGCTGTGAGGCCCAGCATAAATGATAATGAACTCATAAAGCTCATCTGTGCTGGATAAGGAGATAAAGTGTTCTAATCTCACTCTAGCTAAACACCAGAGCAGAATTCAAAATGCCACTTTAATAACAGCGTGTGTTTATGATAGGGAAAAAAGAGAGAGTGAAAGAGATACATATACCACATATAACACATTCTTATATGGTAACACATGGAAACACACACATGACCTTAATGCACAGGTTAGTAATGAAACATTGTGAATATATTGTAGCTCTGTGATGATGGGTTTGACAGTGTTATGATAGCAGTCTAATATCAGCCTGAAGCAATCAGCAAACTCAATTTAACCACCCAGCCATCTGAAAGCCATTATACCCTACATTACAAAACATTGCAGCTTAATAATACATCTGCCCCTCACTGGGGCCTGTGTATGAGTGATGTGAGAGGGGAAGAGAGTGAATATATGGAGATATAAGCATTTGTGAGTGAGTGAATCAATGAGTGTATGCCTGTGTGCTTGAGTGTTAAATTTGTATTGATCAGGAATGGATCAGGGTTTATGATTCCAGCAGCAATGTTTATGCTTTAAATAGAATAATCATTACTTCACAGCATCAAGCAGCAGCATTTTTGAATAAATAAAACTAGACCTAAATGCAGACTCATATACCATCCTGTTCATTAATCCCCAAGGCGTTGTGCTGGGACCAGTTGTTTTCTGATTTCTGGGTGATCCGATCTGCTGATTTACAGTGGTGTGAAAAACAGTTTGCCTACTTTCTGATTTATTTTTATGTTTTGTTCAGATTTTTTTTTCAAACAAATTTAAATATTAGTCAAAGATGAAAAAAGTAAACACAAAATACATTTTTTTAAATGAAAGTTGTTATTATTAAGGAAAACCAAATCCAAACCTACATGGCCCTGTGTGAAAAAGAGTTTTCCCCACCTGTTAAAACATATATTAACATATCTTGTTTTATCACACCTGATTTCAATTTCTCTAGCAACACACATGCCTGATCATTTCAATCAAGAAATCACTTCTAGGCTTAGATTGCCAAGTGTCGGGATCTGTCTCCATGTTAAGATCCTTAGCCCAGGATTGTTGCAGATGGAACGTTTTTGACTGCTGCACTGCAGTTTCCTGTCTGCTCGAGTGGATTGCGTTTGTACTGTCATATAAACTTGATTTTTGTTTTAGATCTTAAACTCGACGTTCGTTTATATTGCTAAATACAATATTAGATTATTTAATATATTGTAATCGTTAGCTTTAATCTAAGTCGCTAAACGCGTTAGCATTGTGCTATCTTACTGTCCGTGCATACAGCGTTTTTCTCGCTCGCGCCTTTTTTTCCCGACTTCATCAAACAACTGGTCAACAAGTTGGATCAACACACGCGGTGAGTCATGTCATCTTCTCTCAAAATTGTCAC
Organism: Rhodeus uyekii; assembly: GCA_037043235.1. Classification (NCBI taxonomy): domain Eukaryota; kingdom Metazoa; phylum Chordata; class Actinopteri; order Cypriniformes; family Acheilognathidae; genus Rhodeus; species Rhodeus uyekii. The sequence continues at coordinate 7,435,360 of JAWRVZ010000009.1, forward strand.
TTGCACTGCCTGCTTCATGCATAGTCTGTCTGTCTCTGTCAGCTGTGAAGGCTTTACATGTGATAAATGTAGGGACATAGTTAGGCTGACAGAGAAGGTCTCAGAATTAGAGACACGCAGCCAAACTTTAATCGAGGATAGTAAGAATGCAAGGGCTTTAGATACTACTTTGGATGCGACTAGCTTAGCAAACCCTGTACATTGTTCGGTTCCGGTTGTAGAGCCCGTGCAGCAGGGCAACTGGGTGACTGTGAGACGGCATAATTGCGGGTCAAAAAACCACTGTTCCATTCCTTTCAGTACATCAAACAGGTTCTCCCCACTCAATGACGCACCCACTGAGAAACCTATTGAAAGTACCCTAGTGATTGGCGATTCTATTACTCGGAATGTGAAAATAGAGACTCCAGCCACCATAGTCACATGTTTGCCGGGAGCCAGAGCGCCTGACGTCAAAGCAAATTTAAAAGTGCTGGCTAAGGCTAATCGTAAATATTCTAACATTGTCATTCACGTCGGCGCTAATGATGTCCGACTTCGCCAGTCGGAGATCACTAAAACTAATATTAAAGAGGTGTGTGAACTCGCAAGTACGATGTCAGGCACCGTAATTTGCTCTGGCCCTCTTCCTATGCGCAGGAGTGATGAGATGCTTAGCAGATTATCCTCACTCAATGGCTGGATGTCTAAGTGGTGCCCGCAGAATAACATAGGGTTCATAGACAATTGGAAAAGTGTTTGGGGCAGACCTGACCTGTTGAAAAGAGATGGCATTCATCCCACCTGGGATGGTGCCGCTCTTCTCTCTAGTCATTTGGCATATAGTCTTAGAGCTAAACCTTGACTAACTGGGGCCCAGGTCAGGAAGCAGACAAACTGGCTAAACCGACCGTCTGCTAGCTGTCTCACATCACAGAGGTCAGATAAATTCCAACACATAGAGACTCTTTCACCTAGATATCATCCTATAGAGATTGTGTCTGTTCCCCGAATTAACAAATACACAAATCTCTCAAAACCGTTTAAGAGTAAAAATTTAATTGATTTACAAACAACTGAGAATGGATATAACACAAATGAACAAATGATAAAGCTTGGGTTACTGAATATATGATCCCTTTCCTCAAAAGCACTTATTGTAAATGATATGATTACAGATCATAAACTAGATGTGCTGTGTTTGACAGAAACTTGGCTAAAACCAGACGATTACATTACTTTAAATGAGTCCACCCCTCAAGATTACTGTTATAAACATGAGCCTCGTCTGAAAGGTAAAGGAGGAGGTGTTGCTGTAATTTATAGTAACACGATCAGTACTGCTCAAAGGTCTAATTTGAAATATAATTATTTTGAAGTGATGGTCCTTAATGTAAAATTATCTAGTGCAAGTAATAATCCCTGTTTAACTTTTGTGCTGGCTATTCTATACAGGCCACCAGGGCACCATACAGACTTTATCAAAGAAATTGCTGATATTCTCTCAGAATTAGTAATGTCTGCAGATAAAGTCATAATTGTCGGTGATTTTAATATCCATGTAGATAATGAAAAAGACGCATTGGGATTGGCATTTAGAGACATTTTAAACTCTATTGGAGTTACACAACATGTATCAGGACCCACTCATTCTCGTAATCATACTTTAGATCTAATATTGTCATATGGGATCAATGTTGATACTGTTCAAATTCTGCAGCAGAGCGATGACATCTCAGATCATTACTTAGTTGCGTGTAGATTACCTTTAGCCAAAGTCGAAAAACTAACTCCCTGTTATAAATATAGTAGAACTATCACTCCTAACACAAAATATAGCTTTATAAATAATCTTCCTGATCAGTTTCATCTACTTAACATCCCAGATAGCCTAAAAGAACTTGATTTTGCAACAGAGACTATAAACTCTCTCTTTTCCAGCACTTTAGACACTGTTGCTCCGTTACGCTTCAAGAAGATTAAAGAAAATAGTCCAACACCGTGGTACAACGAGCACACCCGGGCCCTCAAGAGAGCAGCCAGAAAAATGGAGTGGAGCTGGAAAAAAAGTAAGCTAGAGGTTTTTCGCATTTCATGGAAAGACAGCTCTATTGCATTCAGAAAGGCCTTAAGATCAGCTAGATCTACTTACTTTTCTACCCTCTTAGAAGAAAACAAATACAACCCTAGGTATTTATTTGATACAGTGTCTAAATTAACAAGAAATAAAGCCTCAACCCCAGATGCTTTAAATCAGCACAGCACTAATGACTTCATGGACTTTTTTACTTGCAAAATTCATAATATTAGAGAGAAAATTATAACCATGCAACCGTCTACTACAATATTCCAAAATACAGTAAATTTTAGTGTCCCTGAAGAAAAATTCCACTCCTGCATTGCTATTGGGGAGGAAGAATTGTCTAAACTCGTTAAATCATCAAAATCAACAACATGCATGCTAGACCCAATACCAACTAAGCTACTGAAAGAGATGCTTCCAGAGATCATAGATCCTCTTCTTAATATTATTAATTCTTCTTTGTCATTAGGATACGTACCAAAAACCTTTAAGCTGGCTGTAATTAAACCGCTTATTAAAAAAACACAACTTGATCCTACAGAATTAGTTAATTACAGGCCGATATCGAATCTACCTTTCTTGTCAAAGATTCTAGAAAAGGCAATATCTTTACAAATATGTTCCTTTTTAGAAAGAAACAGCATCTACGAGGATTTCCAGTCAGGATTTAGACCATATCATAGTACTGAGACTGCTCTCATTAGAGTTACAAATGATTTTACCGTCCAACTAACTGGTACACACAAGACAACCATCTGACAAACACAGGGAGTTAGTGGAGGCTAGATAAAGGCAGGATGTAATGATCAGCAGGTGCATGGAATGATTGTGGAGTGAATAATCAGAAGCCACGCCTCCCACAATCATCACACAATCAACACAAGCAGAATGAGGAGTCAATGAATACAAAAACCGTGACACTATTGCGATCCCAAAATACTGACCAGCTTAAAATACCTAGAATATCAAAGTCAACTGCTGGCGGTCGATCCTTTTCCTATTTAGCTCCTAAACTCTGGAACAGTCTTCCTATTACAGTTCGGGAAGCAGACACACTCTGTCAGTTTAAATCTAGACTAAAAACACATCTCTTCAACCTGGCATACACATAACAAATTATACATACATTTTTAATCCAAATCATGTAAAATGATTGTTAGGCTGCATAATTTAGATAAGCCGGAACCGGGAACATTCCCATAACACCTGATGTACTCGATACATCAGAAGAACAATGGCATCTTCGCTGATATTGGTCTCTGTTTATTCCGAGGTTACCGTGGTCAGCTGGATCCGGGCCATATCCAGATCAGATGAAGGACCTGGACACGAGCACAGCACTGCCCTGAAGTGTCTGCGGAGATCGTGACTCTACTAGACCCTCCCCTGTGACGATCATGAACACATCTCTAACCAGACCAAATTGGACTTCATATTGGACTTGAATTGTTGTATAATAATCATGCACTGTTTGGCTGTTGGCCAGAGGAGAACTGGTCCCCCGACTGAGGCTGGTTTCTCCCAAGGTTTTTTCTCCATTCTATTCTTCATTCGTTACGTCACCTGCCGGAGTTTTGGTTCCTTGCCGCTGTCGCCTATGGCTTGCTCAGTTGGGGAAACTTAACTCTTAAAATTCATCAATTGTATTGATTCACCTGCTCTTTTGGGGCTTCTGTTCAGCCAAACAAACTTTGTTTATATTGTTTTTCCTGTAAAGCTGCTTAGAAACAATCTACATTGTAAAAAGCGCTATATAAATAAAGGTGACTTGACTTGACTTGACTTAATAAGGACCTGCATGATAAAGTGGAGTAAACTAAAAGATCTTAAAATGCTAGACATCATGCCGAGATCCAAAGAAATTCAGGAACAAATGAGAAAGAAAGTGATTGAGATGTTATAAAGTCATTTCTAAAGCAAACCACAGTGAGAGCCATTATCCAAATAAATGGCAAACAAAATGGAACAGTGGTGAACTTCCCAGGAGTGACCGGCCAACCAAAATTAGTCCAAGATCATAGTGACTGATCCAACAGGTCACAAAAGACTCAACAACAACATCTAAAGAACTGCAGGCCTCACATGTCTAAGATAAGGTCAGTATTCTTGACTCCGGCATAAGAAAGAGACTGGGCAAAAATGTTCTGCATGGCAGAGATCCAAGATGCAAACCACTGCTGAGCAGAAAGAACATTGAGGCTCATCTCATTTCTGCAAAAAAAAAAAAAAAAACATCTTGATGATCCCCAAAACTTTTGGGAAAATACTGTGGACTGATGAGAAAAAGTTGAACTTTTTGGAAGCTGTGTGTCCCATTAAATCTGGTGTAAAAGTAAACCACATTTCAGACACCAACAGTAAAATATGGTGGTGGTAGTGTGATGCTCTGGGGCTGTTCTGCTGCTTCAGGACCTGGAAGACAGTGTGATATGTGGAACCATGAATTCTGCTGTCTACCAAAAAATCCTGAAGGAGAATGTCCGGCCATCTGTTCGTGATCTCAAGCTGAAGTGAATTTGGGTACTGCAGCAGGAAAATGATCCAAAACAAACTAGCAACATTTTAATGGCTGAAGAAAAACAAAATAAAGACTTTGCAGTGACCCAGTCAAAGTCCTGACCTGAATTTTATTAAGATGCTGTGGCATGATCTTAAATAGACGGTTCATGCTCAAAAACCCTCCATTGTGTCTGAATTACAGCAATTGTGCAAAGATGAGTGGGCCACAATTCCTCCACAGTGCTGTAAAAGACTCATTGCAAGTTATCACAAGCACTTGATTGTAGTTGTTGTTGCTAAGGATGGCCCAACCTTTTTAAGGTTTAGGGGGCAATTCCTTTTACAGGGCCATGTATGTTTGGATTTTGTTTTCTTTTAATAATAACAACCTCCATTTAAAAACTTAATTTTGTGTTTACTTGTGTTCCTTTGGCTAGTAATTAAAGTTATTTGATGATCTGAAGCATTTAAGTGTGACAAACATGCCATAACTTCTAAAATGATGATGCACGCTTAATAAACAAATTCCAACTGGTCCAAAATATAGCAGCTCGAGTTCTTACTAGAACCAGGAAGTATGAGCATATTAGCCCAGTTCTGTCAAAACTGCACTGGCTTCCTATTAAACACCGAATATATTTTAAAATCTTGCTAATTACTTACAAAACACTAAATGGTTTAGCTCCACAGTTCTTGAACGATCTCTTAACACATTACAGTCCTTCACGTCTATAGCGATCCCAAAATACTGACCAGCTTATAATACCTAGAAAAATCAAAGTCAACTTTCGATCCTTTTCCTATTTAGCTTCTAAACTCTGGAACAGTCGTCCTAATACAGTTTGGGAAGCAGACACACTCTGGCAGTTTAAATCTAGTCTAAAAACACATCTCTTCAACCTAGCATACACATAACACATTATACATACATTTTTTTATCCAAATCATGTAAAATGATTGTTAGGCTGTACTTGATACATCAGAAGAAGAATGGCATCAATGCTGATATTATTCTCTGTTTATTCCGAGGTTATCGTGGTCACCTGGACCCAGGCCGTATCCAGATCAAATGAAGGACCTACATTTGGACACAAGCACAGCACTGGCCTGAAGTGTCTGCAGAGACTGTAACTCTACTAGACCTCCCCAGTGAAGATCATGAACCCATCTCCAACCAGACCAAACTGGACTTGATATTGGACTTGAAATGTTGTCAATATAATAATCATGTTTGACTGTTGGCCAGAGGAGAACTGGTCCCCCGGCAGAGCCTGGTTTCTCCCAAGTTTTTTTTTTCTCCATTCCGTTCTTCATTCATTCTGTTACTTGCTGGAATTTTGGTTCCTTGCCGCCGTCGCCTCTGGTTTGCTTCTGGACAGTGCTGAGTTCCTCCACTGCGACTCCCACAATAAAAGCAGAGCTACTTAGGTGTAATTCTAAGTTGATGTAAGTTTTAATGTCCAACTAGGATCGTGCAACAGCATAATTGAGCTGAGCGGCTCAGATAGATTAAATATATTAATGAAGCTACAAAGATTATTCAGGCAAGAGCAGTGAGATCCTTTTTTCAATGCCATTTGTTGTTTCGTCAACATTAAAAACACAGATGGCAGAAGAAATATTAGCCTGCTATCACTTGTAAGACATTATGCACTAATTCAACAAGTGTGTATTACTCGACTGTTTAAGCCATAAGTGACTATGTTTATTGTTACAACCGGAAAAAGGATGTCTCAATACCAGAAAGATGTGAAATAATAATACGCTTATTGTTAAAAGGGATTTATCTACAGGGGCAGGCAAGGCCAAAATAGCAAACAGAAATTAACTATATCAAAGCCTCTACTTTTCCTAAACCCAAAATAAATAAAAGAAAATACAGTTTGCCTTAATTTTCTCCCTCAAACAAAAAAAGGTGAAAACATGTACAAACAAAATGCCGTCAAAACCCCTACTTTGTCACACGTTGAGGCAAGGACGAGGACAAAGAAAGATGATCCAATGGAACTTTTAATGAGGAATTCAGGGTGACGCAACAGCAGTGCATACATATATGAACAATACAAACATGTGAATTGCACAAACAACAACCGACAACTGAAAGGTGGTGAGAGCTAAATATACTGGTGGTTATGAACAAAAGACAAACACCAGTGATGATTAAGGACATGACAACTGATGAGTGACGGAAAGTTCTGGAACAAAACAACATGTTACCAAAAAGACAAAATAAGAGTCCCGGATGAACTGAACTGTGTGATGAACATACTTCCCTTAACATGCTCAAAATATATACAGGTGAAATTAAAGAAAGAACAATGCAAAATCAGAATCCAAAAAACGTAATCAATCAGGCATGGGTCAAGTTAACACGTACAAAATTCACAATCACAATTAAACTCACAGTCAATCAAAATTAAACTCACAATCACAAAATAAACACAAAAAATTTATCTGATACACAACCCTAGACAAGATAAAAGGTGATACGAAGTAATGGCAATTGGTAACCGATCAAACACACAATGGTACAGTAGTGGCCCTCTCTGAGTGTTTGGGAGCGGTCCTTACAACTGGATCAGGTGAGTAGGAGAACCAATCACAGCTTCCAGTAAATGAACTTGGGGAAACGCCCACCTGGAACATAAACATGCACCGAGACTGTATACAGAAGACAATATTAGTATTAGTAGTATTAATAGTATTACCTGCCAATAAATACAGGCAGGTAAGATTTTTACAGACACACTGTTGATGCCTCTGCCTGTTGATAAATGTGCTTGTGTGTTTGAGGAGACCTGAGGGTGTATGTAATATCTCGCCAGGATTTTCTCACTTCTACTGTTCACACTTTCCAACAAATTACAAAGGGCATAAGCACCTTTTGAAAACTCAGTTTCTTTGATCTCTCTTTTTTGTTTTCTACTTTAATTGTTAATTTACAAATATGCAGAAAGAGCAGCGTTAAATAAGAATTAACAGGGGAATTGTTTATGTATCCTCTTATCTGACATTTAGACAGTGAAATAGTCACCTGAAGGTTTTTATGGTGAAAATGTATGATTAAGGCACCTGTCTTTTCCATTCTGTTAAGAGGGATAGCATTGTTAGTTATTTTGTGTGTGTCTAGGTTAATGGGGTGGGGGTTGAAAATACAAAGCAAGAACACTTCAGAAGCACATATACACACATGAACTCTATGTTTGCCATATGTTTAAATGTGGTTTTGGAAATGAAAGACTGTATACAGACTCTTCCTGCAGAATAATTAAGCTAAAGAAAAACGATAAGACCACTCACGCCAAAATAACCTTCAAAGTAAAAATAATTGTAATGTCTTCATGCTGTTGTTTTGTATTCAGCACAATAAATGATGCAATGGTCTATATGAGTCTCTATGAGACCCTTAGATCACTTTAGGAAAGTTTCCTATTTTCTCTCACACATTTTCTATCTTCAACACAGCTATTGATAATTAAATAAGCATAACTTACATCAGATTAGATGTAAATAAATGTCGGCAATATGTAAATAAAGATAATTACAACTGCATATCGAGTGTGTAATAATCTGCAACCTAAACAACAAACTTGGATATTAATTCTAACAAAGGTCTACAATCACAGCTTATTGTAATAGATGATAACATTAGCATCATTGACTATTGTTTCTCAAAATAATTTTGTTTCCCACCATTTCATCAGTCTGGCATCTCAGGTAAATTTATGTGAGCTGGTTATTTGCTTGTTTGAAACAAGTAATCTATCCTCTTGTCCACCGAAAGCCCCTTTCACAATGTTCCGCAACATCTTAACTTTGACCCAATTTGCCACTGACCTTTTTAAGCACAGTCAGTGATTACCAGGCAATTTGCTTGATGTTTCATTATGTGGTGTGTGCTGAGGTGAAAATTCAATCAAGATGGATGCTATATCAAGTTCAAAGGCATATCATGACAGTGAAAAAAAAAACTAATTATGAAAGAAAATTAAATTTTTATTGTTTTTTTTCCTTAATTCTGTGACAGAGAAATTGATGATATATATATATATATATATATATATATATATATATATATATATATATATATATATATATATATATATATATATGCCACTTTGAGATCAAGCAGATTCACAAAGTTAAAAGGATAATTCACCCAAAATATTTTTCTCACCCTCCTGTTGTTCCAAACCTGTATGACTTACTTTTTTTTGGAGAACACAAAAGAAGATATTTTGAAGAATGTTGGTGACTATTTCCATCCATTGCAATGTGGCAGGAATCTGTCACTTCGGTCCAGTTGTCTCCTGTTTTGTGGCAGAGTACTACATTGTCGTGTCTTTGTGTAGTCTGAAAGTAGTATAATAGCGTGCTCCTGTCCGCTTGGGTTGTTGTCTAGAACACGGTTTGTGTTTACATCAGCCGAGTGGTTTCATGTTGTGTTTTGTGTTGTGTGCAGTTTGTGCATTCGCAGTGGCTGCGTGTTTGTGTACTGTAATTGTGTAACACCACCCATATTTTTCCCTCGTCATTGTTTTATTTGCCCCACCTGTTCTCCCTCATTCATCCTCCCTCATGTTCTCTATTTATTCCCCTTGTATTTGCTGTCCTGTGTTGCTTCGTTGTCGTTGTAATGTCTATTAATGCCGCATGTGTGTCGATGCCGTTTTGCATCTCTAGTCTTGTCCTGTCAAGTCTGTCAGTCAGTCAGTCAGTCTAGTCCAGTCTTGTTTTCCCCCTCAGGGCAGTTTTTATCTGAGTTTTGTTTTTATTTTCATTAAATAAAAAAAAGACTTCCTCCTGCACATGAGTCTACACCTCATCCCTCTCTCAACTGTGACCAAAAAGCACTGAGACATTTCTCAAAATATGATACTCAAAGTTGTTAAAACAAAGTCATACTGGTTTGGAACAACATAAGGGTGAACCATCCCAATTTTGACCATTTACATGTTTTCAGTAGACTTCCCCTATTCAGCATAGTCAAGCAGATTGTCCTACCTAAAATGTATGGATTTTATCATTTCATAGCACCAGGGGGTACACATGGCTTTCTTATAGTTGTCTCTGCTTATTAAGCTGGAATTATTGAAAGCTTAAAATTACACACATCATCTTGAAGTCTTGTAGTGATGTGTAAAATGTGGGGGGAGAAAAGAGTGTGATTTGACCGTGGGTGTTCTTGACCCAGCTGTCAGTCAAAGCGCTGCCAGGCAGAGAGAATCTGCTTTGGCACAGAGGGGCAACTGCCAGCTGCAGCTGGTGTTTTGAGTGTCATGGGTACTTCACCACTCCCCACAGCCCTTGTAGTGCATTCCTCATGACCTCTCTTGTTTTTAGTGCTTAGTGATTTCCATTTCTCGGTACTTCTTTGTCAAAGTGACTCACTACTGCCCACGATAAGCCACGGAACATGCCTCTAATTGCACACTGCAAACAGGAATAAGCTGCGTTGTCAGAATCTGAGGCTGTTTAAATGTTAGACAGCTTCACCATCTGTGGACCATTGCAAAACTGTTTACAGCGGAAGTAAATCATTTACTGTGGGTTTCGTCTGTTCCTTTCTTCTTTTTTTGGAGGAAGAAAAATAAAACCACAAAAAGTTCTGAATGAAACCCTGTCACACTAGCATATGCCATTCATCCATTTCGCAGATGCAACTTCAAAGCAAAGCAACTTCAAGGTTGCTCACAATTAATCTTTTTTGACTTTAGTAACTAAGCTAACAACACTAATTTTTTAGTGCAATCGCTATATTGTAATAGTAATATAATAATAGTATTGTAATATATTGTAATAGAATATACTTTATATACTTTTTTGCTTTTGTATATGCTGTATATATATATATATATATATATATATATATATATATATATATATATATATAAAATGTATATTATTTATTTATGTTTGTAACATAATGTAAAAAATTGCTGCTGGAACAGAGAAATTTCCCCACTGTGGGACGAATAAAGGTTTATCTTATCTTATCTTAACACAATAGACATTTACCATTAAGCATTAATATAAATTACATATACAACATCTATATTGTCTATAAATAGTCTATTTTTATTGAAATTTCCATTACTGAAATAGGGGCCAATTACCAAACGTGTATGGGGGTCTTCTTCTTCTTCCACTCTTGAGTCTATGACAGAATAAATAACTGCTTACTGGAAAATGTCAGCTCTCCTAATTTGCACTTGCATTTGAACCATGAGAGCTAAAAACACATTTCGTTTCATTGCTTTGTCCATTTTGAATTGTGGAAATTGAACTGTTGTAGGTCACTTTACATGTTCGCAAGATCATGTGGAAACATTCTAACTAGTTGAGACTAGGAAGGCAGATTTCATATAAGTTTTGGAACGAGCCTCCCTCTCTCTGTTCCTCTTGTTTGTGTCACCAGGGGTGATACAGGCAGTCATTTCCTTTTCCCGCTATGCTTCTGTGTTTAATGTAAATGTCATAATAACTGTGACATGTGCTGCTATCTCTGTGTCATGGGCTGGTCACGCACACTGGTGGACTGTCAAAATATTCTCTGAGGCGAGAAGTTGACTGTGATCGCGTGATACTGAGGTTCAGTTGGAGCAGGTCACCTTAGCGACAGGATATGACAAGACGAAAAATATGAAATATGAAAAGTTTATTTGGCACAAAAATACAAACTAAAACACAGCAGAGAGCAAAAGAGTTGTGGAAGCTACTTTGAAAACAGTTTTTTAATGTTAGTTAAACTAATGTTAATTAATATAGTTAAACTAGTTGAAAAACACACCTGGTATTATTTCAATAATCTCAAATGTGTCTCTGTTGTGAACAGATTGGTAACATTTTAGATTGTCACCATTTCATATACTTACCAATGTCGATATTGCAGTTGGCGATTGGTGTGTGTTCAGTATATCACTTTTTTTTCATTTTTGATTGCTTATACTTTGTTCTAAGTCTGACATTGAATGATTGGTCTGTCATTCTATTATTAATAGCTAACTATGCATGAATTCATATTAGGCGTAGATCAGCACAAATTAGCATTCACAAAACATGGAGTTGTAACACTGTTCCTGTCTGTCTGGGTCTTCTTTGTCACTTCCTGTCAGTCTTGTCTTTGTTTCACTTCCTGTCTATCGGGTTATTGTTTCACTCCCTGCACCTGTCTTGTAATCACTTGCTCGTTAGTCTCCCAGGTGTTGTTGATTCCCCTTGTGTATAAATCACTTGTGCATTTCCCTGGTGTTTGTCAGTTGTTAATATCGTAATGAAGTTTATGTTGTGTGTGGATGTTGCCAGTTCTCCCGCTGTGGTTCTAGTTCAGCGTTTTGGTTTAAGTTCAGTTCGATGCACATGTGTGATCCCTTTTGTTTGTATTTAAAGTCTTTTGTTTTGGTTTATATTAAAGTTGAGATTTCATTTTGTAAACCTGTCTGTTTCCGCATCGCACACCAACCCCTTCGTAACACTTGTGGTCACACAAGTTGCAATACCCAAAGTATGGCCCTGCAGGTATTAATGCAGGACAAATGAGCAGTACTTCAGTAACACTTCAGCTACCACTATGAACTAATATGAATCAAGATGAACCAATCAGTAAGTGAATAAGAGAAAATTTAGGGTCACAATATTTCCTTATTATGTGATCAATAACGAATGAGAATAGCCTCATTAAGATTGATTAAATATGACAAATATAAAGAATCAATAAATTAATAATCACAGTATTAACGTGTCTGAGAGAACTTGTCTTTTCGACTTCCGTACATGGTATGCATAATAATCACTCTAGTGTTAGCTTCTAATTACAGATAATCTAAGGTGTTTTTTATTGTATACTGGTAAAATCTCTGTTGTTAGTTGGTGTACATGTGCCTTTTGTTGTTAGCAAACATATATAGTGGATGTACTTTTGGCTGATGGTTATCTCGATGCTTTTTTGCATCCCAGAGGACGTCGAAATAACCGGATTCCACTGTACTTGTGATCTGAACCATGATTTTAAAGTGAAAAACCTTTTGTATACTTTAAAATAATGGTCTGGATTATCACTAGTTATTGAAGAGTTGTTAATTAGTCATGCATTTCATGACCATGTTCAAAGCAAAATTGTTTTTGCTCCTTGTTTTTGCTCCAAAATAGGTTTTGCTCCTCATATTTCCTTTTCTCTCGCTTTTATGAGATAATAGGAGTAGATGAAAAAATAAATAAAAAACTTGCTCTGCACATGCACTCTTTAATTAAACTTTACACCGCAGAGCTAACACACAACAATACACAAGCTACATCCAATTATATGTTAATCAGCTCTGTTATGGCAGTAGTACAACAGAGCCTATAACAGACCAATAAAATGACAATTACAGATGATGCATCGATGAATCTCTTCTCTACAGCATAGTCTATTTTATTTGATGTTTTTTCTTTCTTCTTAACTGAAAATCTCTCATTCAGACTTTCTCTGGTTTTCATAAATCCAGTTTCCCAACCAAACTCAAAGTGTTCAAAGAGTAAAAGCCAATGGAAGAGTTGCTTTAATTAGGTAAAATAAGTTTGAGATAAATGCAGGGTTATTTGTCTTGGGCTGGAGCTGTGGTCGATATCTCAGGCCGTTAATTAGACCGGCTCAAGAGGCTGCCATAGATTGCAGGAAACATCGTTTCCACAAATAGGTGCAATTCGCTGAGCTTTAAATGATTTTTGGTCTGTTTAGTTGCCTCACTGTGTTCTGCCATATTCTGAGCTCTAAACACCAGCATCCAGAGAAATTCTGGTATATAACCATGTCCTCAACACCTCTGTATAATCTTTTATAAGTGTTTCATTTTAAAGTCAGAAGGACTCACACATGTAAAACTAATTTAACAGGGTCAGAAAGTGACTTGGTGCTTTATTCTTGATGGTGTTAACAGGAAACAGCCAACCAAATCACGATTTGAAAACGTGTAATTTGAAATTACCAGGGGGTATTCAGGACTTAAACCCAGACCTGTGGATGGGAGAATCAGTTGACTGAATATTGGAATATGATCCACTTTAAAAATAAATGCTGACATGTTGCAGCTGTGTCATTTTCTCAATACAAAACTGAACAGCAAGTCTCTCAATTTCTCAATACTACTCCAAATACAGTAAAACTAAAAGCGTCCTCTAACTAAGCCTGAAGCATGAACAAAGATCCCGCCTTGCATTTTTATTTCTGTAAGTAAGATATAACTACATAATTAATTTTCAAGTTACATGAACATTGATGGAAGCTTTTATGCAATTGATTTACTTATTGCTAAGTTTGTTTAGAAGTAAGCAGGGTACTGAGTGCTTCCAAGAACAAGAGGAAACTTGTGCTTGCAATCACACTTTTTACTTCAGTAAATTTATCAGGGTAGGTTTATTTTGGATAGCCACAAATCTTAAAATTTTGACAAATAAGATACTGAACATTTCTACAATTATTGCGTTAAAAATACAGCTCATTGAGCACACACTATTGTTTTATGACAACATTCCCCAGTAACAGGGTATATAGTAATATTAAATAAAGGCAACAAATAAAGGCAACACTAAATATCACAGTCTTGTCCCGTTGTTCACATCCGGGTCCCTTATATTTATCTTCCATATCCTTCCACCTAATCACTGACCTTGTTTGTCTTGTCAGGTGTCCCCAATGTGTGCTTGTTATAAACACCCTCCTGTGTTCCCATGTCTTTGTCGATCGTTGACGTTATTTTTTGTGGTTCCTTCCATGTATGTATGTAATTTTCGTGTTCTCCATGTTCTCCCAAGTTTCTCCTTGTTTGCACTAGAAGTGCCATTTGAGTTCTGTTTATAAAGTCTTTTGTTATCCATGTTTAAAACAATAAAGAGTTTCGGTTTGGATCCTCAGTCTCCTCGTGCCTCCGCATCGCACACCAGTACACTTTGTGACAACTTAGTTCCATTAGGCTCCCATTAGTTGGAACCCCCCCCCCCCAAAAAAAAAACATTAACTAGCAATGAGCAATACATTTGTTACAGTATGCATTATTCTTTTTTAATTCTAGTACAGCATTATCTTAGCTCAGGTTCATTAAAATGATATTAACAGATAGCCTACATTATTTAATGTATTAATAATCATTAAAATTAATATTATCAACTAAGATTGATAAATGCTTTAGAAATATTAAATGTAGATAACTTATATTAAAAAGCGAAATATATTGTAAAATGTAACCTATATAAATGATGCACTAGTACTACATTTATAACCTGTTACAAACATCAATCAATAAGTCAATCACTATTACTACTTGCCCTGGCCTAACATTTCTGAAAATGGCATATACATAGTCTTCTTGTGTTGCGTGTTGACCAATAGCTATTACAATGATAAAAACAAATGCATAGATCAACTCCAATAGAAATATTCTAATATGAGCTTTCCCCTATGGTTATACTCAATAAACCCATCACAAGATTAATGTCAGTGTTTGAGTAAACTGCACTTTTCCTGTGCAAACATATTTGTTGAGCACAAATATATAAAAACGTTTTGTGATTCCTGTACACTTTTTTTCCATCTGCAAAAAATTGGTGGGAAAGCGGTAGGTAACTTTGACTATGAAGTCAATAAACAAGTTTTGGTTTTGTGGCGTTGTTTACA
Source organism: Rhodeus uyekii (assembly GCA_037043235.1). Classification (NCBI taxonomy): domain Eukaryota; kingdom Metazoa; phylum Chordata; class Actinopteri; order Cypriniformes; family Acheilognathidae; genus Rhodeus; species Rhodeus uyekii. Next base: position 7,450,572 of record JAWRVZ010000009.1, read on the forward strand.
CAACAGAATGCTCTGACACAGTATGAATAAGAAGAAGCTACAGCATTGTGATAATGCTATAATGAAATAGCTATTTATGTTGAGACATTATACATGATGAAAAAGACAACTTGATTAAACAACATTCAAGGCTCAAGTCCCAGAAGCACACCCCTAGCAATGACCATGGCTACTGTGTACAGTTCCCATTTGTTCAAGCAAGCTCAGTGGGCAGCCAACGGTGCTAATTTAAGGTTTAAATATTCGAGAACATCTGTGTGCATGTAAAATACACTCAACATGAAGTGTGTGAACACCTTATTAAAAGATTATAATGTGATAAATGTCTATATTAGTTATTTATTACTTGCATAAAATTTTTATCACAATCCATCTGTCGATTTGGCGAGGCATGAACTCTGTAGCGAATAAGCTCAAGGCTTGCTTTGTGCTTCTGCAGTAACCTCTCCCAGACACCTAAAATAAAACGCTGCTTTCACTGAACAAAATCAAAATGAACAATAAACAATTTATTTTTTGATATTGATTGATTGACTTGTTTATAGCAAGTTTTAAATGTAGCAAATGACCCTATCCAGACTCGTACAATGATAAAATCTGGATTATCCAGCTAGATGAAACTTATTTTGCATTGGTAAAGGCAAAAACAACCGAAATGCTGAGCTCTCACAATAGGAGACCTGTCATGTGTTACACTTACGGAGGAACATGTGCGATGCAGAGATCACGAGGAGAAGCAGGTTTTCCAACAGAAACGTCTCAGGTTACGTATGTAACCATAGTTCCCTGAGAGGGAATGAGACGCTGCGTCGATCGCTTTGGGGAATACGTGGACGCTGTCTCGCAGAGCACAATATGTAAATTTCTGTCGACCGAGTGTGAGTAACGGTCGCAGGTCGGTGACGTCACGAACCAGGTCATAAAAGAGCGCCGGTAACCCGGAAACGGCAGCTTAGAGGTGTCTGAGCAAGGCCAGAAGGCGCAAGGACCTGAGGCCAAAGACGCAGCGTCTCGTTCCCTCTCAGGGAACTATGGTTACATACGTAACCTGAGACGTTCCCTTTCAAGGGAACTCATGCTGCGTCGATCGCTTTGGGAAACGATATACCAACGCCACCTCAGTGACGAAGGCCGACGAGTGTCTCGTAGCTCACTACGAGAGGACCCATGTTCCCGGAGCGGAGTTGAGGTCCAGCTGGTAAAACCTCAGAAAGGTATGCAGGGGAAGACCACCCCGTCGCATCAAAAACATCAGATAAAGACACACCTGATATAAGGGCCTTAGAGGCAGCCTCGCTCCTAGAGGAGTGGGCATGGACCCTTAGAGGCGAAGGGGATCTGGCCGACTTCTAAGCCAGGGTGATAGCCTCGACTATCCACCTGCTTAAAGTAGGATTGGATGCTGGGGCCCCACTGGGGGTCCCAAAGCAAACAAACACCTGGTCTGACTTACACCAACGGCAAACCTGTGGACATAAGTGTCCAGTGCTCGCACCGGACAGACCTTGTTTTTAAATTCCTGGTTCTGGTCACCGAAGGGGGGAAAGCAGAAGGCCTGCAGTACAACAGACCTGACCACATGGGTGGGCACTTTGGGCACATAGCCTGGCCTGGGATGAAGGAAGGCTTTCACTATCCCCGGCACAAACGCAGGGCAAGAGGGAGCTACAGGGAGCTCCTGAAGATCCCCAACTCTTTTTAGCGGTGTTATAGCTAATAAGAATAATGTCTTTAAAGTGAGGAACTTTAGGGGAACCTCATTCAAAGGTTCAAAAGGTGCCTGGGACAACCCCTGGAGTACCAGTGATAAGTCCCAGGTAGGAACCTTGGTCTGTACTGCAGGCCTCAGCCTAATAGTACCACGGAGGAAGCATGTGACGAGGGGGGCCCCTCCCAATGGAAATGCCACCCAAAAGTACGTGGTAAGCAGCCACATAGACCTTCAGGGTGGATGGGGACAGCCCTGCAGTGAATTTATCCTGCAGGAACTCCAGCACTTTGCCAATGTGACAGGTAACTGGGTTCACCTGCTTTTCGCTACACCAAGAAGTGAAAAGTCTCCACTTCAGGGGTATACAGCTTCCTTGTGGAGGGGGCTCTGGAGTGGAGGATGGTCTCAACAACCTCAGTTGAGAGACCAGAATCTATGAGCTGGGCCTCCTCAGAGGCCACGCCCACAGTTGCCACAGTTCTGGGCAGGGGAGACGCATCAAGCCCGCTACCTGGGACAGAAAGTCCTCCCTGGGATCTCCCAGGGGGCTCAGTCCAGAAGGGACACAAGATCCGCAACACACACTCAGCCCGGACAACATGGAGCAATTAGTGTGAGACGGACATTGTCTCGGCGAACTCTCTCCAGAACTCCCGGGAGTAGAGCAATCGGGGAAAAGGCGTACAGACATAGCCTCGGCCATGTCTGAACCATGGCACCCGGCCAGAGCAGGGCTGGGTGTAAGAGTGAAAACCACAGAGAGCAATGAGTCGATTCCTCGGACGCGAACAGGTCTACTTGTGCTCGGCTGAATCTCAACCAAATCTGCTCCACCACCTAGGGGTGGAGCCTCCAATCCCCGGGCCTCGGCCCCTGCCTCGACAGGACGTCTGCTCCCACATTCTAGGTCCTAGGGATGTGAACTGCCCGTAGATGGAGCAGTCTCCCTTAGGACCAAAGGAGGATCTGCCGCACCAGTTGAATAATGGTCGCGAGCATAAACCTCCCTGATGATTTATATAGGAGACCACAGTGGTTCCGTCGGTCTGAGCAACCACATGGTGGCCCCTGAGGTCTGGGAGGAACGCCTGAAGTGCCTTCCAAGCAGCCATCATCTCTAGCAGGCTTATGTGCCAGGATAACTGGTGCTCATGACCTACAGCGGAGCGGTCTCTCAAGGCCGCTCCCCAGCCCGTAAGGGACGCATCCGTCGATAGCATTACGCGTCAACAAGGAGCTCCCAACACGGGTACTCATGACCTTGGGTGGAGCGGTCTCTCAAGACTGCTCCCCAGCCCGTTAGAGTTACATCTGTCGATAGCATTACGCGTCGAAAAGCAGCTCCCAGTACAGGTCCATGAGACAGAAACCAGGATTCCTTCCACACATCCAAGGCACGTAAGCCTCGCCGCGTGACCTTGATAGTGCGGAAAGGGTTGTCCCTCGGGGAAAACTCTCTGGTTCTGAGCCACCACTGTAGCGACCTCGTGCAGCAGCCCGAGCGGGGTAACGCAGGAACCTGCTGCCTGAGAACCTGAGAACCAGCACTCGCTGGAAGTGCTTTACAGTGAGTGGCTGGCCTAGTTAAACTCTTTGACGGCTAACAGGACGGAATCAATGCGCACGGGGGAAACCCGTGCAGACATCATAACCGAAACTCAACAACACCGAGGAAGGTGGTCCTCTGGAGAGGAGAGAGCACACTCTTCTTTGTATTTAGCCTCAACCCCAACACAGTAAAGAGCGCGGGAACAACATCTCAATGTTGAACCGCTAGCAGTAGCGACTGGGTAGAAAAGCCAGTCATCGATATAATTGAGAACTCTGATTCATTGGAGACGGAGGTTAGCACTGCGACCATGCATATGATGATGTGCTATGATATGCATATGATGATGTGCGAGGTGAAAGAGCTAGGCCAAACGGAATCACTTGATATTGGTAAGCCTTCCCCCTAAAGGCGAACCTGATGTACTTCCTGTGTTGTGGAAGGATGGAATGAAAATATGTGTCCTTCAGGTCAATTTGACAGACCAGTCCTCGGACCTGATCTGTCACGATCTAATTCAAAGTCAACATATGACGAGTGATTTAGATGTGCAAATTTAGGATGGGCCGCAATCCTCCATCCCTCCTGGGAACGATGAAGTAATGACTGTAAGCCTGACTTTCAGTCCGAGGGGGGTACATCTTTTATGGCCCCTTGCCTCAACAGAGTGTCTCATACTTCCTGTTCCGTGACCAGAGCCTGCTCAGGGTTCACCACGGTGGGTAGAACCCTGCTAAAGGAAAATAATACATATTATTTTCCTTTAGCAGGGTTCTACCCACCGAACCATGGTGCTTGAGTGGCAGACGCTCCAGGGCCCGCTTTTCAGAGGTACGCCTGGAGTGAATGCTCTAGGACCCTCCTTGGAGGGGGCGATCTCCTCAGAGCAACCAGACTCACGGGTGGCAGCTGAGGAGGGATGCCTGTGCGAGGCCTGGCACCTTAGCACCAGGACCTCTTTGATGTAGCCTTATTGGCGAGGATGACGGTCCTCATATCCGTCCTCCTGCCAGAGGGTTGAGGCTGGGAGTGCCCCCCGGGTTTCTGGAGGGGTTGCGACGCTTTGCCTAAGAGCAGCCCATTGTGAGCCAGCCACAGCCCCAAATTTGAGAGCAACGAGGCAGCAGCACACTGAACGGCACCTGCTGCTAGCAGCCTCCTAGAATTTATCGACGACCGTCTCAACAGTGTCGCCGAAAAAGCCCAGAAGACGAGAGAGGGGCGTCCAGTAGGAACTTATTTCCGTATCTTTAAAGGTTTGAGCCTTTAAAGGTTAAAGGTTTGAGGGGGGGGGGGGGGGGGGGGTGACTCGCGCTAACAGGACGCGTTCATCTAATTATTTATTTTCTTAGGACGAACACTTCTTTGCCGGCAATAAATAGTCAACATGGCACGCGAGTCATTTCCTCGAAAAACTCCTCATACTGGAGAGAAAAGTGGCGAATATTCTCTAATCATTAAATGCTGAAAATGTCAAACTCCTCAGAGATAGATCTGGGCTGAGATAAAGCAGCGCTCGTCTCACACCCCACTGTCTGATCCATTTGCGAATCCCAGGACCCATATCACCGCAGATCCTTGACTATAGCGAGATCTTAGCCCTGGGGAGCGTGAGCCTGAGCGGACTCAGTATCAAATACCGACAGGCGGGAGCGGAGAATCTGCAGCGGTGGCTGGCTACAGTGAATACAGACAGCACACTCATGCGCTGTCCGAGCATGCTCTGATCCCACGCACACACGTAGTGAGTGCGCGTTCCCACCCGAAATGTAGTGAAGGCAGGAAGACGCGCACTATACAGATTTTTGATTCGCCATATGAAAATTGGAGAGCCCTTTTCTTTTAAACTAGTCTAGGGAACTCAAACAAACAGCGCAAAAACACAACACACTCTCACACTTGTGCTTGCGAAGACACCAAAAGCTGCCACTTCCAGGTTGCCGGCGCTCTTTTATGACCTGGTTTGTGACGTCACCGACCTGCGACTGTCATTCACACTCAGTCGACGGAAGTTTACATATTGTGCTTCGCGAGACAGCGTCCAAGTATTCCCCAAAGCGATCGACGCAGCGCGAGTTCCCTTGATAGGGAAGTCTCTTTATTGAAAACCAGAAAAACAAAAGACTTTAATGATAAACCAAAAGAGCTATCTCTTAGAGCAAACAGGAGAACACGGAGACATGGCATCCACACACTATGATACATAACGTTAACAACTAACAAAGACATGGAGCACAGGAAGGTATTAAATGACAAACACAGGATTGGGAACAGCTGACAGGACTTGGGCAGTGATTAGACACAGACGGGAGTGTGCAGGACCTGGATGATACATAAAGGAACCCGGAGGTGACAGAGGTAACAAGACAAGACTGTGAGAAAATTATATTATGCTTGTTTATAATTTTAACTTTCTTTAGCATGAAAGGTTGCTGTTTGAGCATGAAAAATGGCTGCAATGTGACAAAGCACAAAGTCCACTCCAAAGGATGATAGTCTGAACTCCCTCAAACACTTAGTTTGTTGTCTTGAGTATTCTTCCATAAAAGTAAACATCACAATATTTAAATAATGCCTTCCCATGGCATACACGAAAAAGGCCTGGTTAAGTTGTGTTACTAGTGTGTTGAAACTCTCAGTTATGGTAAGGTTTTTGGGTGTGACATTTTTTTATAAACACTTGAAGTGGTTGACCAACCACACGACACTGGTCCAGCCGACCAATCAGAGCACATTATGCTTTTTGTAGGAAAGGGCTGCATAGAGACAAGAACAAAACTTGGTGTTACTGACAGAAATGGAAGAGAGGCGTTGCAACAATATAAAATAAGTTTAAAAAATAAATTAATTTAGACATGGACCAAGGACACAAAATTCTTACATTACTGAGGAATTTGTCGCATTCATGAGAGAAGTAATAAAAATATTGTAATTTCAGTTGCCAATAAAAGTTTAAGATCTGAGGAGGAATCGAGGAGGAGGAATCGCCTGTGTTTTCATGAAACAGAGATCCAAGCCACAAACAGATATATCTAATGCATTTAAAAACTCCATGAGATTCCAAATCACCATATTTATTCATTTACTATAATCCATTAAATCCTTTAAAATTCCCTTGTGAATCCCAGGCCCTGACATGTGACATTTAGATCAGGTTATGCAAATGACAGGAGTCCTCTCATCTGAATATGGAGTCCTGCTATGTCCTCTGTGAGAGAGCAAGGACATGCTGATTGGAAGATTGAGTCTGAATATGCAAATTCCCAAATGCACTAGTCAACTTTAAAAGCAGAACATGTAAAAGTGGTCATGTGTTCACTGACAAAATGTGTACAAATATATATATGGAAAGAAAAATATTTGAAGAGTAAAATTTCACAGTATTTCTTTCTTTCTTTCTTTCTTTTTTTCGCTCTATGATTGGAAGTTCTCTTCTGGAATCAGTTTTATCAAGATGGTGTATTTCCTCTTAGGAACCCTTGGGGAAAGCCGGTAGAGCCACAAACCTCAACTTAAAAGCATCTCTGGAGAAAATCCCTCTGGAGATGGACACCTTATAAGATACCTAAAACATGCTTTAGCAACTATCAATATATGCATGGATATTATTCAGAACACATCCTTCCACTGAATGTGTAATGCATGCATTAGAGTTTATGCAGTAGAGAGTTACAGTCCTTCAGAAATAATGATTGCTTCTGACCCACATTATAAACACAAATGACACAGCCTACCTCTATGGGCCACATATTCCCTCATTTAAAATCAAACAACACATTACTCACAAGAATAATTACTCTGATATTTTCAAGCAGTCTTAATATTACCATACATCAAATGTGTTTAATGATTTAGCTGAATAATTAATGCCAAAGAGAGGCATGCCATGAGTGCATTACCCTGAGGACCGCATGAGGCATTGCGAAGTATGTTATATGCCCACTTTCATTTGAGAAAAATCATTGTTGAAATTACAAACTCTCATTATATACTTAACAAGAAGACTTTTGAACAGTAGTTTGTATTCCTTGCTTGCTCTCATTCATAATTCTGTGATTAATATTGTGAAATGATGCAACAAAGATCTAAATTAAAGGGCTATGCATTACAGTGATTTTACCATGATAACAGCCACAACAGACACTTTAGTGCAAAGAAAATAAGTTTATTTTTATTTAACTTTAAATGTTCTTTATTACTTAATATGTAAATTAACTGAAGTCAAATACAGTGTGCTATTGAATTTTGAACATGAAAATATATTTTCTTTCATCCTTCACTGCATCGCTCACTTCATTCATACTTTTGCTTCGGAGCCGAGCAGTTGTTATCAGCCGCTCCTTTCAGATCACCTTTCAAAAAAAGAGCTTCTCTCTTCGGGTGGAAGTACGGTGCTTCAGTGGTGGTGCGCGTGTTCCCAGCTGTACCATGTCACCCCCTGTGCCTCGGTTGGAAAGAGGTGTTTCCTCTAAAAGAGCAAAACGCGGACGATCTCTTCTCTCTACCTTTTCTACTGACTTCCCTACTGCTAAATATTTACACTTCCACACCAAGATCAACAGCACTTCCAACATACATGCACTTTTCAAAACATTCAACTCTCTCCGCTGTCCCCCTCCACCACCACCGTCTACCTCTTTAACTGCCAATGATTTTGCCCATTTCTTTATTAACAAAACTGCAACTATCAGTAGCCACTTCTCACCTCCACACACACACAAACGTACACCGACCTCTGATACCAGAAACACTCTCTCAACCTTCTCTCCACTCACTGAAGTAGATGTATCTAAACTTCTTCTTTCCAGCCATCCAACCACCTGCCCTTTGGACCCACTCCCCTCGCACCTTCATCAAGCCATCTCTCCTACAATTTTACCAGCACTCACTCACATCATCAACACATCCCTTCACACAGGAACCTTCCCCACCGCATTCAAGCAGGCTCGGGTAACCCCACTGCTCAAAAAACCCACATTAAACGCATCCCTCATTGATAATTAAAGACCTGTCTCTCTCCTATCATTCATATCTAAAACTCTTGAACGTGTGGTTTTAACCAAGTATCTTCTTTTCTCTCTCAGAATGACCGGCTGGACATCAACCAGTCTGGCTTCAAGAAGGGCCATTCAACCGAGACGCCACTACTGTCTGTCACGGAAGCTCTAAGGAGTGCAAAAGATGATTCAAAATTGTCAGTTCTCATTCTTATAGATCTTTCTGCTGCCTTTGACACTGTTAATCACAAAATCCTTTTATCTACCCTCTCTTCACTAGGCATTACTGGAACTCCCCTTCAGTGGTTTGAATCCTATTTCACGGAGGGGGGAGGTCTGCAAAGAATGTCAACTGATCACCGGTGTTCCACAGGGCTCAGTTCTTGGACCACTTCTCTTCTCCATGTAAAACACATCACTGGGTCCCATCATAGAGGCACACGGCTTCTCCTCTCACTGCTACGCAGATGACACTCAGCTCTACATATCATTTCAACCAGATGATCCAACGGTGGCTGTGAGAAAATCAAGCTGCCAACCTGACATAGACGGAGCTTCTATTTTTCCTGCCGATCCGACCCGACAGCATGATTTCACTATCCAGATCGGTGCTACCACGATTACCCCTTCAAAGTCCGCCAGAAATCTTTGAGGACCAGCTGACCTTCAAGGATCACATTGCAAAGACGGCTCGATCATGCAGGTTTGCACTGTTCAACATCAGGAGGATCAGGCCATTCCAAACTGAGCAAGCTACATAACTTCTGGTGCAGGCCATGGTCATTTCCAGACTGGACTATTGCAACGCTCTTCTGGTTGGAATTCCTGCAAGTACGATCAAACCTCTGCAACTGATTCAGAACACAGCAACTCGTCTGGTCTTCAACCAGTGCACTTGTGCCCGCAAAATGCTACCACTTGGCGCAATCGTCCGCGCCTCCCGTCCAAGGCGACGGCAGCCCTGGCTGCCAAGGCTTACACCGCCGCTGGACAGACAGCTTCCGCCCTCCATGCCATTGCCATCCTGCAAGTCTATCAGGCAATAGCTCTTAAAGAGCTGCACGAGAGAAGGTCTGAGCAGGGGTTGATGCAAGAACTGTGAATTGCGACTACGGTCAAGGCGCGGGACCTCGGCCAGACGATGTCCACACTTGTGGTCCAGGAGCGTCATCTCTGGCTGGACCTGGCTAAGATGAAGGAAGCAGACAAAGTTCGCCTTCTCAACGCCCCCAGGCTGGCCTCTTCGGCGACACTGTCGTGGACTTCGTTCAGCAATTCTCGACAGTGCAGAAGCAGACTGAGGCAATAAGCCACATTTTGCCCCGGCGGGATTCTGCCAAACTGCCGCGGGTTGTCCCTCAGCCTGCTCGTCGCCGAGGGCGTCCCCCTGCAGCTGTAAAGGGTCCGGCCGGAATCTCTTGAAATCGGAAATCGGAGGTGGCAGGAACTGCTCATTGCCAGGAGCTGGTGAGGGCACCACTTCTTCCCACATTCTCAATAAAAGAGCAGTTTCCTCCATCTCTGGGTCATACTCGGTCCAAGCTGACAGTGAGCGACGCGCTGCTTCCTCCCTCTCAGCCGACCTCTCTTTCGCCATAGATGGGGAGCGGGCAGCCCCAGGACGACGCGCTGCTTCCTTGCCCCTTCCTTCCAGGCCCCTCACAGGGGCTATAGAGCCAGGTAAGTGCACCACACTCCCCGCCATGACTCCCGGACGCCATGCCTCCTGGGTTGGGCCTCAGAGCTGCCTGCTGCCCACCCGCGAGTTCGTCGGTCGTCCCCTTGGTGCCTCTCGTTTGGAGTTTGGGTGCCTGGTTAGCGCTTCCCACTCCGTCTCGTTGGCTCATTCGGATGATCAGAGTCGGCTATGCGATTCAGTTCTCCAGGCAGCCCCCGGGGTTCAGCAGCATTCTGATTACCTCAGTGGCCGTCAAGGACGCCCCTGTACTTCAGGAGGAGATTGCTGTCCTTTTGGTGAAGGGCACGATCGAGCCTGTCCCTCCAGCCGAGATTGAGTCAGGGTTTTACGGCCCTGTGGCAGCCGGGGCGTGGTCTAGAGGCTGCTGCAGGCGGAGGAGGAGTCTTGGGCGGGCTAATGGTAAAGGAACACGCCTCCATTAACGAGTACTAACAGGTGTGATCATTTTGCAGTGACACGAGAGACGGGATAAATAGCCGCGCCCAGAGAGAGAAAGGGGGTGCGGAGACAGCATCAGAGAGAACCTGCTGCAAGCCTTCTTTTCAGTTCTGATGCTACAAGTTTGAGTTTATTGTTTTGGCAAATAAAATGCTTAAAAAGGCACTACCACCTCTGAGTTTCTGTTCGGACGACTGAAAAGCCATCACAGGCCCTTAATTCATCGTTCCCAAGAAAAGGCAGGGGGTTAAGGCCTTTCCTGGACCTGCATGTCTTGAATCGGACCCTACACAGGCTTCCGATCAAAATGCTAATGCAGAGGCTTATGTCGGCTTATGTCGTCCGCAGCCGCTGTAACACGGCTCGGGTTGATGCATATGAGACCACTTCAACACTGGTTACGGGTCTGAGTCCCGAGGTAGGATTGGCACCAGGGCACATTCCTTGTGGTAATCACACCAGCTTTTCGCCAGATGTTCAGCCCTTGGTCGGACCTTGCCTTGCTGGAGTTCCCCTAGGAAAAGTGTCCAGGCATGTTGTTGTCACAACAGATGCCTTCACCATGGGCTGGGGTGCCGTGTGCATTGGGCATGATGCCTCGGGCTCCTGGACAGGAACCCGGCAGCAGTGGCATATCAATTGCCTCGAGTTGCTAGCGGTACACCTTGCATTACGCCAGTTCTGACCGTTGCTGCAGGGAAAGCATGATTGGGCTCCCAAGCGAGACCCCATGACTTCAGTCTGACGTAACATCTCCGTTCCCTTCTTCAGGGAACGGGGGTTACAATAGTAACCTAGACTTTTTGTTGGCAGCCTCGGTTGCAAAAAAACGCTGAGATAACCGTTGATCGAAATAACCAACAGCCAATATGCCGATTTGTTTGATGAAGCGATTGGCATGCTATAAAAATGTACATACACTGTATACGTTTGCTAACAACAACTAACAGCAGAGATTGTAACGGCTACTTTGTTTATGTTGGGAATATGCCTTTAAGACAGCATATGTTGTTGTGTGCACTGTTCTGGTGTGAGCGCGCACGGGGAGGAGAGTGTTTTTGAGGAGAGGGATGGCCGCTCTACTGCTCACTGTTATATAGCATAATCTACTTTTTCTATTTTCCTTCTCTTATTTGTGATGTTTGTCAGAGTGTTTTCTTTTTCTTGGTTTGTTATTATGCTCTTTACATGTTTTATAAGAGTGTGCTAGTACGAAACTCATCTATAAAGGCTCGTGTGGCCAGTTTAATCAAGTTTTCTCTCGTTTCCTTTTAATGTCTTGGCAGTCGTCAACCACACTGACAGCCATTACAAGATTTACCAGTTTACAATGAAAACCAGCTTCAATTCTCGATACAAACCTTTAATTATATTCTCCAACATTGCAAACTCAATTTCGCTCACAGCGTAAACATAGTCAAACACATTCGCTCATAACAGAGTCATTTCGCACGGACACAGTTCTGAAAAGTATTGTACACACGGTTACTATCATTTCTTTACAAAATCTAAAATGCTTTGATGCTTTTTGCCTTTAACGGTCTGCTCGAAAACAAATGCTTCTAAGCTTCTAAGCTTCTAAGCTTCTTTGTCGATGTCAATGTAATCTGGGAATTCCTGGACAGTGATGGTGAATTCCTGTGCCTCCTCTTCCAATATAGCATCTGTAAGGCTTGATTTGCACACACAAGGCTACTGGACCAGATAACATCCCTGGACGTGTCCTCAGGGCATGTGCGGAGCTGGTCGCTGGGGATTTTTACAGACATTTTCAACCTGTCTCTTGCCCAAGCAGCTGTACCAACATGTTTCAAATGCACTTCCATTGTGCCAGTGCCAAAACACTCTAGTCCGAGGTGACCTAACTTCTACCACCCTGTAGCACTCACACCCATCATCATGAAGTGCTTTGAGCGGCTGGTCCTGGGACACCGAAAAGACTCTATACCATCCATATTGGACTCACACCAGTTTGCTTACCGCAGCAATAGGAGCACAGAGGGTGTCGTTGCCATGGCACTGTACTCAGTGCTCACACACCTGGACAATAACAACACTTATGCACGGATGCTGTTTGTTGACTTCAGCTCAGCATTCAACACTATCATCCCGACCAAGTTAATAGCCAAACTTGGAGACTTGGGCATCAGTACCTCACTCTGTAACTGTATTCTGGACTTCCTGACCAAGAGACCCCTGAATGTCCGAATCCAACTGCTCCACATCAATCACACGTAACACTGGTGTACCACAGGACTGTGTCTAAGCCCGTTTCTCTACTCCCTCTTCACCTCCGACTGCAAGCCTGTGTTTGAATCTAATGCCATCGTCAAGTTTGCGAACGACACTAGGGTTAGGGTCTCAACAACGATGAGACTGCCTACAGGGAAGGGATCCAGCACCTGGCCACATGGTGCACTGAAAATAACCTGCTCCTCAACACCACCAAAACGAAGGAGCTCATCGTGGACTTCAGGAAAGAGTCAAGAGGCACACACGACACTATCCACATCAATGGAATGGCCATTGAGCGTGTCACAGGGACTCCAATTCCTGCCTTTGAGAACATCCAGAGGAAGCACTGTCGGCGTCAAGCTCACAGCATCCTTAAGGACTCCTCTCACCCAGCCCACAGACTGTTCTCCCTCCTTCCCCCCGGCAGGCGTTTCAGGTGCCTCCGGACTAGAACCAGCAGACTAAAGAACAGTTTCTTCCCCAGAGCTGTCTATTTACTGAACTCTAACCCTTGTTGACCCCACTCCCCTCATAGACTCTCCTCTTACCCCCCCCCCCCCCACCATCCCCCACCATCCCCCACCATCCCCCACCATCCCACCATCCCACTACCCTCATAGACTCTTGTCTCCCCCAGCCCCACTTGCTGCTATTGCACTTCTGGTTAGACCTAAACTGCATTTTGTTGCCTTGTACCTGCACTTGTGTAATGACAATAAAGTTGAATCTAATCTAATCTAATTAGTGCTTGAGAAGCTCTGAGAAGAAGCGTTGATTTGCAGGACAGTCAGTGGTTTAAGAAGTATCTTAATTTTAATGATTTGGATACTGTTATCCATGCATTAAAAAACTGGATTACTGTAATTCCCTTTACGTTGGAATTAACTCTCACGCCTACAACTGGTACAGAAGGCTGCTGTTCGTTTTTTTAACAGGAAAAAAAATTAGGGAAAATATCACGTCTGCATTAGCATCACTTAATTGGCTACCTGTTCAATTCAGAGCTGATTTTATGGTTTTGTATTCAAAGCACTTCATGATCTTGCTCCAGATTTGTATTTGAGATCTTCTTCATTCCTAATCTCTTGAGAAAACGCGCATATTCTCCCAGCTGTTTATTTATTGACAGCTTCATGGTAATAAACAAGAAAATTATAGATTCCACAAGACCTTAGGAAATCTAATAGAAGTTAAATTTAAAGTCCAAATAACAGATAAAAAAAAAAAAAAATTGGCTAAGAAATATTTTTGTGAAGTTTGTGTTTATGAAAATACATGAAAAAGGGATATTTTGCCCAAAAATATAAATTCTTTCAGAATACGAATATTTCTTCAGATGAATACAATGATGATTTTAATAAAAAATAGTCCATCTCTCTGAGTGCAAGTGTACGGGATCCCCAAGGTTGATGCTTCTAAAAACACACTGTAATCAATATGAGCCTAGTTGATGAAGTGAAACTATAGGTGTTTCTCCAACTGCTTCCATCACTTCTCAAGCTTTAAAACTCAATTGCATCACAAAACAACATGGTGACGGAGATGTGACAGTTTTGACAGAAGCAATGGTTTGTATTGATTCAGAAGATACTGATTCATCATCTGAGGTCATATGGATTACCGTTATGTTCACTTTGTTTGGAAACTACATGAGAAAATCTAAACTAAAAGTAGAGTACCGGTTTAAGTTAACTAGCTTTGTGACATTCAATTATCCCACAATGCAGTGCAGAAGTGTATGAAAAAAATTCCACCTCTCACCCCTCTTGCATTATCCTTTTCCTTACTTACAAAGTTACAGTACTTTCCAAACAATATGTCCATTTAAATATATTTCAAATATTTCAAACATACCTGTAATTGTTTTGTGAACAAAAATATCAAGAAATCCAAAACTTGTCAAAAGACAATGTGCATGGCCTCTGTACCCCGTTCAAATTATTATATATTGTGTATTGTCTTTCGTAGGACGGAAGAGCAAAACTGACAGCAGTGCAGAGTGAAGAAATGCCCTTGACAAGGCAATCATGGCAGCCATGTACAGTAAGTCAATACTTGGTGAAGAGAAAACTTACTAGAAAAATTCTGTTAAAATATAGATGTGATTTTTGTTTCTTGCAGTGGCAATCGAGAAGAGATTTCCAAATATGACCAAAGAGGCTTTGGTGCTTGAAGTCAACTTGAAATGCTGGAATTCACAGCTTGAAAAAAAAACTTGAATATAGAATATTCAAGAATATAATAGAATATATTATACTATTATTTTTATTATTATTTTTATTATTTAGTTCCTTTTTGAGTTTTATACAAATGTTCTTTTTTTTCTCAAATGTGATGTGAATGCATTTTCTAACATTATATTATACATTATATATTTTTAAATAATTTTGTTTAAAAAAATACATTTATATTTTTAAAATATTTTAAAAAAATGGTCAAAAATATATTGGTAGAATTTATATTTAAATATAAAACTCAAAATCACTCATTGTACAAAGTAAAACATTAGTAAAAACAAATAGCTCAGTTCAAATCCAGCTTTAAATCACAATCGCTGTTATTTTCTCATAGAATTATCTCTGCCGATCTTTCTGTGCTCGCTCGATCTCCTTCTCTCTCTCTTTCCGCATGCTGCTGACATTGTTCCCTTGCTTCACGTTCCCTTTCCCCTGATAGGTCAACAGTGAGCGCCACCTCACATTCTCGCAATCGTCTTTATCTTGATTACAATCTGCATCCATCAAAACTTTACTAGTGAGAAGCTGGTTTGCTTTATCCAGCCAAGAAACGTAGTTTGCATTTTATCTGGTCATTCAGCGGTGGGATGTTTTGACATTCCGTTCAGTCTGTATTTCACACAGCGTGATGCGTGAGGGCTCACACACACACACACACACACACACACACACACACACGCACACACACACACACACACACACACACACACACACACACACACACACACACACAATGACAGAATATGTCAGAGCTTGTGTTTTAAAGCTAAACAGACACTGCAATGAATAATTCACTGAAAACTGTCCATGAGTCACCGTTCTCTCTGCCATCTCTGATGTAATAAGCCTGATTTTCTTTACATTAGTGCTGTTTGGACTGATTGTTTGAATGCATTCGCTTACTGGTTCATTGGACTGAAATCTCTCCTATAGATTAGTGACTTAAAATTATCTGATTGTCACGTTTAATCCAACGAAGATAATAAATGGTAATTCAAAATATTAGTCACGTTTATTAAACCAATAAAAAAATCTGAATATCTCTATAAGCAAACATAATGCAATAGAATGTATTTGACATTACTCAAACAATACAAGACAAATAACTGAGAGAACTGAAGTGGAGCTGATGAAGGTCAATGATGGCAGGTGTGGATGATAGAGGAGTGTGTGCAGGTGAGAGCCAGGAGGGATTCATGGCAAATGTAGTGCAGATGTGACAAACTAGAAGACAATGAATTTGAATCCAAATACAAACCATAAATACAATAAACAAACTCAGACAGTGACAATACTCCCCCCTCCCAGATCCTGGAGTCTTGACAGATGACTAGGCTGATTTGGGCAGTCTAGAGAGTGTCCAGGATGACACCAGTAGTACGGGGAACCATGAAGACACCGGTTGCTCTGTGAAATACTGCTTTCGTCTTGATAAATGGAGCACAGGATGTTCCCTGTCAAGGGAACTCGCACTGCGTCGAGACGCGATTGGGAACCTTTCAGTTTATATGTCTCTTGGAGCACAATCAAACTCAGGTGCGGGTCTTCACAGCGCTCTAAGCTCAACGTGTGTGTGTATTGCAGACCTGTGTGTGATTCAGCCCAAGTCTAGTTTAAAAGAAAAGGGATTTCACCGTGTGTCTGTTGGAGTGTTTGTAAAAAAAAAATGGCGGAGCAAGTTTTTCGGCGCTGTGTTACCCCTTGTCCCCGGTTTCTTTCGGGAAGGGATACACACGCCTTATGTGTAGCTTGCATGGGAGAGGAGCATGCACGATCAGCGCTCGAGGGCACTGATTGTGCAGACTGTTTGCAAATGAGTTTGCGAACACTCCGATCCCGCCTGGCAGTTTTCGAGGAAACTGCCCGGGCTAGCGGCCCTCGTGGTTCCGGTCCCGCTGCGGCTGAGGCCCAGCGGCGGCTGCGATCATGGGGGTCGCAGATGGATCTATCAGAGGGGTCGGAGACGGGCTTTGCCTTTTCTCCGCCTTTACCTGGCAGATCTAGCCCCGTTAGGGAGCCGGAAGCACGCCCTGTGGCGGTTTCTTCCGACCCTGACGAGGCGATACTGCAGCTATCCAGTTCCGAGGAACTGGATGTTGTTAGTATCGACGCTGATGAGGAGGTTCCGCCAGCCCCCTCACCAGCGTCAGATGAGTTGCTGGAGGTGGTGACTCGCGCCACCGCTAGGCTGGGCCTCGAGTGGCCGGCTGAGCGGACGCATGCTCGTCCAAAGAGCAGGCTGGACGAGCGCTTTTTGCCGTCCAGAGCACCACCTCAGCGCCGGTGTCTGCCTTTCTTCCCCGACCTCCACACTGAGGTGTCGAGGTCCTGGAATAGGCCCGCCTCCCACAGGGTGCATAACAGCGAGACCGCTGTTTATGCCTCCCTAGTGGGAGCTAAAGATCGCGGATACGGGGCAATGCCTAGAGTAGAGGAGTCCTTGGCTAATCATTTGGCTCCTCACTCACCGCAGCCCCTAAAGGCACCGGTGCTCCCCACCAAACCTCTCAGGGTTACGTCATCGTTGGTGGGGCGAGCTTACTCATCGGCTGGTCAGGCTGCAGCATGCCTCCACACCTCTTCCATGCTGCAGGCCTACCAGGCGGAACTCCTCGCAGATCTTGACGAGGAGGGAGGTATTGGGCCAGAAGCAGTCGCAGAACTGCGGAGGGCGACGGATCTTTCTCTCCGGGCTGCTAGGGAGACGGCCGCCTCTATTGGCCGATCTATGGCAGCCCTAGTAGCTACGGAGAGACATTTGTGGCTGAATCTGACTACCCTCAGCCAAAAGGATAAGAACATCCTCCTGGACGCCCCTCTGACGCCTCCTGGCCTCTTCGGCGACGCGGTTAAGCTAGCGGTCGAGAGGTTTCAGGAGGCTGCTAAGCAGGAGGCGGCGTTCAAAAAGATCCTTCCACGCCGCCCTCAAGGTTCGCAAGCAAGAGCAGCGTTCCATCCTCAGCCCAGTACCTCCTCATACCGCGCTGGGCAGAAGCTGAGTGTTGCGACTCGTCAGCCCCCCCCGAAAAAGAAGGGGAGGGCTTCGGGTCAGCAACCTCAGCCTCAGCCTTCTGGCCGGCAGACCGACCTGAGGGTCGTTCTGCAGGGCAAGAAGGCTAAAAGTAAGAGGCCCTGACAATCATGGTGTCAGGCCTCGCAGGGAGCCCCCCGTTGGTCCACCAGCCTGCCAACGCCCTGCGGTGGCCCCTGTGGATCTGGTTTCTCGAGAGAGCCAGTCCGATCAGGGACCAGGTGGTCTACCCCAGTTGTCACCCCGGCAGGGTGCACTGGGCAGATTGCCCCCTCTAAGGAGGGTCCTAGAGCATCCACTCCAGGTCCAGCGGCCTGGAGTGGAAACCCGAACAGAGACTGGTCTCGAGAGACTGGTACCCCTAGTAGAGTTCCTGGCGGCGTGGACACGTCTGCCAGGCATTTCTCAGTGGGTCCTGCGCACTATTCATGTGGGTTACACTATCCAGTTTCGGTCGAACCCTCCCAAGTTCGCGGGGGTTCTTCGGACAGAGGTAGACCCTGGGCAGGCTCGGGTTTTGGAACAAGAAGTCGAATCATTGCTGAGGAAAGAGGCCATAGAGTATGTACCTCTCTCAGCCACAGATTCGGGCTTTTACAGCCGCTACTTCATAGTTCCGAAGAAGGATGGAGGTATGCGTCCTATTCTAGACCTTCGCCTGTTGAACAAGACTGTCAGGCGCCTGAAGTTCAGAATGTTGACTTTGAAACAGATCGTATCCCAAATCAAGTCCGAGGATTGGTTTGTGACGATAGATCTCAAAGACGCATATTTCCATATCTCCATCCTTCCTCAACATCGGAAGTTTCTCAGGTTCGCCTTTGGGGGCAAGGCTTACCAATACCGAGTACTTCCATTCGGCCTAGCGCTATCCCCTCGCACCTTCACCAAATGCATGGACGCAGCGCTCGCCCCGCTGCGGTCCACTGGTATCCGTGTACTGAACTACATCGACGATTGGTTGATTTTGGCTCAGACACAAGAATTAGCGGTCCGGCATCGAGATGTCGTACTCGCGCATATGAAGGAGCTGGGGCTGAGACTCAATGCCAAGAAGAGTATCCTCTCTCCTGTGCAGAGGACAACCTTCCTAGGCGTTGTTTGGGACTCGGCGTCAATGTCTGCACGGCTATCCCCCGTGCGCATTGCCGCCGTTCTGTCCTTAGTCCAGGATATCAAGCTAGGCCAGCTGCTCACTGTCAAGCACTTCCAGAGAGTGCTGGGGCTCATGGCGGCAGCGTCCAGTGTTATCCCACTCGGCCTGCTCCACATGAGACCCCTGCAGTGGTGGCTGAAGACCAGAGGGTTTTCCCCGAGGGGCAACCCCTTCCGTCTGATCAAGGTGTCAAGGCGCTGCCTTCGAGCCTTGCATCCGTGGAAGCAGAACTGGTTTTTGTCCCAGAAGCTCGCACTGGGAGCTATCTGTCACCGCGTCATGCTGTCGACAGATGCGTCCCGCGCGGGCTGGGGGGCGGTCCTGAGGGACCGCTCGGCCAGGGGTCTATGGGACGGGCACCACCTCTCCTGGCATATCAACGCCTTGGAGATGATGGCTGTCCGGATGGCGCTACGGGCGTTTCTCCCCGACCTCAGAGGCCGTCATGTAGTAGTCCGGACCGACAATACGTCGGTGGTCTCCTACATAAATCACCAGGGAGGTCTCCGGTCTCGTCGACTTTCCAAGTTGGCGATCAGGATCCTCCTCTGGGCCCAGAGGGAACTGCTCTCTCTTCGAGCGGTATATATCCCGGGGGCCCAGAACCTGGGGGCAGACTTCCTGTCGAGACAGGGGCCGAGGCCCGGGGAATGGCGACTCCACACTCAGGTGGTGGAGCAGATTTGGGAGAGATTCGGCCAGGCTCAAGTGGATCTGTTTGCGTCTCGAGAGACGACTCACTGCCCACTCTGGTTCTCCCTTTATCTTCCAGCGCCTCTCGGCCTGGACGCCATGAGGCAAGGGTGGCCAAATCTACCCCTGTATGCCTTTCCCCCCGTAGCTCTGCTCCCAGGGGTTCTGGAGAAGGTTCGCCGGGAGAAGGTCCGTCTCACTCTAGTTGCCCCGCGCTGGCCGGGCAGGGTGTGGTTTTCGGACCTGGTGTCCCTCCTAGACGGCACTCCGTGGGAGATTCCGGTCAGGAGGGACCTCCTGTCCCAGGCTCAGGGGAGGATTTTCCATCCTCACCCAGAACTGTGGAAACTGTGGGTCTGGCCCCTGAGGGGGCCCAGCTCATAGAGTCTGGTCTCTCAGCCGAGGTTGTAGAGACCATTCTCCACTCCAGAGCCCCGTCCACGAGGAAACTGTACGCTCAGAAGTGGAAGATTTTCACTTCTTGGTGTTGCGAAAAGCAGCTGAACCCAGTTACCTGCCAGGTTGGCACCGTGCTGGAGTTCCTGCAAGAAAGGTTCGCAGCAGGGCTGTCCCCCTCCACACTAAAGGTTTACGTGGCTGCCATAGCTGCTTACCACGTACCTTTGAGTGGTGCCTCTTTGGGCAGGGACCCCCTCATAGTTCGTTTCCTACGTGGCACTCAGAGGCTGAGGCCTGTAGTACGTTCAAGGGTGCCTCCTTGGGACCTGTCCCTGGTGCTCCAGGCCTTGTCCCAGGCTCCCTTCGAACCGCTGGATGAGATTTCAGACAAGCACCTTACTCTTAAAACTCTCTTTCTTCTCGCCATTTCTTCCCTCAAGAGGATTGGTGACATGCAGGCCCTCTCCGTGGCCCCTTCATGTTTAGAGTTTGCGCCCGGCTTGGCTAAAGCTTTCCTCTATCCCAAGCCGGGTTATGTACCTAAAGTGCTGTCTAGTCCTATGCGCCATATAGTGCTACAGGCTCTCTGTCCTCCTCCATTCACTGATCATGACCAGGAGTTAAAGAACAGGGTTTGTCCAGTGCGAGCACTGGACGCCTACGTCCACAGAACTGCTACGTGGCGTAGGTCAGACCAAATCTTTGTCTGTTTTGGGGCCCCCAGAGGCTCCCCTGCTTCTAAGCCTACTATGAGCAGATGGATTTCAGAGTCTATTTCTCTAGCTTATGAGCTGGCAGGACAGCAGTGTCCACTGTCTGTCCGAGCTCATTCTACTCGGAGCATGGCTGCCTCGAAAACCTTTTTCGCAGGGGCTTCCCTCGCGGACATTTGTGATGCGGCTGGCTGGTCCTCACCGCATACCTTTATTAGGTTCTACCAGTTAGACCTAAACCCCGCCTTGGGATCATTGGCGTTATCGTAGTGAGCTACGTTTCGCTTGGCATACCCCGTACGCTGAGGCGGCGTGGGTATTCCTCGTTCCCAATCGCGTCTCGACGCAGTGCGAGTTCCCTTGACAGGGAACGTCTCAGGTTACGTACGTAACCATAGTTCCCTAAGAGGGAACGAGACACTGCGTCTTGCAGCCTCAGCTCCTAGGCATGCCAGACACTGTTCAAGCTAACCCGCTTCCGGGTCGTGACGTGCCTTTATACTCCCGGGTCATGACGTGATGACGTCATCACGGCGACGTACACTCCCGCACCTGAGTTTGATTGTGCTTCAAGAGACATATAAACTGAAAGGTTCCCAATCGCGTCTCGACGCAGTGTCTCGTTCCCTCTTAGGGAACTATGGTTACGTACGTAACCTGAGACGTTCTCCACAATGTTTCCTGCCATACGATCAAAAGTCTTTTTTTATTTTGGTGAAAGGCAGGAGGGATCATTGGAAATGTAGTGTAGAAGTGACAAACTGGAACAAGACAAAAATGAGTCCAACAGAAATGCAAACAATAAACATGATAAACACAAATTTGGGTGAAAATGTTGAAATGTGAAAAAAAAACAGGATTACAGGTTCTAACGTTGATAGCCCTAATTTAAATATATTGAATAGCTATATGCAGTATTTTATATATAAATATGTATTCAGATTTAGGAGGAAATTATTATAATATAATAATAATAATATATAATATATAATATAATAATATATATTATCATAATATTTTTTTTATTATATCCTTTTTTAAGCAGGGAGAAAATAATTTGAAATGTTGGGCAAGATCAAGATAAACATTTTAATTCATAGAAAATCAATGCAAAATTACAATTGTACATTGTTTCCTTTGCTCAAATCAGGGTAA
This sequence comes from Rhodeus uyekii, assembly GCA_037043235.1. Taxonomy (NCBI): domain Eukaryota; kingdom Metazoa; phylum Chordata; class Actinopteri; order Cypriniformes; family Acheilognathidae; genus Rhodeus; species Rhodeus uyekii. The sequence continues at coordinate 7,472,585 of JAWRVZ010000009.1, forward strand.
AAATGTAATATATTTTGTCCTGCTAATACACGTGCATGTTATATAACTGAAACTGGATGATGCCTATTAATATGGACATTGGCTCGTAATATTGGTAGGCTACTTCCTTTTCTAATGCTTCTGCAGTTTTCATTTTTTATTTTTAAGTGGTTCAGCTTCTCCTCTTGGTGTCTCGGTTTCTGATTTTTGTCATAGATGGTGACTGAACAGATTATTTTTTTCCTAAGACTTGCCTTTAGAGAAAAACAGCAGTCCCTAACCTCAGCGGTAGCACTGATCTGTTAACAGAAGTAGGAATATTAGACAGGGACCCCGGCACTTTAATACTGACTTCAATGTTCCGCATTTCAACTCCTCTACCAAATCATTACAAAATCAATGTGAGTTTCTGTCCCTGGAACCCTGAATTACGAGAAGTGTATGTGTGTGTTTCAGCAAAGTGAATGGGTTGTGTATCTCACTACTATCCCTTTGACAGACCTGTGGAAGATGTTGACCTCTGTCAGTTCCACCCGCTCCACTCCAGCAGAAACACTTTTTGTCCTCTGGGGTGGAACACTTTTAGTGGAACATCTTAATCATGGAACATGTGTCACTGGGAAGGAATTAACCGCAGTGAGGAAATCTCCCCTCAGGACAAACCACTGCTGGTGTCAGCTTCCTCTTCAGAGTGTTACAAAAACAACTGATATATAAAAACAGACACGCTGTAGGGATAAATAGCATACACGTATGCAGCTCAACTGAGATTTCTGTGTATCATTTATGGATGAAGCTTAACCATAAAACATTTGTTCAGCAGCTCTGTTGCACAAACCCAGTAAGCTGCCAACCTACAGTATAGTGTTAGTAAGTAAAGTGGGGCAATAACATATAAAAGGGAGTGGGGCACAAACTGACACTTCTTGACTTTCTCGGTATGTATAAATTAAATTTGATTTTGTTACCCACTCCACGTAAAATTCACACGTCTATCAGGCATATGTGTCAGGGTTAGGGGATGAAGGGAAGTGTGAGGACTCAATGATGCAGTACGAAGGTTTTTTATTTATTTAAAAACTCCCCCTAAGAGAGAAAATCTGAATACTTGACAGGATAACAAATATACATCGACGATCCAGCAAAGGACAGCACAGGGAGAATAAATAGGGATCACACAAGGCAGGAAATGAGGGAGGACAGTTTGGGCAAATCAGCCAATAAAGAGGTGCTGTTCAGGTAACACTAGAAATTCCACTCGAGAGACTGGTTCCCTTGAAAACTTTATGGCAGCTTGGAATCTACTACTGACTGTACTCTACTGCTGACTCAGTAGATCCAAAGCGTACCAATACGCTTGTTCTTCCGTTCAGCATAGTCTTGTCACTTTGCATGTTTGTGGACTGTCATGGACACTTTGCACCACAAACGTCTCAAAGGGAGAATCCTAGACAAGAGGGCTTTAGAGGCAGCCATAGTTGAGTTGAGTTGGCTCAAGTTGCCAAAGGGGTAGATAACCCAGCTGACTCAGAAGCACGTGAAATAGACTTGACTTAGTGGGGAGCCTTTACTAGGGCCCCCAAAAGCATTTTCAGATTATGCCACCGTGTAGACATAAGCATCTAATGCCCGTACTGGGAGAAACAGATTACTCTTTTCCTGGCTTCCTGGGCTCAGCGTTCACGTGCCACAGAGGATACATTTACCTTTTGGCAGATGCTTTTATCTAAAGCGAGTTACATTGCATTCAAGGAACACATTGACATTGAATCAGTTCTTGCTTTCCCTGGAAATCAATCCCATGACCTTGGCATTGTAAACACCAATGCTCTACTGGTTGAGCTTCAGACCATGTAACCATTGGATCTCTCCCTAAAAACATTGGATCTCTCCCTAAAAACATTAAAGCAAAACAATGTGGTGAGCAACAAAGGCTGCCACATAAACCTGTAAAGTGGACGGGAATAACCCTGCAGTGAATCACTCTTGCAGAAACTCCAGAACTATAACAACAGGGCAGTTTACTGGGTCCAGCTCATGAGCACTGTCCCACGAAGTAAAAAGATACCACTTCAGGAAATACTGTTTCCTCATGGAGGGAGCTCAGGAGCGGAACATAATCTCCACAACCTCAGTTGAGGTATAAGACTTTATTATATTTTAAGACTTATTGACCATGACTTTTGTGAAGGTCGGCGTCCTCCTTATAAGCGTTTTATACAATACATATGGTTTCAAAACAGGATAAACAGGAAAATAATGAATCAGTGATGCAAACAGAGTACACTTCTTCTGTAAAGCAGTTTCTCAGTTTCTCTAGTTTGCCATCAGTTTAATAGGCTTGCCCTCTACTGGATGTTGGACTGGATGTCAGTCTTTGGATATAGAGCAGGGAGGTTCGGATAATGAGTGTAGAGACAAGGATATCTCTGAGAAAACACACATAAACATGCAGAGTGGCCTGCTAGACTAACTCAGGACATCAATTTAATAGGCTCCATCCCTGCCCTGTACTGGATGTTGGACCTTTAGATATAGAGCAGGGATTTTTGGATATAGAGTGCTGGGACAAGGATATCTCTGAGAAGACACACACAAACACGCAGAGTGGGCTGTGAGACATCCAGAAGAAAAAAAGAAGCCTAGAATCCTCAGCCTCTCTTGAGTTCTGCCGTCCTGCAGGTGACCTGTCCTGACCGTGTGTTTGTAATCTACACCTTGCCAGCATTGCCTGCTGGTCCTGTGTCCGCCCCTTTGGCCTCCTGGGAGATCATGTCCTGGCAAACATATCCACAACAGGACAACACTCTGACCTTGAGCCAGACATTCACTCCTCTCTGATCTTTATGTCTTGCGCTGTTTACCTTTTTCCCACTTCCTACTGCATGTCTCTTCTTTTTCTGCCGTTTCCACTACATTCCCTATCCACCTTCGGGTTGTCCTTTTCTCCTCCTCTCTCTAAGAATGTTTGCAAAGGCATCCAGTTTTTGCAGAATACATTATATTGAATACAGTATGCACAGATGTCACATATTTTATAGAACACCCAGATGAAAACTGTTTTGTATAGAGCTGAGATCCCTGAGATGAGTGTAATTTGCCACAATGCTGTGTGCTTTACTTTCCTAGTGTAATGAACTAGAAGTAACATCAGCTGCGATTGTTATTCGATTGGGATTTTTATTTATATATAAATAATCCATTGATGATGACAGCGATTTCAACAGTTTGATACAGTCATCCACACACCAACCCATAACAATACCTTTAACCCATAACCCATAACAATACCTTTGTGTAGTCAATGTGAAATGTGAAATAAAATGTTCATGTGAAAGCAAAAGCTTGTTTTTGATCAAATTAACTGTTGGATTTTTGTATAGTGTAGAGCTGAAGTATAGACTATTAATATGCTTAATGTCAAAACTAAAAAAAGTATTGGAATAAATTGTTCAAGACTAAAATGTGCTATTTATTTTTATCTTCATTAGATTGTCATATCATTAGCTTAGAAACATTCAAATGTCAAACTTTATTTTAATCATTGCTTTAAATACTATTCATGTTGTATGCTCTGTAATTGGCAAACAAAAATATAACTATGTTTTAGAATAGAGATAAAGCATGCAGTTCACAATGTGTAATTGTAGAGTAGAATTGTAGAAATGATTCCATTCCAAACACAGCTGTATCTTCATTTCCTCCATTTTGTTCCATTTCTTCTGGTGGCCACACCTCCCCTGATATCTTGGATACGTTTATTCTATTTTTCCCCCTCTACTCCATCTCTTCTCCCCCTCCTTCTTCTGGAGACTGTGTCCCGCTTGGCTGACGTTAGTGGCGTGTGTGACAGGGTTCATTCAGCATCGGGATTAGCTGTCAGACCGCATGTGTTCACTGCCACGGTAAACAAATGGACATGGCTGTTCAGACACGGCAGCGAGTTTTAGATGCCAGCGCCTTCGTAATCAGTATATGACAGTTACTAAATACTCAACTGCAAATCATTTACAGAATGTCCCTACATGCTCATAGCGTTGTGTCATAAAGATAAAGTTGTGTTTGCTAATGAATTATCACAACCTTTTAGGTTGACCTTTTTGACCTTTATGTTTGGAATATAATATTTTCATACTGCTTATTGTAAACTATCATAGTATATTCCTACACACTTACCGGCCACTTTATTAGGTACACCATGTTAGTACCAGGTTGCACCATTTTGCATTTACGTTTATGCATTTGGCAAACACTTTTATCCAAAAAGCGACTTACATTGCAGTAAAGGAAAATGTTGACATTCATATCAGTTCTTTCTTTCCTTGAGAATCAAACCTATGACCTTGGTATTACAAGTACCACACTCTGCTGTTTGAGCTACAGGAAAGCCCTCAGAACTTCCTTAATTCTTTGTGGCACATATTCAACAAGGAACTAGAAATGTTACTTTGCATGAAAAATATCATTGACATGTGAGCATCGCACAGGTGTTGGAGATCTGTCTGTTGCACATTCATGATTATGAATAAGAAGATGGGTACATATTGTGGTCTTAAAGGAATGGACATGGTCAGCAACAACATTGTTGCTGACCATGTCCTATCCTTTATGACCCCAATATGTATTGGCTGTATTGGTTGTGCAGGCCATTTAAACAATGCTCTGTACTCTGTACTAGACCCAACGTGTGCAAAGAACATATCCCTCACACCACTTCACCATCCTAACCCATTGGTACAAGGCTGGATGGATCTATGCTTTCATGTTGTTTACGGCAAATTCTTACCCTTCTTACCCGTCGCGCGCTCTTGTCTGTGTAGCTTCTTGTGTTCATGTCTTGTCACTGTTACCCCACCCGTCTTGTTTCCTTATCATTAGTTGTATTCATTCCAGCTGTTTCCTGATCAATTACCCTTCCTCCTGTGTGTATTAAATCCCTTCGTATTTGCTGTCCTATGTTGCGTCGTTGTCTATACATGGTCTTTCATGTTATGTATTGGTGCTCTAGTCCTGTCCTAGTCAGTTGAGTCCAGTCCAGTCCAGACTTGTTGTTACGTTTTTAGTCAATCAGACAGTCTATTTTCCCTCTCGGGGTTGTTTATGTTTGAATTTTATTTTGTTTTGTTAAATAAAAGCCCTTCCTCCTCGCTCTTCCCTCCACCTGCAGACCTGACACTTCTGTAGACCTCAAATGTAAGAAGGGGTTATTTGAGTTATGGTTGCCTTTCTATCAGAAAGATTGACAAGACATTTTGCCCACAACACTGCCACTCACTGAATATTTTCTGTTTCTCAGACCCTTCTTTGTAACCTGTATGTCAAAATCCAAGTAGACCATCTGGCATCATTAACCATTGCATTTTTTAAATCACTTAAATAGCTTGTTCTTATGCGTGGTTCTTGACCATGCCTCTGGCCATTCATCAACATGCAAAAATGTGTTGAGTGGCTGCCATGTGATTGGCTGATTACTGTCCTTGAGGAGTTGAAATATGTTGAGTATATGAAATGTCTAGCATTACTTACTTCACAATGTTTTAAATACACGTTTTTTATTGCATACTGTGTCAAGAGTACATACTCCATACTGCAAAAACAAACAGACTTTATTTTCTGGATTATGTCCTGTTCAGTGTATTTTCGTTCTGTTTTCCTGTGTAAACTAGTTTCCAGCTTGCTCCCTGGATTAATCATTCAATGAAAGTTCACTTGTCATTCAAGTAGCTCATTAGTTCTCGTTTTGTCTGATATATATTCTCCCTGTTTTGTTTAGTTCTTTGTTCTGTATCGCCAGTGTTTTATGTGGTTGTATTATTCTGTTTCCTGAGTTTTCCTTGCCCGTTGGACTTATTGGATTAAAGACAGTTTGGCTGAGCTCATTCTTCTTTGTGCCCTTGTAAAGCCACCTGTGACACTTATGTGTTTTGCCTTTAATGCATAAATAAATAAACAGAAACAAAGGCTCCTTGGGGCCAATGCAAGTTAAGGCCTGTTTTTTGACTTTCAACTCATTATGTAAAATATTATTCATTTTATTAATTCCAGCTTGTGGACTGTCATGCATATGGAAATGTTTTTTCCCCAGTTAAAGCTGCATTAGCTGTGTTCATTGCAGTGGGGAGAGAGATTGCCTCAGCACACAAATGCTTTATGAGAATTCAGCATCAGTATCTATCTCTGTCAGAGCACAAATCGCAGAGAGGAGAACACTTTATTGCTTATATCTATCACTGGGTTCAGGGGGTGGGCTGTGCTAATGTTTTGGTGTGATGGCCTTCAATAAAATGAAGCGTACTAAATCGAGGCAAACACGGCAAGTGTCCAACATTGTCCCTCCTTAATGTTGTTTTTAATTTTTGATGAATTCAGTAATAGAGTTTTGCAGGATGTATTGGGTCTTTTGATGTGGGCAGAGCTCACATAAAATACATTGATCTGCAGAACCAGAGACAGAAAATGAGATGGATTCAGTTAAAATGGCAAAGACGAAGATGGAGGATTTTCTACAGCACTCTTCTGAGTAATCAAAGAAATATATTAAAGATATACCTGTGGTTTCATGCTGTAGCCCAGAGCCACACACACAAGTTGCCTAGGGAAGAATCTTTATAGAGATAGAGAAAGAAAGATTAAAGGAAAGTGTTCCAGGGAAGGTAGTCAGGAATCTGTAGCACCCAAAGTTATATTTGAATGGAACTCCCTCTGAAACCAACCACCGATACTCTTTTTTTCTTAATGTTATAGTAGTCTATGTCCATTAAATTATATGAAAATAAATTAAAATCCCATTTACTTTGTAAATGCACGTTATTTTTCTGTAATTTGTATTGGCATTAATGTATTTTTTTATTAATTTATTCTCAATTTACTTTGTTTTGTTTTCACTGTTTTTCTTTTAGATATGTGCACATTGATGGTTTGACAATTTGTATGCAAAACTTAAAACTATTTATGTCAACTGAAAATGTTTGAGAACAAGACCATTGAGAACAAGACCATTCAAATACAAGAACAGTGAATTAAAAAATATAAGTACTTGATTAATCTGAATAAAAACTCATTTGAACAGAGCGCTAATTATTTATTGAAGATAAACAATTTTGCTCTAGTTTAAAAGCCTTAGTACGCATGTGTGTACTGTATTTCGATGCCCTGTGGAAAATCCAGCACTATACCATGTTGGTCCAAGCTGGTTTATGCTGGTTAGATCTGGTATAGTGCTAGTTAGTTAATTATGTAAGTGCTAGTTGGACCACCAGCACTCTTGGACAGACCAGCAAACCAGCAACCAGCATTCCATTCTGTTCCAGCATGCAAAACAAACCTTATGTTGGTGACCAGTAATGCTGGATATTTCAGCAGGATGTGTGCTGAGATTTTGCTACATTTTTTGCACCCAATATTCCGACAAGGTTTGGAAAATCTGACATCTACAGCCCTCAGGAGGAAAATAGCATAATAAATATATTAAATAATGTCTCAAAATGTAAGGCTTCTGTTTGTGTGATGGATAAGTTTAGGGGAAGGGGATCAAAAATTAATTTCGGTTCAAGATTTTTCCTCTGCTATTAGCAGTGCGATGGAAAAGTGATTATAACCCCTCTACGTAAAATAAGTAAATAAATAACAATAATATGTCAAGTTGACAGCATGCAGATGTTCATGTCAGACAGATGCATTAACACCCACTCTTTCAAATAAAAATGTTTACCGCACAGAATATTTGCCTGGATATTTACCTGAAGAGGCCTTAAGTGAGTATCACGCAAACATTCACATATTTTACCATATCTCCTCTCTGTTTCTCCGCCTCCATTTGCCATGTCGCTTCTCTGCAGATCATGCTAAACAATAAGGCATGCTAATTTCGGCTCTGCTGCTAACTTCTTTCAGCAGCTAATTACAGCCAATTAAGTGGGAGACTGTCAGAGCCAACAGCTCTGCCTTCTGATTGGTATTGTTTCAGTGATTACTAAGAAAAGAGAATGTCACACTCAGAAAGAACGAAAATGTGAGAGAGCATGCGATGTTCGACTGTCTATGCATGATATCATTTTCAGTTCATTCCTCAATCCTTAGGACACTGACAGCATCTACTAATGAACACACGACCGCCCTTTATGTGACAGAGAGAAAGAAAGAGGAGACGAAAGAGTGGAGGATAATGATCTTTCTGCAGAGCCTCTCAGGATGTGCAAAACATTTGTTTCCTGTGGAGGACAATGATGTTGTCCCCCCCAAACCCCTCTAGTAATAAATGTGGTGGGTGTAATTCTATTTCCAGTATAATTTCCCTCAGTGTGTCTTTAATTGCGTTCTTGTGTTCGTTGCCACTTGCCAGTGTCTTGCCTTTTTACAGATGAGGTTGGGCTCAGACTGCTTTTTCTTTTCTTGGAAACACATAATAATATGATGTCTGTCCAAAGATTTAGACCAAGATTGTGGATCAACAATGAAAAAAGAACACTTTTTTTTTTTTTACTTTTTTTTTGATTGAAAACAGGATAATTAAAGCATTTCTTTTTAAATACCATGAATGAAATGTTCCTGTTATTGGTCAGATAATCACAACCGCTTCTTTGCCAGTATGTTAGAGTGGTGCAGGAATGACATTAGTACCTGTTCCTTTGATATTTTCCAATGGGTTTTATTAAAGGGTTTTTCAATTAAATGTATGTGTAAAATAAAGCTTATGGTAAAAATAATGACTATACTTGTTCTATGTGTATGAAATGTTGTAAATTACACACCCATATAATTTGGAAGCACCTACGTTCATTTAAAAAAAATATAGGTTTTTAATGAATAGATAAGACAGCTTGGAATGTAAGTGTCTGTTTGGTGTTGATCTCCGTGACATACGAGACCGGTGGCTCACAGGTGACGCTCATTACCAATCACGCAACCGGTTCTTGTGACGCTCTCATGTCCCTCGACCCCGTCCTACGGCGAGGACACTTACATTCCAAGCTGTCTTATCTATTCATTAAAAACCTATATTTTTTTTCTAAAATGAACATAGGTGCTTCCAAATTATATGGGTGTGTAATTTACAACATTTCATACACATAGAACAAGTATAGTCATTATTTTTACCATAAGCTTTATTTTACACATACATTTAATTACACACCTACAGTATCTTGAAGTTCAAAATACAAAAGCCAAGTATTCAAAGGCATAAAAACGTTCTCAATCCCAACTTGTCACATGTGCTTGATCAGACTCAGAACAAGTTGATGTCACTTTTTAAAACATAGCATAGCCCCTTTACCCTTTTGATGTGCAGGCTATGGTACTCCATTGCTTTCAATGTGAAATATTTTGTGTCAACTTGACAAGCTTGGGAATTTTATCATCATGATTAAATTGTAAATTGTGGTTTAATTTTGCCATCATGTAAAAACACTATGACCATTTGCCTAATATACTGTTGGTCCTACTAGACATGGACTCTACAAGACCCCTGAAGGTGTTCTGTGTTATCTGACTCTAATACAGTTGCGATGTGGATCAAACTTGTTGGCCCAGCACATCCCACAAATGTTGGAGGCCAGGGCAAGATCTTAAAATCTTCATCATGTTCCTTAAGCCATTCCTGAATAATTTGCGCATTGTGGAATGGTGCATTATCCTGCTGAAAGAGGCTACTTTCATCAGGGACCACCATTGTCATGAAGTGGTGTACCTGGTCTGCAATAATGACTTGGTAGGTGGCATGTGTTAAATTTACATCTCATACAAACCAGACAAGTTTAGCCAATTGGATCTTATTCCCACACTTTTCTCCTGCATCCAACATGTGATAATGAGTACTGATTGATTGCTTACCATCTAATCTACCCAGACCATAATATGTGGACTTACCTGTGACTGGTCATAATATTTTGGCTCATTAGTGTATATGCTGAGGTATGATTTTCAGTTTAAACAGACACAATGATTGTATTTGCATTACACTATTTAGACATTTGATCTTGTAGACCAACAGTAACCCTATCCATTTGTATATAATATAATAAAAAACACAGGTTATAACAGCCATATACAACTAGTTACAATTAATAAATATGATAATGTTAATGTACTTGTACACCATGCTTCTGTGAATCACCTCCCTATCAGATTTATACAGCTGGAACTGGGGAAGGTGGAGGGTTTCTGAAAGTGCACAGCAAACTGCTACGGCAAATAATAGTTATGCATTTGGATGTTGAGCAGAAAGCTCATTTGCTACTGATAAAGAGGGAGCCAACCAGCTGTGACCTATAGAGAATGACGTGATTCAAAGCAGATTGGGTTAAGGATCTATTACACTTTGTATTAAACTCTACATAACTTTTTTGGAAAGCAAGTGATTCCCACTGTAATCCATGTGGTTTGGTGTGTTTTTCCTGTGAGTGGACAGCGATTAGGCTGCACTTCACTGCAGTCATGAGTGCATGAAAACAGATTTGACACTACACAATGCAATGTGATCACATACGTTTGTGTCCATTTAAACCTGGTGTTATTTTTTTTTTTTCATGAATGGTTGATACATGTGTAAATATGATCTAAAACAAAGGTTGTCCACTTTTAGCCACTATCAGATGCAATCGAAAATGCATTCAACTGTAAGGTATTGGAGATTGAGGACTGGGTGGAAGAGTCTCTTTGAACAGAAAATGAAATAAAACTTCAAATATAAACAGCCAAGGGAGAAAAATATAACTGGACTGACTGGGCAAGACTGGACAAGACACGACAACGACGCGACACAGGACAGCAAACACAAAGGGATTAAAAAGACACAGGAGGGAGGATAATTGAAGTTGAAACAGCAGGGGTAAATCAAAGTCTAACTGGGGAACAAGATAGACGGTGTTTACAGAGAGACAAGACATGAACACGCAGCCAATGAGAACACGCATCGCAGTGTGTTCATGTGAAACAGGAGACAGCATGCAGCTGCACGAGACACAAAAACAAAACATGAAAGTAACAATGCACGCCGACACAAGTGAGCGCGGTTTGAGCAAAGCCCGAAACCACGCCCACCCACATAACGTAGAGAGCAGGAGGATTAGCAAACACTAGTCTTGTGCGCTCACGACAAGGACAAACACACGGGTCATGAATGTCCGAACCCCGACACAAAACCGAAACTGAACAAGAACCTCATCATCATAACCCGCACATAAGATGCCACACAGACAAGAGAGCGCATGACATGCAATTCAAAGCCATGTACACTCACAAAAACACATGACATTACGGTAGTGTCAGAGCTATGCCATAACACCAAGAAATTACTAGAACAAATGTGGCAGAACCCTGAGATCATTTACTTTTGGGATTAATCATGGATTACTTTTATGTAAATAGCATTGTGGTTGAATTTGTTCGAATAGCCACGAAAAACAACATACCCTCTGCCTCTTAGTTTCATACTTAATTATTGTGAGATGGGCTGTCAAATGGGCTTTGCATGCAATATTTTCTTAAAGCATGCTGCAAAATGCTAGGGCAAACAATTACCAAGTTTGAAAATTGAGCACCAAGCTTATTGGTTGCTGATGCAACCTGAACCAGTAAGAGGAGCTCTGTAGAGAACAATGTGATTGTAAGCAGATTGAAATATCAGTCTTCACCATTGAGAATTTTATTACATAACTTTATGATCATCAAGATTAGGACTATTTATTTTGCAATAAACTGTATCTGTTGTAAAATTACTGTAATGACTTGGTCAAGCTCTCGTGACATATATCTTTATGAAGTGTTTGATGTAATTGATCCTTAATTGAACATTAATATATTTTCTGGCCTAATGTAACCAGAGAGGGATTCAAACTGTGGTCTATGGCGTGGGAGGCGGGCGCTCTAACAAGGAGGCTAAAGATTGCAGCCTCTAGCGCCAGTTGCTAGAGTGCCTGGTGAGATCAGTGGAGCTCTTATTGGCCTATGACATTTACACTGATGCATGGTTTTCTGTCTGCTAGAATTTCTGAGTGTTTATAAGAGTTAAGTAGGCAAATTTTTCAAGTCAAGATCCTACAGTGTATTTGATCGTATATCTTGGAGACCTAAGAACTTGTGTACCTGTTTGTGTGTTCCTTGCAGTTTATTCTGAAAAAGCTTCTGGCTAGAGAGAAGCGCAAACACTTTAACTCAAAATCCAACTGACAAAAATAGCTTATTTATTCAACTCAAATTCACTCTAAGATGAAAAGAAAATAATGTAATCATTGATTTCTCTCTGTTAAAAGCCTTTGGCAAATCAGATTCACTGAATCCAGGAGGAAGGGTGTTGCTGCTGTTTATGGACTGTTTGTTGTTTATTTACAGCACTGCACAGATGTTTGTTGATGAGGAGAATGCTCCAGAGACCTCTGGAATACACGGCAGATACGCAACCACTTCTGCCCCTTCGTGGACTTCATGTATAATAAGGGGAAAAACAATATGTAACTCACTCTCACTCACTCTCACTCACTCTTTCTTACTCTCTCTCTCTCTCTCTCTCTCTCTCTCTCACACAAACACACACACACACACACACACACACAGCTTGTGGGTTATTCTCAGTACCTCTAAACTCTGCCAAGGTTATGATGTTACAGTGCTTTGTAAATACTTCTGAAAAGGTTCATTAATTTCATTCTAAAATATACTTGCAGAATATAATGTTTATGTCGAATACACATACTATTCAACATATGGTGGCTCACATATTTTCAGTTTAACTTTCTGGCACAGGTATGAAATAATGTTCAGAAAGTCTGAGGTTACCTATAAATATATATTGGTAACATTTTATTTTAAGGGTCAGAAATTAGACAGTAATTAATGAGTATTAACTCCATTTTGTAAGTGACTTCATATGTGTCACGGCCTTTGCAGGGTGCGCGATGCGGAGAACACAAGGAGATCAGGTTCCAGCAAAAGTGGGCTTTATTCATAAAGGAAGACCACAAACTTTAAATATAAACAAAACAGCACACTCTCTTTTGCAAAACTAGAAAACTGAAAATTCCGGAGGAGAGCAACAACGTACATACGGAGAAACCAACTATACACAGTCACGAAGACAACGTCAAAAATCAACAAGGACAAGGGAAGTGCAAGAGGATTAAATACACAAGGGAATGATGAACACCTGGGGAAACAGTGTTTGAGAGACAGGTGCAAGGAGAGCACGAGAGGAAACACAGAAGTGAGATCTAAAGTATGATTATGAGAATGAGTGGGTCCTGATACATGTTTTCTAACTCCAATAGAGTTTAAAATGTCTCTAAATGCCAATCCCAATGTCTCTCTTTCATTATCGACATGGATATTAAAATCACCAACAATTGTGACTTTATCTGCAGCCATTACAAATTCTGAATTTGATAAAATCTGTATGGTGCCCCGGTGGCCTGTATACAATGGCAGCACAAAAGTTAAACAGGAATTAATAATTGCACTAGATAATTTCACATTAAGGACCATCACTTCAAAATAATCATATTTCAAACTTTGAGTAGTACTCATCGTGTTACTATAAATGACAGCAAAACCCCCTCCTTTACCTTTCAGACGAGGCTCATGTTTATAACAATAATCTTGAGGGGTGGACTCATTTAAAAGTAATCGTCTGGTTTTAGCCAGGTTTCTGTCAAGCACAGCACATCTAGTTTATGATCTGTAATCATACTATTTACAATAAGTACTTTCGAGGAAAGGGATCGTATATATTCAGTAACCCAAACTTTAGCATTTGTTCATTTGTTTTATATCCGTTCTTAGTTGTTTGTACATCAATTCAATTTTTACCTTTAAACAGTTTTGAGAGCTTTTTGTATTTGCTCATTCGGAGAACAGACACAGTCTCTATAGGATATCCAGGTGAAAGAGTCTCTATGTGTTGGAATTTATCTGACCAATATGACGTGAAACACCTAGCAGTCAGTTTAGGCAGTTTGTCTACTTCCTGAACTGGGCCCCAGTTAGTCAAGGTTCAGCTCTAAGACTATGTGCCAAATTACTGGAGAGAAGAGTGGCACCATCCCAGGTGGGATGCATACCATCTCTTTTCTACAGGTCAGGTCTGCCCCAAAAACTTTTCCAATTGTCTATGACCCCTATGTTATTCTGCGGGCACCACTTAGAACATCCATCCATTGAGTGAGGATAATCTGCTAAGCATCTTATCACTCATGCGCATATGAAGAGGGCCAGAGCACATTACAGTGTCTGACATTGTACCTGCGAATTCACACACCTCTTTAATATTAATTTTAGTGATCTCTGACATCATTAGCGCCGACGTGAATAACAATCTTTGAGTATTTATGATTATCCTTAGCCAGCACTTTTAAATTTGCTTTGACGTCAGGCACTCTGGCTCCCGTTAAACGTGTGACTATGGTGGCTGGAGTCTCTATTTTCACGTTACGGGTAATAGAATTGCCAATAATTAGGGCACTTTCAACAGGTTTCTCTGAGTGGGGAGAACCTGCTTGATGTTCTGATCGGAACAGAACAGTGTTTTTTTGACCCACGATTATGCCATCTCACAGTCACCCAGTTGCCATGCTGCACGGTCCCTTCAACCGGAACCGAACAATGTGCAGGGTTTGCTATCCAAAGCAGTATCTAAAGCCCTTGCATTCTTACTATCCTTGATTAAAGTTTGGATGCATGTCTCTAATTTCTATTAAATCTTCTCTCTCAGCCTTACTATGTGCCTACATTTATCACATGTGAAGCCCTCACAAAACGACTACAACTACAAAACAAGACCGAAGTGACAGAACCCTGACACAAATATTCCAATATTTCAAGCATTTTCTCATGAATAAATGTAATTTTACTACTGAGTATGTTCCCTGTTGTAAATTAAACATTTGCTGCTTTGTAATAAGAAAAGAGAGATGAAATATCATAGTTAAGAATTCAGTTTTTAATGTTTTATGGTTCAACAAGATAACAAATTACACATGAGACACATTCTAAATAATCAGTCAATGAATAAAGATTTTTAACTAAATAAGTTATGAATATTTTTGGCACTCTTGTAGTGTATTATGCAATCGGCAATCGATTGCTTTTGGCTATGTTGTGGCTGTTGCCACGGTTTTTGGTTGAATACAGTTGCTGAACTCCACTCATCTGTCTGGTTTTTACTTTATGTTTATATTGCTATAAACATGGTGTCAGAAGATGCCTAGCACGTTCATTCTTCAGTTCATGCAGTAACAGGTGTAATCTCTTCGATTATGGATGCTTTTGATGGTGCGGCCAAGCCTTGCCTGTGTAGTGGCATACCACCCTAAATCGGGGCTAACATACCTTCGCTGTCACCGATGAACTTGAACGGAGACTGGAGCGCAAACTGGGATTTTTTTTTAAAAACTGAGTTTGAGGATTATGCGCTGGTCACAGTACAGGCTGAAAAGACCACAGAGATCCAAGCAGCCATATTGAGAAGTGTGATGGGATCTGAATGCAGGCATGTTTACCGGCACAATTTGAATCTCACAGCAGCGATAGAAGGAGCTATCCTTGATCCATTGGATGGATACTTCAAGTCTGCCAGAAATGTCATTTATAAGAGATATGTGTTTGGCAGTTGCAAACAGAAGGAAGGGGAATCCTTTGACAATTTTGTTTCAAGACTGAGAGAAAAAGCAGCAACTTATTTGTGACAAAATCATACTAGGCATCACAAATGAAGGAACCAGACGCAAGTTGTTAAGTGAAAAGAAACTAACACTGCTCACAGCCATCAAGGTGTGTCGCACAGCTGAACAGACCGTCACGCATATGAGAGCGATGGATATCCAACCGAAATGGTTCACGCGGTTGCTAGGAAACCATTCAAGCCTAAGCAGTTGAAGCAGAGCAATTCACCAAGACACTTTGACACAAGCAATCCATGCCGATACTGTGGCAATGTGCATTCGAGAAGCAGGGAACATTATCCAGCAAACAGCAAAATTTGCCTTCTCTCTGGAACTGACAATCTCTTTGCAAAAATGTCTTTAAAGAAAAGCAGACCCAAAGAGTGGAAGCTTCACTGCATTGAATATTCCAAGAAGTCAGTTGGCAATAGTGAATGAGGATATTTATACAGTTGAGTCCATTAGCAAGGTGCACATGAAAGGGAATAAATGGTTTGTTTCCCTGCGATTACATGGCAAGTCAATGCGTTGTCAGCTGGACTCATCGCAACATGCAACGTGATGAGCTACAAGAACAAGGTGAAGGTGGAACCGCACACACCACTCCGCCCAAGTAACGTCAAAGTATGGCTATATTCAGGTGCAAGGCTCAGTTTGCTCAACATGGTCAGCCAGATAGAGTGATCACAGATCACCTCAATTTGGTGACTTGTTTCAGCGCTTTGTCTCCAACTGGGAGTTTGAGCATGTCAGTTCTTCCCTAAGACATCCCAAATCGGATTGAATAGGAGGGGTGAGTAAGCTGTCAAGATTGTTAAGAACATTCTGTGCAAAGCCATGCATGATGAAACAGACCCTTGGAAAGTAATCCTTCATTGGAGAAACATCCCAACTGAATACATAACAGTAGCCAAGCACAAAGTTTAATGTCACGGAGACTGTAACGAACAAGCTCCTGGAGCATGTGTTGCTCGTGATCCGCTGGAGATGAACATAGGAAAGAGGATCTGTATGAAGCCCTTTCTAGGGTAAACCCTGCACTCGGGAAAGTGGGCACGTGCCTCCAAAAAGTGGTACCACGATCTTACCTTGTGAATGTTGGTGAATCCCTATATAGATGAAACAGAGTGCACATAAAACCAGCAGAGTCAACCACGACACAAACACTGGACAGGACTGAACCTGAGTTGCTAGAAGGGAGCGTTGAAGAGACCCTTGCATCTGCTGATGCGCCTCTTGTTAAGTCCAGGCCACAGGCTTCAACTGACCCTGTCAAACCTTCAGCATCAGAGGGACACACTTTCACTAGGACTGGGCGATTGTCCAAGCTACCCAAGAGGCGTGATTTTTAAGAAATAGAAATTCTGCTGTGGCAGTTGTTTTTTTCTGGTGTGTGTGTGTAAAACAACTGTAAATTTAACAATTAGTCTATAGTCTCCGATATTGCAACATGAGTGCCCATTTTGAAGTTAAAGCAGTTGCTTAAATGTAATATCTTTCCTTCCACTTTCTTTCACTTTCTTTCCTTCCACTTCCTGACTCCAGACACTGCAGACGTGTTTTCCTAAGCTCCGCTCTGACCTGCTTTGCCCTTGCGCAGCATTCTGTCTGTTTTTTCCTCTGACCCGCTGCTACTGGACTCCTGACAATATTGAAATGGAATTGATCAACTGGTCAATCAGCGCGATCGACAAGATTTTTTCACAAAGAAAAGCAGCTCCGGGAGAGCTCACCTGCCCGGACGGGACGTTTGCTGCTGGGTATGCAATGGACCGATGGAACAACTGGCAGGTCCTATGCCTAGAGGCACTATCGATTGAAGATGCAGAAGATTTATATATGATTGGATTACTGATAGCAGGATTCCTATTCTTTGGCTTCGGAATTTTCCTGACTCATCGGAAGATTGGGAAGACAGCTGCGAGCAAATTCACCGAGCCGCTGTCTGTGGATATGAAGAATTGCCTCGAGGCCGTGTCTGACCGTGTGAAGGAATTAGATCTGCGAGTGGTTAAGATTGAGGAACTGACTCGTAACCTATGTGAACTGTACCGCAACAACACAGTCGGGACAGCGAGACAGTTTGGTGATCTTTCACGGATGGTATCTGGTCTGGCTATAAGGTTGGACACGGTGCTGAGGACCAGAACTGAACTTGACTGAACTGATTATGATCCGGACAAATTACCGAAGATCGAAAATGGATTATTAAAAAAAAGGGACTTTAAGACTTTTCTGCCTCTATTTCTCTGTTGGGAATCCAGCATGATGACGTCAGCCTGGTCGCCCTTATCTTCCTTCAGGGACAAAGCCACAGAGCTGTTCTCATAACATCTGATGCTGTGACTAACTCTCTCCCTCTCAACCATCTGAGTGTCCTGCCTATCTGTTCTTATCTATTCCGCCCCCAAAACTCCACTGGACAAAAAATTCCTACACGTGACCTCGTGGACTGTGTGTGTAAAATTGCATTATTATGTTTCCTATGTGTAATGTATGTAACGCTTGCTAATCTGCATTCTGTAATTTCTGGAAAAAGTATGGCGGCGCGTGCACACGCAGCGGCTAGGAGACTTGACTCCAAGTTTAATTTCGTTACACTGTACTTGTACATGTGAAATGACAATAAATTATCTATCTATCTATCTATATATATATGTGGCCTAAAGTTTATACAGTATGTTGTTCGTATTCAATCAAATTTGTAAAGGGGGATGTCACGGGATGTAATGTATCATGCAATCAGCAATCTATTGCTTTTGGCTATTTTGTGGCTGTTGCCATGGTTTTTGGTTGAATACAATTGCTCATGAACTGCACTCATGTGTCTGCCTTTCACTTTATTCTTAGATTACTGCATAAACACTTCTGATTGGATAGGAAGTGAGCGCACTGTGCGGGGTCAAGATCACACGCGAAATTTAAAGACACTAAATATTTTGTTTGTATTTTCCAATGGCCTGAAATATATTCTCTGCAGAAAATCATAATTTGAAGACATGACTCTTCACTGAGCAACTGTCCAGACGGGAAAACAGTTTGACACAACATCTGTAGTTTTTAATTGGTAGGTGTATTTCATTTTCTGATTCGGAATCTACAGAGGAGAGCCGTAGAGGAAGGCGCTATGTCTGGGAACCACCTCTGCCTGGCAGAGGGGGCAATCAAGGTGAGATAGACACTGTCCTGGCAAACTCTTTCCAGAACTCCTGTGAGCAGAGCAAATGCGTACAGACAAAGTGTCATCCAAGTCTAAATCAAAACATCTGGTCTGATGGAGCTGGATGTGAGTGAGAACCAGAGTGGACTGTGAAACGTCTCTCAAGACTTCAATTCACTTGCCAAGTCAATCATTTTCATATTTGCCCCAAAACTTCGGGGTGGAGTCTCTATTCCCGAGGCATCAACTGGAACCTTGATTCGAGTGTCCTTGCAGAACCGTTCCCCAAACCCGTGAGGGAACCATATGTAGTCAAGGAACATAAGCATCATCACATCACCTTGATCATGCGAAAAAGGGTTGGACTTCTGGGAAAGGCAAAAAAGAAAACTGTTGTACGCTGCTGCCTTTAGACCTAACAGTCTCTGGTTTTTGAGTGACTGGCCTAGCTAAATATTTTTATGACTGATAGCATTGATTTGATGGGTGCATCAGAACCAAATCTCAAACCACGCCTAGAAAAGTGGTCCTGAGTACTGAAGAAGGCAAACTTTTCTTTGCGTTCACTTTCATGTATTTCACTTTCAAGAATGAGGCATTCAGCATGCACAGTTCCAAAAATAGATGCAGCCCCCCATCCTTCAATGTAACGGTGAAGTAATTGCTGTAGAAACCTTATTCTCATTCTGTCTGGGATATTCTAGACTTACCCCAGCAGATACTATGGCCCTTTACCCCAGCAAAACTTTTACTGTTACTTTAACTTTTACCTGTTCCACAACCACAGCCTACTCAGGGGCCACTACTGTGGGTAGAACCCCATAAATCTGGACAGGCAAGACCCAAATGAAAGCCCTCTTTATTATGAGCGTGACCTAATTTGGCAGAAGTATCTACGCTGCCAGAAATTCTACTAAGGGAACCAGTCTCTCGAACCTGAACCTGAAGAAGTGCACTGGCAGGGAACAACCGACCTGGAACCTCTGAGGAAGCAAGTGTTTAGGTGCCGCTACATTGTTGGATAGACACTGAGACGAGCGCTTTCTGGGGAACGTTGCATGCTGAAGCACAGAAGGTGGCAGGGTTGGCCATCTTGCGCCTTTAATAGTTCCTAGTTTGTGATGTCACCTGCCTATGTCGTTTCTTTACTCGATCGATTTCACATGTGGTTCATGATGCATTCATGCAGAGCGTTGCATGGCGTTCTGAGTCAGCTTAAGTGATACATTATACAGGATTCATAATCTCTCCGCACCACAGCTGCAATGTTGTAAAAGGTTAGTTATCTGGGAAGTTTACTACATCACAAAAGCCTTATGTGTGTAGGCAAAAGCCAAAAAAATGTAAAAGTGTTTTGATGTCAAAATTTGACAATTTATAAGTTGGAAATTTTGAGTTAGAATAATTTAAAACAAAATGAGTATGAACACAACAAGATTTTAAGAGTGAACAACCAGTTTTTCTGTTTGGTGTGATGATTTTTAATGCCCCCAACAATCTCGGTAGTCCCATTTAGCCACCTAGCACCTGCCTTTCTCAAGATGAACACGTGAATGGGGTTTTACTGATGTATTTTATGTTATAAAATAAATTGTGAAAGAGTATTGTGCTAGTATGCAGTGATATGAAATAGTATTCAGCAAATGTTAGCAACAATAGCAACAGTGATGGGGACAAAATATGAGACTAGTTGTTTTAACATAATCAACGATCCTGTGAGGATTTTGTCAACCCTTTGATGTACGATCACGTAATAAACCACTAAATTCAAATATTTTTTCTGCATTGGCTGGCACTGAACTGGAGACGGACACGTTCAGAGATTTTAATATATCACAACTATTTAGTGTTTTCAAGCACATAAAGTTTGTTTCAGGTTTCAGACATTTAAATAGACATGAGTACTGGTGTCATAGCGAACAAGTTGGTGAATATTTTGAATAAAAAATAAATAAATAAATAAATGTAATACATCTGTCTGTTACCTGTCAGACATGTCCTTCGTGTTCTTCCTGTCAGTTATGTACTTCCTGTCAGTTGTATATTTTGTGCACTTCCTGTTCACTTCCGTGTTTCCCCATGTGTTTCCTCACCTGTTGCGCAGTCATCCGGTGTCTTGTGAGCTGCCTCCAATCTCCTCATTATCTCCTCTTGTATTAAACCCTCTTGTGTTTCATTCTCATTGTCAGTTGTTGACTTTGCTACTGTGCGTGGATGTAATTGGCTAATCTCCATGTTCCTCCAGTTTTTTTTGCACTAAGTGTGTGTCTTTTGCTTATATTTAGAGTGTTTGATTTCTGTTTGTGAATAAAGAGAGTTCCCTTTCAAGGGAACTCGCGCTGCGTCTAGCACTGTGGGAACGCCCCTGCGTGAATGCGTCATGAAGCACCTATGTAATCTAGCCAATCGCTTGAGAGGACGTCAGAGCGGGTGACGTCACAAACCAGGAATCTATAAATGCATGCCCTGCCAAACAGCCAGTAGCTCTTGTGCCTTCAGTAGCGCTATATGTGATCTGTCTGTCATATTTATTGTTGTTTGTCCACCAACTAAAAGTGAGAGTATATGGAGAACAAGAGTATACTAGGCATGTGTTCGTCCCTGCCCTCGCAATCTCGGGTGGGGACACGCATGTGTTTGGTGTGCTTGTTTGAATGTGGAGCGGCGCAGACAGCACTCGAGGGTTTTGTCTGTGTTACTATGACAGCTACGCGCTGGAAGCACTCCACACGCGCCTGCCGCTCTTTGAGGAGAGCGCTCGGGCTTGCGGTCCTCGCAGCTCTGTTCCCGCTGCAGCTGAGGCTCAGCGTTGTTTCAGAACGTAGGGATCGCAAATGGATCTGTCGGAGGGGTTTGAGACGGGCGCCGCCCTTTCTCTGCCCTCACCCATTTGATCCAGTGCTTTCTCTCAGGTTGGAAGCACGCTATGCGGTTTCTTCCGCCTATGGAGAAGCACCAGCGCTGCAGCAATCCAGTTCTAACAGCAATAGGGACTGGATGTTGTCAGCATAAACTTTGACGGTCCTGCTTATGCTCAACGCTGATCTGGATCGTTAAAGATGTACACATACATGCATAAAACTACATGTAATACATAGAATGTGTGTCTGTATATATTGATATATAATTAAGAGGATCTAGAGTTCTCCAACACGAACTAATAATATGAAGGAGCTGATTTAGATCGTTTCTATGCTGCCAGGTTTAAACTGAAGTACACTCTGGCCAGCGGAGAACAGGTTTTTTTCTCAGATATATGTATATTTAACAAAGAAGAGAAATGAAAACCAGCTTTCCATCTATGCATATGCGATAAATGAATGAACGAATGTGTGTGTGTGTGTGTGTATATACATATATATATATGTATATGTATATATATATATATATTTATTATTTGATGGAACACTGCAAGATCTGTAGTTCGGCTTAGAGACAGGTTTTCCTCATCTCTTTTTCCATTACTCAGATTTAATGGCTCTCCCTGGGGCTGGAAGCATGTTTTGTGGTACTTCCACCCAGGAGGGAGGCGCCAGTGTTGCAATCATCCAGCTCTGAGGAGTTGGACGTTGCTGTCTCAGAGACTGAGATACGGGTGCTTGCGAAGTCCCCCCCCCCAACACACACACACACACACTCAGGTCTCAGGGGCTGCTGAGCGGGAGCAGTCCCAGGAATTTCAGCTCTTCACACTGTGAAAATTAATAAATAAATATTAGACTTGATGTCATTAGCGTCAGGTCCTTGAGGGCAGTCCCCAGCGAGACGGTTTACAACTCATTTGCGGTCCATCCAAGGAGGGTCCTAGAGCCATAAGTTTGGTTGTTTCCTGCCGGTTCACCTCCTCAGGCCTCCGAGCTGGTTGCTCAAGAAACACCAGAGACTAGTCTCGAGAGACTGGTTCCCTCAGTAGAGTTTCTGGCAGCGTGTGATACTTCTGCTAAACATTCTCAGTGGGTCCTGCTCACAACGGGGGTTCTGCCCATAGTGGCGACCCCCGAGTAGGCTCTGGTTATGGAACAGGGAGTGTAAATCTGCCTGGGTAGAGGGCCCCTCCCAGATAATGAGTCCGGCTTCTAAGCTGTTATTTGTTCTATACTAGGGGGGCTGCTGAGGACTGTCTCCATCGAGGCAAGGTGGTGTTTACCTCCGCTTCCGGTGTCCATCCTCCCTCGATGTCCTCAGGGGGCCGTCTCGCTAACCCTGCCACCTTGTTTGCTTCAGGGCGCAGCGGCCCCCAGCGAGCTTGTTCCCAGTGTCCGCCCAGAAACGTTGCGGCACCAGGGTGCTCGCTCCCTCCAAAGAGGGTCCTAGAGCAATCAGTTCCGTTGTTCCCTGCTGGTTCGCCGCTTCAGGGCACCGAGCTGGTTGCTCGGGAAACACCAGAGAATAAAGGAAAAGGAAAGCAGCGTGTGATACTTCTGCTGAATTTTCTCAGTGGGTCCTGCTCACAAACATGTAGGGGCTGTCCCCATCGAGGCCGGGCGGAGTTCGCCTCTGCCTACGGTGCCCGTCCCTCCTCGATGCCCCTCCAGGGGCCATCTTACTAACCCTGCCACTTCGTGTGCTTCAGGGCGCAGCGCCCCCCAGCGAGCCTGTTTCCCAGTGTCCGCCCGGAAACGTTGCGGCACTGGGATGTTCGCGCCCTCCAAGGAGGGTCCTAGAGCCGCCAGTTTAGTTGTTCCCTGCCGGTTCGCCGCTTCAGGGCACTGAGCTGGTTGCTCAGGAAATACCAGAGACTCGTCTCGAGAGATCTGTTCCCTTGGTAGTTTTTCTGACCCCATTGAGTCTTGGCGGTGTTCACCTCTGTCTACGGTGCCCGTCCTTTCTCGATGCACCTCGGGGGGGGGCGTCTTGCTGACCCTGCCACCTAGTGTGTTTCAGGGCGCAGCGGCCCCCAGCAAACTTGTTCACAGTGTCCGCCCGGAAAAATTGCGGCACCGGGATGTTTGCCCCTCCGAGGAGGGTCCTTGAGCCATCAGTTCCATTGTTCCCTGCCGGTTCGCCGCTTCAGGGCACTGAGCTGAGCGCTCGTACGACACTAGAGGCCAGTCCCGAGGGGCTGGTTCCCTTTGTCGTTTTTCTTGGCAGCGTGGGGACTTCTGCCAAATATATTTCGAGGCTGTCACTCACTGTGATGCAGTTCCAGAAACTGTTAGGTCTGGTGACAGTAGCGTCCAATGGCCCACCTTTTGGCCTGCTGTACATGAGACCTCTACAGTGGTGGCTCAAGACCTGGGGGTTTCCCTGAGGGGCAACCTGTCTCACGTGATCAAGGTCACACGGCTATGCCTTCGTGCCTTAGACATGTGGGAGAAACCCGGGTTCTGGCCCAGTCTCCCGTGTTGGGAGCTCCTTGTCGTCGCCGAGTGCTTACGACGGATACCTCCCTCACTGCATGGGCAATGTGTCAGTCACTCACTGTGATGCAGTTCCAGAAACTGTTAGGTCTGGTGACAGTAGCGTCCAACAGCCCACCTTTTGGCCTGCTGTACATTAGGCCTCTACAGTGGTGGCTCAGGACCTGGGGGGTTTCCCCGAGGGGCAACCTGTCTCACGTGATCAAGGTAACGCGGCTATGCCTTCGTGCCTTAGACATGTGAGAGAAACCCGGGTTCTGGCCCAGTGTCCCGTGTTGGGAGCTCCTTGTCGTCGCCGAGTGCTTACGACGGATGCATCCCTCACTGGATGGGCAATGTGTGGTCCCAAGGGAGGTTGCTGTCGCCAAGGGCAGTTAACATCCCTGGGACACAATCTGGGAGCAGACATTCTGTCGAGACAGGGGCTGAGGCCCGGGGAATGGAGGCTCCACCCCAAGGTGGTGGAGCGGACATGGGAGATATTTGGCCAGGCTCAAAGTGGTTCTGTTCGCGTCTTGAGAGACTTCACACTCTCCACTCTGGTTCTCCCTGTCTCATCCAGCTCCTGGTGGACTGGATGCTATGTCTCAGGGGTGGCCGAGGCTACTTCCTGTATGTTTTTCCCCGATCGCTCTGCTCCCGGGAGTTCTGGAAGTTCACCGGGATGAGGTATCCCTCCTGTACGGCTCTCCCTGGGTGATTCCGATCAGGAGGGACTTTCTGTCCCAGGCAGGGGGTCTAATACTGCACCCCTGCTCAGAACAGTGGGAAGTGTGGGCTTGGCCTCCGAGGGGGCCCAGCTCATAAGGTCCGGTCTCTCAACTGAGGTTGCTCAGGCCGTTCTCCACTCCAGAGCTCCCACCATTTTGGGAGCAGACATCCTGTCGAGGCAGGGGCCGAGGCCCAGGGAATATCACCCCACCTCAGGTGGTTGTTACAGACAGGTGGATTTGTTGGCGTCTCGAGATACATCTCTGTCCACTCTGTCTCTTCCTCATCCAGCTCCTCTGGAATGGATGCTTGGGCTCAGACTTGGATGAGGCTTGTCGATACCTCATGAGAATTCCCTGATTCCTCTGCTCCCAGGGGTTCTGGAGATTGTATGAGTGTGGTTCAGCCTCTGAGGGGGCCGAACTCATAACTCTGGTCCTTCAACTGAGGTTGTCGGGACCATTATCTTCTCCAGAGCTCCCGCCATGAGGAGACTATGCCCTGAAGTAAGCTTCTTTATGTGGTGGTCGGCTGCAGGACCCAGTTAGCTGCCCTGATGGTACAGTGCTGGATGTCCTGCAACGCCGGCTCACTGCTGGGTTTTATTTGGTTCGTTACTTCCACATCCCTTTGGGTGGACGGTTGTGGATAAACCCCATAGTATCCTGTCTCCTCTGTGGCACACGCCAGGAACTATTATGATTGCCCTTTGGGTATTGGACGCTTACAAAGATTTGAACAACTGTTCGTATGTTTAGGCCCCCTAACGAAAACAAAATGGGGGTCTCTCGTGTCTAAGCAGAGTGAGTGGTTAGCCGAGGCTATCTCACTAGTTTTAAGTCAGCTGGGTTGACCGCACCCTTGTCAATCCAAGCTCTCTCCACTAGGGGTATGGCCAGCATTCAGGCCCTTCTGTCAGGAGGTATATTTGTCATGCGGCAGGCTGTTCTCTCCTGTTCGCACACTTCTTTAGGCTCTACAACTTAGACCTAGATTTCTCTCCTGGGGCCCAGGTGTCTTCTCCTGAGGGTGATCACATCTGACATGCACTTGTCGCTATGGCAGCGTTGGTATATCGTTCCCACAGTGCTAGACGCAGCGCGAGTTCCCTTGAAAGGGAACGTCTCGGTTACGTATGTAACCTTAGTTCCCTGAATAGGGAACGAGACGCTGCGTCTCTTCGCCATACCTCCTACGTGCCTGTCAACAGCATCTACTTCAGGCACTTTCAGCTACTGGCTGTTTGGCAGGGCATGCATTTATAGATTCCTGGTTCGTGACGTCACCCGCTCTGACGTCCTCTCACGCGATTGGCTAGATTACATAGGTGCTTCATGACGCATTCACGCAGGGGCGTTCCCACAGTGCTAGACGCAGCGTCTCGTTCCCTATTCAGGGAACTAAGGTTACATACGTAACCGATACGTTTTCAGTTAGAAACCTTCAGTTATTCTCCTTCATACAACTTTTGTGTGTGCAGTGTATAACGTGACAAGCATTACGCGTCAGCATGGAAACAGTATGGGGAGATGTTCTAAAACAAAATAAAAACTCACTCTAAGTGGTCAGATAATATTTTAAACTTGCATGTGAAAGGGTTAAAGATGATTTTAGCGGTGCAAAAAAACCCTCAAAGATTCCATTTTCATAAATTGAAACTGCAATTAGTGCTGTCAGAATTGGCAATGCTAGTGTTAATGTTACTCTTACTTTAGGTAAGTGAAAGCATATGGCGAGTCAAAAATTGCTTTAGTCGGTGCTCTATCCTCTATTCAATTTCTTGACTGACAGGGGTTATCAATTCAAGGACACACAGATGAGGAGTACAATTTTCAGTCACTTACCTCAAATCATCCCAGACTTGTGGACAGTATGTGGACTTCTTTGATATTTTAAATGAAATTGCCTGAAATTATGTAAAAAAAAATTGTGTACTGTGAAACTAATCAAAGAAATAAAGTGAATTGGGAATTTATGTTTATGTGTATTCTGAAGGTCCACTTTAGGCATTCTAAATCACCTTTATATAACCCGCACCCCCCTGTGGGGCTTGTAAAATCTGGTATAACCCGCGGTGTATGTGCAGGAAAATATGGTACTATAATTCCTTGGTGTCAACCAATACCTATCTAGACTTGTTAGATGACAATGTCTGATTAGATTATAATTTCCGATTTTTTGGGCTTCACTTTTTGTCTTTCTTGCAATATAGTCTTGGGCAAAAACTTTTTTCTTTTTGTTATGTCCACATCATGGACACACTGACACTCTTGCACACAACCAGAAGTTCAAATCCACACATTAATGCACATACCTTTTTCACTTGTAAGGTATTATTCTTAAGAAGTATGATTGGATGCTCAAGCCATCCTGGAGATTTTCTTTTGACCTATGCCTAAAAATATAACCTTTCTTCCTGAATAAATCTTAGAATGCTTTGAACTACACTTGCTCTGTGTCTGCTTGGTCATTCTCCAGGGATCGATCTCACGCTGCTTCTACCACACATTACAAAAGTTGAGGAGCCTATTTCTAAACTGATGACTGATACTACAAATATTCTACCTGAGATTGAGATTTTAATATAACAATGATTGACTGAGAGAAGATAGAAGACTTAGTATTGATGTCAGGAGTCATCAAAAAAGTAGCGGAGAGTGTGACGGACTGGAAATGTGGCGGTGGAAGATAAAGGTGGTGAGTAATAATTGGTACCACAATTTTTTTCTCTTTCTTCAATTTTAAATATTTTAGAGAATCTTTAAAAATGTGTTTGAATGTTACTTGGTTTTAAGAGTTTTCTTTAAGATGCCCGTATTACACTAGAGTGATGAGGAAAGGCCAAAGGGCACATCCATTGAAGACAGCACCAGAACAATACACAATCTTATCTTTTTAACTCATAACTTCCTTCAGGTATGTAAAATGTTTCTTATGGATCTTAAATGTTTCTTGTGATACTTGAATATGTTTGTTCAGATTTCAGAGACAATTTTATGTGCAATTCAGCTGATGCATTTTTCCAGTTGAGTAAACTTTTCAAAATACATGATACTTGTAAGTAAAATGTGATGTGTAAGTAAAAGATGTAAAACCATCAACTAAATTTCCTGTGTAATCTTGATTCACAAATTTCCCAGGTATAGCTGTATAATGTGCTATTTAAGGTTTACTCACTCCACTTTGTATATGTGGAAAAGTTACAATGTAAAATGGTGGTTTTCTTTTAAAATGTACACTCATAAGGGTTAAAACCGCATACTTGCATCAAATGTTGCATTGGGGTGAGTCAGATTTCTCTTTTGAATAACTTCTCTATATCAAAAATAGACAAAGTGAAACATTAAAGACAATTAAATTGACGTTTGGAGTGAACACATATGGTGATGGTAAGAAACCAGACACATGTTTAGTTGTCAGTTACTAACTCTCATCCTTCCCTGTTTGAGATCAGTAACATTAGTCACAGCTAGAAGTAGACGTGGATGTAGACATGTTTGGCTATTTTCCCCACCAAATAGCTTCACTAGAGCAAGTTATTATTTAAATAAAATAATAAGATGAATTTAATATCATGTTGTTGTTAAAGACTTGTCACAATGAAAATGTATGCTCTGTGTAAGGGTTGTACGCTTAAAGTAGGAGTGATGTTCCTGCCACACAGGATGTGTTTAAGCTGACGAGACCCCTTGGTTATTATCTGTCTATCCTTCCTCCCTCAAGTGTTCATTTGTCAAACTCTTTCTCACTTTGATTCTTTCCTATTTTCTCTCTCTCTTTCTTTGTTTGCAGTGAAGGTGTGGTGATCCTGGCCCGTGATAGCGTCCTTTGTGCTTTTCTGCTTGACTAAGACAAACGGTCCTGCTCAATGCACACACACAGACACTTGAAGGTTGACTAAGATAAATCTGTTGTGCTGTTGTGCATTCAGTAGGCACAAACATGTCCGACAGCCGGTCAATCAAATGGTGATGAGATTAAATCAGATCAATTAGCTGCCTTCCTCCTCAACATTTCAGCTTACCTTTCTGTGTTTGCATTTCTACAGATAAGGATTATTTCTCCCTCTATCCAAACAGAAGCACGTTAGCACATCCTGCTCACTTTCATTGTATCTGTCTCTCTCTCTGAGGAGTACTGCATCGATCAGAGCAGTGTTGTGGAGGGAATGTGGGAGACCTGGAACATCAACACAGATACAGATGATCCTCCCTTGCTCATTTGTACACTGCAAGAAAGTGATTCAACAAAACTAAAACTTTCAACAAATCAACAAAGTTGTCTACATAATAATGCAACTCTGGAAGTGTGATGTCAACATGGAAGTTACAAGATCTTAAGGGACCAATGGGGTTTATCACTCACGTTATATGTAACTGACATGAGGCAAAAAGCTAAAAGAAACATACCTTTTAATTAACACTACAAGCATACAAATCTGTGAACATGTTTACCCTCAAGAAAAATAAGTTTATAGTAGTGTGCTATTACTATACTTCCCCAAAGTGTAATTTTGTATATGGTTATCAGAAATATATTTATTGCACTTAATTATACTGACAGAAAAGTGTAAATATATTTGGCATATACTTTTACTCAGTCTTTTGATCAAGATATACTGTCTTATACACTTACATAGTTTGAAAATATTAATTTATAGAGAAAACAAGTGTATTACACTTTAATTTAATGTTCCATTTCGAACATTCTGTTGACTATGAATAACTTTGCAAATATGTTAACTAAATATTATTAGAGTATTAGTAGACTTTCTGTTACCTCTTTATCCTGATACTACCCCAACAGTCATTGACTAGAAGTAACCTATTTTAACTCTAACCCTTACCAGTCTTCTAATACTCTACTAACACTCTAATGACAGTTAGTAGACATGTAGGTGTAACATTCACCTGTTCACTTATCAACAGATAGTGTTAAAGTGGCCATTAAAATACAATGAAAGCCAGGTAACAATAATAATAATTAATAATTAATTAAATTGATATAGCGCTTTTCACGACAATCAAAGTACTTCACATGGAAGAGGGGACTGTCCTCAATAACCTGGATGATGCGACAGCTGCCATATTGTGCCAGAACACTCACCCACAGCAGCTTATTGGGCGATGAAGAGAGCGATGAAGCCAATCAGAGTATGGGGATGATTAGGAGGACGTGATGGACCAAGGCCAGTGGACAAATTTTGCCAGAATGCCAGGGTTAAACCCTACTCTTTAAGAAGGACATCCCAGGAATTTAAATTACAACAGAGAGTCAGGTACTCAGTTTAATGTCTTATCTAAAGGATGACACTTGTTACAGTATAGTGTCCCCGTCAGGGCATTAGGACCCACACAGACCACAGGGTGAGCACCCCCTGCTGGCCTGACTAACACCTCTTCCAACAGTAACCTAGTTTTTCCCATTAGGTACTAACCAGTAGGCAACCAGTCT
This sequence comes from Rhodeus uyekii, assembly GCA_037043235.1. Taxonomy (NCBI): domain Eukaryota; kingdom Metazoa; phylum Chordata; class Actinopteri; order Cypriniformes; family Acheilognathidae; genus Rhodeus; species Rhodeus uyekii. The sequence continues at coordinate 7,502,899 of JAWRVZ010000009.1, forward strand.
TGGGTAACAGGGTGATATGGCTGCTGACAATGTTATTATAAATGTACCTAATTCTGAATATCTGACTCTCCAGATTGAAACACAGGTGAAGAAGCAGAAACGAGTGATAGAAGATTGCTTGCATAAATGTAAAACATAATCATCAAACATTAAACAGCATGCAAGTTTAAAAATGACAAACATTACTGAATGAATGGTGAATGCAGGAAGATGAAACAGCTGTGAAGTTTTGGTCATGTTGATGGACTTTGATGGATGTTGTTGATCTACTCTATCTTTGTTTTAGTCATTGTTCTGAATCCTATCTGGATGTAGTCTTTGGCAAAAAGAAGAATAAAAAAAAACATTATTTCTCAGGTTATGTTCGCTTAAAGAAAACTTATAAGTATACTTGCATATATACTATACTTAACTAGTAGTTTACTGAGAGTATACTTAAAAGTGTACAATCAACTAACAACATGTTCAACAATTATTAAATTATTAAACTAGTTAAATTGTAGAACAGATGCAGAACAAAAGAGAAACATAGTTGTAAACTAGTTGAGCACTTAAAGTTTAGTACTGTTACACAATGTCAGGGTTCTTCCACAAATTCAGGAGACATTCATAGAGCCGTCAAATAAAATGTCAATTTATTCTTCCACTTATGTAATGTTCTCAGAGAGGAGGGAAAAAAAACCTCAAAACCGAGTTTTCTGCACACTACTGAGTTCTAGGTCTCAGGTGTTTCTCCAGGGATCCCTCACCAGAACTAACCCAGCCTCAGACAATTGAGTCCTTTTCACAGATCAGACCAAAGCATTATTTAATTGCAGGGGTCATAAACAGAACCACATATATATCTTTATAACAGTTCAAATTATCAAACAAAATAAATATATAAATAAATACAAACTCACATAAAATCATTCACCACAAACATTAAATGGAAATAAACTTTAATTAAACTAAAAAATACTTTCCCAACACAGACCCAAAAACAAAATATTCCTAGTAGATAAAAAACAGGCTTGCACTCCATGCTGCAGCTATGGATCCCGGCAGAACTACGGTCAAGACGTATAATCATTCAAATGATATAAAAGAAAGAAAATTAAACTCATATATTGTATAATTGCAGTTCCCTTTCATGGGAACTTCGAGCTGCGTCAGAAAACGCTAGGGGAAACCCTTGACGTCAGTCACGTGAAGATGTGTACAACCAATGGGAATTTTACGCGTGTGAATGCGAGTCACGGAAGTGACGTCATGAACAGAGCATAAAAGCGCGCCGGAACCCGGAAGTGACAGCTTTGAGTGTCTTCAGCGTGCGTGTGTCAGAGAGTTTGTGCTTGCGAGTTTCAAACCTCCCATTGGATTGCGTTGTGATTATGGCGGAGCAGACATTTAGATCGTGTGTTTCTCCTTGCACTCGTTTCATTACGGGAAAGGACACACACATTCAGTGCGTTGTCTGTCTGGGAGCGGAGCACGCTCGGTCAGCGCTTGAGGGCGGTGATTGTGAGAACTGCGAGAGGTTCTCATTGCGTACTCTCCGCTCCCGTCTGGCAGTATTTGCGGATACTAACCAGACTCGCGTTCTTCAAGGTTCGGGACCCGCTGCGGCTGAGGCTCGGCGGCGTTCTCAATCTTGGGGATCGCAAATGGATCTCACGGAAGGTTGCGGGGCGGGTGAGCCCGCCTCGCAGTTCGACTGTGCTGATCCCAGTTCCAGCCGGAGGTTGGAAGCACGCGTTTCAGGCGCGGTTTCTTCCAATCCGACTGGGACTTCGGTGCTGTCATTATCCTGCTCTGAGGAGGAGGAGGTGATTAGCATCGATCCGGTTGAGGAGGCTTCGCCACCCTCTTCACCGGCGTACGAGGAACTGATCGAGGTTGTGACACGAGCAGTCTCTCGTCTGGATATTGATTGGCCGGCAGAGACTAGGAACGCCCGTCCCAGCAAAAGTAAGTTGGATGAGCGTTACCTTCCGGCTCGTGTCGCTCCCCAGCGCCGGGCAATGCCTTTCTTCCAGGATCTCCATACTGAGGTGTCGAGATCTTGGAAGAAGCCAGCTTCCGATAGGGTGCATACATCGTCTAGTGCGATGTGCGCTACTCTTACCGGAGCTCATCCTTACGGTTACGGAGGGATGCCGAAGGTGGACGAGGCTCTTGCGGGATACCTTGTGCCCCATTCGGCATCCACTATTAAAGCCCCGGCGCTCCCCACCAAACCGTTGCGAGTCACATCATCACTGGTGGGAAAAGCATATTCTGCCTCTAGTCAGGCTGCAGCGTGCCTGCACACCACGGCACTGCTGCAGGCCTACCAAGCAGATTTGCTGGGAGACCTCGATCAAGGTGGCGGTATTGGTCCCGAAGCAGTGGCAGAGCTGCGTCGGGCCATGGATTTGTCTCTCCGAGCCACTAGAGAAACGGCCTTCTCTGTCGGGCGCTCAATGGCAGCTCTGGTGGCTACGGAGAGGCATTTATGGCTCAATCTTTCAGCCATAAAGGATAAGGACAAGTTCGTTTTGTTGGACGCCCCTCTGTCCCCTTCGGGCTTGTTCGGCGACGCCGTAAAAAGCGTTGTCGATAAGTTTCAGGAGGCTGCACGACAGCAGGTGGCGTTCAGCAAAGTCCTTCCCCGCCACCCTTCACGTGAGCCCAGTAGCCAAACACGGGCTCGCAGTTCCTCGTACAGGGCCTCACAGAAGGAGAGTGTTGCATCTCGTTTACCTCCCCCTAATAAAGGGAGGTCGGGACAACACTCTCGGGCCCAGCCTTCTGGTAAAAGGATGGATCTGAGGAACGTCCTAAATGCCAAGAAGGCTACCTCTAAGCGTTCCTGACGCCAGAGGCAAGCCGCACCAAGGCGGTCAGCTCCGTGTCCGGTTCCCGAGGGAGCCCGTCTCGGAGGCACTGCCCCCTCTAAGGAGGGTCCTAGAGCATTCCACCAGTACGGTGTCCGGAAACCCCGGCCCTGTGGTGTCTCTGCTCGTATCAGAGATCAGTCTCGAGAGGCTGATTCCCTTAGTAGAGTTCCAGGCCGCATGGTTGCGTCTGCCGGGCATCTCTCAATGGGTCCTGCGCACAGTAACCTCCGGGTACAAAATTCAATTCGGGGCTTCACCACCCCGTTTTATGGGGATCCTATCGTCCGCGGTAGGGCCCCAGCAGGCTCTGATTATGGAACAGGAAGTAGACTCTCTGCTGGAGAAAGGGGCCATCGAGTATGTGCCCCTTACAGACAGACAGTCCGGTTTCTTCAGCCGATACTTCATAGTTCCGAAGAAGGATGGAGGGTTGCGGCCCATTCTGGATTTGCGTCTTCTAAATCGCACTATCTTGCGTCTAAAATTCAAAATGTTGACGCTCAGGCAGATTGTGACGCATATCAGGTCCGAGGACTGGTTCGTCACAATCGACCTAAAAGACGCATACTTCCACATCTCCATCCTTCCTCAGCATCGGAAGTTCCTACGGTTCGCCTTCGGGGGGAAGGCGTACCAGTATCGTGTACTTCCGTTCGGCCTATCGCTCTCACCCCGCACGTTCACGAAGGTCGTGGACGCTGCACTGGCTCCGTTGCGGTTACAGGGCATCCGTGTCCTCAATTATATAGACGATTGGCTAGTAATAGCCCAATCGTCTCAGTTAGCAGCACGTCATCGAGATGTCGTGCTTGCTCACATGCAAGAGCTGGGGTTAAGGTTGAACACCAAGAAGAGTGTGCTTTCTCCTGCTCAGAGAACCACCTTCTTGGGAGTCATTTGGGACTCGGAAACAATGTCTGCTCGGCTATCCCCCGGGCGCATTCATTCCATTCAATCAACTGTCGAGAGCATAAAATTAGGCCAGCTACGCACTGTCAAACACTTTCAGAGAGTGTTAGGGCTCATGGCAGCAGCGTCCAGCGTTATACCGCTCGGCCTGCTGCACATGAGACCCCTGCAGTGGTGGCTCAGGACCAAAGGGTTTTCCCCGAGGGGCAACCCGCTTCGCACAATCAAGGTCACGAGGCGATGCCTACGCACCTTGACCCTGTGGAAGAACATCTGGTTCCTGTCACAAGGCCCCGTGTTGGGGGCTCCGTCTCGACGAGTAACTCTGTCAACGGATGCCTCCCTCACAGGTTGGGGGGCGGTTCTGAGGGACCGCTCCTCACAAGGGCTTTGGAGCCTGCGGCACCAGTCCTGGCACATAAACCTGCTGGAGTTACTGGCGGTCCGCAGAGCGCTACTTGCTTTCCTCCCAGACCTAATTGGGCATCATGTCACTGTTTTCACAGACAGCATGACAGTGGTGGCTTACATCAATCACCAGGGAGGTCTTCGTTCTCGTCCGATGTACAAATTGGCGAGACAAGTTCTTCTCTGGGCCCAGGGCAAGCTGCTCTCACTCAGGGCAGCTCACATCCCTGGAGTCCAGAACATAGGAGCAGACTTCCTGTCGAGGCAGGGGCCGAGGCCCGGGGAATGGCGGCTCCACCCCGAGGTGGTGGAGCAGATTTGGAAGAGATTCGGGAAGGCACAGGTAGACCTGTTTGCCTCGGTCGAGAATACTCATTGCCCTCTATGGTTCTCCTTAACGTACCCAGCGCCGCTGGGGCAGGATGCCATGATGCAGGTGTGGCCGAGGCTACACCTGTACGCTTTTCCCCCGATTGTTCTGCTCCCGGGAGTTCTGGCCAAAGTTCGTCGGGACAGGGTCCGTCTCACGCTGGTGGCCCCCTTTTGGCCCAGCAGGATCTGGTTCTCGGACCTGATATCCCTCCTAGACGGAGTCCCCTGGGAGATTCCGGTCAGGGGGGATCTTCTGTCCCAGGCGGAGGGTTGTGTTATTCACCCCCGTCCAGAACTTCTGAAGCTGAAGGTCTGGCCCCTGAGGGGGTCCAGTTCTTCGAATCTGGTCTCACAGCCGAGGTTGTAGAGACCATCCTTCAGTCCAGAGCTCCCTCCACGAGGAAACTCTACGCTCTAAAGTGGAAACTCTTCTCTGCTTGGTGTAGCGTAAGGCAGTTAAACCCAGTAACCTGTCCCGTTGGCAAAGTGCTGGAGTTCCTGCAGGAGAAGTTTGCGACAGGGTTGGCCCCTTCTACCTTGAAGGTTTATGTGGCTGCCATAGCGGCTTGCCACATACCTTTGGGAGGGGTGTCCTTGGGCAGGGACCCCCTAGTCTCTCGTTTCCTTCGTGGCACTCTAAGGCTGAGACCTGTGGCACAGACCAGGGTTCCTGCCTGGGACTTGTCTTTGGTACTCCAAGGCCTGTCCCAGGCACCCTTTGAACCATTAGAGGAGCTTCCTATTAAACTCCTCTCCCTAAAGACCCTTCTTTTGCTGGCTATCACCTCGCTTAAGAGGGTCGGGGATCTTCAAGCTCTCTCGGTGGTTCCTTCTTGCCTCGAGTTTGCGCCCGGGATGACGAAGGTTTTTCTTCACCCGAGGCCAGGCTATGTCCCTAAGGTTCTTACGAACGTGGCTCGGTCTATCATGCTACAGGCCTTCTGTCCTCCCCCCTTTGACGATCATGAGCAGGAGCGAAAGAACAAGGTCTGTCCAGTACGAGTACTGGACGCTTACGTCCTCAGGACTGCTACCTGGCGTAAGTCAAACCAACTGTTCGTTTGTTTTGGGACCCCTGAGGGGGCTCCAGCTTCCAAACAAACCCTAAGCCGATGGATAGTCGAGGCTATCTGTCTGGCTTATGAGTCGGCCGGACATGCTTCTCCCCTGAGGGTCCGGGCCCACTCCACTAGGAGCGTGGCGACCTCCAAGGCGTTTCTCTCAGGAGTTTCCCTTGCTGATGTTTGTGCTGCGGCTGGCTGGTCCTCACCGCACACCTTTATGAGATTCTATCAGTTAGATCTCGATTCCGCTCCGGGAACGAGGGTGCTCTCTCAGTGAGCTGAGACACATCCGTAGGCCGGCGTCGCTGAGGTGACGTTGGTATAACGTTCCCCTAGCGTTTTCTGACGCAGCTCGAAGTTCCCATGAAAGGGAACGTCTCGGGTTACGTATGTAACCCTGGTTCCCTGAAGGGGAACGAGACGCTGCGTCTTCGCCTCAGCTCCTTGCGCCTCCGGGCCCGCTTCAGACACTCTTTTGCTGTCACTTCCGGGTTCCGGCGCGCTTTTATGCTCTGTTCATGACGTCACTTCCGTGACTCGCATTCACACGCGTAAAATTCCCATTGGTTGTACACATCTTCACGTGACTGACGTCAAGGGTTTCCCCTAGCGTTTTCTGACGCAGCGTCTCGTTCCCCTTCAGGGAACCAGGGTTACATACGTAACCCGAGACGTTTTATGTTCTCCCTTGTGTACACTCTAGTGAAGAATTATTGACGCTGTTACTCTTTGAACTAAAAGATGGCAAAATAACAAAACAACAAGATAAATTAAAACAACAAGATAAATGCAAACAAATTTATAAATGAACAAACCAACACATTAATCCCTCACAAGAATCTAAAGGGGGGGGGGGGGGGGGGGGGGGGGGGGGGGGTTATATATAAATATATATATATATATATATATATATATATATATATATATATATATATAAACTAATGGTTTATATAAATGGTTCCCATTATGAACCCACACGAGTTCAACACAGAGAATGTGTTTATACGTTATGAGATGCAAGGAGAGTAGACCAGTAGACACTTGACCGTAATCCTCTGGTCCATTCCTCCGTGCTTATCAAGTCCTCCCCAAAAGTGAGTCTTTGTGATCTCAAGGTGTGAAGGTGAAAGACCATATATATATATATATATATATATATATATATATATATATATAATACATTTTAAATAACCATTTAGATAAAGCATGTGAAGGTCATACAGGGGTTATTATCTGAGATGTTAGTAAGTGACGATGCAAAATACAAAGCAAAATTTGGTTTAGTTAAATCCAGAGATACATCTATGACAGACTATTTACATTCTCTATTCACTATTTTCTGTACAGAGCTCTATTGCCCTCTGCTTTCATTCGCTGTTGTGTTGACTAATTGCTGAGTTTATTTGCCTCAGTAATCTCGCTTGTCTCTGTAGAGGGAATCTTGCCTGTCTGTTCTCTAAAGGGGTCTGTGAACAGTTTTATATTTTCGTCCAGCCACCTGGTTTTGCGCTTAGCTCCAGATAGCACTGGCACAAGTTTGGGCACTCTGACTTCCTGGACCTCACATGGCAGGCCAACCCTCATACGCACATCTTAAAAAACCTTCATATATATATATATATATATATATATATATATATATATATATTAATTATTGTGTCTTTGACTGTGTATGACTATAAAGGGCTTCCCAAAACACCAGGAGGGCACTGGTCTTTTCTATCAGCATTCTGCACACATACGGGCATGCACACTTGGTATGCTTGGTATACAGCCTCAACAGATGGAGTTTAGTGATTGTAAAGCAGAAGAATATGATAATAAAACCCACAGACAGGCTGGGTAATGTCGCAGCAACACAAGAGGAGAAAAATCATCTCCAAATATTAGAACAAGCATGTGGCGTGAGAAGGGGAAAGAAGAGTAGAAGAATGTCTTATGCTAGAGCCAATAAATGGAAACTGCGTCTGTAAGTAGTTTCTCTTATATTAAATGAGACAAGTTTTGTCTCTTTTGTATGAATTAATTCATGATCAGACTGTGAGTATAAATGCAATAAAATTCTTCTCTCGGCATGTGAACTTGTGAACAGATTGTTTTGTACGGAGGCCGAGAGAGCTGAACGAGCTGCAACTGAAGAGAACATTTGCAAATATAAAGGAACACGAGTAAATAAAGAAACATATTCGTCAGTTTAACAACACAAGTGCTGCAAATACTCCTAACGCATCCAAATCCAGATGTAAAAAAACAAAAAAACAATCAGGTCATTGACCACACAACCGACGAGTAGACGTTGAACAATAAGCATGTACCAGCCAGGTTTGTCACTTGTTGCTAAGTAGAAATATAAATAGAATATATATATTTTTTCTATTTGCATATGTTTTCTTCAGTTGCAGCCCTCTCAGCCACTGTTGTTTTGTGAAAATTATCTTACAATCAAACTTGTTTCTTTATATCATGAACTCTTTGTTTGTTTTGTGTGAATTAACTCATTATCCGATTCTACTATCTAATATAATTAATTGTCAAACTTTTCTTAACTGATGATCAAACTGTTTTACAACAAAAATCCATTTAAACTGTTATGTCAAGTAACAATATCAAAATCAGACTGTCCTGTCTGTATAGATTCCCAATCAGAATATTCGGTACATATAAAGTTGGACTATTCTCTCTGGGAGAAATCATGATCAGACTGTTCTTCAAACTTATTCGATCACGGCAATGTACACAGATGAACACATTTCTGCATGAACACATGACATCTCATCAATAGAAAATACAAAACAAATTGTTGATGCCCATTAGTTGAAATCCATCTATAAACTCTACATAAAAGCTAATTCTTCCAATGTTTTTGCACTGCACAAAAAACTTTACTCTTTGAAGTCTGTCTTCCCAGGTGCATGCTCTCAAATGTCCAGAGCAAGCAAATTGTGTCTCCATTTGCAAAGTTAAGATTTGTGCAGTAAGGACTCAGAGCAGATGTCAGATCTCGCCCTTTATATTTCTTTTCAAAGTTATTTATCTGGTGCCTGTAAGAGCAGACGAATAATGAATGAATGCAGGGAACATTACTGCAGCGTGCAGCTGCGGCTGATTGATTACGGATGTGCAGAGCTCTGCGTACAATCACTAATGACATTATAATGCCGCTTCCAGGAACAATAGAAAAGATGGAAAAATGTGACAATTATGCTGGATGAATGTGAAATATTTTTAGATATGCCGAACATTTGTAAAGCGGAAATTACATTAGCATTTTTATCTGTATCGACTTTTGGGTAGTACATTTAGGCTCATTTTTAGATGCCCATCATGTGCTTAATGCAGTTCTGATTTTGCTCAAAATGGTTTGAAGGTCAACAGAAAATTGTACACTTCCTCAACAAAGGAGAGAACAAACAATAGTAATTACGCTGGTTGATTTAAAAAAGAACTGACTATAAATGTCTCTATGTAGGTATACACTTTAATTGAACTGTTAGTTACGTCAGGTGTTTTCAACCTTTTAGGACATTGACACTAGGGATGAGCGAGTACAGCATTATCTGTATCTGTTAACCATATGAATTATCTGTAACTGTATCTTTACTGGGACTGGGCGGGACATAACCCGGAAGTGGGCAGGTTGTCTTGAAATGGGCGGGGCTTTAACCGGTATGTTATTTTTAATCATGAAATTGACATGGGTTGATCAGAAATTGTTAGATTTATTGCTGATAAGAAAACTATTTACATGTTCACAATAACAAACAAACTATATACAGAACAAGTTTTGCAACAATGAATACAACACATGCGGTTGCAATTATGAAGAAATCATAATTTTTTATAATTATTTTTTGTGTGAAGTCAAAAAACTGGTTAGAGCCAGCAGACAGTTAAAAAAAGAAAAGAAAAAAATCTTCGACAGGCAGAGACGCAACATTAGTCGCATTCTACCAAGCGCCACGTCTGAACAAACCCCACATTTACCAGAAGTCTACTGGTTAATAAGTACTACAAACAAACTGAAATAAAACACAAACCTCTAGCTAAAGAAACCCTAAACGTTAACGGAAAAGACCCGCAAACCTGAGTGACTGAGGGAGAAAGAGAGCTGTTCTCTTCTCAGTGTTCTGTGTGTGAGTGAGCAGAGCGGGACACAGCAAATCTGTATGTGTAGGGGAGGGGCGCTGTGACTAGTCTATCATAGAGCACAGACACAGTCAGCTACCCGATGAGGATTTTTATTCAATTCGAGCACAAATATTGACTCGTATTACTCATATAATACTCGTACTCGGCAAAAGTGCTTTATCCGTTACGGATACTCGATTCAGCCGAGTATCCGGCTCAACTCTAATTGACACACCCCTACCTTTATCCAGTTTCACTCAGTAGTGAGCTCAGGACCCGAGTCTATGCAGGAGCGTGAAGTAGAGCTGCAATATCAAGGCCAATCATGACACAAACCAATCATGACACAAAATAACTATCCAGGTGACAAAGAAAAATTGTTTACTTTTACCTTTATTTGTGGAATAGAATAAAGCCTAAACTATACTGATCTGTGATGGTCCACGTGATCTACTTTTGATGTCTGTGCACACACTGTCCACATTAAGCCCAATTTTTGTGCCCGTGTTGATGGTACATGTACAATAGTGCATGTGCGAGTGACATAAGCGCTTGAAAACTAATTCTACTAGATAGTGAGCATGCGCCAAATGCCTCGGGTAGGGTAGAATGCAGAAAATGAAGAATACCCCGGGCCAAGACGGCAGACAACCAAGGCCAATAGATGCGATGGAGGAGAGATGCAGGAGGCAGACAGACAGATAGACAGTGTGTGTCTGTGATTCTGTATGACTGTGGGCAGTCTACTCAGAGGGTTTATGGGAGTATCTCTATATTGTCTGTCTCTTGCTTGGTTGGTTGTGTGATTCAGCAACTGTGGGAGAGACAATAAAGCCTCCAGCACATCAAAGATGTCTCTCTGTCTTGCTCTCTTGCTTTCTCTCTCTCTCTCTCTCTCTTTCTCTCAGTCCGATCCGGTTATCTCTCTCTCTGGCAGATAAGTCAGATCGCCCTTCAGATTGGATAATGAATCTACTTTATCAAAGCCCTTTATGGCCACTTGCCTCTCGCCAAATCTACTGTTGTAAAGAGAGAGAAATATTTTGTTGCCACTACTCCCAACTCCATCCATTTGTTCAGATGTCCATTTCCATGTGCTTTTCAACCATACTGTACACCACTACATAAGACTACCAAAAATGAACAATATATTATCATTGTTTTTTGAACAGCTACAGTATTTTTTATATATTTTTTTACTTTATTTATTGCAAATAAAGTTACAAATAAAGTATTTGTTCACTTAAAGTAAATATGAATTTATGTTTGTAACCCATATTACTTACTTAAAATAAACAAAATTGGTCAGGACTCTAAATAGCTATTTATTTGTATGGATAATTATAATAGTCTGCTCATCTTGAGTGACAACAGCAGAAAAGGAAATTCGTTTTATCAGCAAGTCATACACATTGGAGAAAGGTAAATGAAAACTAAATACCTTTTTGGAATATATTGTTTATTGGAAAGTGTGATTCTTTCTAGTGAATCAGTTTATTGATATCGTCTTGTAAATCAGTGGTCCCCAACCCCTGATCCGCGGATGAAATGGTACCGCGCCGCGGATCAAATTCGCAGACCGGTCCGTCAGCGGCTGCAAGCGGCTGTGGTGCTGTAGCTTTGGCGGTGAGGAGGTGTGTTTCAACAATCGCGCAACCCCGTTAACAATCTCACGCTGTAAGATTTTATCTCACGGTAAAACTATCAAACGTTTACCTGTCCACAGCACAAAAAAGGTTGGGAACCATTGTTGTAAATGCACTCCAAATAAACCAGTTTACTAGAAAACAAGTAGTACATATTTTATTTGCATTGGTGTAAATTTATCTGAATAAGTTTTAAGTTGTTACCCTAATTAATTTATTCAAAAATATAAAGTTGTGTGAAGTGTCCCTAACTGGTGCCTATTAGTTTTTTTGGCTAGGGCTATATTACATTTACATTTTTAAGTTGCTATATTCAAAAATGCTTACAGTCTGAGCATGTACTCCATTTTACAAGGAACTTACTTCAGAACCGGTAAAGTATGTTCTATATAGCAGGTATGTGTACAATATTAATACAATCTTTACGTCAGTCTATTACATCAGCCATGTTGGCATTGTCATACTTCAATGCCATTCACAACTCCTCTGGTCTCAAGTGATAAGTAGCATCTTATTTCTACTACTTATTTCCACTACTCATTTCAAATACTGCATCATTTGTTTTGTTTTGTTTCATCATTTTAAACCTAACAAAAGTTTTGTTAGAAAACTGAATTTTCTTATGTTAGCAAATGTAATGACATTCAAACATATATATATATATATATATATATATATATATATATATATATATATATATATATATATATATATATATATATATATTTATCAAACAGCTTTTAGTTTCTCTCTCTCTCTCTCTCTCTCTCTCTCTCTCTATTCCTCCTCATATTTTGCTGCCTTAATGTGAGGAATATTTCACATATGTTTTGCCATATGGAGTTCTGGAGGAAAAAAATAATACATAAATATCATCCATCATTAGAATGGATGATAATCTCTGATCTTTTTATAATCCTATAACTTATATATTTCTATTTGAATTGAAATGTTCATGCTAGCATTTTACAAGGTATTTAACAGTACCTCACAGTTCTTACAATGAAAATGTAAGAGACATAAATAATTACTCAATAAAGGGATTTTTTTGCATTTGGCACAAAGCGAATGTTGTAATTGTGAATGTTACATTTGGCACAAAGTGGTTACTTTTTGCTTACTCTACACATTCATTTTTAGATACATCTACATAAATAAATGTTATTTATTATCCACAACATCTTACAGTTTCTTTCAGCTGTGTAAACACAGGCAGTTCAATAATGAACTATTAATTGTGACCAATGGGGAGTACTCAACCTTATGACTGACACCTGGGGGGAGGCGGGCCATATGGCCACTGGGCACACGGTTGTGGCACATACTGGCAGAGCCATACAGAGCACAGCACTGGCATTGGCCGATGCCAGAGACGGGTTCTGAGAGAAGTCTTCACACACATACACAGGCAATTTTTTTCTGCTAATTAACCTGCAGTATTCTCTCATTAAAGTGTGCGTTCTAACGGAGGAAGGGTTGAGAGGTTTTGTGACAACTGCTGTCCCTGCGAGAACAGATTTTTGAAACACTTCCTCATTCTGCACCCTCCCTCGATCCTCCTGTCACATTTCCCCCTACGCTCCTCCATTTCTATCTCTCTCACACCCTGAAGTTGTCAAGTAATTAATTTTCTCCATATACCATATTAGCAAAGACCTGCAAATAAGCTTTAATTAAGGTTAAAAGGATGTGACAGGAAATTATAGATTATAAAGTGGCCTAAGCATATTGAGCCTGGCAAATAGTTTTCATATCACGATTCCTAATTTAGACACCACAGGAAAATTAATATGCTAAGGAACAAATTCTGAAATTCAAGAAGTTAAATATTATTTATTATTATTATATAAAGAAAAACACTATTTTTTGAAATATTACTTTCATATTGCTTTTTATTTGCTTTCAACATTCAAGAACATAGTCTCTGAGTTTCCATTTACCTTGTCAACATTATTGCTTGATTAGTATTAAGGACATAGCAGTAAGTTTGTTTGCCTGCTTTAGTAAATATTAGACTATTAGCCAAACAAAACTCGGGTGTTGAGTTGAGTCAGAACTGAAGAACTTTTACTTTTTTCTACCACAAGTATTCACAGAGAATAATTTTTGTTTTGAGAAGTCTATGATTTGTAAAATATTCCTATATTCAGGGCCTCTGTGAGTCTAGACTGATGGATGACCCAACAGAGGTAATTCACTCTAAAACACACTGTTATCTTGTTGGCTCTCAATGTCCATCTCACTAATACTGCCCAACAAAAGCTGTTCCCTTTCAGGGAACTCGAGCTGTGTCGAAGCACTAGGGGAAATAGCCTTGCGTGAGTCACGTGAAGATCTATGCAACCAATGAGAAGCGAACGCGTGTGAATGCGTCACTGCCGGCCGCAGCCGGTGACGTCATGAGGAAGAGCATAAAGCGCGTCTGAAACCGGGGCGCGTCAGCTCTGAATGCCTTCAGTGTGCTGTGTCTGTGCGAGAGTGATTTTTGAGACTGTGATAGCTTAAAAAATCAGAGAATGAGTGTGAAAAGTGTGGCGAGAGATGAACAGAGTTTCAGACCGTGTGTTTATCCCTGTCCTCGTTTTATAACGGGCAGGGATACACATGTTATGTGTGTTATCTGTTTAGGAGTGGAACATGCACGGTCGGCTCTTGAGGGCGCCGGCTGTAAAGACTGTGAGCAGTTTTCTCTGCATGTTCTCCGCTCCCGCCTGGCGGTCTGTAACGAGGCCGCCCAGGCTAGTGTTCCCCGGGGTTCGGGACCTGCAGCGGCCGAGGCTTTGCGGCGCTCTCAGTCCTGGGGTTCACAAATGGATCTCGCTGAGGCTGCTGGGGTGGGTCCGTCCTTACCTCAGCCCTCACGAGACCAAACGGGTTCCAGTCACGGACACTCCTCAGGAGATGTTCGTGCTGTGACTCCAACATTAGCTTTGTCGAGTTCCGATAGTGAGATGGACTTAGCTAGTGTTGACCCGGCAGAGGAGGCTTCGCCACTCTCCTCGCCGGCGTTCGAAGAGCTAGTTGAGGTTGTGGCGCGAGCTGTCTCTCGTCTGGGTATTGAATGGCAGGCGGAGACCAGAAGCGCCCGTCCTAAAAGAAGTATGTTGGACGAGCGTTATCTGCCGGCTCGCGTCACTCCCCCGCGCCGAGCTATGCCTTTCCTTCCCGATTTGCATGCCGAGGTATCCAGATCGTGGGAAAGGCCAGCCTCTGAGAGAGTTCATACACGAAACAGTTCGATGTATACGAATCTCGCAGGGGCTCAAAGCTATTGCTATGGGGGGATGCAGAAGGTGGATGAGGCGCTTGCGAGCTACCTTGTGCCCCAATCTGCGTCCTCCATTAAAGCTCCGGCGCTCCCCTCCAAGCCGATGCGCGTCACGTCGTCTTTGGTGGGGAGAGCTTACTCAGCCTCTAGTCAAGCCGCAGCGTGCCTGCACACCACGGCTCTGCTGCAGGCTTATCAGGCTGAGTTGCTGGGGGACCTCAACGAGGGCGGTGGTATCGGTCCGGAGGCAGTGGCAGAGCTGCGCCGGACCGTGGATCTGTCTCTCCGGGCCACTAGGGAGACGGCCTACTCTGTCGGTCGCTCCATGGCAGCTCTGGTGGCTACGGAGAGACATCTTTGGCTCAATTTGTCTTCCATCAAAGATAGGGACAAATTTGTTTTGCTGGACGCCCCTCTGTCCCCTTCGGGCTTGTTCGGCGACGCCGTAAAAAGCGTTGTCGACAAGTTTCAGGAGGCTGCACGACAGCAGGTGGCGTTCAGTAAAGTTATTCCCCGCCGCCCTCCACGTGAGACCGCCAGTCAAAGGGGGTCTCAAAGCTCTTCACACAGGGCCGCTCAAAAACGAAGTGTCGCCACCCGTCTTCCTCCGGTTAATCCCGGGGGGTCGGGTCGACAGGCTCAAGCCTCTGGCAAGAGGGGCGATCTGAGGGTTGTCCTGAGCGCTAAGAAGGCTAAGAGCAAGCGGCCCTGACGCCAAGCCGCAACAAGGTGGTGTATCCCTGGAGCAGCTGACCAGTCATCCCGCCATGGGAAAACCACCCCCTCCGAGGAGGGTCCTAGAGCACTCCACCCGGGAATCCGGAAATCCCGGCCCAGTGGTGGACATGCTATCAGCACCAGAGGCCAGCCCCGGGAGGCTGGTTCCCCTAGTAGAGTTCCGGGATGCGTGGTCACGGCTACCCGGTATCTCTCAGTGGGTCCTGCGCACGGTCACCTTAGGGTACGCCATTCAGTTCGGGGTCTCACCACCCCGGTTCTCGGGGGTCCTACAGTCTGCTGTAGGCCCTCAGAAGGCTCTGGTCATGGAACAAGAAGTAGACACTTTGCTGGCGAAAGGGGCCATCGAGCATGTACCCCTCGCAAAGAGCAAGTCCGGGTTCTACAGCCGGTACTTCATAGTTCCCAAGAAGGATGGAGGGTTGCGGCCCATTCTGGATTTACGTCTCTTGAATCGTGCGGTCAAGCGTCTAAAGTTCAAAATGCTAACGCTCAAACAGATCGTAGTGCAGATCAGATCCGAGGATTGGTTTGTCACAGTCGACCTCAAGGACGCTTATTTCCATGTCTCTATCCTTCCGCAACACAGGAAGTTCCTGAGGTTCGCCTTTGGGGGAAAGGCGTACCAGTATCGGGTGCTTCCTTTCGGCCTAGCGCTCTCACCCCGCACGTTCACGAAAGTCGTGGACGCTGCTCTAGCTCCCCTGCGGTCACGGGGCATCCGTGTCTTAAACTATATAGACGACTGGCTTATTCTGGCCCAGTCGCCGCAGTTGGCGGAGCAACATCGAGATGTAGTGCTCGCACACATAAAGGAGCTGGGGTTGAGGCTGAACGCCAAGAAGAGTGTCCTTTCTCCTGCTCAGAGAACCACCTTCTTGGGAGTCGTCTGGGACTCAGTAGCGATGTCGGCCCGGCTTTCCCCCGGGCGCATCCAAGTTATCTGTTCAGCCGTCAAGAGCATCAAGTTAGGCCAGCCACTCACTGTCAGACACTTCCAGAGGGTGTTAGGGCTCATGGCAGCGGCATCCTGCGTCATCCCGTTGGGCCTGCTGCACATGAGACCCCTGCAGTGGTGGCTAAAGACCAAGGGGTTTTCCCCGAAAGGGAACCCGCTTCGCATTATCAAGGTCACGGGGCGATGCCTACGCGCCTTAAGTATGTGGAAGAATCCTTGGTTTCTGTCTCAAGGCCCAGTGCTAGGGGCTCTGGCTCGGAGAGTCTCTCTCTCGACAGATGCCTCCCTCTCGGGCTGGGGGGCGGTCTTGAGGGATCGCTCCTCACAAGGTCTATGGAACAGTCGGCACCAGACCTGGCACATAAACATGTTAGAGTTACTGGGACAAGGTCCGTCTCACGCTAGTGGCCCCCCACTGGCCGTCCAGAATATGGTTCGCGGACCTTGTGTCCCTCCTCGACGGGGTCCCCTGGGAGATCCCGATCAGGAGGGACCTTCTGTCCCAGGCGGAAGGTTGCATTCTTCACCCGCAACCAGGGCTGTTGAAACTGTGGGTCTGGCCCCTGAGGGGGCCCAGCTCATAGAGGCCGGTCTCTCAGCCGAGGTTGTTGAGACCATCCTTCAGTCCAGAGCTCCCTCCACGAGGAAACTCTACGCCTTGAAGTGGAAGCTCTTCACTTCTTGGTGTAGTGAAAGGCAGGTGAACCCAGTAACCTGTCAAATTGGCAAAGTACTGGAGTTCCTGCAAGAAAGATTTGTGGCAGGGCTGTCCCCCTCCACCTTGAAGGTCTACGTGGCTGCTATAGCGGCTTGCCACGTACCTCTGGGTGGGGTGTCCTTGGGCAGGGACCCCCTAGTCACTCGTTTCCTCCGTGGTACACTAAGGCTGAGACCTGCGGCCCAGACCAGGGTGCCTGCCTGGGACTTGTCCGTGGTACTCCTAGGCTTGTCCCAGCCACCCTTTGAACCTCTAGAGGGTATCTCTATCAAGTACCTCTCGCTAAAAACCCTTCTTTTGCTGGCAATCACTTCGCTTAAGAGGGTCGGGGACCTTCAGGCCCTTTCAGTGGCCCCTTCATGTCTTGAGTTTGCGCCCGGGATGGCGAAAGCTTTCCTCCACCCGAGGCCAGGCTACGTCCCCAAGGTTCCCACTAATGTGGCTCGGTCTATCACGCTGCAGGCCTTCTGCCCTCCCCCATTTGACGATCATGAGCAGGAGCACAAGAACAAGGTCTGTCCAGTGCGAGCACTGGACGCTTACGTTCACAAGACTGCCACTTGGCGTAAGTCGGACCAACTGTTCGTTTGCTTTGGGGCCCCCGAGGGTGCCCCAGCTTCCAAGCAAACTCTAAGCAGGTGGATAGTCGAGGCTATCTGCCTAGCTTACGAGTCGGCCGGTCATGCTTCTCCTTTGAGGGTCCGAGCCCACTCCACTAGGAGCATGGCGGCATCCAAGGCTCTCCTCTCCGGAGTCTCCTTGTCTGATGTTTGTGCTGCGGCTGGCTGGTCCTCACCGCACACATTCATGAGGTTCTACCAGCTAGACCTCGATGCCGCCCCGGGAACCAGGGTGCTCTCTCAGTGAGCTGGGACACACCCGGATGCTGACCTCGCTGAGGTGGCGTTGGCATAGCGTTCCCCTAGTGCTTCGACACAGCTCGAGTTCCCTGAAAGGGAACGTCTCGGGGTTACGTATGTAACCCTGGTTCCCTGAGGGGAACGAGACGCTGTGTCTTGGCCTCAGCTCCTGGCGCCTCCGGGCCCGCTTCAGGCATTCATGGCTGACGCGCCCCGGTTTCAGACGCGCTTTATGCTCTTCCTCATGACGTCACCGGCTGCGGCCGGCAGTGACGCATTCACACGCGTTCGCTTCTCATTGGTTGCATAGATCTTCACGTGACTCACGCAAGGCTATTTCCCCTAGTGCTTCGACACAGCGTCTCGTTCCCCTCAGGGAACCAGGGTTACATACGTAACCCCGAGACGTTTTACTGCATCTCAACATACCTATGCGGTAGCATATATGAAATGAAACCTCAAGTGCCTAGTTTGAAATGTTCTACATGTGCAGCATCTGAAATAAAATCATACAAATCAACACAATATGTTGCACTGTGTCTGTATTGTAGACAAAAATGTTTAGGAAAATCTAATCAATAATTCTATCTAGAAATATGTTAAATAGGAGTGTATTTATGTTCAACATTTCTCTTGACTTTGTCTACAATCTTGGATAGATTGTTTGCTACTCTGTGAAGCTTGATATTATGACTTGGATATAGGTCACAAATTAGATGCCTTAGTTAATTAAATGAATCATGATAATGCTGTCACAGATAAGAAGATGCGTGTGCGATGCGGAGAATTACGGGAGACGCGGAAATCCAAACAGACAACAATTTATTGAAAAAAAATCAAAACAAAACAGCACACTCTTTGTGCAGAACTAGGAAGGACCACAGAGAACATCCACACATGGAGAAGACAGTCAACAGTTTCAACAATCGACAAAGACAAGGGAGAACATGAGGGTTTAAATAGACAGGGAAACAGGGAGGACCTGACACGACTAACAAGGGGGAGTGGCTGACGTGACAGTAGATGGGAACACAGAAGGATCACAAAGGAAGAACGTGATGAGATACGACATGACTATGACAAATGCTACAAGTCATTTGGACCAGACTTCACATTTGTTGTGTGCCTGAAATGCCTTCAAATGCTGTCTTGCTAACTAGGTTTTGGAAGAGAGATTAACTCACAATTTATATATTTATTTATTAATTTATAATAAGTGTGCTGGCAAGTGCCAACATATGAGATCCAGTTAATCTACTGAAGACAATCTATGCCAAAACATGAGTAGGGTAACTGATTATGGTAACTAACTCTCATTGGAATAGTAGTAGATTGTCTGTGTAATATCTGCTAACACTTTATTTTTGATGGTTCACCAACAGACACTGCACGCCACTGCTACATGACAACTTATTCTATACTAACACCTAAAATCTACTAAAAGTAGATTACTTAATACTCTAGTGAGAGTTAGTAGACAAGTATTTGCAACGTTACTTACAGTTGGTAGAATGTCTATGGTGGCCATCAATATAAAAACAGAATAATCAATGGTTCTTTATACTCTACATCCCAACTTTTAGTAATTTATCCTAATCGGTCATTTTCAGTTAATTATTTGAACTGGTTCATGAACCAGTCTAAATAGTTAATAAATAAATTATAAAATATTCCTGAACCTACTTTTCTGACTTTCAGCAAAAATAATTTAGAATATCTGGGCATTACTGGAAATTACATCATTTAATTAATATTCATGAGTTTCCCCACATAGACCTTTCCGATTTTTCCTACACACTTGATAGAAAGGTTCTTAAACAGAAAAGGTTTTTCAACTATTTTGGGTAACATTATTTTTAGTAAGCACAGAGACCTGTGGCATTTTGAGAAGAATGAAGTGAAACACATTGAGAATTGTTTTCACAACATTTCTGAATTTTTTGTTGAGCCACACACTCCTATATATCTAATTCTTCACCAGGGGAGCAGGGGCAGCACTGTAATGCTTTTATTTATTGATTTTTAGAATCACTTCCTGGTGGGAATGGCTCTATGTGGTGGTTGCTCATTTTGTTTTTCACAACACTGGGAGTTATGGATGAGGAAGTGCTCTTGCAGCATATGCTAACGCCACTTTTCTTTCCATCGCACGTCAGATGCCTCAGAGACACACCAGCTCGCTTTGCTAGGAGACGGTGCCGCTCTATGAGCTTCCTTTTTGTCTCAATGTTTCATCAAACAGACACGGTTCTGTCAGCCGAGGTTTCCATATTTCTCACCCTCTCAGATGTTTCCTTGGGTTTGGCAGAGGAATAGACAGATTGCAGAGTATGATTTGTGTTGAAAATGGATATGGTGAGGAGGAAGAGGAGGATGGGAGCAGATGGCAATGATGAGGAAGAGTGATTCATGATAACATGGGCCTGCAGTGGGGTCTTCTCCTGCCACTACCGGTGCCTGCAGCTCCTGCTGTCTCTGGGAACACTGGCAGGCTGGCTGGGGGTGGGGGCATCATCTATCATATATTTTCATTTTCCTTTCTTTTCTCACAGTACTTCACACATCCCCCATTCTCAAAGACTCCAGCCCTTGCCATGATCCATGCCTCTCATTCATCAGCATCTTCTCTGGCTGCTCCTCTGGGCTCTGACAGATCTCCATTAGTATAGTGAGATCTGGCACAGAGCCGAACAGGCCCCGAAGGCACTCTCTCTGTTCATAGAGTCCATGATCCCACCGCATGGGGAGGGGAGGAAGTTTTCTAGTCTGCATTGTTCCCGTTTTCTTATGCTTTCTTTCAGTCTTGTGTGTTTTCCTGTGTTTTGATGAAGTTTCTTTCCGCCCTGTGATAACAGTGAGGTTATCGTTACATCACTCTGATCCCTCCTCACAACAGGATCTGTACAAATGCTTACAGAAATAGATCACCCAAAAATGAAAATTCTGTCATGATTTAGTCACCTTTATGTTGTTCCAAACAATGTGTGAATTATTCAATGACTTTCAAGGAGGTCGACTTTTAAACTAGTTTATGTCAGTAGTTTTCAGGGCGCAATCTGTTGAGGTTTATCTTATGCAACCTTTTTGTCTTTCTTCACTTCTAGCACAGTTAGCCAAACAAAAAACTATTTTAGTTTATGCTTATGATATACAACCATTCAGAAGTTTGGTGGCAGTAAAATATTGGTTTTGAAAGAAGTCTCTAATGCTCACCAAGGCTGAATTTATTTGACCAAATTTGTTCATCAACAGCCATCACTTCAGTCTTCAGTGTCACATGATCCTTTCTGAAGTAATACGTTTTTTTAAGAGTAAAGATTAAAGTTTTTTTAAATTCTAATAATATTTCATAATATTAAGGCCAAGTCACACGTTTGTTGGTTTTTGGGATCAGTGTGTTCGGGTTAAGTGCCCCTTTTGGTGTTTTGTTTTCCAATTTGTTTTCAATCTGTCTATTGAGGCAGTGTAAACATGAAAGTTATTTGTCAAAAAATTATAAATCCAATGGCCAACTTGTTTATTGGTGTTTACAGCAATTTGTCTGTGCAGTGTGGAAAAAAAATGTCCTCTTCCTTTTCTCTACTCCCCATGCTTGTGCTACTTGTGTTCAAAATGTTTGTAACTGTGTATTGTAAGCGCTCTTATGCGTTTTTGTATCCTTTGGACAAATAGCTTCTATACTCCTCAAATTGTAAGTCGCTTTGGATAAAAGCGTCTGCTAAATAAGTAAATGTAAATGTAAATGCAGTGTGAACTGACCTTTACAGTTTTACTATGTTTTTGGTCAAATAAATCAAGACTTGGTTAGTTGGTTAAAGCCATTAAAATATTCTTAATTATACTAAACTTTTGACGAGAAGTGTACCACTTTGAAAACTTTTGTAATCATATCTAAGCAGGCATCTAACAGCCAACTGTAACAGCTTTATTCAGGTTGTTCCACTAAGGTTGCAAGCTGTTTTATTAATCTGAGTGTTGAACGGTGTTAAGACCCTCCACATCTGTGAGTGGCAGTTAATCAAGCTAGCAGGGTTAGTGTTAGTGCCTCTATTACGACCCCCCACCTCATACACCTGTGCTGCCTATAGTGAGTCAGTATCAGCCCAGCGAGCTGAGAAGCAGATTTTTTTTTTTCATTTTCTTTATTTATTTAAACAGGGACAGTGTAAAATATACATTAAACTTGAAAAGGAGAGATGCATTTTACCAGGTTATAGCACGTGTGCTAATTTACACCTGCAGTCCCTGGGCAGGCTGAAGTAAACAAAACAAGTTAATACATTTATCCTAATAAAATAAAAATAATAATCACATAATAATCACATCCTGCAATCATTCCTCAATATGCATTTACAAATACACAGATAGAGAGAGTGATCTTATCTTACTCATGGCAGGGATTTGTGGGTCCATAAAAAAAGTATTACAATGTATTACAATTTTTCAAATTCCTAAATTTCTTGAGCGTTGTTGGCACCAGTCTTTGTTAACGTAAAAACAAGAGACTCCTGGAAGCTAAGAGGGAAACTGAAGCAGTATCAATAATAATATGTTAAGGGGGGTAAGGGGCATTATATACCAGGTTGGAACCAGAAAGAAAGCAAGTGTGCTAAAATGATGTCTTAAAAGCTATTTTACTATTTTAACATCCTGTGATGCCAGGAAAAATAGAAAGTCGTTTCTTTATTTCTAAGATTTATTGCTGAAGAGTTACTGATGATTTTGAGAAGCAAATTACTCTACTTGGGTAGTATGCTTTCAATTCACAAAAAAAGATTATAATGATAAAATAACATTTACTTTCATTAATTCCGGCATTTGGCAGACACTTTTATTCAAAGCGACTTACATTGCATTCAAGGAACACATTGAATCAGTTCTTGCTTTCCCTGGGATCGAACCCATGACCTTGGTCACCAATGCTTACTCCATGAGAGTAATTTGTTCATGAATCAAACTACATTTGCTTTTCTGTTTGTTTTTGAATCACTAAAATGAACTGGCTCATAGAAGTCATTCATTCTTTCATAAAGGTGTTCATGCAGTACGTTTCTGATTCACTGAAAGAAGAACCATTCGTTTCTGAATCAAACTGGTTGCATTGTATGTTTTGTATGCAGCTTGTGAAAACAATTCAGTATTACTCAGCAGATTTCCATTATATCCAGTAATTATTTGCAGTCTTTTTATTGCTTCACATTTAATACAGACTGCAAACTCATACTCAACAAAAATAGTTGTCTTCAGCTGTGGAACTGAAGATTCATCAGTAATGCCATGGATTCAGCATTGAGCGAGCACTGCTGTTGAAAAGTGGTTTAAGAGACACTACCAACAGGCCCAAACTATCCAATTTTTTCAGTTAGTTCAGCAAAAAAAGGACTAGAATGGACTAAATCATTGATCTTGGGATTCTCCAAATAAATAAATAAAAGGAAAAAAGGGTCCATTTTAATTGCATGTTGACAATAAACATTTTAGTCAATTTTAACCATTTACTGCATCCAATAACTAATTTCAGATCCACTTAACACATTTTACCATGTTTAATTCTACTCTGCAGAATTCACAGATTATTCCCCAAACAGCAGTTCATTATGCGTTACATAAAATTGTAGTAGTGAGAGAACTTTAACCTCGCTCTGATAAACAACATGGCAGTCAGCAAGCAGACAAACCCATTAGCTCACTCCCTTCCATGGCCAGGACACAGGACGCTAATGGCTTATTACTGAAATAAATGTGGTTATTCCCTTTTCTATTAGTGCAGTACAAGCGTACCCTCTCTGACACACTAGATTAATGTGTGTGTTAAAGCAGGACAATTAGATAAAGGCTCCGTCCTCCAGCCACCGCTACAGAGGCAGTCGGCTAATATCTGTGCAGTGTAGAGGCATGTTTTCCCTGTTTCCTGTAAAAAAGACATATCTGGTTCCTAAATAGATTTTACCCTGTCAAATGACTCTACCAGAAAGCAATTACTGCAGGTTTACGTCGGTTGATTATCCAATGAGTCACTTTGAGCATTTTAGTGTATTATATTTGACCTGACTTTTCCACTGGTCTACAGCCCACATTTAATTTGAGGAGGGGGCAGACAGTATGAATGGGCGCCCAATTACCTATTACTTACCTGCTCTTAAAGTGACAGGAAAATTGCAGAGCCTGTCCATAAGCTCTATTGTAAAATAAGTGGCTTGATCCAGATTTAGACGGTCAGTCACCATCAGGAACTTGTCAACCAAAAATCTCAAGTTTGCCTTTCCTCAAACATTTCCTCTCACAGCTTGAACACTTTCCCTCCATTGACAGAGTTTGCAATTTTTCCCTGCCATTAGCTATGTTTCTATCCATTCAAATTTGCGAAATTAACTTGTATGCAAAATTGGAATATCTCACTAAAAAAAAAATACATGAAGCTAAAATAAATTTAGTTTGTTTGTTTAAAAACAGAGGCTCCGTTTTTCCTTTTGATATGTCATACGTTCAGATATTTACACAAGGACATTTTCTGGGGGCCATTAGATATTTGTGAAAATGTTAAAATATGCAAGTGGTGCCTGGCAACTTTATATATACAGTGGAATCTGATTATGTCGACGGCCTCAAGAGTTGCAAAAAAGCATTGAGGTAACCGATGATCGAGATATGTCACGAGTGGTTGTGCTTGTGTACGATGTGGAAACAAGACCATATTCATTTAATATAAACAAAACCAAAAGACTTTAAATTAGTGATGTGCTTCTCGGTTCGAATCCATGAAGCGTGTGCCGAGTAATCTAGATGAGTGGTTCATGAACCGCGGGTCGATGCGCGTGTTGCTGACGTAAGTGCTGACGTTTGAAGCCCCGCGTAGCGGGTGTACCACGTGACTGCTTCAGGAAAGGATTCGCTAGGTTTGAGTGCAGCTCGAAATAAAAGCGGCAGTGAAACACTATGTATTGTCCCTCGCTTTTTGTGTTTTTGGGTCCCTTTATTGCGCTGTTTTTGGCATTCGATTCGAGCTTCTTTTTTGCGATGGAACCAGCAAGAAAGAGGAGATGTTCCCCTGTTTGGGAGCACTTTGAGTTGTTCTCACCTAAGAAGGTAATGCACCTGCAATTACTATGTAATAGATTCCATTAATGAATAAAATAAAATGTGACAACTTTTCTGAATACTTGTAGCTGAAGCATCTGATGTGTTCCAAAGAGCTAAGTTATAATAATAACAACACCTCAACTATGCTAAGGCACCTTTAGAGTCTTGCATGGCAACGAGGAAACCAACCAGGTTGAACCCGGCTCAGGTAGCCTATTTATATTCATAGCCCCACACTACACTGTATAGTTGTTTTTTTAACTCTTACATATGTAATTCAATTTAGCTGAGAAGGTTGACTTGGCTGAGCACTTTATTATCACATTTCAATACTTTTCAATTCAATAAATTATATTTTTTAGACTTTGAAAGCCATAGTGGAAAAATTTGTTTTTAAATAAAAATGAATAAACTCTTTATTTTACCTCCTTATTTAACATTTTCACTTGTTCACAAAAGTAACACAAAACAATTCATGTTAAAACTCTTCAAATAATATTTTTGTATTCAGAGCATGATTCACATCCCACCATTTTATTGCAAGCACCAAGCATGTTATACATTTTTCTGCCCACATGATGGGGTAGTCGAGCAAATGAATCATCTTGAAGCCCCTATGTGTGTGTGAAGCATTTCCCTGCAGGGCTTCACTGCTTCATGGGGCTTCATTTTGCCATCACTACTTTAAATAAACAAAAGAAGCACACATGAGCAATAAACTAAACTTAAACCAACCACTAGAAAATTGGGCAGACCAGGACCACGGCAACATCCACATACAGTTAACACAGACCTTACTCCATTAACAACCGAAAAACATGCAAGAGTGATTTATACACAAGGGAATTACAAACACCTGGGAGAATAGCGATCAGTGATTACATGACAGGTGCAGCGAGTGAAACAATGACCCGGTAGACAGGAAGTGAAACAATGACAAGACTGACAGGAAGTGACAAAGAAGACCCAGACAGACAGGAACAAGTCTTACAATAACCAACAGCCAATATGGCGATTTATTTGATGAAGCGATTGGCATGCTATAAAAATGTACATACACTGTATATGTTTGCTAAAAACAAAAAGCATATGTGCACCAACTAACAGCAGAGATTTACCAGTATACAATAAAAAACACCTTTAATTATATTCTCCAACATTGCAAACACAATTTCGCTCAGTGTGAACACAGTCACAACACACATAAACACATTCACTCATAACATATTCGTGAGGTCATCACGCTGTACTAGATTGCATACTTTCTTGCGAATTATATTTTAGAAAACCAATCAAATCAGAGAAGGCGGGCTTTATGTGCACGTGCAACACAACGATCCACATGCAACGCAAACTCATCGCATGCGCAGTGAACTAGGTATGATCATTAGTCATGAGATAACCATGTGAAGTGGCGAATTTGTCCCTCTTTCGTGCTATCAGGGTTCGGCAACATAAAAGAATCGACATAATCGATAAGAAAATTCTAAGACAAATAGGAAGTTTGGCGGTTCCACTTCAAAAACGTCGACATAATAGGGTTGGTGAGTTAACCGAGGTCCAGATACTTTATCACCCCTTAACTGGTTCATTCTCTCAGCGTCGCTCGGTGTGGTTGCATCATTCACCACAGTGCATGAGTGAATTCCCGTATTTTCCCGCATTTATCCCGCGGGTTATACCAGATTTTACAAATCCCGCTGGGGGGATACGGGATATATAAGGGTGCAGACTATATCAACATTTTTTACACGTAATAATATTTCAATATTAAAAAATTGCGGTATTTTCTTTCTGTTTTTCTTTCTTGCACTGGCTTCTGTACTGTCAGTCTTCCAGCTGGTGCTGATAGGCTGTCTGACCTGTCAATCATGCAAGAAGACGTGATTGGCTGTATATATATATCTATATATATGTGTGTGTAAAACAACTCCCAGACAACTTTTTTTTTTATTGTTAAACTTGCTTACAGTATTTGCTTGTTGTTCACAAATGCACCATACAGTATTTACTTCTCAGAAGTTATGATTGTTCATGCTTTTGCAGAGAAGAAAATGTAACTTCTTTTGAAGTTTTGTTAAGTGAACATATGTTACAAAATCCTTGTTTTAAAAAAAAAAAGCTTGTACGTCTGTTCCACAGTCTTCCTGTGAAGTGTGGGAGTTTTGATTGAGGAAGAATAAAATGTAGTCTTCCACATGTATTCGCACCTATTTTGAAAAACAGCGCCTTACAACACTTTGCATACCAATTAGTTCTCTCAACCTTTCTCTGATTCAGCTGTTTCTAGAAATGAGGGCATGTATAATTAGCTAGATAGCAGACAGGTTTATGTGAGTGAAATATTGTTGGTACATTCCAACAATTCATATTTCTAATTTTAATTTACTTTTATTTTTCATGAATGCTCCTGTGATTTATGGATATATTGTCATTTTAATTATAATGGCAGTCCAGGTTTTTACAATGTAGGGTTGGGAATAGATTAATTCAATTCAAATTCAATGCTATTCAATGAAAGGAGCATGGTTCTGTTAGCCCCTGCTGGTAGTTGCTGTACCACTATCATTCTCCAGTGACAGACACTGAAAAGTAGCCGGTTCATCTGGATTTTTTCCCCACAAGAAACATATATAAGGAATACAGTTTAAATTGCAAATATGTGAAGTAGATTTTACAGCTCAAATGAATGACTAAAAAACTTGCCCAAGTAGTTCCCATGAGTACAGATGCTATCTGAAAAATGACAATGAGATGATTAGGAATAATTTGACTTTCTTCAGTTTTTGTTGAAAATTTATATATATATATATATATATATATACACAAATTTTGAGTCCCTGAAAATTCAGTAATTTTTGGTAACATAATTACAGTAGACAAACATAAGGATTATACATATCTGTTTTATTTGGCATTTGTGGTTACTAGGCTGATTCAACAAATACCTTAAGTAGTTAAAGTGCAACATAGCACACTCAATGCTATTGATCCTTCGTGTGACACGTTTGCATTTTCAGGCGGACAGCATAATGCCCTGTTTGCATGTGCTAGTGCTAAGAGTGACAACGCCACAAGGGCTAATCCAGGTCTGTTAGCACTGTCACCCTTTAGGATTTCTCTATCAATTTCCCTCTCTGTGACCTTGTGGATTTGGTTTCAAGGACACATCAGTATTGATATGGGCTCAGGTCAGCTCAATGAACAGGTAGAGCTGAGGTTAGCAGAGAGGTCTCTCATGGGGCAGATTTGTCCCTCACACAGATCAATAGGACGGTGGACATTCACAGGAGAGTCATTGTGTTTAGCACTCGGAATTAGCATAGCATTAGCACACAATACATGCTCTCCTTACAGGATAGTAGTTTTTGAAATGAGAAATCCAATCTTCCTTGATATTTTAACATATGTTACTCACAGTACCATTCAAATATCCTGCAAGT
This sequence comes from Rhodeus uyekii, assembly GCA_037043235.1. NCBI lineage: Eukaryota > Metazoa > Chordata > Actinopteri > Cypriniformes > Acheilognathidae > Rhodeus > Rhodeus uyekii. The sequence continues at coordinate 7,531,352 of JAWRVZ010000009.1, forward strand.
TTCATAGCTTAAATGTCATCTCCGAGTGTTCCTGTAATCAAGTTCCAAAAATGGCTCATTTGTATGTTGTGAAATTTATGATGTCACTCAAGTAAATACATGTGCATATAACCACCTCTAGAGTAAGACATCAATGAATACATCGCACCATACTGTTGGTTCTGCTCACTGGCATTCAGTCACTGTTAGAGGTGTAGGCGTAAGGCAGTAATTGAGAGTTTGCAGAGAAAGCTGTGTTTCATGATGTAGCCACCAACAGTACTGGATCTGACAGCAGTTAACAAGTAAACAATTTCATAATTCTCTGTCTGTAAATGGTAATGGATACATTTTTTTCAAAACACTTACGTACTACGAGGGGGCGTTGACACTTTTCCCTATGCAATAATGTTAGGCAATCATAACAGTGGCCATTTACTGACATATACTGACTCATTTACTGACTACATTTAGATGGTATTATCAATAAGTCATGACAACATATATTTTTCCATTACTTTAACTTGTTAAAATAAAGTAAACAACTTTCAACTTTTCAAAATTTTAAGTTATAAAAGATTGGACTAGGCACGATTTTAAAACATTTGGAGTTGAAATGACTTGTATAGACAATTTTGATTATGTTTAAAACTAAGTGTTGAAGTTGAATTGGGGGAATATTTTGATGAAATATAACATTTTTCCTTTGGAATACTGTGCAGTAATAAATTGTGCACAAGTCAAGTCAAGTCACCTTTACTTATATAGCGCTTTTTACAAAACAGATTGTTTCAAAGCAGCTTTACAGTGGTCATATGAAAACATTATAAACAAAGTTTGTTTGGCTGAACCGCAGCCTTAAAAGAGCAGGCGAAATAATACAATTGATGAATATTAAGTGTTAAGTTTTGATTATTGATTGATTTGATTGATTGATAGTTTGATTATTATATTGATACTTCAAGTCTAATATTAAGTCTAATTTTGTCCGATTGGAGATGGGTTCATGATCTTCACAGGGGAGGGTTTAGTAGAGTCATGGTCTCCGCAGACACTTCAGGGCAGTGCTGTGCTCGTGTCCAGGTGCAGGTCCTTCATCTGATCTGGATATGGCCCGGATCCGTCTGACCACGGTAACCTCGGAATAAACAGAGAATCAACATCACAACATCAGAAATGTATAGTCAGTTTGAGTTGACTTTGTTGACATGTTGAATATACATTTTGATTTGCTGATTATCTTGAATTAAAATAGTTTGTAATCATTGATCATGTTAAATGTGGAATAGTCAAAAATATGCTTTCATACCTGGAGAGTCTGTTAGCCATGTGATGGACTGGTCATACATCGAGAATGTTTCCCTGCCTTACAGATAAGTGGTTTGCCTAATGGATGGATGAATTTTTACCCCAATCCTGATGCCAAATTGCCTCCATACGAAAATCTCTTGTGTGAAAGTGTTCTGAGTAAGGAACTGTGATGTCAAATGTCTCTTCAGATTTCATTCAGTGCGTTTGAAAGTGGACTAAAGCTCTGTTCTTCAGCCTTTGTACATGCAGGTCAGCCAAAGCTCAGGCCTTTGTAAAGAGTGAGGAAACTCTTGCTGTGTCGACTGAATCTCCAACTGCTGATGGGCGAGATATGGAGTTTTCACTTTCTAAACACGGAGAAAGAAATATCAGTGCTCAGACATTTGGTCTGTAGGTTTGTCCATCACAACATAACCATAGAAACCTTAGATCTACCAGTATGTGTGTAATGTCTTTAGGCGTGCATTTATTGCCTTTAGCTTAACTGGCAGAACACCAGCAATACTAAGGTCATGGGGTTCAATTTACAAGGAACAAATATGCTGGAAAATATTATAGCTTTGGGGCTTAAGGCAAAAGTTCAGCGTCTTCTGTATTTGTATGTGGTTCATCTCTGCCTTTTGGGGTTATGTGTTTTATCCTGGTCCTGGTCCCTGCTCCAAATAAAAGATTTTTATTGCATCATTTTGTATATTCAGTTATTGGTCATGTAAATCATAATGTGTATTACAATAATAAAGTAATATTTTTATATAATTCAGATATATTGAGTGTATATCTCATATTATGTAAGTGTATTAACCTAATAGCAAAAATATTAAGTAAACCATTTCTTAAGAACCAGTTAGTAAGGTTTTAACTGATATGTAACTGGTTGGGCCATACATTTAGCAGCTAAATGCTTGTAAAGCATTTGTGATCAATTTGCAATGAACCTTTTACAGCACTGTAGAAGAATTTTGGCCCATTCATCTTTTCAGAATTGTTCTAATTCAGCCACATTTTTAACCACAAACTGCCTTTTCGAGGTTATGCAACAGTATCTCAGTAAGATTCAGGTCAGGACTTTGCCTAGGCCACTCCAAAGTCCTCATTTTGTTTTTCTTCAACTATTTAGGGGTGGACTTGCTGGTGTGTTTTGGATCATTGTCCTGCTGCAAAACCCAAGTTTGTGTCACGATTCAATACAGGGAGGACTCAAGTGCAGGGAAGGAGGATTTAATAATAACAAAACAACATAAACACAAAAGAACATACCCACGAGGGGGAAAACACTACTAGTAAACATTAACTTAAACAAAATAACATTACATCCAAGGAACACAACAAACCGGATGGAACGGGAAATAAGAACGGGGAATTCAGGAACAGACATGGAAAGACAACGACACCACACAGGACAGCAAACACACTGGGATTAAATAGGGCACATGAGGGAAGGTAGTGATGAGACACAGCTGGGAATGATTAAGGGAAACAAGGAGGCGGGGCAGACACTAACGAGACAAACACATGGGAGAGAGAGCAGTGTCACGGTTCTGTCCACTAGAACACTAATAACACTGGAAACAGAGACAGAACCATGACACTACCCCCCCTCTAAGGAACGCCACCTGGCGTTCCAACATGAAACAAAAACCCAACACCGACATCACCACCAAGCATAACACAAGACAGGGAACTCAAGGAATGAGGAACTCAAGGAACACCAAGGGAAGGGAGGGAGGGAGAAAAAGAACAAAACAAAAACAAGAAACAACAACAAGAGTCCTTGATAAGAAAAAAATATAAAGTCCAGGGGGAACAAGCCAAGCGGGCTCAGTCCATACCGGCGGGTCAGGCGGCGCCGGAGGGGTGAGCCAGGCGGGCTCAGGCAAAGCCGGCGGATCAGGCGGCGCCGGAGGGGTGAGCCAGGCGGGCTCAGGCAAAGCCGGCGGGTCAGGCGGCGCCGGAGGGGTGAGCCAGGCGGGCTCAGGCAAAGCCGGCGGGTCAGGCAGATCAGGCGGGACCGGCAGGCCAAACAGCGTGGGCGGCACCAGCAGTTCTGGCCACAGGGGTTCAAGGTCTGGCTGCAAGAGTTCAAGGTCCGGCTGCAAGAGTTCAGGCGGGGCCGGCAGGGCGAGCAGTCTCGGGGGCGCCGGCAGGGCGAGCAGTCTCGGGGGCGCCGGCAGGGCGAGCAGTCTCGGGGGCGCCGGCAGGGCGAGCAGTCTCGGGGGCGCCGGCAGGGCGAGCAGTCTCGGGGGCGCCGGCAGGGCGAGCAGTCTCGGGGGCGCCGGCAGGGCGAGCAGTCTCGGGGGCGCCGGCAGGGCGAGCAGTCTCGGGGGCGCCGGCAGGGCGAGGCGCGCACAGGGCACCGGCGGGTCAGGCAGCGCGGGCTCTGGGTCGGCCGGCGGGTCAGGCAGCGCGGGCTCTGGGTCGGCCGGCGGGTCAGGCAGCGCGGGCTCTGGGTCGGCCGGCGGGTCAGGCAGCGCGGGCTCTGGGTCGGCCGGCGGGTCAGGCAGCGCGGGCTCTGGGTCGGCCGGCGGGTCAGGCAGCGTGGGCTCTGGGGCAGCGGGCCCTGGGACGGCCTGCGGGTCAGGTAGCGAGGGCTGTGGGTCGGCCGGCGGGTCAGGCAGCGAGGGCTCTGTGAGGGCAGTCTCCTGGCCGGCAGCGGACTCTTTCCTCCTCCTCCTCCGTCTCCGTTTCCCGGTCATAGGAGGATTCGGGGTTCCACTGACCACAGATGGATAAGCGGGCGGTCAGTTGGTAGGGGGTTTGTTTGGGGAGGGGGCTTCTGCTCCCCAAGATGGAACATGTGCCAAACAAACTCCCAAAATCCGAGGTTCTCCAGTTTATCAAACTCCCAATAGACTAGAGGCCGGTCCAGGCATAGGTTAAATGCCTCCTTGAGATCGGCCTCCGTATAGTCAAAATCCTCCATCTCAATTAAGAAGATGCGTGCCAACTCCCTCACGTCAGTCCCCAGCTGACGAAAGTATTTGGAATTAATCCTCTGCATCATCCGATCGAGGGTGGACAGTCTGACTGAGGAATATGGGATGAAAACGGAACCCATAGCTCCTCCCGCTGAGTCCTCAAATGGTGGTGTCGTTCTGTCACGATTCAATACAGGGAGGACTCAAGTGCAGGGAAGGAGGATTTAATAATAACAAAACAACATAAACACAAAAGAACATACCCACGAGGGGGAAAACACTACTAGTAAACATTAACTTAAACAAAATAACATTACATCCAAGGAACACAACAAACCGGATGGAACGGGAAATAAGAACGGGGAATTCAGGAACAGACATGGAAAGACAACGACACCACACAGGACAGCAAACACACTGGGATTAAATAGGGCACATGAGGGAAGGTAGTGATGAGACACAGCTGGGAATGATTAAGGGAAACAAGGAGGCGGGGCAGACACTAACGAGACAAACACATGGGAGAGAGAGCAGTGTCACGGTTCTGTCCACTAGAACACTAATAACACTGGAAACAGAGACAGAACCGTGACAGTTTGCTTCAGCTTGAAGTCACAAACAGATGGTCGGACATTCTCCTTGAGGATTTTTTGGTTGGGAGCAGAATTGTGCACTTTATGTATATAGTTTTTTCTGTACCTACTGTGTATTATGTCTGTGCTGTCTGTTTGCACTTTGTGCACTTATGTATATAGGTTTTTGTTCTATAGCACCTTGGTCCTGGAGAAACGCTGTTTTGTTTCACTATGTACTTGTATATGGCTGAAATGACAATAAACTCCACTTTGACTTTGACTTCTTGGTTCCATTTATCACAGCAAGTCTTCCAGGCCCTGAAGCAGCAAAACAGCCCCAGACCATCACACTACTGTTAGGCGTTTTTTGCAGGAGGATGATGAAGGCACAGAGAGGAGGAATAACTGAAATCTCTTTTCATGATGCAAACTCAAAATAAACACAAAACAAAAGGGCACATCTTGTACAAAACGGAAAAAGCACTGGAATGGGATAAGTATAGTCAAATTGGAAACACACAGGAAGAGACACACCATCAAACATTTCCAAACATTAACAACCACGGGCAAAGACTGAAAGGGAACAACGGGTAAGACAAGGCACAGCTGACAAGATGTAGTGATAGATTACGAAACAGGTGAATGGTGAGCACTGGGAGAACCAAAAGAGGAAACAGGAAGTAGACAGAGACATGACAGAATTGTGATAGAATGCCCCCTCCCGCAAGGCATGACCTCATGCCATTTAAGGAAAATCTTGAGGAGGGGGCCTTCCATGGTGGCGGTGGGAACACGGGAGTCCAGGGCAGCACTGTCTTCCAGCATGGCGCCGGGAGTTCAGGTCTTCATTGCTCCACCCGCCCCGGTCATGGGTCTATAGCCTAGCAACCCCCCCTCCCCGGGCTAAGGGTGGTATTGACATAAGATCCGAGGCAGACTTGAGGACAGGAAATAGGGGGCTGTTATACGTACGCTGAGCTACGTATATGTTTTTGGACACATGTATTGTCTATGTGGTTTTTGTGTGAACCTTGTTTGTTGCAGGTGGGAACGTGATTGGAGGATTTGCTTGTCAGATTGATGACACACTACCATGACATAGGACACTTCGCAAACCAATCATCTATCACTGCAAAAGTTTAAAAGCAGCCCCAACTTCAACTAATTCTACTCAATTATGTTTTTGTTTTTTTTTGTTTTGTTGCTGTTACAGTCCATGTTACGTTTATGATTGTAATCTTCTATTGTGCTTGTAAAATCAGCTGTCAGGAGTCATTTGTTATTTCATGTTTAAAAAGGTTTAAAATAAATGTGAGTTTAAAAAAAAGAAACTGTATGTTTTGTTTATTTAGAGAGAGTTACTGTTAAATGAATGAGGTGTTTATAGGTGTTATGTAGGGGTTATAGGTGTTATGTTATGTAGGGGTGCTGCTGGTGTGCGATGCGGAAACACGAGGGACAAACTTGGAGATGCAAACAGAAAGAACTTTAATCAAAACGAGAAAACAAACGGCACTCAACAGTGCAAACTCAGAAACAAGAAGACTTGGGACACATCCACATAAGAATGTCAACAAGAGACAAAGACTAGAGAGAACATGAGGGTTTAAATAGACAGGATAAGGGACACACCTAGAGACACTAACGAGATGATTAACACAAGACAGGTGTGGAAGGATCTAGAAAGTCCCGGAAGTGAACAAGAAGTGACATCACGATAGACAGGGAGTGACAACAGGAAGTGAACCCATGACTTTGCTGACAGGGAAGTGACAAAGACACAACATGACTGTAACAATAGGAAGTTACAGTGTCTACAGGACACTACAATTCAAGGGGCAGGGTTATTATGAAAACAAAGGTGAGGTGTCATCAGATTAGAGACCTTACTTTTCAGAGTTGGATATATGTAAATAAAATAATGATAAATGTATTTGAAACAAAAATAGCTTGCTGAATTGTACCACTTGAAATAAATATCCATTGGATTAGGGAGGGCGATGGGCCAGGACCAGGACCATATGACCACCCATAAAAATAAAAAATAAAAAATAAATAAATAAATGGCTCTCATTGGTTGTCACTCTTTAGTTCTCTCAGCTGTCTCAGGTAAGTTGTGTTTGATGGTAAATTCATGTTCTCGACTGTTACCGTTACAACTGTAACTTTGGTTCCCTGAAAAGGGAATGAGACGCTGCGTCTATTCGAATTGTGAACACTCTGTGTGATTGTGTCATGAAGCACAATTGAAATCAAGCCAGTGGTGTGCAAAAACCTGTCTATTATAACAACATATGTACATTGGCAAGAAGAAAAGTATGTGAACCCCTTGGAGTGAAACGTGTATATAGAAAAGCACGAAAATGAAGAGAATTCAGGATGCACATGAATACACAAAGCTCTAGGGGAGTCTGACAGATAACACGTCTTGGATGGACGAGAATGGACCAAGACTGAGGGAAAACACAAGGAATACATACACAGGGGAATGATTAAACAATGAGGCACAGCTTGACATGGTGATGACGACACCAATGTTATGATGATTACAACAGAAGAGCACATGGGGAGCCAGGAAGTAGAGATGCAAAAGGCATCATGGCATAGATGGCCACAACTAGGGCCACGACTAGGGATGTACCTGGAGTCTCTGGGACAAGCTAGGGACTTCCAGGGTGGTGCCGGGAGTTCAGGGGTCTATAACGGTGCCGGAAGCTCAGGGGTCCAGGGCGGCTTAGCCTCCTAGCCCTCACATCCTGGTATAAGCACCAACCCTAAATTGTTCTTGGGGAAAGCTGATAAGTTGCTAGCTGGAGTGAGCTCAGGGGTTGTAGAGAGTTCAGGAGTGGGGCCATGAGATATTGAATGTTTAGGAGCAGGCTAATGTTCAGGGGACGTGTCAAACATTGATGGTTTTCAAGCCTTTAGCTGTTGTGGGTTCTTCTTTACCTCATTGAGGAAATGTTTAATGGGTGTGTTCGATAAAGGCACAAGAAATTAGAATTGTCTGTGTGTTATCAGCTTAAGCAAATTGTTTGTCTACCGTTGTGACTCAGATCAGATCATATTTTATGCCAAATTATTTCATAAAACCAGTTAATTCCAAAGGATTTAGATACCTTTTCTTACCACTGTATACTTACAAGACACAAGTCGCAGCCATTCCCAAGATTGTTAAGATTCAGCCTTCAGAAGACTTAGCACATGAACCTTATAAACCACTGTTATGATACTTTCTAGTCCGCCTTTACTGTGATTGCATGGAAAACAACAACTGTCTTCAGAATGTCTCATTTTGTCTTCCACAAAGGAAAGAAAAAGTCATACCGGTTTGGAGGGTGAGCAATTGACAGATTTTTTTAGCATGTGGTTAAAGGAGGGAATACATGTATTAAAAAAAAAACTGAAGCAGAGACTTTCTGAGCACCTATCTGAGAGGATGAAAGCAGCAGGAGAGTCCCGAAATGACTGAGCAGAGCTGACAGAGCAGAGCATCCCAACAGAGAGCCACATCTCTGCTCATTTGGCCAGTCACACACAACACAAAACTAATGCTCTTCAACATCAGAGGCAGAGATGAAAGACAACGGACTTTAGACACAGAGAGAGATATCAAACTGTGAATGGAAAGAGAGTTGCAGTGCTCTTTCTCTTTCTCTCTTCCTTTCTCACATATACATACACACACAAACACACACACTTGTAAATGTGGTTTACAGGACCTCTCCATAGACATATTGATTTTTATACAGTACAAACTGAATATTCTACCCCCTTACAAAACAGCAAAATACACTAATCCTACCCCTGAATCTACCCATCACATTTAGCATTTTTTCATTTGAATTTCTTTTGACATTGTAATTGTCATAAATGCATTGTCATTATATAAATGTATGTCTTCATAAGCCAACTACAGAACCATCTACATCTGTTTAATTGTAAAGAACAATTGTGGTGTATTTTAAATCTTAAAGGAATTTAATTGAAAAAAAAGGCTTTCAGATGTTTTAATATTCATAAAATAAAAGGTCACTTAAAGGGATAGTTCAGTCAAAAATGAAAATTCTGTCATTAACTAACCCTCAAGTTGCTCCAAAACCTGTATGAGTTTATTTCTTCTTCTAAACAAACACAAAATAAAATATTTTGGAGACTATGAGTAACAAAGCAGTTGATGGTCCCTAATGTTTTCCATATCATGGAGAGAGAAAAAAAATACTATGGTGTAAAGGATGTAGGCCAGTAAGAGCTGTGTGTGTAAGCCATAGTCAAGTCAAGTCACCTTTATTTATATAGCGCTTTTTACAATGTAGATTGTTTCAAAGCAGCTTTACAGGAAAAACAATATAAACAAAGTTTGTTTGGTTGAACAGAATCCCCAAAAGAGCAGCTGAATCAATACAATTGATGAATTTTAAGTGTTAAGTTTCCCCAACTGAGCAAGCCATAGGCGACAGCGGCAAGGAACCAAAACTCCGGCAGGTGACGTAACGAATGAAGAATAGAATGGAGAAAAAACCTGGGGAGAAACCAGGCTCAGTCGGTGGACCAGTTCTCCTCTGGCCAACAGCCAAACAGTGCATGATTATTATACAACAATTCAAGTCCAATATGAAGTCCAATTTGGTCCGGTTAGAGATGGGTTCATGATCGTCACAGGGGAGGGTCTAGTAGAGTCACGATCTCCGCAGACACTTCAGGGCAGTGCTGTGCTCGTGTCCAGGTCCTTCATCTGATCTGGATATGGCCCGGATCCAGCTGACCACGGTAACCTCGGAATAAACAGAGACCAATATCAGCGTAGATGCCATTCTTCTTCTGATGTATAGAGTACATCAGGTGTTATGGGAATGTTCCCGGTTCCGGCTTATCTAAATTATGCAGCCTAACAATCATTTTACATGATTTGGATTAAAAATGTATGTATAATGTGTTATGTGTATGCAAGGTTGAAGAGATGTGTTTTTAGTCTAGATTTAAACTGACAGAGTGTGTCTGCTTCCCGAACTGTAATAGGAAGACTTTTCCAGAGTTTAGGAGCTAAATAGGAAAAGGATCGACTGCCAGCAGTTGACTTTGATATTCTAGGTATTATAAGCTGGTCAGTATTTTGGGATCGCAATAGACGTGAAGGACTATAATGTGTTAAGAGATCGTTCAAGTACTGTGGAGCTAAACCATTTAATGCTTTGTAAGTAATTAGCAAGATTTTAAAATGTATTTGGTGTTTAATAGGAAGCCAGTGCAGGTTTGACAGAACTGGGCTAATATGCTCATTCTTCCTGGTTCTAGTAAGAACTCGAGCTGCTGCATTTTGGACCAGCTGGAATTTGTTTATTAAGCGTGCAGGGCAACCACCTAGTAAAGCATTACAATAATCTAGCCTTGAACTCATGAACGCATGAACTAACTTTTCTGCATTTGTCTTAGATAGCATATGTCGCAATTTAGATATATTTTTAAGATGGAAGAACGCCGTTTTACAGATGCTAGAAACATGGCTTTCAAATGAAAGATTGGTATCAAAGAGCACACCCAGGTTTCTAACTGACAGAGCAGCCATCGAGTGTTAGGCAGTAGTCTAGATTATTATGTGCTGAACTTTTTGGTCTAATAATTAGAATCTCTGTTTTTTCAGAATTAAGCAGTAGAAAGTTATTAGTCATCCAATTTTTTATATCAGTTATGCATTCTGTTAATTTAGTGAATTTGTTCGTTTCATCAGGATGAGAAGAAATATAGAGCTGAGTATCATCAGCGTAACAATGAAAGCTAATACCATGCTTCCTAATAACTGCACCCAAAGGAAGCATGAACAGGGTGAAAAGCAATGGTCCTAGTACTGAACCTTGAGGAACTCCATACTGAACCCGTGACCGATATGACATCTTCTCATTTACTGCTACAAACTGATAATGGTCAGATAAGTATGACTTGAACCAGGCTAATGCAACTCCACTAATGCCAACATAATTTTAAGGTCTATTCAGAAGGATTTTGTGGTCAATTGTATCGAATGCAGCACTAAGGTCCAGTAACACTAACAGAGAGATACAACCACGATCGGATGATAAGAGCAAATCATTTGTAACTCTAATGAGAGCAGTCTCAGTACTATGATATGGTCTAAATCCTGACTGGAAATCCTCGTAGATGCTGTTTCTTTCTAGAAAGGAACATAGTGCCTTTTCAAGAATCTTTGACAAGAAAGGTAGATTCGATATCGGCCTGTAATTAACTAATTCTGTAGGATAAAGTTGTGGTTTTTTAATAAGCGGTTTAATTACAGCCAGCTTAAAGGTTTTTGGTACGTATCCTAATGACAAAGAAGAATTAATTATATTAAGAATAGGATCTATGATTTCTGGAAGCATCTCTTTCAGTAGCTTAGTTGGTATTGGGTCTAGCATACATGTTGTTGATTTTGATGATTTAACGAGTTTAGACAATTCTTCCTCCCCAATAGCAATGAAGGAGTGGAATTTTTCTTCAGGGACACTAAAATTTACTGTATTTTGTGATATCGAAGTAGACGGTTTCATGGTTATATATTTTCTCTCTAATATTATGAATTTTGCAAGTAAAAAAGTCCATGAAGTCATTAGTGCTGTGCTGATTTAAAGCATCTGGGGTTGAGGCTTTATTTCTTGTTAATTTAGTCACTGTATCAAATAAATACCTAGGGTTGTATTTGTTTTCTTCTAAGAGGGTAGAAAAGTAAGTAGATCTAGCTGATCTTAAGGCCTTTCTGAATGCAATAGAGCTGTCTTTCCATGAAATGCGAAAAACCTCTAGCTTAGTTTTTTTCCAGCTGCGCTCCATTTTTCTGGCTGCTCTCTTGAGGGCCCGGGTGTGCTCGTTGTACCACGGTGTTGGACTATTTTCTTTAATCTTCTTTAAGCGTAACGGAGCAACAGTGTCTAAAGTGCTGGAAAAGAGAGAGTTTATAGTTTCTGTTGCAACATCAAGTTCTTCTAGGCTATCTGGGATGTTAAGTAGATGAAATTGATCAGGAAGATTATTTATAAAGCTATCTTTTGTGTTAGAAGTGATAGTTCTACTATATTTATAACAGGGAGTTAGTTTTTCGACTTTGGCTAAAGGTAATCTACACGCAACTAAGTAATGATCTGAGATGTCATCGCTCTGCTGCAGAATTTGAACAGTATCAACATTGATCCCATATGACAATATTAGATCTAAAGTATGATTACGGGAATGAGTGGGTCCTGATACATGTTGTGTAACTCCAATAGAGTTTAAAATGTCTCTAAATGCCAATCCCAATGCGTCTTTTTCATTATCTACATGGATATTAAAATCACCGACAATTATGACTTTATCTGAGGACATTACTAATTCTGAGAGAAAATCAGCAAATTCTTTGATAAAGTCTGTATGGTGCCCTGGTGGCCTATATAGAATAGCCAGCACAAAAGTTAAACAGGAATTATTACTGGCACTAGATAATTTTACATTGAGGACCATCACTTCAAAAGAATTATATTTCAAATTAGACCTTTGAGCAGTACTGATCGTGTTACTATAAATTACAGCAACACCTCCTCCTTTACCTTTCAGACGAGGCTCATGTTTATAACAGTAATCTTGAGGGGTGGACTCATTTAAAGTGATATAATCGTCTGGTTTTAGCCAAGTTTCTGTCAAACACAGCACATCTAGTTTATGATCTGTAATCATATCATTTACAATAAGTGCTTTTGAGGAAAGGGATCGTATATTCAGTAACCCAAGCTTTATCATTTGTTCATTTATGTTATATCCGTTCTTAGTTGTTTGTAAATCAATTAAATTTTTACTCTTAAACGGTTTTGAGAGATTTTTGTATTTGCTAATTCGGGGAACAGACACAATCTCTATAGGATGATATCTAGGTGAAAGAGTCTCTATGTGTTGGAATTTATCTGACCTCTGTGACGTGAGACAGCTAGCAGACGAGTCAAGGTTTAGCTCTAAGACTATATGCCAAATTACTAGAGAGAAGAGCGGCACCATCCCAGGTGGGATGAATACCATCTCTTTTCAACAGGTCAGGTCTGCCCCAAAAACTTTTCCAATTGTCTATGAACCCTATGTTATTCCGCGGGCACCACTTAGACATCCAGCCATTGAGTGAGGATAATCTGCTAAGCATCTCATCACTCCTGAGCATAGGAAGAGGGCCAGAGCAAATTACGGTGCCTGACATCGTACTTGCGAGTTCACACACCTCTTTAATATTAGTTTTAGTGATCTCCGACTGACGAAGTCGGACATCATTAGCGCCGACGTGAATAACAATCTTAGAATATTTACGATTAGCCTTAGCCAGCACTTTTAAATTTGCTTTGACGTCAGGCGCTCTGGCTCCCGGCAAACATGTGACTATGGTGGCTGGAGTCTCTATTTTCACATTCCGAGTAATAGAATCACCAATCACTAGGGCACTTTCAACAGGTTTCTCAGTGGGTGCGTCACTGAGTGGGGAGAACCTGTTTGATGTTCTGATCGGAATGGAACAGTGTTTTTTTGACCCGCGATTATGCCGTCTCACAGTCACCCAGTTGCCCTGCTGCACGGGCTCTACAGCCGGAACCGAACAATGTACAGGGTTTGCTAAGCTAGTCGCATCCAAAGTAGTATCTAAAGCCCTTGCATTCTTACTATCCTCAATTAAAGTTTGGATGCGTGTCTCTAATTCTGAAATCTTCTGTATGTAAGCCATACTCCTCTGGCCTCAAGAGGAGCGCTAGCAGACATGGTCTTTAGTTGCTCTCATCTCCCACACAGGAGACAATGGATTGAACCCTGGGTGGGAATGAGGTTTAGGGGTTTGAGTGAAATGGATGTAGGCTAGTAAGAGCTCTGTGTGTAAGCATCACTCCTCAAGATGCATGCTATCTGCTGTGGTCTTTAGCATACTTCTTAGTGCACTCTCCTCCTACACAGGAGACCCTAGTTCGAATCCTGCTCGAAGTGGATTAGGTAGGATGGGTTACATATGGAAGTTGACTCTGTCAACTGTTTGGGTACCGCCTGTCAGCCAGAGTACTTATAATAGTCACTCATCTTTGTTATCTCATCTTGGACTGTATTTATTATTGCTCGGACTCGTTATGCCTGATTACTTTCAGCTGTTTCTCATTACCCTTGCATACATAAGTCCTGGATATTCACTCATTCATTGCGAAGTCGTGTAACAATGCATTTATGAGTGCTCTCCCTCTGGTTACCTGTGCACTGCTTGTATGATGTTAACACTTCAATTCATATTTGAAAATCTGAATAGCATGAAGTTGAGGACGTTAACAAACCTTGAATAAAACCCACGCTGGGGGTAAGCGAGAATATCGTAAACTTACGGGCGAAAGGGTTAAAGTGTCAGAACACAGATGTAAGTACACTTGGATAATTGTACTGAATAGCAAGGAGAGGCAGAAAACCGCTAACTGGGTTTGTGGTGGTGAAGTTTTCAAAGAGTCTTTGGGTTGCTTATCTAGAAGATGAGTAGATGTTGGAATGATGAACACACAGAAGGAGACTTTGTAAATAGAGTATTTAGCGTCGCAGATCTCATACGAGAGTCATGGTTGCGAGACCAGACACAGACCCAGGTGGTAAGGGGGTGAAATAGTGCAGGGCTGAGTGCAGGTGCAGGTGATCAATACTCCAGTGATTATGAACGAGAGTGAGGTGTGTAGGAGTCTGGTGCAGTGGGTGTGGCTGAGTTTGTGAAAATATCCTCCCCTCCACGGGAGTTTCCTGAGGACCACAGCGAACGACGATGAGTCCTCAGCCCTGAGGGGCCGTTCAACTGGGATAGCTGGAAGTCATTGAAAGAGCACGGTTGAGAATGTCGTCATGAGAACCCAGGGCTGCTCCTTGACTCAGAATCCCTCCTCCTCATTGGGAGTCCAGTTGACTCGATTGATATTTTCCTCCTCTGGGTCCACGGGAGGAGGAGGTACAGCTTCAGCACCAGACTCTGTGGAAGAAGGTAAGAGAGGATTAGTGAAAGGTTTAAGCAGTTGGATACTTAATACTTCTGTGTGCGAGATCTGAAAATAATATGTGGACTACTGCTTGAGCTACAAGGAAGCAATGCGTTAGTTTAAAACAAAAAAAAATCACTTGTACAAAACACCATTTTAGATGTGAATTCCTTGGAATATCGAGATGGCATAAACTGTGCTTGTGATTTAGTGATTGAAGTGATGCGAAATTCAACAAGGGACCGAAATAAGAAAGATTTGATTTGTGCTCTTACTTGGGTTAAGCTGACGGGCATAGTGAATGTAAGGTGAACGGGACTGGATCTGTAGCGCAGCTTGCTGAGGCCCTGGGGTTGTGTACTTATGCTGGAGGAAACCCTGCTCCTTTGTGGTTAGAGGCCGGCATTGCCCGAGACTGGAGCCTGCTCAACAGGCCTTATTATCCTTTCTCAATGGCAAGAATGATTAAAATGGGCTGGAGTAGAGAAAGATGCTGAAGGAGACTGCAAATGTTTCAGTCGCGGTGGCGAGGACAGGCCTCGGCTTCTCAGTATGCCAGGACCCGTTTGTTTGGTCTTGCGCCCAAGATATAATGCAGAAGGTGACATAATATAATCAGAGACTTAGATGGAAGAGGATAAATCCTGAGGCCAGAGTCACAGTAGTTATTAATGTTGTGCATTACTTTTTGAGCTGTGTGTGCTAAAGCTAAAGATAATCAATGGAACAATGAAGAATTAATTAACTCAACCAAACTCATCCTATATGAAATTAATCATATACATAATAAACATACATTACAACTTACAATGGCACAAAAGCCTGTGAATGCATGAGGGAACTTGACAATGCCAGGCATGTTGCATGTGCTCTTTCCACAACAACATGCTAAAACACGAGCACACAAAGAATTCACAACATTCTTCTACACTCATGTTCTCATTATAATGTTATGTAGCTGATATGACAGATGTGTACGGTACATGTTCCTATTAACTGTATCTTCCTTTTCGCAATCCAAAACCATCATGGAGAACAGTCACATCTGAAGAGTCTCGGCTGAAGGAAATAATACTGTTGTCAATCATGTATCTGTTTACTTCCTGGTTCCTCCCATGATCTTCCAGTGTTTCTCCTCTCACCTGTTTCGTCAATCACCTCATTAGTCTTGTCAGCTGTGTCTTGTTCCTTCATCAGCCCTTGTGTATATCAACGCTGTGTTTCCCTCTGTCTTTTTCCATCACTGCAAATGTTTGAGTGTGTAAGTAGTTTTTTTTTCACCCGTGTTATTTTCCCATTAGACTTTCGTTTGGACTGCTTATCTAGTTTTGCACAAGATGTGCCCTTTTCGTTTATATCGAAAGCGTTTCCTTTGAGTTTTATTATTAAAGCTTGTTTCTGTTCATTCATCATCTATGTGCCTTCATCCTCCTCCTACACAAACACCTTGACAAATACATTATTTTTGGGCTTTAATTCATAAGCAAAATTTTGTACCTTTCCGATAATGATAACAATAAAAATGAGTGTTTATCGGCCAATACCGATATGTTGGCTGAGAAACTCTGCGTTCCTAGTTTGTTTACGGCAGAGTATGTAGCAATTATTCTTCTCTCTTGAAAGGCGGTATGATGATCCTCCATACTCAGGAGGCAATTTGAGGTGGACTGTCACCGGACTAATGATTTTGGTGACAGGGAACGGGCCAATGAATTTGGGGGCAAGTTTATTACATACGGAGCGGAGAGGAATACCCTTGGAAGAAAGCCACACTTTTTGACCCACGACGTTGATGGGAGGCCCTCTGTCAGAGACCACGTCTGTCGGAAGGCCATGAATGCGAAAGACGTGTTCAATGACAGACACTGCTGTCTTCTCAGTAGAAGGTAACTTGGGTAAGAGTATGAAATGCGCGGCCTTTGAGAACCGGTCCACTACGGTCAAAACAACCGTGTTCCCCTGGGAGGGTGGAAGGGCGGTGACAAAATCTAGTGCATTATGGGATCAGGGTCTCAAAGGCACAGACAGCGGCTGAAGCAACCCACCAGGAGAGCGGTTGGAAGTCTTACCCTGGGCACAGTCGGAACAAGCCAACACAAAATCTCGGACGTCACAGGCCATCTTTGGCCATCAGAATCGCTTTTTAACTAAAAAGTTAGTGCGACTGATCCCTGGATGACAGGCTATTTTGGAACAGTGACCCCATCGGATGACATCGGATGACCTTTCCTCCGGCACAAATAATTGACCTGGTGGACCCCGGGCGGAGGCGTTACCCCTTCTAAGGCCGATTTGACCTTCGCTTCGACCTCTCATACGAGTGTGGAAACAATGAGTTTCTCGGGAAAAATGCACTCGGGAGTGGACGGGTGTTCGGATCGATCAAAAATGCGCGATAAAGCATCGGGTTTGATGTTCTTGGAACCCGGGCGGTACAATAGCAAAAAGTCAAAACGTGCAAAAAAAAGGGCCCACCGAGCTTGCCTGGAGTTAAGTCTTTTGGCTGTTCCGATGTATTCTAAATTCTTTTGTTCAGTCCAAACTAGAAAAGGCACCCCTGACCCCTCTAACCAATGATGCCACTCTTCCAAAGCTAGCTTGACTGCCAACAACTCCCGGTTACCAATGTCGAAATTGCGTTCCGCTGGGGACAAACGTAACGATCTTATCGTCTGAAGGAGAGCGCTGGGAGACAACTGCACCTACCCACACCTCTGACGCATCGACCTCAACCACAAACTGACGTGTGTGATCTGGGGCGATCAGGATGGGAGCTGAAACGAAGCGGCTCTTGAGTTTGGAGAACGCCGCTCTGGCGGCATCGCACCACCTGAACGTCATTCTGGGTGAGGTCAAGGCTGTCAGAGGAGCGGCTAGTTGGCTGAAGTTGCGGATGAAACGTCGATAGAAGTTGGTGAACCCCAGGAACCTCAACAGGGCCTTGCGAGAGTCCGGGGTTGGCCACTCTATCACAGCCTTAGCCTTGTCGGGATCCATGCACACTCCCTCCGATGAGATGATGTAACTTAGGAAAGGAACAGACTGTGCATGAAAAACCTTACTCCACCTTGACAAAAAGCCCATTCTGAAGTAACCGTTGGAGCACTCGCCGGACGTGTTGAACATGTTCCTGGAGAGTCGAGGAAAATATCAGTATGTCATCCAAGTAAACATACGTGAACTGATCGATCATGTCTCTCGAGTGCTTGGAAGACAGCTGGGGAGTTGGACAGCCCAAAAGGCATGACCAAGTATAAAAAATGGCCCCTGGGGTATTAAATGTTGTCTTCCATTCATCCCCCTCTCTTATGCGAACCAAGTGATAAGCGTTTCTTAAATCCAATTTCGTGAAGATTGATGCTCCCTGCAAACTCTCGAAGGCAAAGGATAGGTATTCTTCACCGTGATGTTGTTCAAGCCCCGGTCGTCAATGCTAGGTCGCAGTGATCCATCCTTCCCGGTAGCCAAAGAAAGAGAAACATATTTCTCCATGGCCTCCCTTTCAGGAACGAAAAAGCAAGTATAACTTGCCCTTAGGCGGAGACATACCTGGCAGGATATCTATTGCACAGTCATAGGGACGGTGCAGAGGAAGAGAAGCAGCCCGAGACTTACTGAACACTTCCTTCAGGTCGAGGTACTCTGGGGGCACGTAAATGGGGAACGGCGGTGTGGGAAAATCAAGACCCATGCTGTTCTTCGTTCCAGGCCTTTTCCCAGGAGATGAAGAGAGTTTTCGACTGGTCTGCGGTCAGCCACGAGGCAGCTCGGAGACTCGCGGACCTCAAACAGGGAGACAGGTCGGTCTCCGAGTATTCCATAGAGTTCTGCACGCTATTCTGTGTCTAGTTCTGTGTTGCAGGAGGAGCCGATGAATCTGTCTATGAGTTTTCGACCTTTCTCCCTGTTTGAGGTCTGCGAGTCTCCGAGCTGCCTCGCGGCTGACCGCAGACCGGTTGAAAACTCTCTTCATCTCCTCAGAGAAGGCCTGGAACAAGGAGCAGCATGGGTCTTGATTTTTCCACACTGCCGTTCCCCATTTACCTGCCCGTCCCGAGAGCAGCGTGATGGCGAGTGCTACCTTTCCCTGCTCGATAGCGTAGGTCACTTCGTAATGAAGGCTCTGCAGAAATCAGGTTCACCTGAGTAATGTGAGCACGGAACAGCAGACTGGTACACAATGACACACTGACACAGACGCTGATGCTGATGCTGAACACCGGAAGACGCTGACATGGAGGACGGGAACACTGGAATACAGAAGCGGTCTGCGTGGAACATGGAAGACAACGACTCGACAACAAGGGGGTGGTCAGAGGGCACTAAATAGGCACAAGAGATAGGCATCAGGTGTGTGTGATGATGGCGGTAGCGGTGATCAGTAACCACGCCTCCCACACTCACCACACATGCATACACATGCAGTAATAGGAGACAATGAATCTGCGAACCGTGACACCATGCTGTTTTTTATGGAAGTCTCAGATTCCACTTCAGATTTAAAAAAGTATAATGAAATAAAAAGGTAATCAGGATTTAAATCCTTCCATATATGACTTTATATATCTCAATATCACATGTATGTCACAATGTGACTTTATCTAACTTTTTTCCTCATAATTGCAAAACTCAATTGCAACTTTATCTCACACTGTGACTTATTTTAAACTTCAAAGTCTATTCTCACACTTACCCTTTTTACTTTTTGCTGAGATGGAAATGGGCTTTCAAAGTTCTTAGGTGTGTACAGCACTTGAAATCCTTAACAACTTGAGTGGCACACTTCACCATAGATTGTTTTTTGAATCTGTTTTATGTAATTTAGGCTTTGCAAAGATGCTGTTATGAAAGGATGGGGCTATTATATTCTATATTGGACTTGACATTAAAGCTGCTGCTTGTTTGAGAGTGAGGAAAAGCACTGTATCTAATTCAGATGTGAAGAGGCACATGAAAGGGACAGAAGCAAGTTTTTTCTTCTTCTTCCGAACCAATATTATAACTGGAAATCTAGGAAGATGATTTTGCCCCTTTAAATATCTTTCATGTGTCATTGGTCTCTCATTTTCTGAGTAGACACTGTATTTAAAGTCTCCACTCTTGGTAAGACTGTCATAGCTGTGAATTACAGATTTTTACGACAGTCATTATGTTTATTTTTGCTTCATTACCAGTGTGTTATATTGCAAGCGCAGCATGGTATATGAGCAGTCATTACCAGCTGAATATCGTTGTTTCAAGAGCAAGGGAATTTCTACATATTTCTGAAATAAAACAGAGACAAATATATGCATTTACTTCAAATGGTGCCAAAAGAACATTCTTTTATGAACCATTTATGCATAAATATCATTATAAAGGTTGAGAATAAAGGTTATCACTAAAGGTTTTAACTACAAGACCAAACTTTAATACTAAATATATCTGAAATAACAACTTAACTGTAACGCAAGGAAGCTGATGTGCGATACGGAGAGATGAGGAGACATGGAGAATTAAGCAGGGAAAACACTTCAATAACCACGGAAGGCAACCACACACTATGACACGATTCGAAATCAACAAGAGACAAGGACTAGGGAGAACGTGAGAGGTTAAATAGATAGGATGACGAGATTCACCTGAACAGCAAACAAGGGGGAGTGGCTGACGTAACAGAGGATGGGAACACAGAAGGGACACACAGGAGGAACGTGACATTAACAAAAATTACTGACCTAAAATATGACATGACCTAAAATAACTTTGTAACAAAGACACTGTAAAATAAATTGTTACATAACAGTAATATTGTAGTATGCAATTCTGAAAAATGCCACTCGCTCTCTCACCCAAAGGACAGACGCTGGCCTGATGGGAACAACTGCAGATTCTGACATCACTGCAGGTCTGTGATTGAGTTTTAAAGCAAGGACAAAATGACTGACGAATTGAGATCTCACCTGAGAGACCAATCATCTTAGAGTGTAACTTAACAATTTGAATCACACAGTCTGCCACCGCAAAGTGGCTAAATAAGCAAGAGGACTGCTGGACTGCATTTTCGCCTAGGACTTGTTTTTCTTTTTGCACTTTTGATGTATTCTTTGAGAAATAAACTTCCTTTATGAGCCTGCAATTGTGTCCAGTGCATTTGTGAAAACAGGCTGTAAAATTAATGTTCTTGTTACATCATGATGGAAACTGCTCTTAGTAAAAGGTACTAAATAAAAGTAAAATGTACTAATTTTTTTTGTTTTATAATGTTATACAATTCTGAATTGTCTAATGAGACAAACCAGCTCTTTGCAAAAGTAAATAATTTTAAGACTATTCTAAAAGAATACCAAATATTTTTTTTAATACATTATTATTAGTCAAATTATATTAAACAATATTATAATATGGAGCCTTTTAGAAAATATAATATGTAAAACAATTATCTAATTTGATTCAACTATACCTGTTCAGACTGTCCTGCAAAAAGTGACAAAAAATACTGCATAATGTCACTTTTTAAAGAAAACACCACACGTATAGAGACGACTTAATAGTTTCTAGTCATGGTTCTCTTTCTCATTTGCCTGAGTTTTCATGGTTTCTAATTAGTTTTTCACCTGTTTCCTGTTCTGTTGATTACCATTATCTGTGTATTAAAGCCTTCTGTTTTCCAAGGTCTGTTTCTTATGTCAAAATGTATGGCTTCCGTGTAGTTATAGCACTCTGTGTTCATTAAATCCTCTTGTAAATTGTTTATTCTACATTACGCATCTTGTGCTTGTTGGATTATCTACACTCTTACAGTTACTGTTTCTTCACAAAAGTTTGGCACAAAATATCCATCCTTTTTCCAATCCACTTGTCCAATGTAGAGTTGCAAGGTTACTGGAACCTTGCAAGTTTACTGGATCCCTGAGTTTCAGGCCATAGGGCAGGAAAATATTCTGGATCGATGGCCTGTCGTAATGTAAAAATCCTAAATTTATGCACCACACCCCTGACCATCTTAAAACACAAGCTTATTTTCTGCATTTCACTCAGTTTGCATTTAAAAATCATACTTGCAAATCACAAAAACATGCAAAACATGTTCCAAACAGGGTGCTTATTTACATATTAACCAAATCCATAGCTTGAGCATGAAGAATGCTGGTCAGAGACTTCAACCCAAATATTTAGAAATGGGAACAGGTAAGTAACATCTGAACCCTACTTACTAATGCGACCATTAGGAGTGGTGAGAACAAAATATACCATAGCTATTTTACACTAATGCCAATTGCAGAAACACTGCATCAACTAATTTACATTGGGCTTTAAATTGTAGTCTGACTAAGGTTGTGAATTTTAACAGCGAATTTATTGAATTTGTGATTCCATTTTTAGTTTTTATTAGATTCAAAAAAAAAATTAAATTATTTTGAAAGAACACCTGAAAGAATAAAAGTACAAAGCTATGAATGTGCACGTATGCTATGCTGATCAGTATTGTATTTAACTGTAATTCATTCTATAGTGCTACATTATTACTTGGTCTGTTGCAGATCCAGTATTGTTCTTTTCGGCTTCAGAGAGTCTTGGGCAAGAGACTGCAGAAGTGTACAATACATTCAATTTTACAGAAGATTTCAGATTTACTGTTTGAAAAACCAGGGGTCATTATTGGTCACCGTGCTATTGTGAATGTCCCTGGGTTGTTTTTATCAAGAACAATGTGACGTTGCTTTGGGCCTGCTACTTATTAATGGACCACATGCAATTTATATGTTGTATTATATGTGTGACAGACCTCTTTTATTTGTATTCTGTTCATTCTCTTTTTTTTGTGTGGCCTATTGTATTAAGGTAGATGTGCAACTGCTGTTTTGAAAAAGAAAATGAGGTGTTTTGTTCAGCCATTACAGTACATTTTCAAGCTTTATTCTTGAATATCATCAGTATAACAATTTTTCATCAACTCGTGACCTTGTGATAATTTAAGCAAAACATCTAACTGTAAAACTGCCTTTTTAAAGAGATATGAGTATTATTTATTACATGTATTATAATGTGAGATATTTTGTGTTACATTTTACAATATATTTAATATTTGCAATCTGAATAGATACTCTTTTGGTTTTTGTCCTTTGTCCTTTAATCTTTTGTTTGTTAATGTTACGATGTGTACCATGTGTGTGACCATAATGAACCGTCAGCTATCTGTACGATTCTTTAGTGCTTTCAGAATTTGCACCTCTCTGTGGGATCGATTCTAGGTCAGGAGCGCCATGAACGGGACACGTAGAAGATGCTATCGCTGTAAAGTAGATCTCTGACAGGGTCTTTCATCACGGGCCAGTAAAAAAAATGCAGCCAAGCATGATTCTCATATAGGCCCCTGACCCTTGCATTACATTGCTGTCTTGCTGTACATGCCAAACACAACTCTATTTTATTGGTTAAATTGGATTCTCTGAGGGTAATGAAGACAAAAGTGGCTGTCATCGGCTTGAACTGCTGACTAATTAATATATGTGTGCTTGGGGTGGTGGTAAATTAAATTCGTTTTTTGTTGTTGCTATACCACATTGCAGTATTTCATGATTAATTTCATAAATCAGAAAGAATGTGGGCATGGGCACTATTAAATAGCAGGAACTAAGGGAATAAGCCAGTGTGGCTTGTGTCAGAGAAACAGGAGAAACGATGGAGTATGTGGTTGTGCAGTGTCCTATCTAACAAATCCATGCTGGAAGAGTCTGAGACCCATCTGTTTTAATGAAATGGACACACGTGATCACACAGAGACACACTCTTTTGTAAACGTCAAAGGTCATATGAGTTTGCAGTGTGAAATATTTGCTCTTCGTTGTGAGAAAATAGAGCTAATATTTGTCTGTCAGTTTTCACCTGTCAACCTAGAGTGAGAACACAACCAAAGCCCAAAATAAATATTTGCTGTTAATTGAAAACATGACTATAGATGTAAAAATCAGTTGATTAGTCATTTCTAGTGTTTGCAGAAGTTCATATCCAATCCTACTTTTAACTAGAGATGTGAAATAATGTAAAATTATTTGGCAATAGTTCACCAAAAAATAACAATTAATTTAAATTAATAACAGTGTGATCTACCCCTTTTTACACAAGAAAATAAGCTTGTGGAGGTTGGAGGATCTGTCAAGTACCTTTTTGACACCAAATCCTCAAACCAACAGTCAAGTGTTACAATGTATTACAGTGAACACACAACATATGAACAGCTTACTATGAGCCATCAGGGCCAGATCACCTACCCTCAGATATTTGACCAGAAAATGGCAACTCATTGCTGTGGCAATGAAAATGGCACTGGTCATTGTTGTGCTGTATGCAGCTCAGGCCTTCATGGTGTTTGATCAGACATTTTAAGATGTGGAAAACGAGAAGGAAATTGAGGAAGATCTGAATGCCATTACTTTGACTTGACTTTGTTCCAATAAAAGTCTGGCTTTATCCTCTTTATCTTTTGAATTCAAAAGCAGCTCATGTAAAGAGAGAAAGCAGTACAGGAGTGGGTTGAATTGAATTGAAACTGTATTGAGGGCCTGGGAGAGGCATAACGGCATACAAAGACCTGTCAAGAAACACACTGGTAAATAGTTTCAGAGACAGTGAAGAGAGGATGCGCTCATTTTTCAACCATTTTCAACCATTTTCTGCCAGGCCCCCCTTAGAAAATGAAAGTTACTCTCAGAAATGACCATGCTTGCAAAATTCTATGTGGTTTATTTGAAACAAGTTAATTAATTAATTACTATAACTCCTCAACTTAAATTTCTCTTTGTGTTGTGATGTGTGTGATATGAAGACTCTAAGCGGTTAATTTTCCAGAATAGAACAAAGCATCAATTTATTGTCTAAATGTGTCATGTTGCATCCAGTTGTCACAGATTCAGCCAGCACACCCTTAGCATTGTGCCACATAATAATCTCTTATTCCATGACAATCACTACAAATGATATTGTAAAATTAATATTTCGAGTTCAATCATTTACTTATGTGGCACATAGATACTGAGATGCTGTACATTATGACACGTAATAGTCATGGACTAATGGTTAAAGAATCTGACTGGTACACCAAAGGTTGCTGGTTTGGTTCTCAGTACCGGCTACTAATTTAGATGGGTTAAATGCAGAGGATACATTTGAGTATGGTTTACCATACTTGGTCTTCACATGTCACTTAAACTTAGTTTGTCTATATGTCACTTAAACTTACTCTATAGTTATGTCTAAAAATGTAGGCTACTGCCTTGACCGACTGAAAAAATGGAAGAATAGTTCAATTAATATTGCATGTGCATGAGAATCACCTTGAAATAGTGTTGAATTGTGGCTTAGAGGTTGTATAGAGTTACTCTCAAAAGTACCACAGGTACAAATGGAAGACAATTTAGAACTGGAAAGTCCATTATCAGAGCATGAATTGTGCTCAACAATACAAGGCATGTCTAATGGTCTTACCCCAGGAATTGATGGGATCCCTATGGACTTTTATAAATCATTTTGAAGTGCAATAGGGGCTAACCTGCTGGCAATACCCAATGGAAGTCTTGCTGAAGGGCAGCTACCAATGAACTGCAGGACTGCTTTTTTTACACCACTGGCAAAAAGTAATTCTCAATGATCTAAAAAAAATCATGGAAGCCTGTTGCTTTTGTCTGTGCTGATTCCAATGATCTCTCAAAAGCTAAAAAGATGGTGAAGAAGATAACATCTTCAAATGGATATTTTATGCACTTCTCTGGTTGTCTTGGCAGCAAGAATAGGATGCTTGTGTTCCACAAACAAAATAATGAATGCCGGTTTTGAACAACTTTTTTTCCCTTTTTACTATTAATTTAATGTGCTTCATGCAGACCACATTTGTATGAGTGTCCACAGAGTGCATTTGAGTTAAAGTTAAATACGATGATGATGGTCACAAAGTAATGGAAGTAATGGAACATTTTCATCAGTGAGAGTAAGTTTGGGGAAAAAAGAGAAAGCTTTAGATTTCTGAACATTAGAGTTGTTTAAACTGGGAAAGCAGCGTTGATGCATTTTGGTTACGAATTTACTGGTAAAACTAAATGAGACGGAATATCAGAGATGGATGACAGGGTAGGATATTGGTAGTGTCTACTACTTTAGGTTCACGTATTTCAGGGAAAGTACAAATGGTTTTGATTTTGGGTGGTATAAATACATTGGCGACCACTGTAGGGATTTGAAATGTTCACATTAACTGATTAACAACATATATAACTTACATAAATGTGTAGATTATTTTGTAGTGATGTAAATGGTGTACACTGCAGTATTAGAAGTTCAGTTGAGGTTATGTAATAAGAAGCAGCCACACACACACACACACACACACACACACACAAACACAATCGCAATCCTATCAGCAAGTGAGGTTTAATGCAGATGACTGATGACCTTACTGCTGGGTTACAGAAAATGTGCATATGTGACTCTACATCAATAAAGCCATTATATCTGACATCATTGGCTTTACTTAGCATGTTTTTGGTTTCTCTAATTCCATATTCTGAAAGGTTGTTGTGTATACAATTTTAATGCATTGCACTCATTGTTTTTTCTCTTTCTGTCTTTCCGTTGATCAGTCATGCACACGGCTTCCATGTGCTCCAGAGATGCTGTCGCCATGACAACATAATCAAACTATCTGCTGATTGAATCAGTCTCTCCCCTTGATGATTAGATCTGCTGTGAGGGATCTCCGTGTCAGCAGAACAACTGACTGCTGGCTTCATAAAGACTGCCATCTCTGGGTCTGAGCCAACACTACATATTTCAGAAAAGTCTCCCTTTTTCATAATATATTTAAAAATATATATTTATATTATTTAAATTTACATTTCAATATTTAAATAAATTCACAGTCAGCATGGAACAAAAGTTGTAGATAACCTTTTCCTATATAATACATACAGATATGTCTGAGTGAAATGGTTTCTTGAACAAGAACAAATTTCGGGCGGGACATGATTTTGTTCACTGGGAATTGATTGGGTCATGGATCATTGTGGTTTGCTATTGTTATCTCATCTGATTGACAGCTTGTCCTGCCCTCACACCATTAAACACATCATCAGAAAAGAGATGAGAGGGAGGGGGAAGTTATTTTGATTAAATATTAGGGCCAATGAATACAAAAAAAATTATGTGCACAGATAAATCATTTATTATGAATACTGAAATATATATTAAAAAAGGCATTTATTTTAATTATGGGCTTTGTGAGGGAACTGCTGGGGTTTGGGAGTTGATTAAAAAAAGTATATTTCAGTGATGACAAATCTTAGGGAGTTTGGCATGGTAATGGAAATAACAATGGTAATGTGTTGTCTCTTGGTGGAGCAGATCTTCTACGCTGCTGCATTATCAGAGAAAGCACAAAGATTTACTATTGCCAATACATCCACAGACATGATGCTCATATGCATGAAATTACCCATAACAGATCTATATATGTGGAGCTGGGGAGGTGGAGGTTTTCTGATTTACAGTAAACTATTTAAACAGGATAAAAACGTTTGGCTCAACAGTTAAAAGCTGGCTCATACACACGCTATCATTCATCTTGAAACTAGGATTCGATTTGCATCTTCTAATCGGCTTTCTGAACTAAGATGCTTTTTCTGGAGAAGGGTAGTGCTGTTTAAAGATTTCTGCTAACGAGCCGTTAATTTGTTACGGTTCGTTCGAATTTGTTTGTTAATATTTAGCTGACATTTAGCATGTTTAAAGTGAAATTCATTGATGAAGTACTTGATTTGCTTTGCTTTTGCATCTGAAGTAAAGTGTGGCACTTGCAACGCCAAGGTCATGGGTTTGATTCCCAATGAAAACAAGAACTGATTAAAATGTCAAAGTGTATGTCACTTTGAATAAAAGCATCTGTCAAATGCATAAATGTAACATTAGAAAGTGAAGAATTTAAGACATGCGGTCCCATTTTATATCAAGTTCCATTAATTTCTAAGTACAAACGTTTAAATAATCATTTACTAGCATTTACTCTTATTGTGTATTGTGTTTTTACATTGTACTTATAAAAATTACCCTTAAACCTAACCCCACTTATTGCACCTCAAAAGCACCAAAACTGTTTTGCAATACAACAAATTAACCAAATAACATTTTGCAATTAACCGGAATTTTTTTTATATATATACTGTATAATTACATGCAATATAATTATATAAACTCACCTAAAGTATTATTTGGAACACCATACTAATACTGTGTTTGACCCCCTTTCGCCTTCAGAACTGCTTTAATTCTACGTGGCATTGATTCAACAAGGTGCTGAAAGCATTCTTTAGAAATGTTGGCCCATATTGATAGGATAGCATCTTGCAGTTGATGGAGATTTGTGGGATGCACATGCAGGACATGAAGCTCCCGTTCCACCACATCCCAAAGATGCTCTATTGGGTTGAGATCTGGTGACAACCGAACTCCACTGTACTTACTTATTAACCAGTTCTGGTAAACGTGAGGTAGTTTTTTTTACTTCATGCAAAAAATAAAGTAGTGATAAAAAAAAAAAAAAAACTATTACAAATTAATTTTTCAATTACATTTTTGTTCAATTACATCATTGTTGCAAAACTTGTCCTGTATACAGTTCATTTGTTATCGTGATCAAAACCACTTTTAACCATTCTGAAGTTCAATGCTGATGCTGTCATGTAAATAGTTTTCTAATCAGTAAATAAATATAACAATTTCTGATCAAACCCATATCAATTGCATGATTAAAAATAAATAATACCGGTTAAAGCCCTGTCTATTTCAAGACAACCAGCCCACTCCCAGGTTATGCTCCGCCCAGTCTGAGTACAGATACAGATAATGCTTACTTGCTCATCCCTACCAAGAATTATTATTTTTTAGTAAATAATGAACCCTATATACATCCAACCCTATGTATAACCAATAACAAACAGTACTAAAAAAGATTTCTTATTTTAGATGGTTACTTGCATTTGGTCATGTGACAATTAACTAACATCAGAGAACCATGAATCGTGAACATCAAAATCTCAAGGAGTATTTCAAGTACATTTTTACATGCGAGTGGTTCAGCTGATAAAAATGTTTCCTGATTTAGCTCAAATATCTTCAGTGTGGTTTTGGTTTAAGGGGTAGAGGATAAAAAATATCACTCACTCTATGTGTCAATTGAAAATCCCTACAAACGACAGGAGGAAGAAGTTTGGTGCATGTTTGTGTGTGTGTGAATTTCTTCATGAAGTTTTATGTAAGCACATGTAAATGTGTGAGTGAATATAATAGTGAGCATTGGTGCAGCAGATGGGGCAGCAGCAGGTGGTGTGGTGTGCTGGGACCTCTGCAGCCTTCATGAGCGCTCTGCTGTGATGCTGCTTGACAGCGCCGGGAATTCACATGTCTGACAAAGACTTTCGATCCATTAGCAAACTCCCTCATAACACGCATCCACACAATTACCCTTCATTAAAAGAGAGGCTCAAGACCTGCACAACCACAGCAAGATGAACACTCCCTCACACTGACCGCTCTTCGAGATTAGATTCCCTCTTGTTGGATTATTGTCGTGCAGATGTTTGGTGTCCGTCAGGATAAGCACATTATCCAGGGGGAATTAGATTGATGAATAGAATTTTCTCATTCAAATTAGTGCAGACAAACAGGCATGAGGTGTGTGTCTGTGCTGATAATTTGAGCAGGATTTGGGCCAGAGATGAGCAGCCTCACTCAAGCACACAGACAGGAAACCTGTCTAATCTTTTTATAAGCTTGTCTCAATGCTGCAGCCAAAGGTTCATTTATTCCAGTATGGTCTGTCCATAGCTGACTGACTGCAAAAACACAAGCCTTCCTGTCCTGGCTTGAAAAAATATGGGAATCGATGGTAGAGCTGTGGTTTGCTATTGCTGACAGGTTGTCCCACCCTCACGCCATAAAAGCAGAGCAGATCTCCATTTTTTGGTTAAAGATTACAAGGGCACATCAATTGTTTTAGAAATAACAAGACAATGATTTGTTGTTTTGTTTGAAGCATAGTTTAAGTTGTCAAGTCACCTTGTACCAAGTGACATTTATAAAGCACTTTATACAATACAGAATGTTTCAAAGCAGTTCAGTTGAAGTCAATTCAGTGATAACTGCTTTCAGTTCAATGTAAAGTTCATTAATTATGAAATAGGTTCAACTACGCTATAAAGCAGCTCTTGAGTAACCAATGATGAAACCAGCTCAGATTTAATCGACACTGCCAGTGCTTTTGAGTCAGAAATAATAAAAATAATATGCTGAATATTACATTTCCCCAAGCAACCCAAAAGGCACCAGTGGCTAAATTATTATTACATTATTTAAATCAATCTTTGGTTAAATGTTGGTCTATTACAATTTGAAACACATTCTGTATGTGTTACCCTAAGACGATTTCAAAAGTTTCGAGAACACAAACATTTTTATTCAACAAACAAACAGCAAAACAGCATATCCACATAACCGCCTGGAACACAAACAACAACCAACAATTGTGAGTGCATGAAACTGGTATGTAAAAGGTTAAACTAATGAGGGTGAGTGACAGCAGGTGCGCATGATGGGGAAATGGAGCGCAGGTCATGATCGGAGAGGCTCATGTGATTTGTAGTTCAGAAAGAGCCCAGTGATGTGTGACAATTGTCAACTAAATTATTATTAGTAAAGCCTTGAAAACCATTTAAATGCAGATTCATTTTAAAGGACATTTTATCAAAAGACGGATTAACTCCATTCATTTTCTAAAACTAGGTTTCAGCAGAGAACAAGCCAATTTGTTTACCTGCACAATCTGACATCAATTATGCTTAAGCTGAATGTACGATCATGGCTTAAATAGTATTTCAGGGAATGGTCACGAAAGGTTAAGAAGAATTCATCGACCTTTTTTAACAGGTAGTGGAGTTCTGTCAGTTTATTCAATAAGTAATGAATAATCTCAAAAGATTTTGTGCAGCTTTTTGTTGTTGTTGATTTTTGTTGAAAATGACACATTTTTATTCTACAGTTATCTGCATTTGTGTGTACATGTAAACACACTAACTGAAGGCCCAAGATCCATCCAGTGCACTGTGTATATATATATATATATATATATATATACAGTGGTACCTCGGTTTACGAGCGACTTGGTATACGAGAAAATCGGTGTACGAGCATGGAGGGTTGAATCGGTGTACGAGCTTTGTATCGGAGTGCGAGCAAATTTTTCCCTCACCCACGCGCATTTTTGTCCTTACGCTCTGCATCTTCACGGGCATTTGTACTGGAAATATCCTAATGACAGCCTCTCATAACACAGTCACGCAGTCCCAACCCCTTTATCACCCCTTAAAGCATTCATTCTCTCAGCCTCGCACTGTCAGCAGTTTAACTTCTCTCAGCCTCTATTGTTCACGTAGTGAAATATATATGGGGTTCATGAATTAATTGTCTCCTCACTTCTCTCCACTCTGGAGCTCGCGTTGGTGTCGCGCGAGTCTCCCGGCGCTCGCGGTGGTGGCGCGCGAGTCTCCCGGCGCTCTCGGTGGTGGCGCGCGCGTCTCCCGTTCCACGACTTTCACTCTGGATTATCACTTTGTTTGTTTTCTGCACTATTATAATAAATTCACTCATTTGCACTTGAATCCAGGTTTTGTGTTTTCCCCCTCCCTCGTCTGTCTCTCATCTCCTTCATGCCAGCAGAGGCTGCTCAAAGTGAGTTACAGTAAATTGTCAAGTATTTTTAAAGTTTAATTGTCTAAAGTTTAATTGTCTGTTTAAAGAGTATTTATATGAGATCTTTATGGTTATAATTTTAACTGTAATTAATAGGGTAAAATAAAAACTAAATATTTAAAATGGGCATTTATGGTCGTGTGGAACGAATTAATTGATTTTTAATGCATTCTTATGGGAGAAATTGTTTTGGTAGACGAGCATTTTGGGATACAAGCTCGCTCTTGGAACGAATTAAACTCGTAAACCGAGGTATTACTGTATATATATGGAGAAGCAAAATGAGGCTTGTGTTGTTTAGTGAATATATGTTTTATATTCAGATAATATATATATATATATATTATTTAAATTATCCCATTGGTATTTTCAAGTCAAGTCACCCTTTATTTACATAGCACTTTTTATAACAGAGATTGTTTCAAAGCAACAGGAAAATAATGCAACAAATAATAAACCTCATTACTATTATTATATTTATTGTTACAATCTTGCCAGTTGGGTAATTGTATTCTCTGAAAACAAGTCTTATGTAATATCTTATTCAATATAGCTCCTCAAGTAACAGCAATTTAAGTTGTTATAAAGTGCTTAGATGTTTTCACTGGGAATGAATGAGGCGTTCAGCAGGCACAACTCATCCTTAATAAATTCCACCTTCTCGGATGAATTTCTCAGAGACAGTGTGTGTATCCCATCAGCTCAGCTTCTTACGAATTATAAAGAAATCAGAAGTCAGTCTAGCTGCATGACTGACCACTGTGTGACACGATCCAGCTCTCTTATTTAACACCCTTCTTTATTTAATAAACTGGATTGCTGGACTATGTCCATCCTTAATAAGCTCTTTTAACCCACATATACACAGAGAGAGACTGAATAGTCAGAGGATGTGATATCTCATGACCCCATATGGAGATGTTTACAATAGACAGTATTAAATTAAATGACAAACCCATTAAATAGAGTAGGTTTTGGGAAAGAACTCGTGGAGTGAGGTGAAGCATGAGATTGCTGTGATTTGTAGGACGTTATCGACATGTTCCTCAAAAAAAAGGCATCTTTACCCTCTCATTCTTAATGATTATCTTTGTCTTGTTTTCAATTAAATATAACTAATTATCATTAAAATATCATAAATGCACCACTTTAACAATACTGCATTAGATATTTAGACTTTTTTTCAATTTATATTAATTTATAAGAGTATATGTCTATTCCAATCTCTTTAAGCCAATTTAGTTCAATGCTGGATTTGCACAAAAGGCGATTCTGAAAGATGGGTTGAAGCTTAATTTCCTGAGTAAGCAATTATCATACTTCATATTTTGTGAATGTTTCCAAAATCGTGTTTCTGAATGTGTTGGTTATCATGCTGTATAGCAAATGTGGCTAATGATGCGGTAGATCAGGGTGTAAACTGGTATGAAGCACCCACTCTGGAGTATGGTCTGGAGATGGTAATATTCACAGAGTATGTCTACATTAATCTGGACAGATTTAAAAATGAAGAAGTGAAGAAGGAGAAGAAGAGTTACCTTTATATAGTGCTTTTCCAGAGCTCAAAGCGGTTTACATAGTAGGGGGGGAATCTCCTCAACCACCACCAATGGGCAGCACCCATCTGAATGATGCAACAGCAGCCATATTGCACCAGAACGCTCACCACACACCAGCTTATTGGTGGAGAGGAGACAGAGTGATGAAGCCAATTAGTATGGGGGAGGGAGCGGGGGGGATTAGGAGGCCAAGGCCAATGGGCAAATTTGGCCAGGATGCTGGCGTTAAACCCCTAATCTTGCGAAAGACATCCTGGGATTTTTAATGACCACAGAGAGTCAGGACCTCAGTTTAACGTCTCATCTGAAAGACGGTGCTTGTTGCAGTACAGTGTCCCGGTCAATATACTGGGGCATTAGGACCCACACAGACCGCAGGGTGAGCACCTCCTGCTGGCCTCCTAACACCGTTTCCAGCAGCAACCTAGTTTTTCCCAGGAGGTCTTCCATCCAGGTACTGACCAGGCTCAATCCTGCTTAGCTTCAGTGGGCAACCAGTCTTAGGCTACAGGGTGATATGGCTGCTGAGACAAAGTGTTACTAAAGTGTTTTCTAAACATTTCTCGTCGAGACAGAAGACAAGGACCGGGGAATGGAGACCCAGTTACCTATCAGATTGGCACCATGGTGGAGTTCCTGCAGGTCAGATTCCCTGCAGGGTTATCCCCTTGTACCCTGAAGGTACTCATATCCATACTATACATACTCCTTCCCATAGAATTTTGATGCATAAATAAAGTCTCAGTTTACATATGTTCTGAAGAATGGACATATGTTCCCTGAAGAGGGAAGACAATAGCGCTAAAGTGATCCCAGAGCGCTCCGACGGAGCATCTTGTTCCCTCATCAGGGAACTAGGGTTGCATACGTAACCTGAGACGTTATTTATGTCAGGCCAGTAGTTGGTGATGTCACTTTGTAAGTAAACACTATAAACCAACAGACTGAACACATAATATGCATGCATTTAACTTTACCGTTTTGACAAATTAGAGTTTTTACACAGAGACAGTAACGGTAGGCCAATCATTTTCAAAAACATTAATTTTGAAACCTGATTTCAAAAGCTTTTGTTTTCATGCCCCCAGAAATGGTGTTTTCATATAAATTAAAAGCTAAAATACATTTTTTTTAAATTGTTTTTAGCTGAAAAAGTAGTTGTTAACAGCCCTTAAAATAGCATGGTTGGTTCAGAAAATGCGACTTTTGTTAACAGTATTGGATATGTTTATAAATTCGCGGCACATTATTTACAAATCAGTAGAGTAGTATGACCTACCAGACATTTCAATTCAGAACTGTCGTGAAACATACAACAACCAACGTAATAATTTTTTTTTATCCTGTTTTGGATAAAACTGCACACACAAGCATCACTCACTTGACATTTCACTTTGAAACTGTGGCGAAATGTGCAAGACGTCTGCAACATATTACCATTTTGCGGATGTAGGGATTGAGCTTCATATATAATTTTTTTTATACAAAAATCTTTCATAAGATGTTACATTAAAAAAATCCTCTATTACTAATTTTAAATCAAACCACTAAATAAGTAAATACAATTTTAAGGATGGTTACATTTAAATGAACTTCTGAGAGATTTCAATTAAATTTCCAGAAGTTCTTGTTGAGTTATTCAGAGAGAGCAATGGGAGTGACATGATCTCTAGCCATGTACATTATTTTTACTTTATCATGAAAGATAACACAAAATGAAGCTAATTAGAGAACTGATGAGGGCAGAGAAAAAGGCCTTGCCCCGGGAGAGGGAATTCTCTCTCTCTCACACTAATTCACAGATAGATGCTACGTTCCACTCCTTTCAAATTAAAAACCTTCAAAAACTTAATAGCTATGCCTTGAGCAGTCATCCAGTCAGAGAGATAGCTGAGTGCATTAGGGCAGGCTAATTATTTTGCTGTCACACTGGCCTTGTAATGAGAGAGTGGGGTGGGGGTTCACAATTGAGCTCCCTGTGTAACAGTTACTGTGACCTATGCATGATGTTAAGTATGAATCAGGGAATGAAAATTTTTAATGTGACGTGTACATGTGTGTGCAACAGCAGCACAGTATGAATGACAGTGAGTCATCTACCCTATTACAAATTTATGCAAATGTTTCAATGTTTTGGCCGATTGCTATTCTACAACAACTAAAACTAAAACTGAAATATAAATGTATAGAACATAAAACTGAAACATTTCATTACTGGAAATAAAATAAATAAAACCTAAGCTTATTTTATTTCAGCAACTTATAAAATTTCAGCTATTTTATTTCAGCACCATATCTCATTTTAATATAAATAATACATATGACTAAAACTGAAATAAAAAAAATGAATAAAACCTATATATACATAAATAGTAAGAACTATTAAAAATGACAATTACAGAACAAAACTACTAAAAAGTGCTGTGTGTGTATCCATCATAAAACATGTATGCAATCCATCCAACCATTCGCATGAGACGACGTTAGAAGTGGGTAACATCATGAACCAGGAATCTATTAATGCAAGATGCACCAAACAGCCGGCAGCTTCTGTTTCTTCATTAGCGCTATATGTTATCCGTTTGTCCTATTTATTGTTTTCTGTCCAATAAAAAGATATGGCAAGCACTAGCTATAAGCAGTGTTCATCCCTGCCCTCGTTGCATTATGGGTGGGGAAACACATGTGCTTTGCGTGATGTGTATGGGAGCAAAGCATGCACGGATAGCATTCGAGGGCGCTGACTGTCCTCACTTTGAACAGCTACCACTAAGAATGCTCCGCTCCCGCCTGGCCTACTCCTGGCCTACTCTCCCGCCTACTCTTCGAGGAGAGTGCCCAGGCTCATGTTCTTCAGAGCTCTGGTCCCGCTGCTGCCAAGGTTCAGCATCGATCTCGGAACTGGGGATCGCAAATCGATTTGTCGGAAAATTTTTGATTTGACTGGCGTCACCCTTTCTCAGCCTTCTGCTGGCAGATCTAGTGCCGGTTCTCAGGCGGAAGCATGCACTGCAATTTCTTCCGCCAGAGGAGAGACACCGATGCTGCAGTTATCTAGTACCAAGGAAATAGATTTTGTTAGTGTCGAAGCTGGGGATGAGGACTCGCCACCTCATTTTCCAGCCTAAGAGGAGTTGGTAGAGGTTGTGACTCGTGCTGTTCCACACATCAACTGGCCATCAGAAAAGCAGGACGTTCATCCCAATAGCAAATTAGACGAACGCTTCCTGCCTTTGTGAGCACAGCCTCTTCATTGGGGTCTGTCGTTTTTTCCCAACCTCCACAACAAGGTCCACACTGCCCGGCAACGTTGCGCAACCGGGATGCTTGCTCCCTCTGAGGAGGGTTCTAGAGCCATAAGTTTGTTCATTCCCTGCTGGACTGCCTGCCCTCTCGCCTCCTCATCACGGCACGAGGTCGCGCCTTTCCGGAGGGGGCGTTATGTCACGGTCTTCACCGTTAGGACTCTTGTTTTGCTTTTTGTGTTCATTGTTTTCAGTTCCAGGTTATGTCAGTATCGTTCTGTGTTTTGGTTTCACCTGTGTTAATTACCCATCGCATTAGTCTGGTCAGCTGTTTTCAATAATGTCTAGTATGAAGCCCTCTTGTGTCCTCCCTGTCATTTGTTGGTTATTGTATGATGTTGCCCGCTGTCTGTGTGGATGTATCTCCCCGTGTTCTTGGAATAAATCTGTCGTCGCTGTATTCCTTTCTCTCTGTTGTTCTCCACATCGCACTACACGCTCTCATTGTTTGGATATTTTATTTTATTTTCTTCTTTCTTTCTTTTGGTTTATTTTGTACAGTTTTATTGAATTATTTATCCTTCTTATTTTGATCTAACAAAAAGATCGTCTGACAGCTGTCAATCCCTTTAGTCATTCGTCTACCTGCCGAACGCGAGCTTTCGCCACCGTGCAACGGGCTGCTCTTCCGTCTTCACTGAGTAAGTTGAGTACTTTCTTTCGGACTACCGGTTGTGGCTTCACAAGCTTGTTTTTGGCTGAGATAGTCTGAGTAAGGGCTGCCCAGTCCATATGCTTGCTGTGATTTGGCTTGGTTGCTCGATGTGCTGGCTAACGCGGGGCTTTAGGTTATTTTTTATTTTTTTATTAAAGACTATTAACAATCACCTCTACTCATCCTGAGCTGGAATATGAGGATTTCTGAGTTACCGGTATTGCCTACACTTACCTGGATTATCATCTCTTCAATCGGTTTCCCTCTGGTCCACTCATCCCTGCGATACACTGTCAAGGAACTTCTACAACTCCAATCTCATCACTTCAAGCTGCCGTCAGTCCTGCTCTCCAACAAGGATATCATCTACATTCCTCGCCGTAAATATGTCCACCGGGGCTCTCGACGGAGTTACTGCATCGACGAATCTAACGCCATATGATCATTCTGGTCTACAAAATCTCGTCCCGCAAGAAAAACCTCTGTCAACCACAGTGCGCTTGCGAGCCTCGCTAGGTCGCCATCATCTTCGGACATTGGAAGTAACATCCTTTCCTTCGGTCTATGGAACTTGCGTTCACTCTCAAATAAAAGTACGGTTCTTCATGATATACTGTCTGATTGCAAGTTTGACTTTCTCTGCTTAACTGAGACGTGGCAGCAAAAAGACGACTTCGCTCTGCTTAATCAGTCTACCCCTCCGGGTTATGTTTACACCAGCAAACCCCGCGCGTCAGGTCGCGGCGGTGGTCTTGCCATAATCTACAACGAGAAGTGGAAAGTCTTGCATGTAACTGTCCCTGAGTTCACCTCATTTGAATACATTGTTTTACTAATTAATGGCCCAGTACCAACTGTGTTAGTTAATGTTTATCGCCCACCTAAGGCCAACACAGACTTTTTAAATGACTTTTCAAACTTTTTAACTTTCATCAGTTCTTTGTCTGGTAATGTGATCATGACAGGAGATTTTAATATACATGTTGACAATGTAAATGGTATATATACTAAGGATTTTTTATCTTGCCTTGAGGGCTTTGACATTCAGCAATATGTAAATTGTTCAACTCATTCGAAGGGCCATACACTTGATCTTGTCTGTTGCTCTGGTGTTACTCCATACAACTGCACAGCTTCGGATTTGACCTTATCTGATCACCTGCTGGTATCTTTTAAAGCCTGTTTAACGATACTCAAGTATAACAAATGTCGTACCATCTCATTCCGTAACATTAAAAAACATTGACTATGCGGCATTTACTGAAGGATTAGCCACCCTCTCCAGTAAAGAAAATTTAACAACTCCTGATGAACTGGTATGCCATTATAATGCTGTGCTTCAGTCACTTCTTGACACTCACGCACCATTAAAAACCAGGTCTGTTTCATTTCTTAATTCTGCTCCTTGGTTTACACCCGATTTGCGCAGGCTAAAAGCTCGAGGCCGCCGCTTGGAAAGACTTTATGTGAAAACCAGACTTGTCCTACACAAGGACATGTACGCTGAGCACATGAAAAACTACAAAACTGCTATTAATTCAGCTAAATCTGACTACTACTCACACTTGATCTCATCTAGTGAAGGAAACTCAAGAACTCTTTTCTCTGTTTGGAAAAATATTATAAAACCTCCCGATTCTCTCCCATCACACCTACTCTCGGTTGAACTATGTGATGCTTTTTTAACTTCTTTCAATTTAAAAATTGCTAGCATCCACCAGTCTCTGTTGGCTTCTGATTTAACATCCACACCATCTCTTTCAACTTTTACACCGTTATTTAGTTCTACTCTGTCTACCTTTATACTTCCCTCTGAAGGTGAGATAGCCTCACTTATCACAAAATCTAAACCTTCTACGTCTCATTTAGACCCTCTTCCAACTAAATTAGTAAAACTCTGTTTGCCATTTCTTTTGCATTTCATCACTGAGATTATTCATTCTTCTCTTATTTCTGGTACCGTTTCCTACTTATTCAAATGTGCACTAATAACTCCTGTACTTAAGAAACCAGGTGCGGACCCAAACAATTTTAATAACTTTCGACCCATTTCCAATCTGACATTCCTATCAAAAATTTTGGAAAAGGTTGTTGCATCTCAGTTACAGAATCATCTCTCAACTAACAACCTTTACGAACAATTTCCATCTGGTTTTCGTTCCCACCACAGCACTGAGACTGCACTTTTGAATAGCAGCTGACACAGGACTATTATCTACAGGGAGTGCAGAATTATTAGGCAAGTTGTATTTTTGAGGATTAATTTTATTATTGAACAACAACCATGTTCTCACTGAACACAAAAAACTCATTAATATCAAAGCTGAATATTTTTGTATCAATATTTTAAGTAGTTTTTAGTTTTAGCTATTTTAGGGGGATATCTGTGTGTGCAGGTGACTATTACTGTGCATAATTATTAGGCAACTTAACAAAAAACTAATTTATACCCATTTCAATTATTTATTTTTACCAGTGAAACCAATATAACATCTCAACATTCACAAATATACATTTCTGACATTCAAAAACCAAACAAAAACAAATCAGTGACCAATATAGCCACCTTTCTTTGCAAGGACACTCAAAAGCCTGCCATCCATGGATTCTGTCAGTGTTTTGATCTATTCACCATCAACATTGCGTGCAGCAGCAACCACAGCCTCCCAGACACTGTTCAGAGAGGTGTACTGTTTTCCCTCCTTGTAAATCGCACATTTGATGATGGACCACAGGTTCTCAATGGGGTTCAGATCAGGTGAACAAGCAGGCCATATCATTAGATTTTCTTCTTTTATACCCTTTCTTGCCAGCCACGCTGTGGAGTACTTGGACGCGTGTGATGGAGCATTGTCCTGCATGAAAATCATGTTTTTCTTGAAGGATGCAGACTTCTTCCTGTACCACTGCTTGAAGAAGGTGTCTTCCAGAAACTGGCAGTAGGACTGGGAGTTGAGCTTGACTCCAT
The DNA here is from genome assembly GCA_037043235.1 of Rhodeus uyekii. Classification (NCBI taxonomy): domain Eukaryota; kingdom Metazoa; phylum Chordata; class Actinopteri; order Cypriniformes; family Acheilognathidae; genus Rhodeus; species Rhodeus uyekii. The sequence goes on from JAWRVZ010000009.1 coordinate 7,571,387, forward strand.
CCTCAACCCGAAAAGGCCCCACAAGCTCATCTTTGATGATACAAGCCCAAACCAGTACTCCACCTCCACCTTGCTGGCGTCTGAGTCGGACTGGAGCTCTCTGCCCTTTACCAATCCAGCCACGGGCCCATCAAGACTCACTCTCATTTCATCAGTCCATAAAACCTTAGAAAAATCAGTCTTGAGATATTTCTTGGCCCAGTCTTGACGTTTCAGCTTGTGTGTCTTGTTCAGTGGTGGTCGACTTTCTGCCTTTCTTACCTTGGCCATGTCTCTGAGTATTGCACACCTTGTGCTTTTGGGCACTCCAGTGATGTTGCAGCTCTGAAATATGGCCAAACTGGTGGCAAGTGGCATCTTGGCAGCTGCACGCTTGACTTTTCTCAGTTCACGGGTAGTTATTTTGCGCCTTGGTTTTTCCGCACGCTTCTTGCGACACTGTTGACTATTTTGAATGAAGCGCTTGATTGTTCGATGATCACGCTTCAGAAGCTTGGCTATTTTAAGACTGCTGCATCCCTCTGCAATATATCTCACTATTTTTGACTTTTCTGAGCCTGTCAAGTCCTTCTTTTGACCCATTTTGCCAAAGGAAAGGAAGTTGCCTAATAATTATGCACACCTGATATAGGGTGTTGATGTCATTAGACCACACCCCTTCTCATTACAGAGATGCACATCACATAATATACTTAATTGGTAGTAGGCTTTCCAGCCTATACAGCTTGGAGTAAGACAACATGCATAACGAGGATGATGTGGTCAAAATACTCATTTGCCTAATAATTCTGCACTCCCTGTATATTAATTCTTCTCGATTTATCTTCAGCGTTTGACTCTATCTCTCATCAAATCCTGTTGGACAGACTGCAGTCCATCGGTATCATAGGTACTTCTTTAACTTGGTTTAAGTCATATCTCACTGATCGTACCCAATTTGTCCAATTAAGCCAGTTCAGATCCAAACCGGCATCCATCACCACAGGTGTCCCACAGGGATCAGTTTTGGGCCCTTTATTATTTACCATCTATTTACTTCCGCTGGGTAATATCTTTAGGAAACATGGAATTCACTTTCACTGCTATGCCGACGATACACAGCTCTATCTATCCTCCAAACCTACTTCTACACTTCCTCCATCCTCTCTTTCTAACTGTTTGTCTGAAGTCAAAACCTGGTTTTCGTGTAACTTTCTCAAATTAAACAGCAGTAAAACGGAATTACTACTTGTCGGGACAAAAAATATTCTGTCCAAGACCAGGAATTTTTCTATGAGCATAGATGATTCTATAGTTGGTCTTGCAAAACAAGTTAAGAGCCTGGGTGTTATCCTCGACAATACACTATTTTTCGAAGCCCACATTAACAACATTACACGGTCGGCATTTTATCACATATGTAACATCAATCGACTCCGTTCATCCCTCTCATCGAGGAGCACTGCCATCCTGGTTCATGCTCTTGTTACTTCACGTATTGATTACTGCAATGCTCTCTTTTATGGTCTTCCAAATAAACTTCTACATAAGTTACAGTTAGTGCAGAACTCAGCTGCACGACTAATCTCTAGAACACCAAAATTCAGTCACATAGCTCCTGTCCTACAACAATTGCACTGGCTTCCTGTTAAACAACGTATTGAATTTAAAATCCTCCTCCTAGTTTACAAATCATTGGACAACCTGGCTCCATCATATCTCACTGATCTGCTTTCTACACACACTCCATCTCAAACCCTTCGTTCCTCATCTGTACGCCCTTTAGTTCCTCCGCGCATACGTCTGGTTTCCATGGGATCTCGAGCTTTTAGCTACGCTGCTCCTCAGTTGTGGAACTTGCTTCCCCAAGACATTCGAGACTGTGCCACGCTCTCTATTTTTAAATCCCACTTGAAAACACACCTTTTTAGACTGGCCTACCAATAATATTCTAATCTGTTGGTTTTTATTTATTTACTTATTATTATGTATATGTGTATTTGTGTATATATATGAATTTTTATTTTTTTCATTCTTCTTCTTATCATTTGTAATGATTGTTTTTATCTGCTGTAAGGTGTCCTTGAATGTCTTGTAAGGCGCCCTTAAATAAAATGTATTATTATTATTATTATTATTATTATTATCGTAACAGGCTGGTTCCCTTAGTAGAATTTTTAGCAGCGTGCAGACTTCTGCAAAATATATCTTGTTGGGTCAAATATTCAAGGCACCATTCAAAAACTTTACTCCGTTCAATGTCGGGCTCCACCACCCAGATTCGCGAGTGTTCTAGTCACAACGGTGGCCCCCGAGCAGGCTCTAGTTATGGAACTAGAAGTATAGACACTGCTGGAGAAAGGGGCCATATAACGTGTTCCCCTCCCAGACAGAGAATCTGGGTTTTACAGCCGATACCTCATAGCTCACAAAAAGGATGGAGGTCTACGCCCCATCTTGGATCTGCATAAACTCAACAAATCGATATCACAACTCAGGTTCAAGATGCTAACTCTCCGGGGACTGGTTTGTGACGATAGATCTAAAAAATGCGTACTTCTATATCTCCATCCTTCCTCAGCACAGGATGTTCCTCAAGTTTGCTATGCGGAAGAGGCATACCAATATCGGGTCCTCCTGTTCAGGCTAGCATTATCCCCTGCACTTTCACCAAGTGTGTAGAAGCAACTCTATCACCTCTTCGTCTTCATGGCATTCGTATCCTCAATTACAGATGACTGGCTGATCCTAGCCGAGTCGAGGCAGCTGGTGGTTCAACATCAAGATGTTGCTCTCGACCATACGAGAGTGCTGGGGTTACGGCTGAATACCAAGAAAAGTGTGCTCTCTCCTTTACAGAGGACCACCTTTCTAAGGGTAGTCTGGGATTTGGTCTCGATGCAAGCACGTCTCTCACCCGCTTGCATCCAGTCAATCCTCTCAGCTATTAAACAGATAAAGCTTGGCCAGTCATGCACTATGAAATAGTTCCAGAGACTGCTAGGGCTCTTGGCAGCAGCGTCCAACGTGATAACTTGGCCTGCTGTATATAAGACCCCTTCAGTGGTGGCTCAAGACCAGGGGGGTTTCCCAGAGAAGCTACCATTTTCACATGATCAAGGTTACGTGGCACTGCCTTCGTGCCTTGGACATGTGGAAGAAACCCTGGTTCCCTTTCCAAGGTCTCATGCTGGGAGCTCTGTGTCATCACAGAGTGCTTATGACAGATGCATCCCTCATGGGCAGGGGAGCAATCCTAGAGGGTTGCTCAGCTCAAGGTCTGTGGAGGGGACACCATCTCTCCTGGGCATCAACTGTCTGGAAATGATGGACGTCTTTTTGGCTCTGAGGAGCTTCCTCCCAGATGGGGGCTAATACTGCACCCCCATCCAGAACTGTAGAATCTTTGGGCTTGGTCTCTGAGGGGCCCAGCTCATAGGTTCCGGTCTCTCAACTGAGGTTGTCGAGACCATTCTTCACTCCAGAGCTCCCTTTTGAGGGCTCAACTTTTGAGTGTCTCCCTCGTGCCTTGAGTTTTCTCCAGGGATGGTCAGAGCTTTTCTACATCCCAGACCTAGGTAAGTCCCTAAAGTGCTCACTAATGGGCTAAGACCTGTGGTACTGCAGGCATTTTGTTCTCCCCCTTTCCAGGATCCGAACCAGGATCAGAAAAAGGCCTGTGCACTGGACTGGGGCTTAGGTCGGATCAGTTATTTGTCTGCTTTGGCCCCCCCAAAAAAGGGGCTCCTCTCTCTAAGCAAAGAATGAGTAAGTGGATGGTTGAGGCCATGTCATTTGCTTATGAATTGGCTGGGCTGCCCTCACCTTTGGCAGTTTGTGCCCATTCAACCAGGGGTATAGCTGCTTCCAAGGTTTCCCTCTGTGGGAAAGGTTTCCCTCTACTTCAGAGACTTAGCTGCCGGCTGTTTGGCATGGCTGGCATTTATAGATTCCTGGTTCGTGACGCTACCTGTTTCTGGTGTCGTCTCACGTGATTGGTTGGATTGCTTATGTGCTTCATGATGGATACAAGCAGAGACGTTTCCACAGCGCTTGACGCAGCGTCTCGTTCCCTATTCAGGGAACTAAGGTTACATACGTAACTGAGAAGTTTTTCATACACCCCCCTCTCTGACGTGTCACTCTCCAGCTCATACTTTACATACATCTTGGAATTCTTCAGAAATATCATTAAGAACTTAATGAGTTTCATATTTAGAAATAGAGAGAGAAAGAGAGAAATGAGCTAGATAACACTTATGTTGAAAGAGTGAAGATTTACGGAACAAAACGCCCACTTCCACATGCTCTCTCGCAGAGAGAGACTGTGAACTATGCTGTGCTGTGCTTGATTGATTGTCACCTTGCATTGTTCTATTGGACACTTGCATTACAAGACTACAGACTGAATGTGGAATTATGGGACAGACAGATGTGCAGATGTCTTAGAGTGAGAGATTATAAGGAAAGTGTTTAAATGGTTGGAAATATTGAGGAGAAAATGATGAAGGATAAATGACAAATGTCCATATGCTGTGTTCTCTCCATTTCTCTGTTTATTATATTTTGTGTTCTCTGAGCCAGTGCTGTATATCACATCTGATGAATGATTATAAAAAAATACATGTTCTGTTAATATTTTAATATTAAAATATACTTAGAATGAAGACAGAAAAAAACTACTTGCTTAGAAGGGATAGTTCATTTACTAGTGTCATTTACTCAACCCTAATGCTTTTCCAGAGTTTCTTTCTTCTGTTGAAAACAAAAAGAGATATTTTGAATAATGTTGGTGACCAGACAATTAGCGGTAGCCATTGATTTCCATAATAGGAAAAAAATATTATGGAAGTCAATGGCCACCATCAACTGTTTTTTTGCCAGCTTTCTTCAAATTATCTTCTTTTGTTCACAAAAAAACTCATACTGTTATGTATGAAGTAGGGAGGGGGAGGAGGCGAGAACTCATGCGCAGAATCGAAAGGTACATTTTTAAATGTAAAATAAAACAAAAATGCTTGCCAGGACATTTTTGGTGATGAGGATTTTACCATTACAAATAAAAATGTCTGTTGTTGCTTCGTTCCCTATGCCGTTTTTGTCATGTCCTAGTGAGTCTTGTACCCTTAGATATTTGGCTAAAGATGTTAAAGAATTATTTACTGGTTGTTAATGCATCAGGAGATTAATGACCTGCTGCATGAAAGAGATCTCTATTTCTTCATAGGTTTGGGTATAGAAGGTCACAGACTTAGCCAAATCTAAGAAAGACAATGGAGGAAGCTTTGAAAGCATACTTTAGTCTTAAACAGAATGTCACTGCAGAACAATATGCTATTAGAAAACTCATTCAAGTTCCAGATGAAATATTAGTATTTGACTTCTCTCTGAGATTTAGCACCCACATGTGAGTTTGAATATAATCTTTATGTAATTTGCCAATGTTGATTTACAAGTCATTGTATTAGAGAACAATTGTTGTTCTAATTGACTTGATCCTCAGTATAGCAACTTCTATTTTTATTCAAATTGAGGCTGCTGGTAAAGGCAGGTTTTGCCATGTACCTTTTAGCCTAGCTTTAGCACCTTCTAAGTTCCAGAAAATTTAGCCAACTACCTGGATGTTATTATTGTCTGGGGTCATTCAGAGTTTCAAGTTTAATTTATTTCTAGATTACATTTAAAAACAACAGGAGTTGACCAAAGTGATGAAAATAAAACAAGTCACAAAATAAATAACAGCAACGACAAAGAAAAAAAATCTAAGGCCACGTCCACATTAAGCATAATCAGGTTAACAATGCGCATGTAAATCCATTCCATGTTAGACGTATATAAATGTAAATTATTTCTCTTTATTTCCATCATTAGACCATACAATATTACAGCTGAATTTCTCTGATTAATATTCAACATTATAAAAAAAACAAAATTAATTTCTAACAAGAATATAATTCATATTAAGCTGAAACATTTTCAGCATTGAGAATTTGTGATGAACAATGAACAATGCCCTGTGGTTTTCTCTGGTGAACACCAACCTGAAGATGAATACTCCTCACACCTAATATTTATCGGTTTTATCTGTTATGAGCTTCATTGAAATGTATAACAAGTTAAAGTAGCATTTTCTGATTTGCATTCACCAAACAATTGCCTTTTTCTTGCAACCGTGACATGTGTGACAGAGTTCATTATATACATTTTTTTTTTACTATGTGTGAAAGCTTAGATTCATTGTTCTCAAGAGGCTGTTAAAAAAACCTGTCTATATTAATACAATATATTACACTGACCTTTTCTGTAACAGAACTTTCACCATTAACTTATGAGATATTTCATACAGGTCAGAATGTAGGCATTTTTAAAAGCCATCTTAATATTTCATAACCACGCTCATGGGGTTTCAGTATAAAATGCATGTATGCGTGTAAATGTGTGTACGTGTGGCATATTTCGACATACACACACACACAAACACAGAGAGCAGTTGAGGCCAATGATTCTTGTAAATTAGGACAACAAAAACAGAATGCCAAACCTCTTAGGGAACATTTGCACACATAAACAAACCAATTTCGTCGATTTTCATATACTCCAGAGGCAAACATTTCAGACTGTCATCAAACACAATTAGATAATTGCATTAGCAGCTCACCAAATCAAATCAATCATGCTCAGAGACTGAGACAAAGAAAGACAGACATAGACAAGTACTCTCTTCCCAAACTTTAGTCTTCGGTCCACATAGGCAGCTCCCTTTTATGGCACCATGCTAACCAAAATGGACCTCAGTGACTGATTTGAAACACTGGCCAGTAACTCCATTAACACTCACTTACCAACTCAAGACTCCTCATTGACAAACACTCACAGTTGATTCCAATAGACCATTATGTATGTTGCTAAGCTAACCACATCATACTCGAATTAGCATGGCCGCACAAATACAGTACTTCGTTCCAAATAACATTTATAAAATATCATGTTCTAAGACAACAGCTCATGCATTCATCACAGAAAAGGAAATCCCACACTGTAACTAACTCAACAACTCGTAAATATTCAACATTGTTGACGGCAGGGGTGTTGCGATATCGATCTTCGACAATCTGACAAAATCGAGTATGTCCAGGGATGTTGCATAGCTTTTAAAGTGAAATTAAAAGGCTTTTTAAGACCAAAAGAACTGAAAATGAATTATGTATACATTTGGACTGCAAATATATCTTGATTTTTTTTTATGACTTTGTTGATAACAGAAATTGTATTTTGTTAAACACAACATGCATGGTTTAGGCCTGTTGTGGACAGCTGATTCATGAAGACATTCATTTAATACATATTCACAGGAGTGACAAAAATAGCAAACAGTAGCTTGCGGCACTCGCTGTCTTAATGAGAGAGTTGAGTTAGTCATTCATTCAACTAATTTGTTCAAACGGCTGATTCATGCACATCTTTTTGCCTGGGACATTGATTCATTAATTAAACTGATTAGTTCAAAACACTAATACAGTCAGTACTTACAATTGAACTGACATTTACTAATTTTCTTCTCCTCCTCTCTTACTTTTGTATGCAGAACACAGTGTGTAATAGGCTGTTGTAAATGCATTAAATTCTCACATGAACAAAATATTCCATAAAGAAAGAATAATATATTTTTATTCTACTTTCTTGTGGAACAGCAGGTATGTACGCTGTTTTATTAACAATACTCAGGAGGAGCATTTTCAAATGATCAATGCAATCAACTCATCATCGGCAATAATTACACATCCTATCAGCATGAGAGGAAGCGTATATACATACATATTCAACTCACTAACATCTCTTGGCAGTTTCTTGCTCCGCCTCACAGTCTCAACACAGCTGAAGTCAAGTCAAGTCACCTTTATTTAGATAGCGCTTTTTACAATTCAAATAGTTTCAAAGCAGCTTTGCAGTGGTCACATGAAAACATTATAAACAAAGTTTATTTTGGCTGAACGGCAGCCTTAAAAGAGCAGGAGAATTAATACAATTGATGAATATTAAGTGTTAAGTTTTGATTATTGATTGATTTGATTGATAGTTTGATTATTATATTGATAATTCAAGTCTAATATTAAGTCTAATTTGGTCCGGTTGGAGATGGGTTCATGATCTACACAGGGGATTGTTTAGTAGAGTCACGGTCTCAGCAGACACTTCAGGGCAGTGCTGTGCTCGTGTCCAGGGGCAGGTCCTTCATCTGATCTGGATACGGCCCGGATACGGCTGACCATGGTAACCTCAGGATAAAGAGAGAATAAAATCGGCGTAGATGCCATTCTTCTTCTGATGTATCGAGTACATCAGATGTTATGGGAATGTTCCCGGTTCCCGGTTCCCTGTTCCAGCTGACCTAAATTATGCAGCCCAACAATCATTTTACATGATTTGGATTAAGGACTATAAAGTGTTAAGAGATCGCTCAAATACTGTAGAGCTAAACCATATAATGCTTTGTAAGTAATTAGCGAGATTTAAAAATGTATTCAGTGATTAATAGGAAGCCATTGCAGGTTTGACAGAACTGGGGTAATATGCTCATACTTCCTGGTTCTAGTAAGAACTCGAGCTGCTGCATTTTGGACCAGCCAGAATTTTTTTATTAAACGTCCAGGGCAACCACCTAGTAGAGCATTACAATAATCTAGCCTTGAACTCATGAACACATGAACTAACTTTTCCACATTTGTCTTTGAGAGCATGTCGCAATTTAGATATATTTTTAAGATGGAAGAATGCCGTTTTACAGATGCTAGAAACGTGGCTTTCAAATGAAAGATTGGTATCAAAGAGCACACCCAGGTTTCTAACTGACGACGAATACTGACAGAACATCCAATTGTTTATATCAGTTATGCATTCTGTTAATTTAGTGAATCGGTATGTTTCATTAGGATGAGAAGAAATATACAGCTGAGTATCATCAGCGTAACGGTGAAAGCCAATGCCATGCTCCCTAATATTTGCACACAAAGGAAGCATGTACAGGGTGAAAACCAATGGTCCTAGTACTGAACTCCATACTGAACTCCTGATCGATACGACATCTCCTCGTTTACTGCTACAAACTGATAACGGTCAGACAAGTATGATTTGAACCAGCCTAATGCAACTCCACTAATGCATTACACCACGTGTATTAGACCAAACAAACTGGTCCCGGCATACTGAGGTCTGTCCTCGCCAATGCAAGATGAAACATCCGAAGTCTCATTCAGCATCTTTCTCTACTCCAGCTGATTTTAAGAAATCTGGCCATTGAAAAAGATTAATACATTTCTTTGAGCACCATTCTTGAGTTTTAGGCCTCTTCCCAAAAAGGAATGGGATTTCCTCCAGCATCAGGCCGCTGCTGCAAGCCCTCAGCAAGCCGTGCTGCAGATTCAGTCTCGGCTCACAGTCTCTTTGCCAGTCGGCTCAACCTTAGTAAGAGCACAGCTCTAATCCTTATCGTTTTTGGTGTCTTGTTGAATTTTGCAATGCTGAATCACAAGCACAATTTATGGCATTTTGATGCTCCATTATTGTTTCGGGAATCTACATCTGAAATGGTTTTTCACCATCACATCCAGCCATAATAAAAATCCTTCTACAATCTCTGACTTGTCTGTGCTGGACGACAAAACCATTTCTTCTTAAAACTAAGTAAGACAGATCAAACATTAAAGGCCTTTTTTTTCTCCCATCACCAATTCAACCATAGCAATCCATCTTAGCCTACCTTCATTTTAGAAAATCAGGCTAAACTGCCATCCGACCCACTCTTCACAGACAACTCCAATCGCCCCTTCACACGTTTTGCTCCAAAGCCAGCAGATCCAAGCCCTGGTCCGTTGGTCATCAGAAGCTTTCAGGAGCTTCATTCGATCAAGTCTAACATCAAAGAAGCCCAACAAACTCTCATCAACTAAAATATCAGCTTATTTTCACAAACCCAAACCTACAGCCTCTCCTCATTATTAGGAACATTTCCATTGTGACTGCCGCAACAGCATCCATCCACTTGCTAACAAGATCTGACTAGTATTCTACTGGACCAGCTCCCACCGAAGCCTCATTTCTCCATCCAAGTGACTCCATGGTTTCAGCAACATTATTCCTCCTCTCCAAAGTTTCCTGCACTGCCGCAGCAGTGAGGCTCCGACAGGACCTCAGTCTCTCCAGAAATGGCTTCAACTGCTGCAGCAGTGACATGCCTCCACGCTCCCACAGGAGCTCAGTTTTCCAGATTAAATTCTCCACTGCCACAGCAGTAATGCTCTCGCAGGAGCTCAGTTCTCTTGCCGCAGCAGTGATGTGCCTGCATGTTTCCACAGAAGCTCAAGTTTCTCCAGAAATGGTTTCCACTGCCACAGCAGTGATATGCCTCCTTGCTACCACAGCAGTGATATGCCTCCTTGCTACCACAGCAGCTCAGCTTCCTTCCAGGTAGTGATGTGGCTTCATGCTCCCACGGGAGCTCAGTCTCTTCGGAAATGGTTTCCATTGCTCTGACAGTGACGTGTATTGATGCTCTCATGGGAGCTCAGTCTCTTCGGAAATTGGTTTCCAGTCGCAGTAGTGATGTGCCTTCTTGCTCCTGTGGCGGCTAAGAGGCGTTTCCACTGCCGCGGGAATGGCTGGAGAAGCTTTCTGGGGAGACTTGATGCTGTTGCGGGGGCACGGTTTTTCTGCAGAATTGTCCCTCTGCTGCAACAGTGATACTCCCTTATTCATGCCCAGGAGGATCTTCCACAGCCAACTACCAGTGTTGCTCAACTTTTTGGAAACCACAAACAAACTCTTTTCTGATGACTCAAATACCCCTTGCAACTATTATTACAAATGTGATACTGATTTCATGTAACGGTTCAATAAACAAGAAGTTAATATTAAGTGCATTACAATTTAGACACAACATTGCCTCTTTTTGTGAAAATAGTCCAAAATATCACTTCAGATGCAACTTCAGTTTCCTCTTTTTTTTCATACTGAATGATTGGTGATATTGTGTCTTATTACTATAACTGAATTTATTGATTAAATGTAAGAATTTGACACAAAAGATTGTGTGTTCATTTAAGTAAAAAAAAAAAATTGAACTTACTGGGAAATAACTGAACTCCATACAGAATACCAAAAATGTTGGGATTTAGCTGTCCATGGCAGGCCTTAACCTGCCAAGGCATCAACACAAACACTGTTACACCAAATATAGTAATTATCATTATTAATAATATCCCATAAAACAGAGATATAATTTGTCAATATTGCACACCCATAGTGGATGGAGATGAGGGGACAATGTAATTCAATACATTTTAATGGAATCAGTTTTGAGTTGAGTCTTCAGTGGACTTCATGTGAAAAATGATATTTGTATGATGCTTAGAGCTGCCGCCTTTTAAGAACATTCCAGATTAGTCATTTACATTTATGCATTTGGCAGACACTTTTGTCCAAAGCAACTTACATTGCATTCAAGGAATGTATTGACATTCTAATCAATTCTTGCTTTCCATGGGAATTGAACCCATTATTTTGGCATTGTAAACATGCTCTACTGGTTTAGATACAGGAAAGCTAGTCACTTAAGTATAAGTTTCCATTTCATTTGCAAAAACACCTTAAAAGGTATGTAACTAAAAATGATTTGGCAAAATTTCCAGCACATTTTTAAACTGTTATTTCTGAATTACTTCTATGACTTGCTTAATCTTAAAAAAAAAAAAAAATCGCGCTTCCAAGCGACTCCACTGCGTGATTGTGCGATGCGGAAGAACCCAGAGATGAGAAGTAGAAACAAAAGCACTTTATTCAAAAACACCACAACAGAAAACGCATGCAAGGGTGCAAAAACTCGGAATAGCAGGAAACACAGAGCGATACATCCACACACACGGAACGAGGTACATTCAAAGACTGACAACGACATGGGAGAACATGAATTCCTTACATTAAATTCTCACATGAAATCCCACACCCGCCGGCGGCGTGCCGGTGACGTCATGAGAGAGCATAAAGGCACGACGAAACCCGGAAGCGACAGCTAAAGAGTGTCTGAAGCGGGCCCGGAGGCCAAGGAGCTGAGGCAAAGACGCAGCGTCTTGTTCCCCTCAGGGAACCAGGGTTATATACGTAACCCGAGACGTTCCCTTTCAGGGAAATTGAGCTGCGTCGAAGCGCTTGCGGAACGCTATACCAACGTCACCTCAGCGACGCCGACATACGGGTGTGTCCCAGCTCACTGAGAGAGCACCCTGGTTCCTGGGGCGGAATCGAGGTCCAGTTGGTAAAACCTCATGAATGTGTGCGGCGAGGCCAGCCAGCCGCAGCACAGACATCAGACAAGGAAACTCCAGAGAGGAGAGCCTTGGATGTCGCCACGCTCCGAGTGGAGTGGGCCCGGACCCTCAAAGGAGAAGCATGTCCGGCCGACTCATAAGCTAGACAGATAGCCTCGACTATCCATCTGCTTATGGTTTGCTTGGAAGCTGGAGCCCCCTTAGGGGCCCCAAAGCAAACGAACAGTTGGTCCGACTTACGCCAGGTGGCAGTCCTGAAGACGTAATCGTCCAGTGCTCGCACTGGACAGACCTTGTCCTTGCTCTTTAGCTCCTCTAAAGGTTCAAAGGGTGCCTGGGACAGGCCTTGGAGTACCACAGACAAGTCCCAGGCAGGCACCCTAGTCTGTGCCGCAGGTCTCAGCCTTAGTGCCATGGAGGAAACAAGTGACTAGGGGGTCCCTGCCCAAGGACACCCCACCCAGAGGTACATGGCAAGCCGCTATGGCAGCCACATAAACCTTCAAGGTAGAGGGGGACAGCCCTGCCGCAAATCTTTCTTGCAGGAACTCCAGCACTTTGGCAACTTGACAGGTTACTGGGTTCACCTGCCTTTCGCTACACCAAGACGCGAAGAGTTTCCACTTCAAGGCGTAGAGTTTCCTCGTGGAGGGAGCTCTGGACTGAAAAGATGGTCTCTACAACCTCAGCTGAGAGACCGAATTCCATGAGCTGGACCCCCCAAGGGGCCAGACCCACAGGTTAATTAGTTCTGGGCGGGGGTATGCAACCCTCCGCCTAGGAGAGGAGGTCCCTCCTGATCGGAATCCCAGGGGACTCCGTCGAGGAAGTCTGAGAACCATATTCTGGTAGGCCAGTGGCTTAGATGGACCTTGTCCCAGCGAAGAACTCACGGGAGCAGAGTGATCGGGGGAAAGGCATACAGGCGTAGCCTCGGTCACGCCTGTACCATGGCATCCCGCCCCAGAGGCGCTGGATGTGTTAACGAAAGCCACAGAGGGCAGTGAGTGTTCTCTACGGAGGCAAACAGGTCAACCTGTGCCTTGCCATATCTGTCCCAAATCTGCTCCATATAAGCAAGGAACCAAGAGTTCTTCCACATACTCAGGGTGCGTAGGCATCGCCCCATGACCTTGATTGTGCAAAGCGGGTTTCCCCTCAGGGAGAACCCCTTGGTTTTCAGCCACCACTGCAGGGGTCTCATGTACAGCAGGCCCAGTGGGATAATGCTGGATGCTGCTGCCATGAGCCCTAACACTCTCTAAAGTGTTTCACCGTGAGTGGCTGCCCCGCTTGATGCTCTTAACGGCTGAACGAAAGGCCTGGATGCGCTCGGGGAAGAGCCGAGCAGACATGGCCACTGAGTCCAAATGACCCCCAAGAAAGTGGTTCTCTGCGCTGGGAGAGAGTACACTCTTCTTGGTGTTCAGCCTTAAAAGTGTCACTCATCGTGAGACGAGAACCAAGAGTTCTTCCACATACTCAGGGTGCGGCGACTGGGCCAGGATAAGCCAGTCATCAACAGTTTAGGACACGAATGCCTTGCAAATGCAGCGGAGCTAGAGCAGCGTCCACTACCTTAGTGAACGTGTGGGGTGAGAGCGCCAGACCGAAAGGAAGCACCCGATACTGGTACGCCTTCCCCCCCGTAGGTGAACCTCAGGAACTTCCTCTGCGGAAGGATGGAGACGTGAGAATATCCGAGGTCGACCGTGCCGGACCAGTCCTAGGACCTGATCTGTACTACGATCTGCTTGAGCGTCAGCATTTTGAATTTTAGACGCATAACTGTGCGATTTATGAGACGCAAATCCAGAATGGGCCACAACCCTCCATACTTCTTTGGAACTATGAAGTACCGGCTGTAGAACCCGGACTTGCTGTTCGTGAGGGGTACATACTCGATGGCCCCTTTCGCCAGCAGAGTGTCTACTTCTTTCTCCGTAACCAGAGCCTGCTGGGGGCCTACCAGAGACTGTAGCTTAGGCTTAGCCTTCTTAGCATAAAGGACGGCCCTCAGATCAGCCCTTTTGCCCAAAGGCTGAGCCTGAGCTTGTCGGCCCGACCTTCCAGGATTCGCTGGAGGAAGTTGGGTGGCGACACTCTCTTTTTGAGCGGCTGTCTCACGTGAGGGGCGGTGGGGAAGGACTTTACTGAATGCCGCCTGCTGTCGTGCGGCCTCCTGGAACTTGTCGACGACACTTTTTACGGCGTCGCCGAACAACCCCGTAGGGGACAGAGGGGGATCCAGCAGAGCAAATTTGTCCTTATCTTTTATGGCCGATATATTGAGCCATAAATGTCTCTCCGAAGCCACCAGAGCTACCATAGAGTAGCCGACAGAGTAGGCCGTCTCTCTAGTGGCCTGGAGAGACAAATCCACGGTCCGGCGCAGCTCTGCCACTGCCTCCGGACCAATACCACCGCCCTCGTTGAGGTTCCCTAGCAACTCTGCTTGGTAGGCCTGCAGCAGTGCCGTAGTATGAAGACACGCAGCCGCCTGGCTGAAAGCAGAGTAAGCTTTCCCCACCAAAGACGACGTGACGCGCATCAGTTTGGTGGGGAGCATCGGAGCTTTGATAGAGGATGCCGACTGGGGAACAAGGTATCCTGCAAGAGCCTCGTCCACTTTCTGCATCCCCCCATAACCATAGGGCTGAGCCCCGACGAGAGTAGTATACATAGCACTATGCGGTGTATGCACTCTTCCGGAGGCTGGCCTTCTCCATGATCTTGACACCTCAGCATGGAGATCAGGAAGGAAAGGCATAGCCCGGCGCGGGGAAGTGACACGAGCAGGCAGGTAGCGCTCGTCCAAAATACTCTTTCTAGGACGAGTTCTCCTGGTCTCCGCCGGCCATTCAATACCCAGATGCGAAACCGCTCGAGCCACAACCTCAACTAACTCCTCAAACACCGGCGAGGAGGGTGGCGAATCCTCCCCGACCGGGTCAACACTAGCTAAATCCATCTCATCAGAACTGGATAAAGTCAGTGTCAAAGTCAGCACGATTGTTTTTTGGGGAAACTGTGCCCACAGCACGCTCGTGACTGGGACCCGCCTCATCTATTTGCCAGATCCATTTGTGATCCCCATGACTGAGAGCGCCGCAAAGCCTCGGCTGCTTCAGGTCCCGAACCTTGGGGAACACTAGCCTGAGCGGCCTCCTTACAGACCACCAGGCGGGAGCGGAACGTACGCAATGAGAATGTGAGACCGTACGCAGGGAGTCCCCTAGGCAGACAACGCACATTTCATGTGTATCCCTGTCCGTTATAAAACGCGGACAGGGAAAAACACAAGGTTTAAATGTCTGCTTATCAGCCATACTTTTACACACACAATTCCCTGATTTTTAAACTAGATTTGTTTCTAAATCACTCTCACACAGACACAGCACGCTGAAGACACTCAGAGCTGTCGCTTCCGGGTTTCGCCGTGCCTTTATGCTCTCTCATGACGTCACCGGCGGTGACGCATTCACACGCGTTCGTCTCTCATTGGTTGCACAGATCTTCACGTGACTGACGTCAGGGTATTTCCCCAAGCGCTTCGACGCAGCTCGAGTTCCCTGAAAGGAATTATCTAGAGACAGGAATTGAAAGAGCTCATCATCCAGTCCCATCCAGAAGACGAAATTGAGCACCTCTTCGCTCCAGCTCACCAAAAACATTTGGCCAGCTCCAGAAACTCCTCAACTAACTGCTATTGCCGGTTCTGGCAGAGAGAGAAAGAGATGATCCTTCTCCTGCTTTCTTCTGTCTGCAAGATCCATCTTAGCTGTCTGTTTTGGGGCCATTCTTTTCTCACTGTTTTTGTTATGTATACAGACAAAGACACAGACACTTCAAATAACAATCCTTTAATGAATAACATAACTCAGGAGTAGGTAAACACAAAACATAGCATTGATGAGAACGGACCAATTTGTGTTGATTAAACATTGTCATTTCTCTTAAGTTGTGGCATGGAACAAGCTGGTTTTAGCAAAATTGGGGGCTCGTCTTTTGATCACTATATGTATGAGTGAGTATATGATGTGTCAGTGTTTACCCGTGTAAGTGAGTGGACTTCAGTTAGTTAGAGTGTCCTCAGGTGGTTTTACAACCCTTCAATGGGGGGCACTATTTGTTTTGTATTTTTGCAAGGTATTTTTGAAGGTTATTTTGGGCCGAGATTTAGATGTCTGTCAGGGGTGCGCTTTGGGCTTTTGGTTTTAAATGCTAATTGTCTTCGAGTTCAGCGTTTAAATACCGCCCGAGTCTGATACACCTTTGAAGATTAGGTAGGTTTAGTAAGTTTTGTTCATTCGTTAGGAACTGGAGTCTCTCACTTTTATTTTAAGAAATGTATGATATTATTATTATTAATGATATTTAATTAATATCCTAATATGATATCCTAATATCATATTAGTTTATTAATATGATATCATTTATTAATGATATTTTGTTGCTGTTTTTCGTGTCCGTGTTGTTTGTTATGCCTGCCAGGAGTACGAAGATGATATGGCAAATTAATTGTGGTAAGTCTTCATCTATATTGTAACAATACTGCAACCTGTTTGCAACAGGAGCGTGTTATACAACGATTTTGGCAGAAGTGGCTTATGAGATTTTTAGTTTGAACGTTTTTGTTTATTGTGCCATGCTCTTGTGTTTATCCTTTAATATTTGCTTGTTTATAATTTAGAAGAACCCAGATTTAGTTCTTGGAGCTCTCTTTGTATCTTGAGTAAACTAATAATTCTTTCCATTTTTGCACGACTACAGGAAACTCAATTCTCTGACCAAACTCTGACCAAACCCTTACCTAGGATTGAACAGTTTGTCAGCAAATTCAACCTTTTGAGAGGCTATTGGCATGTGCCTTTGACATCTCGTGCTAAGGAATTGTCTGCTTTTGTTACACCTGATAGATTCCTGCCTTTTGGGGTCTTAAATGCTCTCGCCATATTTCAGTGGTTGATTGAGTCCTATCTGGGTTGTCTGGGTGTGAGGCTTACTTGGACGATGTTGCGTTGTGTGATTCTTCCTGGTACGAATATTTTGAAAACATTAGAGAACTCCTTTTGCGTCTGGCTGAAGCCAATTAACCATCAACCTGGCAAGGTTGAACTAGGCAAGTGTGAGTCTGGAAAAGCTACTGTGACTTAAAGTTGATACTATTGGTAGTTTCTATCTATTGGTAGTCTATACATGATACCCATCATGAACTCCACCAATTTCTTAGAAAAGTAAGTTGTTATCAAGGTTTCTGTTGTGAGTGTAGTGGCCCCTTTGACTTATTTTTTGAGTCCAAAGAAACCATTCAAGTGGTCTGAACCATGCCACTTTGCCTTTGAAAATGCTAAAGCCCTCTTTGCCAGTGCCCTGTACTGGTTGCAACTAATTTTAATAAACCTGTCCTCCTTGCTGTTGATGCAAGTGTTTATGGTGATTGCCATCAGCAGATTTACACATTGTTTGAAAAAGAGGCTTGAGCCCTTGTGTTGGCTGTTCAACATTTTGAAGTTTACCCGAAATCAATTTGTCATCTGATCTTTTGTCTACACTGAGCACAACCCTTTTACCTTTTTAGACCGAATGTGTGGTAAAAACCAATGAATTATGAGATGTGTAACAAAGGGTACTCACAAGCAGAGATCCAAGTCTGTTTCTTTACTAAGAGTAGTCGTACAGGCTACTAAACAATATTCCAGGGAAGAGTCAGAAAGGCAGGCAGACAGAATCAGGTACGATAATCCAGGCGGTCTTTTATAGTTCATGTAATGGTGTCCAGCTGGTGTGACAATCAGGCCAATGTGTGGGTTTCTGGGAAATGTATTGTGTGTGCGCGTCAGTATATATGTGAGCTCCCTCCGGTGGCCAGAGAGGGAAACGGAGCTCATATTCATAAGATGTAGTTTTATTTTGAAATCGTTTCATTTACAGATTAAACACAGATAATTTGACTGTATTTCATGTGTTTAAGGGTTTCTTGTTTTAGTGTCTGTTGGACCTTTCTCCTGCTCTCCCTTTCTCTATCTCTCTTTTATATTTTAGTTCCCAGGAGTTTTAAGATTGAAATGGACCAGAATTACAGAGATGAGTATCAATGGCCAAAATTTTTATTTTTGTGCAATATTAAGTTGTTTTACTTTTTCCTCTTTGTTGGTATTTTAATAAACCTTTTTTTTTTTTTTTTGGAATGGGAGGAGTTATGATCCTGAGTCTTACCCATTGGTGGTAGACTGTGGGAGTTCTGAGTCCCAACCTCATGTTATTTGACAATTAACCAGAGTATATAAGTGCTCTTGGTTTTTATTTGTTTGCACTCTTTTGAAAGTTTCTCTCAGGAGCAGCTCTTCACAATGATGTAATCGCATTAGTTAATTTTCATAGACATCTCTTAAATAGTGATTCTGTTATAGATATTTGTTTTTCCTATGTTCCTTCTAGACTTTTGTTATTCTTGTTAAAAATAATAAACTAATTTGTGTTGATTAAACGTTGTTGTCCCTCTTTTATGTTGCAGCATGGAACAAGCTGGTTGTAACACCACAAACAGAAGGCGAACACAGGGTAGATATGCATGGGTTGATATACAGGGATATACAGAAACAAGGCAGGGTAATGATGATGACAGAGGAGCACATAGGAAGCCAGGAAGAAGAAGGTTATTATTATTTTTTATTATTATGTTGATGAAATCTAGTGATTTAGACGAGAATAATATCAAGTGTGCTTAGGTGTGTTCATTTACAAGAAATGTGGAAATAATGAGGATAAAATTGTATATACCTTGTCCATTGTGTATCGTTGTTTTTATTTGGTTCTAGTTATAAATCTCTGCTCACACAGAGGTCACCAAGAAGCTTGCTTTTGGTTGGTGCTGCGAATTTGTGTCAGTCAACTTGTACCTGATGTGAAAAAGTCAATCATGCCTGCATTTAGTATCTTTAAAATAACTGGATTTAATTCATAAACCAAACTTTCAGAAATTAACATTTTTATAAAACCAAATAATTTTGTTTCCTGCTTTTTGGAAAAGTAGATTAATGTCCTCAACATCCTAAACCTGCCTGCTGGAGCCAAAATGCAGTCTAGGCGGGCAACTGAAGGGTTTGGAAGAGAGCAAAGGTGTATGAGGCTGGAAATGTCAGCCGCAGTGAGTCATAGAAAGAAACAGGAAATATGGATAATTTGAACAGAGGAGGAATGGAGACAAACAGAGAGGTAATGAGTATGTCAGAGATGAGGTCGAGCTGGAATCGATACAGAACATTTCATATTCTCACCATTTGGAGTGCGTAGTGTGTGTGCAGGCGGACGTCCCCTCTTGACCTTAAAGTAATGCTATTCCGTCCCACTAAATGTCATCTTACTGATGGGGGTCAGTTGGGCGTTACAAGCAAAGGACAGAGTGTGTGTGTCTGTCTCTTTGCAGAGTGAACGTTCCATTATGGTTGTTTATTCAGAATGCATTTCCTGGCAAACAGGAAGTTGGACTCTGCCCATAACCCAGCGGCATCACACTCCTTCACACAGCTCAATCAAATATAGTCCCCAGGGAATGTAGAGAATCAGTGTGTCTGTTCTGATTTCCAGCATTCACATTGTAGTCTTTTCTGTTTGACGCCAACAGTCAAGCAGGGACTCTCTGTAATTCACGCACAATTTATTGAATGCTTCAGACTTACAGGAATAACAATCAACATGATCATTCATGAGCTCATCATTAGATGCATTAGATAGATGGGTCTAAAATCTTGAATGACACAAATAAAAAAGAGGTCAAATTATTGGAAATCAATTGGTTTTCTTTCTCTCTAGAGAAGCACGATGGGTAATGCATTAATGAATTATGATCATCAGATAGAGGCCATGACATCACCCATGGTGATGTCATTCATTGAATTTGGCAAGCATAAACATCAGAAATGAAGTTGAATCGTGTCTCTAATCTTAGGTATCTTGTTCTTAGTCAGTTCTTAATGTCAGAACTGACATTAATTATTGATTAAAGTGTAAAATGTAGAGTATATGTCTCTATACGTCTCATCATGTCTTTCACATCCGGGTCCCTTCTGTGTATCTCCCATGTCCTTCCCACTCGTGTCTTGTTAATCACTTATCCTATTAGTCTCATCAGCTGCTTCCCATTTTCCTCATGTATTTATACCCTCTCGTACTCCCTTGTCTTTGTCGTTCGATAACCTTATGTTGCTGTGTGTACTATGTGTCTTCTTCCTCAGTGTTCTTCTAAGTTCTGCAGTAAAGTGTGCCGTTTTGTTTATCTTTGAAGTCGTTTGTTCACCGTTTTTCTAATAAAGAGTGTTTCTGTGAGAAACCTGTTGCTACCTCTTCATCATCTGCTTGCACGCCACGTCAAAATCTCAACAGTATACAATTATCATATTGATGATTGCTTACAGTGATTGTTCCTGTTATGTATTAATTAAGAAAGAGCTGTGATTTTGTGAGCTGCCCTGTCACTATAAATGAGAGTGAGGTGAAGCAAGAAACAAATTGTGATCATGTGCAGAGTGGCAGTGTTTGTATAATGTTGATTACATATGTAATTCACACATATTTGCATTATGAATTGTTGTGGCTGTTGTAAAACATGGCTGTTTGTGAATATATATATATATATATACACTCAAAAGTGTTTGACTGCTTTTATTTTTCGCAAGA
This sequence comes from Rhodeus uyekii, assembly GCA_037043235.1. NCBI lineage: Eukaryota > Metazoa > Chordata > Actinopteri > Cypriniformes > Acheilognathidae > Rhodeus > Rhodeus uyekii. The sequence goes on from JAWRVZ010000009.1 coordinate 7,592,365, forward strand.
GTAGGGGTGTAACCCCGGCATCCTGGCCAAATTTGCCCATTCGCCTTGGTCCATCATGGCCTCCTAATCCCCCCATACTAATTGGCTTCATCACTCTGTCTCCTCTCCACCAGTAAACTGGTGTGTGGTGAGCGTTCTGGCGCAATATGGCTGCCGTCGCATCATCCAGGTGGATGCTGCACATTGGTGGTGGTTGAGGAGATTCCCCCCTACTATGTGAAGCGCTTTGAGCTCTGGAAAAGCGCTATATAAATGTAACATTTCTTCTTTCTTCTTCTTCTTTAATAATAATAATAATAATAATAATTGCAATAATAATTAAAGGAAATATTATTCTAATTAAAATAAACAATGACAAAAAAAAGTATTGTTCAAACTGCGCTCAAAATTAGCCAAAACTCATTGTAAATATTGTTTGCAAGTGCCATTATTGTATTCGTTTTTGTTGTGCATTTTAAAGTGAAGTGGTTTAGTGTTATTCCCTTCATGTTTAATGGCAGGATTTTAGATTTTAAGTTGCTGACAGATCTGGGTCTTATTTTTTCTCTACATGTGAAGTACATAATTAACATTAGGGAGGAGCTTTTTGTGTGATTAGTGAATATGTAGTGTGTGTGAAGTGTTATGAGTGTTTTTTCTTTGTAGTGGGTGCATAGTAGTGCAAAACACACGTCAAGTATATAAAAGTACTCCATGAACAGTCAAATTCATTAATTTAACTGCTGTCATGCAAACTAGAGACTGTATAGGGGTGTGTTTCCCAAAGGCAGGGTTAGTCAATTATGGTCGCAAGTAAATATTGTTCAACAATTTGCTATTTCCAGAGAAGCATTATTTTTTTGTAAACAGTGGGTAGCACTATTGCCACAGGAGGCCTTTCTCTGTTGAGTTTGCAACTCAACAGCCGCATTGGTCCTCTGGTTTCCACCACAATCCAAATGATTGGAATTGGAGACAATGTGGCCACTGGGGTTGCATGAGCTTGCATTCTCAGTGCTGGTCCCAATCCCAGAACAAAATGGGAAAATTCTGTTAGCAAATTAAATTTTATAAAACAAGCAAACAAACAAAAAATACCAATTTGACTAGTGTTGTCAGAGGAGAAGCATTTAAAATACATGTTCCTGCCAGGTGTAAACAATTTTGTGTCTCAGTTGACCACCTGTTATCAGATCACCCAAGACAGATTTTAAAACCAGTTGTGAACAACTACTTTGAAACACTAGCTGGGAATGTTGTCTCATCAAAGAAAGAAATATTGGTCCAGTTCTCTGCTATTTCTGCCATTTTGTTTTTAACAAAATCATAGTTATAAAATCAAAAGAATGTATGAGCCCCTGTTTCCTTTTTCTCAAGCTAGTTTGATTCTCAGAGAAAACCACAGAGAATTCACAGATTCTGAAATATCCCATTGGAGATCATACACATATCTATTTTATATCTGTTTTTATTTGTTCACTATGTGGATGGTTGTTTTGTTTTGCCTTCTGTTGGTTGTTGCTTCAGTGTCTTCAATTTATTCAAAGACTACAGCTTAATTTCCCATGGACATCGATTTCAAAACCCTGCCATGGAAAGACCTATCGATTTACTATGTTGCTTCATGGCTTTACCACCCTCCCCTAAGCCAATCTCTCAACTTCAGTGTGTGAGAAAACCGCTGTGTGATCGTGTGAGAGAGCTCTGCCAGTTTATATTTATAAAATGCTAATTTCTACTTCTTTTGAGAGGGAGACATCAATATATTCAGAAATGTTGAAAAATTCATGTTAGACTGTAGAGTTCACATGATTGGGGTAACCGGTACAATAATCCTAAAGCAAACACAGTTCTGGGAATTTTCAAAGTATCCCATTTTATTTTTGGAAAACTTTTGGAGAGGAACTTTCAATGAAACAGCTGAAAACGTCTCTGTTACGTATATAACCTTAGTTCCCTGAATAGGGAATGAGACGCTGCGTCTAGCGCTGTGGGAACGCCCCTGCGTGAATGCGTCATGAAGCACGTATGCAATCTATCACGAACCAGGAATCTATAAATGCATGCCCTGACAAACAGTAGCTGAAAGTGCCTGAAGTAGATGCTGTTGACAGGCACGTAGGAGGTATGGCGAAGGGACGCAGCGTCTCATTCTATATTCAGGGAACTAAGGTTACATACGTAACCGAGACGTTCCCTTTCAAGGGAACTCGCGCTGCGTCTAGCGTTGTGGGAACGATATACCAACGCTGCCATAGCGACAAGTGAATGTCAGATGTGATCACCCTCAGGTGAAGACACCTGGGCCCCAGGAGAGAAGTCTGTGTCTAAGTTGTAGAGCCTAAAGAAGTGTGCAAACAGGAGAGAACAGCCTGCCGCATGACAAACATAACTCCTGACAGAAGGGCCTGAATGCTGGCCATACCCCTAGTGGAGAGAGCTTGGGTTGACAAGGGTGCGGTCAACCCAGCTGACTCAAAAACTAGTGAGATAGCCTCGGCTAACCACTCGCTCAATCTCTGCTTGGACACGAGAGACCCCTATTTTGTTTTTGTTAGGGGGCCTAAACATAAGAACAGTTGTTCAAACTTTTGTATAAGCGTCCAATGCCCAAAGGGCAAGCATTATAGTTCCTGGCGTGTGCCACAGAGGAGACAGAATACCAGGGAGTTTATCCACAACCATCCACTCAACTGGATGTGGAAAGTAACAAATGATGCCACATAAAACCCAGCAGTGAGCTGGCGTTGCAGGATATCCAGCGCTGTACCATCAGGGCGGCTAACTGGGTCCTGCAGCCGACCACCACATAAAGAAGCTTACTTCAGGGCATAGTCTCCTCATGGCGGGAGCTCTGGAGAAGATAATGGTCCCAACAACCTCAGTTGAAGGACCAGAGTTATGAGTTGGGCCCCCTCAGAGGCTGAACCACACTCAAACAATCTCCAGAACCCCTGGGAGCAGAGGAATCAGGTAATTCTTATACCGACAAGCCTCAGCCAAGTCTGAGCCCAAGAATCCATTCCAGAGGAGTTGGATGAGAAAGAGACAGAGTGGACAGAGATGTATCTCGAGACGCCAACAAATCCACCTGTCTGAAACAACCACCTGAGATGGGGTGATATTCCCTGGGCCTCGGCCCCTGCCTCGACAGGATGTCTGCTCCCAAAATGGTGGGAGCTCTGGAGTGGAGAACGGCCTGAGCAACCTCAGTTGAGAGACCGGACCTTATGAGCTGGGCCCCCTCGGAGGCAAAGCCCACACTTCCCACTGTTCTGAGCAGGGGTGCAGTATTAGACCCCCTGCTTGGGACAGAAAGTCCCTCCTGATCGGAATCTCCCAGGGAGAGCCGTACAGGAAGGATACCTCATCCCGGTGAACTTCCAGAACTCCCGGGAGCAGAGCGATCGGGGAAAAACATACAGGGGTAGTCTCGGCCACCCCTGAGACATAGCATCCAGTCCACCAGGAGCTGGATGAGAAAGGGAGAACCAGAGTGGAGAGTGTGAAGTCTCTCAAGACGCGAACAGAACCACTTTGAGCCTTTCCAAATATCTCCCATGCATGAGCCTCCATTCCCCGGGCCTCAGCCCCTGTCTCGACAGGATGTCTGCTCCCAGATTGTGTCCCCGGGATGTTAACTGCCCTTGGCGACAGAAACCTCCCTTGGGACCACACATTTCCCATCCAGTGAGGAATGCATCCGTCGAAGGCACTCGGCGACAAGGAGCTCCCAATACGGGACGCTTCATCAAACAAAAACGATTTGTTTGATGAAGCGTTCGGCTGAAATCCACAACTGTGCGCATTTGAGTCTTAAGCCACGAATCCACTTGCTCCTGTTTAACCGCAGCGCTCTCTCCACAAATCACTTTGAAGACAATGTTGTGCCTCTTTTTTAAACGATTCAGCCACCCCGGATTTGTTTTAAAGTCAAGTCAAATTCTTTGCAGCAAGAATGTCCGCCTTCTCCATCAGCAAGGGACCATTGACGGGAAGGTTTGTTGCTCGTGTATTTGTGAACCACTGAAAAACTGCATCGTCGACATCTTTGAGATTGATTGTCCAGTTTTCTCTTAACACCTCCAAACATTTTTAGAAGAAAATGAAAAAACACAGAATACCTGCAGTGTGTTATCCCTCAGATCAACGTGAGTGAACTGTCATTGAAGTGAGCGCGCACTCCACCTGCAACGCAAAAACAGTTCGCGCAGTGAACTAGGTACCTCATAGTCATGAGTCATGAAATAGCCTCGTGAAGTGCATAATTTGTCTCTCATTTATACTCGAGATACTAGATTTCGGTGACATTAAGGAATCAACATAACCCACAAGAAAATAATGAGACAAATAGGGAGTTTGGCGGTTCCACTTCAAAATCGTCGACATAATAGTATTGGCGAGTTAACCATGACTTAAGATAAGTGAACTCCACTGTAGTAGTAGTCGTAGTAGTAGTAGTAATATTTGTATTTGTTTTATTTATTATTATTTTTCCTTATTTAGTATATCTTATATAAATGTTCCTGCTGTTCTCATGTAATTTATGTATTTACCAAGAGCTCCTGAAAGAAATAAAAATAATTTCTGTTGAAATTTCAGAAGCACATCAGCGTGCTTCCATCGTTTACATCTCTTGGAGCGTTTGTACAGGTCTTATATCTGTAGAGCTGGTGTGATGCGGAGACCAACGAGAGAACGCGGAGCTTACAACCAAAAACACTTTATTCAATAAACTGAAAACAAAAGGCACACGATGGTGCAAAACTCGGAAGGGGAGCAAAGGGATACATCCACACACTTGCACTTCCAGGTAAAACACTACAATCACCGACGAAGACCAGGGGTAACATGAGGGTTTAAGTACACAAGGAAATGGGTCACAGCTGTCATGATTAACAGGGTAATCACTAACAAGACAGGAGGGGGAAGGATCTGGGAGACACAGAGGAACCCGGATGTGACAGACACGACGAGACTGTGACAGAATGCCCCCTCCCACAAGGCGTGACCTCACGCCGTATGACACACCTTGGGGAGGGAAGGGAGGGGGACCCGGAGGAGGGCAAAACTAAAAAGACAATAAAACATCCTAAATGGGTGGGAGGGTGGGAGGGAGGGGTCCAGGAGGGGTCTCCAGGGTGGTGCAGGTGGGACCAGGGGCCAGGTACAGGGCAGTGTCCAAGGAGGTGCAGGGGGAACCAGGGGCCAGGTGCGGGGCAGTGTCCAAGGAGGTGCTGGGGGAACCAGGGGCCAGGTGCGGGGCGGTGTCCAGGGAGGTACCGGGGGACTGATCTTCCCAGGAGGCTCCGCCTCCTTCTCCCCACCCACCCTCAGAGTCACACTAGTGCCCCCCCCCCAAAAAATTATTGAGGGGCCTCCCCGGTGGACCGTCGGGAGGCCCAGGTGGTCCTAGGGTTAGGTGCACCAGAGGTGCCGGCAGGGAGCACAGTTCACGGGCGGCCGCGGGCTGGGGACAGTTCACGGGCGGCCGTGGGCTGGGGACACAGTTCACGGGCGGCCGCGGGCTGGGGACACAGTTCACGGGCGGCCGCGGGCTGGGGACACAGTTCACGGGCGGCCGCGGGCTGGGGACACAGTTCACGGGCGGCCGCGGGCTGGGGACACAGTTCACGGGCGGCCGCGGGCTGGGGACACAGTTCACGGGCGGCCGCGGCCGCTCGGGGATAACACAGTTCATTGGCCGCGGCTGCTCGGGGAATCAGATCATCGGCCGCTCGGGGAATCAGAACAGTAACGGCCGCGGGAGTCGATTCTCTGGCCGCGGCCTCGGCGTTCGGGAGGCATGATGTTTGCGCCGCGCTCGGGAGCCAGGATGTAGTCGGCGCGGCGGCGCTCGGGAGCCAGGATGTCTTCGGCGCGGCGGCGCTCGGGAGCCAGGATGTCTTCGGCGCGGCGGCGCTCGGGAGCCAGGATGTCTTCGGCGCGGCGGCGCTCGGGAGCCAGGATGTCTTCGGCGCGGCGGCGCTCGGGAGCCAGGATGTCTTCGGCGCGGCGGCGCTCGGGAGCCAGGATGTCTTCGGCGCGGCGGCGCTCGGGAGCCAGGATGTCTTCGGCGCGGCGGCGCTCGGGAGCCAGGATGTCGTCGGCGCGGCGGCGCTCGGGAGCCAGGATGTCGTCGGCGCGGCGGCGCTCGGGAGCCAGGATGTCGTCGGCGCGGCGGCGCTCGGGAGCCAGGATGTCGTCGGCGCGGCGCTCGTCATATTGCCTTGTAGGTGGCAAAACCCTGGTCGGTGATTCTCTTATATCTGTAGAGCTGGTGTGATGCGGAGACCAACGAGAGAACGCGGAGCTTACAACCAAAAACACTTTATTCAATAAACTGAAAACAAAAGGCACACGATGGTGCAAAACTCGGAAGGGGAGCAAAGGGATACATCCACACACTTGCACTTCCAGGTAAAACACTACAATCACCGACGAAGACCAGGGGTAACATGAGGGTTTAAGTACACAAGGAAATGGGTCACAGCTGTCATGATTAACAGGGTAATCACTAACAAGACAGGAGGGGGAAGGATCTGGGAGACACAGAGGAACCCGGATGTGACAGACACGACGAGACTGTGACAACAGGGTCGTGGCTCCAAAAAATTGAATGCCCAATAAAATGTCAGAATGTGTGCATATTTGGCAAATTAAGCTCATTATGATACTGAGATCTGGGGTAGAATTTTCAGAATGTTTTTTTTTCTGTACATTAAAAAGATAAAGTGACTAAAGCTTGTCAAGCTCCAAAAAAATAAAAAATTAAATAAAATACATCCTGCTGATTACTTTCAAAGGTCTGAATAGTTTAACTCCTCATTACTTGAGTGAGCTGCTATTGCATTATCGCCCTACTAACTGTGGGTGATGGATATATTTCTATTTAGTACCCAAACTCTCCCAACCTTGTTCAGGAGGCAGGCTCACACTGTCAGTTTAAATCTGGATTAAAGACTCATCTCTATAACCTAGCATACAGAAAACAATGTCACATTTCTATAGTTCCAAACCATTAATGGATTATTAGGCTGTGTAAATTAGGTCAACCTCTAACCGAGGACAATTCTCATAATACACAATGCACTTCTAACATCAGAAGAATACCATCTATGGTTATGTAAGTCTCTCTGTTTCTTCCTTAACCCAGGGTTACCCTAGTCAGCCTGATTCAGTTTATATCCAGATCAGCTGTTGGACCTGCAGAGACCATAACAACTTGACGACATTGACATGACAGCCACTGGCACAGATCCTCAACAAAGTCCACAAGAACGTCTCGGTTACATATGTAACCTTAATTCCCTGAATTGGGAACGAGACGCTGTGTCAAACGCTGTAGGAATGCCTCTGCGTGTATCCGTCACGAAGGATGTATGCAATCCAACCAATCGTGTGGGAAGATGTCAGAAGTGGGTGACGTCACAAACCAGGAATCTATAAATGTATGCCGCGCCAAACAGCCGGCAGCTAAAGTTTCTGAATTAGATGCTGTTGGCAGGCGCACATGAGGTATGGCCGAGAGACGCAACGTCTCGTTCTCTATTCAGGGGTCTCGTTTCCTATTTGCAGAAATAGAGCAAGCTCACCAACAGGGCTCTCAGAGCAGGCTAACCACTTATGGTCTTATGGTGCCCCTCACAGCATATAGTTCAATTTGACCCCCGATCTCCACCCCAGTAAGCTCAGTACTAGCCCCACTAGTTCAGGCTAACCACTAAAGCCACTAACCACCTTCTATACATTCGGCAATAGAAGTAAGGTTAGGCCAGCTGACCACTAAAGGCTCCTCAGGTACAGACAGACGGCCTAGGTCTGTGAGGGTACATGCCCCCCAGGGTCAGATATTTGCTCTGTAGAAGGTCAGGAATGCCAGAGTGTCAGTTTAATTCAGAGACAAAGACTCATCAGCTGTATAAGACCAGAATTTGCTTTATGAAATGTGTGATGTGCAGACATCTTATCCGCTTCTAAAAGAGTCCTATTAAACCCTCCTGTGATAACAAGCTTTTAGCTTTCTTTCTGTCTCACCCTCACTGTCTCACTGGTGCGTTACAGACTGTGACCTTCTTCTGCTGCTAATTACCCTCTCCAAACATAAAGCCCCCTGTGACAAGCAGAAGAAAGCCAAAGCTACAATTCAACAACAAGTACCATTAAACTCTTCACCTTCTCTGTACGCCTTAAGAACAGTCTTTTTTCCCCTTTCTGATTTTTCCCCTTCTTTCTTAGCAAAGGTGTACACTGCAAAATAATTTACTAGTATTTATGTTTGATTTTGCAGAAAAATATGTATGGTCCTTGCATTCAGCTTTATTAATTTTGCAGACGCTTTTGTCCAAAGCGACTTACAAATAAGGAATTCAGAAAGCGATTCATCATGAAGAGGTATTAGAACACCAGAAGTGCTAAAAATACAATTTTTCAGAAACTGCTTAGAGTAGCATAGGATAGAAAAGGGAGGGATTAAAGGAAAGTAAAAGCAGAGGATTTTTTTCTTAGGTTAAGTTCTCACGGAAGAGATGAGTTTTCAGCTCTCATTTGAGTATTGGTAGGGATTCTGCATTCCGTATTAAGTCAGAGAGATCGTTCCACCAGCCAGGAACAGTGAAGAAAAATGTTCTGGAGGGTGAGTGTTTTGGCTCATTTACCGATCATATGCTACTGTTAAGGGTTGTAGACAGGTAGGAGTGAGTGGAATTAGGAGGGTGTTGAGCCTGTGGTAGATCTGTAGCAGATCAAGAATCAATACATTTGTGGCGAACAGGACGAGGCTGAGAGCCGTCAGAATGGCATGAGGCCGGTGGCTTGATTGATAATGAGCATCACCTGCAGACCTCACTGGCATCCTATCTCATGGAGGAGTGGGAGCATAAAAGGAAGAGTGACGAATGATGAGAGGGGACCTGGGGCCTCATTTATAAACGTTGAGTCCGCACAAAAGAGTGCTTACGCCGCTCTCTATTCAATAATTGGTATTTATAAAAAGCAAACTTGACGGGAAAATGTGCGGTCCTTCACGGAAGCTCTGACCCAGGCGTACGAACAAAAAAAACGGGTGTCTTTTGTACCATATTATTTATGAGTTTTCATGCGCTATTTTTTTCTTCTTCTGTGGCGGAAATGGGCTTCTATACCTCACACTCTGCCCTCCAAACAACATTCTTCTCCTCTTTTCCACCTTGCCAAAGATAACGTCTCGGGGTTACGTATGTAACCCTGGTTCCCTGAGGGGAACGAGACGCTGTGTCGAAGCACTAGGGGAAATAGCCTTGCGTGAGTCACGTGAAGATCTATGCAACCAATGAGAAGCGAACGCGTGTGGATGCGTCACTGCCGGCCGCAGCCGGTGACGTCATGAGGAAGAGCATAAAGCGCGTCTGAAACCGGGGCGCGTCAGCCATGAATGCCTGAAGCGGGCCCGGAGGCGCCAGGAGCTGAGGCCAAGACACAGCGTCTCGTTCCCCTCAGGGAACCAGGGTTACATACGTAACCCCGAGACGTTCCCTTTCAGGGAACTCGAGCTGTGTCGAAGCACTAGGGGAACGCTATGCCAACGCCACCTCAGCGAGGTCAGCATCCGGGTGTGTCCCAGCTCACTGAGAGAGCACCCTGGTTCCCGGGGCGGCATCGAGGTCTAGCTGGTAGAACCTCATGAATGTGTGCGGTGAGGACCAGCCAGCCGCAGCACAAACATCAGACAAGGAGACTCCGGAGAGGAGAGCCTTGGATGCCGCCATGCTCCTAGTGGAGTGGGCTCGGACCCTCAAAGGAGAAGCATGACCGGCCGACTCGTAAGCTAGGCAGATAGCCTCGACTATCCACCTGCTTAGAGTTTGCTCGGAAGCTGGGGCACCCTCGGGGGCCCCAAAGCAAACGAACAGTTGGTCCGACTTACGCCAAGTGGCAGTCTTGTGAACGTAAGCGTCCAGTGCTCGCACTGGACAGACCTTGTTCCTGTGCTCCTGCTCATGATCGTCAAATGGGGGAGGGCAGAAGGCCTGCAGCGTGATAGACCGAGCCACATTAGTGGGAACCTTGGGGACGTAGCCTGGCCTCGGGTGGAGGAAAGCTTTCGCCATCCCGGGCGCAAACTCAAGACATGAAGGGGCCACTGAAAGGGCCTGAAGGTCCCTGACCCTCTTAAGCGAAGTGATTGCCAGCAAAAGAAGGGTTTTTAGCGAGAGGTACTTGATAGAGATACCCTCTAGAGGTTCAAAGGGTGGCTGGGACAAGCCTAGGAGTACCACGGACAAGTCCCAGGCAGGCACCCTGGTCCCAGCCACGTAGACCTTCAAGGTGGAGGGGGACAGCCCTGCCACAAATCTTTCTTGCAGGAACTCCAGTACTTTGCCAATTTGACAGGTTACTGGGTTCACCTGCCTTTCACTACACCAGGAAGTGAAGAGCTTCCACTTCAAGGCGTAGAGTTTCCTCGTGGAGGGAGCTCTGGACTGAAGGATGGTCTCAACAACCTCGGCTGAGAGACCGGCCTCTATGAGCTGGGCCCCCTCAGGGGCCAGACCCACAGTTTCAACAGCCCTGGTTGCGGGTGAAGAATGCAACCTTCCGCCTGGGACAGAAGGTCCCTCCTGATCGGGATCTCCCAGGGGACCCCGTCGAGGAGGGACACAAGGTCCGCGAACCATATTCTGGACGGCCAGTGGGGGGCCACTAGCGTGAGACGGACCTTGTCCCGGCGCACCTTGGCCAGAACTCCCGGGAGCAGAGCGATCGGGGGAAAAACATACAGGCGTAACCTCGGCCACGCCTGTGTCACGGCATCCCGCCCCAGAGGCGCTGGATGTGTGAGTGAAAACCACAGAGGGCAATGGGAGTTTTCTACCGAGGCAAACAGGTCGACCTGTGCCTTTCCGTACCTTTCCCAAATTTGCTCCACCACCTCGGGGTGGAGTCGCCATTCCCCTGGTCTCGCCCCCTGTCTCGACAGGGCGTCTGCTCCCACAGAAACCAAGGATTCTTCCACATACTCAAGGCGCGTAGGCATCGCCCCGTGACCTTGATAATGCGAAGCGGGTTCCCCTTCGGGGAAAACCCCTTGGTCTCTAGCCACCACTGCAGGGGTCTCATGTGCAGCAGGCCCAACGGGATGACGCAGGATGCCGCTGCCATGAGCCCTAACACCCTCTGGAAGTGTCTGACAGTGAGTGGCTGGCCTAACTTGATGCTCTTGACGGCTGAACAGATAACTTGGATGCGCCCGGGGGAAAGCCGGGCCGACATCGCTACTGAGTCCCAGACGACTCCCAAGAAGGTGGTTCTCTGAGCAGGAGAAAGGACACTCTTCTTGGCGTTCAGCCTCAACCCCAGCTCCTTTATGTGTGCGAGCACTACATCTCGATGTTGCTCCGCCAACTGCGGCGACTGGGCCAGAATAAGCCAGTCGTCTATATAGTTTAAGACACGGATGCCCCATGACCGCAGGGGAGCTAGAGCAGCGTCCACGACTTTCGTGAACGTGCGGGGTGAGAGCGCTAGGCCGAAAGGAAGCACCCGATACTGGTACGCCTTTCCCCCAAAGGCGAACCTCAGGAACTTCCTGTGTTGCGGAAGGATGGAGACATGGAAATAAGCGTCCTTGAGGTCGACTGTGACAAACCAATCCTCGGATCTGATCTGCACCACGATCTGTTTGAGCGTTAGCATTTTGACTTTAGACGCTTGACCGCACGATTCAAGAGACGTAAATCCAGAATGGGCCGCAACCCTCCATCCTTCTTGGGAACTATGAAGTACCGGCTGTAGAACCCGGACTTGCTCTTTGCGAGGGGTACATACTCGATGGCCCCATTCGCCAGCAAAGTGTCTACTTCTTGTTCCATGACCAGAGCCTGCTGAGGGCCTACAGCAGACTGTAGGACCCCCGAGAACCGGGGTGGTGAGACCCCGAACTGAATGGCGTACCCTAAGGTGACCGTGCGCAGGACCCACTGAGAGATACCGGGTTGTGATCCATTTGTGAACCCCAGGACTGAGAGCGCCGCAAAGCCTCGGCCGCTGCAGGTCCCGAACCCCGGGGAACACTAGCCTGGGCGGCCTCGTTACAGATCGCCAGGCGGGAGCGGAGAACATGCAGAGAAAACTGCTCACAGTCTTTACAGCCGGCGCCCTCAAGAGCCGACCGTGCATGTTCCACTCCTAAACAGATAACACACATAACATGTGTATCCCTGCCCGTTATAAAACGAGGACAGGGATAAACACACGGTCTGAAACTCTGTTCATCTCTCGCCACACTTTTCACACTCATTCTCTGATTTTTTAAGCTATCACAGTCTCAAAAACCACTCTCGCACAGACACAGCACGCTGAAGGCATTCAGAGCTGACGCGCCCCGGTTTCAGACGCGCTTTATGCTCTTCCTCATGACGTCACCGGCTGCGGCCGGCAGTGACGCATCCACACGCGTTCGCTTCTCATTGGTTGCATAGATCTTCACGTGACTCACGCAAGGCTATTTCCCCTAGTGCTTCGACACAGCTCGAGTTCCCTGAAAGGGAACTTCTACTTCACATTGAGTGAAGTTACATTTTTTTGATTTCCTCTCTGTGTTTGCCATGATTTCACGTGCCATAAATATTAATTTGTGGGTATTTCACTGACTATTTATGGGCAAATATGGGCGTGACATGAAGCCGCAAAAGCTGCGCTACATTTAGAATTGATTGTGATTTATAAAGGGAAACCTGCTTAGGATGTGCATGCACATGGTTTTATAAATCCGAATATTTCTGTGCGTACGCACCTCCTATGTTTCATCCTTATGGTTGAAAAGTGGCAAAGTTTTATAAATGAGGCCCCAGGCCTGGAAAGTTTAGTTATGGTTTGTGTTCATGTGTGGGCAGCAGTCGTCCGTAAAGGGCTGCCTCCATTAATTTAATCTTGTTGTTGTTAATTTTATAATTAAAGTTATTAAATGTTCTCAAGTTCTGTCTCCTTCTTACCCCAAATTCTTCCCTGAACATCATATTGGATTACCGCCTTGATGTTGGTAGAAAGTGGTAGCCAATGTAGAGAGATAAAGAGAGGTGTGACATGGGTCTTTTTGGGTTCATTGAAGACTAGACGTGCCGCAGCGTTCTAGATCAGTTTTGAAGGTTTAATTGTACATAATGGAAGTCCAGACAGAAGAACATTACATTATTGAAGCTTCGAAATGACCTAGGCGAGAAGTTGTTTTGCTAGCTGTCATTGCAGTGTGGTCTTTAAAAGTTAGTTGGTTATCAAAGATTAAACCAAGATGAGTACTCTATGAATCTATGAAGCAATCTATGAATCATGATTTTTAAAATTAAGTTTATTTTTAATAGTTTGGCATTTTGTTTTGTTTTTAAATAAAGCATCAATATATTTTCAAAAATCTCATCTCACAGATATTTTCATCTGATAGCTATAAAACGATTACTAATACTGGTTTGGTTCTTGTTTATGGTGGAATCTACGGTCAAATGGTTAAGTGGAATAATACATTATGCTGGAGACCAATATATCATTCAAGTCTTTATAAAATTGTTTTGTCTTTATTTTTTATTTTTTTTATGATGATTTGTCATGCAACCCTCTTTGTACAGCCATGTGATCACCCACCCTTGGTAAAATTGCTCTCACCATGGATACTTTCTCTTTATTTAATAATGCTCTCATTCTCATCTTACGTATCATTCTGTCCTGTTGGGGACAGATTTTACAGATTACTGTTTACGGTAGTGCATTAACATGTTTTTCACGTAACCCTGGGTGACTGTCATGGGAGAAATGTCAGTACTGTAATACAGTCCTCCTTTCAACGTATATGCACAGCCAACATCACATAATGCTGACAAGAGGTGTATCATGCTTAATATACATTCATTCAAGCAATGCATTTCAGTGTCAGGTGAAAGGATCATTGTAGACAGATGCATGAAGAATCTATCTATCCATCTATCTATCCCTCCCATTCATATCTTTAGTGCTCTAAATTGTTAAACATTACCTAAGGCACTTGTCTGTTTACATTCATGCAAAGTACTAATGGTTAAACTGATGTGCTTCGTCCTTGCGTGGCTCTGAGCTGTAATTTATCTGATGGTGATCTGTTAACATTTATACTGTTCTAGCAGCCATTGCATAAAAATCCAGACAGATTTTGTTGTTGTTTTTTTTTATCCAGATGCTTAGAAGTTTTGTGATAATTAGTCCATTCTGTGTGGGCTTAAGGATAATACTTTTTTTATGATGCTAATACATCAGTGATTCAGCGCAGCGACAGTTACCACAGTAAAAGTTATCAATTAAAACCTATGCATTAAACATATGCCTCATTAGCATATTTTATGGCAATTTAGAATGTGAAATGATAGATGGATAAACAGAAAGCATTTGTGCCCAGATGTATTTAAATAGCATGAAGTTAGATGAGCAGTCTGCTCATATTCATTAGCACTCTTGGGAGTTTAGTTGTTTCCTCATGCTTGATTAGTTTGAAGGATGAGCTGTAAACTAATTACCATACTGTCCATCCAAGTATAAGATTAGATCAAAGGATGTGTCCAAAATCACAGTACAGTTTTGATTTTAGTATCTTTACATTTCAAAGTTTTATTAGCTAATATCGCAACTTGTCCTACATAAGATTATTTCTGTCATGACAACTCTCAGAGAGAATGGTATGGTAATAGAGATTGACATGGTAATTATACGGTGATGTTAATGTATTTGGTCTCGTCTGAATATATCTGCTATGCTGTTTCTGCTGCAGAGCAAGTACCAAGCCATGCTACTGCCAATACAAGTACAGACATTGCTGTCTGGTAAGACATGCTGCTGCTGCACATGGAGCATGCATGAATTAGGCCGGTAGCAGATCTGTATAGGCAGTGCTGGGGAAGGTGGAAGGTTTCTGAAGGTGAGCAGCAGACTGCTAATAGCAGCGCTACAGATATTTCTCTGAATGCTGATCTGCAGTTCATTGGCTGCTTATGCAACAGCAACCAATCACTGTGCTATGCAAATACGGATGTGATCGCTACCAAATGAGTTAAAGACCTATCAGCCTGCAAACTAGGCAATTCTGCAATTACGACTCTTGAAGAGATTGGTATGGTAATAGAGACTTGCTAAGACGAAGACTTGCTATTGCCAATATATTAACAGACATTGAAAGGCACGTTGCTGCTGTAACAAATGAATTAACCCCCTCAACAAAGAAAATAAGAGAGAAGGGCAGAGACCTCTTCTAAACAGATGATTTACAGCTTGTAACCTTGTTGACCGTCTTAGCACTAGAAATGTGTGATGTGTTCTCATGAAACAATATCTATAAACTTGCAAGCTGATAGAGATAAGAACCCAGAAACCACCAGAGCAAGTATCATCAACAAGTCATTTGATAATGATTACTTAACCCTTATACTGTTATTTCATAAATGAAAAGTCATTAGGAGTTACAAATGATTTGCTCTTATCATCCATGGTTTTATCTCTCTGTTGGTGTTGCTAGATCTTGGTGTTGTATTTGATCAAATCGACCACAACATTACTTTGAATATACTCGAAAATTAAGTTGCATTACTGGAATTGCATTAACATGGTTGGTCATATTTATCTGACCATTATCAGTTTGTAGCAGTAAACGAAGAGGTGTCATATTGATCAAAAGTTCAGTATGGAGTAATTCAATGCTCATTACTAGGAACATTGCTTTTTACCCTGTACACACTACCCTTGGGAAAACATCCCTTCTGTCAAATCATTGTCAGCTAGGAACTGGATGTGGTATTTCTTACATCTGTAAAATAACATTCTTTATTTAAAAAATATATATATATCTAAATTAGGATATATTCTCTCAATGACAAATGTAGAAATGTTAGTTCATGCATTCATGACCTCAAGGCTAGATTATTGTAATGCACTACTAGGTGGTTGCCCTGCACACTTATTGAACAAACTCCAGCTGGTTCAAAACATTTTGATAATACCTAGAATATTAAAATCAACCTGCTGCCGGTCAATCCTTTTCCTATTTAGCACCTAAACTTTGTAACTTTGTCTTCCTAGCATTGTTAGGGAAGCATACACACTCTGTCAGTTAAAATCTAGAATACTAACACATCTCGTTAATCTGGCATACACAACACGTATTCAATTTCTGTCATTTTAATCATGTAAAATGATTGTTAGGCTGCATAAACTAGGTCAGGCGGACCCAGGAGTACTTCCCATAACATCTAATGTACTCGTTAAATCATAAAAAGAATGGCATCTATGCTAACATTATTCTCTCTGGTTTTCCCAGGTTTACCGTAATCCACCAGATCTGGGCCGTATACAGATCAGATGAAGGATCTGCAACCAGACATGACCAAAACACAGCCCTGAAGAGTCAGCAGAGACTGTGTCAACTAGACTATCACAGAATATTTCACACAGAAATAAACCCATCCATCCATAAACACTGTATTATGCATTCCAGTACTTGGCAATGTCACTTTATACAGAAAGACTATGTGCCTGTGCACATACACATTCAAATGCACATGCCTACAGACTAAATATTTAATTTGCCGTTAACATGCCGTTGCTGTTTTCACAAATTCTGAAGTTTACAAGGAGATGAGAATGGTATTGTTTTCAAAACTCATTTTCAAAAACTTGCACTTAAAACCTATTTAGAACCAAAGTTTGCTTTCTAAGGCCACCAAAACACTGTTTTTGTGTAAATGAACAGCCAGAGCGCAATAAAAGTGTTGTAAATGCAGCGCCTAAGTTAATCACTGATAAATTAGTTTTATTAATTTTAGTTTTATTAACCCTGCGGGGTTGTAGAATCTGGTATAACCCACGGGTTATATGCGGGAAAATACGGAATATGAATAATTTTCATATTACACATTACAATGTGTATAAACTAGTTTAATACTTTCAAATATTGCAATTTACATTAATTATATTAATAATACACTGATATATAAACATGTATATAATAAATGCCCATGTGTATTGCACAAACTTATGATACACTGTAACCTGCAATTGTTATTTTAAAGAACTATTTTTACCTTATCTCACTCTTAAATTTTGTTTTGTTGATATAAACTATATTTAAGTAATTATTCAATAGTGTGAAATAAAAATTTAATTAGTTAACTTTTTTTCAGCGTAGCTTATTTACATAAGTGTAATATGTCATCATAATAACTCTAATGCATGATTCAAGTTACAGGGTGTTCGGAATTAACACATTTTGTGAAGTAAAGTCAAAGTGTACTTCAACAGCTTCCTTGTTCTCAGTGAATAGGGAGCAGTGAACATAAAGGCGCCCCTTTACATAAAATTCAATATTACGTAAAATATAATTATTGTGATTGACAGTTATTAGAAATATAACAGAAATGTTTATGTTTGCTATGGGATAATGCTATACCAGAAACTTCCATTTTTAACGCAACTGCTCCATTGATCATAGGTTGGTTACTCCACAGCACACTTTAGATCACTTCCTCTTCTCTCTTATCCTCAACCTGGCTCCTGCCACAACACACACACTCCACCGCAGGTCATCAGTCTCACTCTTCCGCCTTTACTCTAAGGTTTCATTCTCACTTCCTCCCCCTAATATGTTTGCATCACTAGATACTAACAGTGTACTGATGCTCTTTGCTCCACTTTTACAGCACTCTAGCATCAGATAGCCTCTGCCCCAGGCTATCTGATGTTCCCTGTAAGCATCATTCTCAACTTGGCAGAGAGGAAGTGTCACAAATCAAAAGATCCCGACCTTAGTTTGTATCAGTTACTTCTCTCTTCCTTCTCTGCAATTTCTAAAACAAAATTCTACCACAACAAAATTAACAATTCTCTGATGACTTTGCCGCATTCTTCATAAATAAAATAACACCACACCACAAACTGACGAACATCAAATGTACCCACTCTTTGCTTTTGGGGGTTGATGTCTCCAAACTCATCCTTTCCAATCACCCTCGTACTTGTCTGCTGCATCCTATATCATTTCCATCAAGCCATTTCTTCTTCAGCTGTACCTGCACTCACTCATATTATGAATACATTGATTCACAATGTTGCCTTCTGCCTTACCTACTATTACCTTCTATTCACACTGTTAGCATTTAAGCAGGCTTTGATAACCCCACTGCTTAAGAGACCTGTTCGAAATGCAGCATTCTAACTACAGACTGGTATCTCATCTTCCATTTAGAGATAAGAAACATGAGCTAGTTGTGTTTAGCCAAGTCTCTAACTTTCTCTCACAGAACAACTTCCAACTAGTCTGGCTTCAAAAGTTGCCGCTCAACCGAGATTGCCTTGCTCTTTGTTATTGAATCTCTTAGACTGGCAAGAGCATCTTCCATATCATCAGTACTCATTTTGCTGGATGTGTCTACTGCTTTTGACATTATTAACCACCAGATCATCATGTCAACCCTCAAGGCAATGGACATCTCAGTTATCGCATTCCATTGGTTCATCTTACCTCTCAAGTAGGTCTTTCAGGGTGTCATGGATTGTGTCATGGTTCAGTACTCGATCCACTTCTCTTCTCCATTTACATGACGTTGCTAGGATCTGTCATTCAGAAAAATGGCTTTTCTTATCACTCCTATACTAACGACACTCAACTCTACCTCTCATTCTAGTTGGATGATCCAACGATTGTGGATCCCATCCCAGTCTTTTTGACGGACATTTTGGACTGGATGTGGGACCACCACCGTTATCTGAACTTTGCAAAAAATGAACTGTTTAAGGGTAATCCAAAACTTCTCAACTTCTCCATTTAGGAAGATTTTCATACATAACTTCTTCTAGGACTGCTAGGAACCTCAAAGTTGTGAATGATTATCAACTCAATAACAACCATTCTGATTATTTGCACTGACTGCACTGCTAAAATGTCTCAATTCTGTAGATTTGATTAAACAACATTAGGAAGATCAGGCCCTTTCTATTAGAGCATGCTACACAACTCCTTCTCCAAGCTCTTGTTCTATTCAGATTTGACTATTGCAATGCTTTCTTGGCAGGCCTTCTAGCATTTTTTTCAGACCTCTATGCAAGGGTGGACTTTAACGAACCAAAGAGAGCTAACCATCACACCGCTCTTCATCAATTTGTACTGGTTGCCAATAACCACTCATATCAAATTCAAGGAACGTATGTTTGCCAACAGAACAACGACTGGCTCTGCATCCCCATACTTAAATTCGCTACTTCAGATTTATGTGCCCTCCAGAAGCTTTCATTGTGAAAGTGAGCGTCGCAAAGAGGCACAAAATCACTTTCATGGTCCTTTACTTGGAATCTTGATGCATATTTTTTTCACTCGTAATATTTTATTCTATTTATAAAAACAAATATAGTTTGGACGTGTACTGTGCTAAACTAACTTGGACGGCACTTGCAAGTTGTTGCCCTATTTGATTGCAATTGTTCTTCATATAACCAAGTTGCTTTGTGTAAAAACTTCAAATAAATGATACATTTAAGTGTAAAGATAGCAGATGGCGTGCATAAAGTCTGTTGTCACATGACCTATCTTATAACTGTGAATGTGTAACGATACGTGTAAGCAGCGAGGATCGTGTGCGATGCGGAACAAGATGGAGACAAGGCAGGTTCCCAACTGAAAACTCATTTAAAAATAAACTAAAGACTTTAAATACAAAACAGCACATTTGTGCATAAACTAAACTAAACAAACTACTAGAAAACCGGGAACATATCCACATCCACATGGGAAATGCAAGAGTGATTTATAGATAAGGGAAATGATGAACACCTGGGAGACTAACGATTAATAGATGACACGACAGGTGCAGGGAGTGAAACGATGACAAGACTGACAGGAAGTGACAAAGAAGACCCAGACAGACAGGAACACGTGTTACAGTGTTACGTGGTATGTGAGTGGTGTGCAGTTATCATCACAGGAATAAACAACAATTTAAAAAGACACAATCATGAGTCACAGAGGGTTACATTTTTAGCTGACAGTTCTTTAATCCGTTGAAGGTCAAGTCAAGTGCGTTGTGTACTACAGCATTCTATATAGAGTGATTTGTAGTGTACTGTGCATTTGAGCAAAAAGTTATAATAGCTAATATAATAGTCCTGAATTCATAAATCAGGTGACTGATCATTCATCATAAGTATGCAGGTGTGTAGGTCTGTGTAAGTGTGCGTGTGAATAGGAATGTGAGATTAGGTGAGGTGTGACATGTATGGTGTGTGAGTGAGTGAGAGAATTCAGCACGAGGATGTAAATGGTGTGTGTGGAGCAGTTATCTGGGACAGTGGGAGCTCTAGATGATCTCTGAGTGCCACTCAGCACATTAAGCACTGCGGTAAGCGTCTGCTCTCCTGTCTGCACACTCGCTCCTGTCTCCAGATGAGCTCGGAGTCAGGTTTGAGCTCTTCACCTTCAGATGTTTCCGATATACAAAGCCGCAGGGCTGACTGATATAAAGCTTCATTCACCACTCACAGGACTCCACCACCAGCCTGGAAAATGTGCCCTGAATTATTTAGTTGTCCTTTAATGCCTTTGTGACCCACACAGATCTCTTCTTCTCTCGTTTTCTCTTTTCCTCACTCAGTGTTTTTTTTTCTCTCCAGAGGGTGACCTGGCCTGGACAGGCATCTGCGTCTGTATGTATGATTGGTTGGAGTTTTTTTTAGGAATGTACGATAATAAATTTATCTCAGCCTTGCAGGCCTATGAATGACACAGGCTCACTGGATTAAATTCATCCACATTTATGAACTCCACATGAAATAATATCACAAAAGCCTCACTTTTTGGATCTCTTTGAGGGTTTTCATATTTCCTCCTGTAGCAATCTATGACAGGACTAAAATATGTCATATGTAAAATATGTATATAGAGTATGTCTGGGGCACTTTTTTTTTTGAAGAGACAGTGTCTGAAAAGAAAAATCTGACAATAAAGCAAAAAAAAACAACATAAGACATATGATTTTAAATATTTTTTGAAGAAGATTAAGAAACGGCGACATCAGTGAATGTCTGTTTTGCATTTCTTGAGCTCATTGCATTTGCACTGAACCATTTTCCACCATAATGGTGGTATTCCTCAAACAGGAGGTCTGAGAATCCAATCCTTTTTTAAATGCCCATTCACACTGAGGATTTCACCTAGAATTATAACTGTAACTATAACGTTTCAATAATAAGTCTAATTTTGTGAGAATCGGGAAGTCCATTCCACTCCACAAGTATAACAATAATGACACAGAGGAAAGATATTGTTCATTTTCTGTTTTTTTCTAGCAAACACTGAAAACAAAACAGAATACACTCAACTTTAAAAGGCTTGGGCATTTAGAGAGGCAGATAACTTAACTGCAGGGCATACTATTTGTTAAAGTCACTATCAAATCAAAATGGACAATTCTTTTTTTATGGAATATTCCAGCATCTAATTATTTATCCGTGCACATTATCCGTGCATCCGTATTTTGTTAAGACATGTGCCCTCATAATTTTTAATCAAAATAACTTCTCCCATTTGCAACAACATCTTTTTTCTGTTGATGTGTTTTTCGGCGTGAGAGCAGGGCAGACGGATTCACATCACAGCACTAGCAAACCACAATGATCTAATCATTTCGCAATAGACAAAATCAAGTCCCGTCCTACATTTTTTCTCTTTCGAGAAGCGAACTTGGATATACATCACATATGGAAAAAGTCCTCCACTAACAAAAACAAAATCTCCTCAACTCCACAACGTCCACTTTTATGTAAACTTTAAAGGTGAATTACTGTCTTTAGTTTCTGCAACACTAGTGGCACCAAGTGGAATTAAAAAATTAAAGCATATTTTGAAACCCCCTTTTGTGCATTGCACCAAATCTTACTTGTGAACGCATGTCTCTACTTTCAATAAACATATTAGAAATAATTTTAGCTGTGTGGCTATGTGTCATGAGTAAGCAAATGAGTACCGGTAAGCTAACACTGCATATAGCAGAAGCGAGCGTCTTGCTTATAAAAACCCCATCTAACGTGTCTTACCCGGAGCATTTTTTGAAACAACCCCAAAACATCTTTTAACCTCCACCATGTTGGTACTGTGGTCTGCTCTTTGTAGGCCTCATTCGGTTTTCGGGAAACAGTAGAGTGATGTGCTTTACCAAAAAGCTATATCTTGGTCTCATCTGTCCACAAGACATTCTCTTAGATGGATTTTGGCTCACTCAAATACATTTTGGCAAACTGTAGTCTTGTTTTTTTATGTCCTCCTGGGTCTCCTGCCATAGCATTTCATTTCATTCAAATGTCGACAGATAGTTTGTGCTGACACTGATGAAGCCTGAGCCTACAGGACAGCTTGAATTTCTTTCTAACTTGTTTGTGGCTGCTTATCCACCATCCAGACCATCCTGTGTTGCAACCTTCCTTCTATTTTCTCTTTCGTCCAAATCCAGGAAGATTAGCTACAGTGCCTTGGGTTGCAAACTTCTTAATAGTGTTGCACACTATAGACAAAAGAACATCTAGATCTCTGGAGATGGACTTGTAACATTGAGATTGTTGATATTTTTTCACAATTTTGGTTCTCAGGTCCTCAGACATTTGCTTCTCCTCTGTCTGTTGTCCATGCTTAGTGTGGCACACACAGACACACAATACAAAGACTAAGTCAACTTTCTTTTTATCTGCTTTCAGGTGTGATTTTTATATTGCCCACACCTGTTACTTACCCCAGGTGAGTTTAAAGTAGCATCACATGCTTGAAACAACTTATTTGTCCACAATTTTGTCCAGCCCATTTTTGCCCATTTTGAGTTTTGTGTGTAATTATGTCAAATGTGCTTTTGTTCCTCCTATTTCTGTTTTGTTCCAATACACACAAAGGGAATAAACATTAGTGATGGTGAAATGAAGCTTTGTGAAGCACCATAAAGTTTCCCCTTAACTGTATCGTAAAAAGGTTCATTACTCGAAGCTTTTCAACATGGTGCACACTACCGACATCTTGTGGTCAAAGTTTGAAGAGCAGCTTATGCCAGAGGACCCATTTTGTTTTCACTCACTTGTTTCATGTAACAAGTCACTTCGAGAAATCCACAAAAGCAATAATTGTTTTTATCATTTGTTAATTTAGTAGGCTTCTTACAACACGTGAACAAATGAGCCTATTAATGAATTTATGAAACAAAATAATAAATGGGACAAATTAACGTGTATAGATTTTTTTTTTATGAATCTGCTTTGATCAATACATGGAGCCTAATTTACGAAAACTTTAGCATTAGTCCTAAACCTATGAATTCATAGGCAAGGCTCATGTAGGCATATATAATCAAAGTAAAAGAAAATAATTGTGGAATGGTGACGTGCTTGTGTTTTTATTTTGAGGGAAATTGAATAAATCAAAGATTTTTATTAAGGAACCAAACAGTGAACAGTCAACAGTGTGGGTGTTATAAGTGTAGCTGTGTGGCTGGTGTGCGATGCGGAGAGAGGCTCGGAACACGGAGTCAGAAACAAAAACACTTTAATACAGAAACCGAAAATAAACGGCACATAAGAGTGCAAAACAAGGAGGCATCCACACGTAGACCATCCACAGCAAAATAACGTTAACAACTGACAATCTGGGGAGTGAACAAGGAGAACTTAAATACTGGCTGTGATTAACAGAAACACAAAACACCTGTGAATGATAAGTGATGATGGGACTGTTGAGTGATGGGGAGATAAGGAACAGGGAACATGTGACAAGGACAAGGCAAACTAAGAGTCCTGAATAGTGTGAAAATAACATAAACGTGACAGCGGAGGATTAGTCTATTTTTATTTTTGTTTACTCCCCTGCCTTTGAAAATATTCTCTCACATGGGACTGAGGAGGCAGGAGTGCATAAAAATTCCAGGGCAAGATGAAGATGTGGATAGACAAAGTATTAATAAAGTACGTAAAAGTATTCATGTAAATATTTATTCATATTACTATTGGCCTAATTCCTAGAATTATTTATTATTTTACAATATAATTCTTGATATTAATAATAATAACAACTTACTTTATTTGTTACAACCTGAAAATGCTGCCAGACTTCCAAACGGCCTCTTTTCTAGGCTGGTTCTCAAAATTCAAAAGAGCTTGAGAGTTTTGTGTCAGTTTGCTACCATGTTACTTGAAGTGCATGACACTCAAAACCTGCGCAAGGAGTTTGCACTACATTTGAAGCAGTCACGTGGTTGAGGGAGAAAACAAAGCTTCAGACGTCACTGATCACGTGGTTATGGCAAAATGAATCAAGCTCCGATGCAGTGCTTCACTGTGAGAGGTTTCATTTTTTTTATACAAGCTTCGAAGCCTCGGTGTCAAACATCACATCACTAATAAACATATATATAGCAAACCAATGTTTTTTGGTGTCAATGACAAAGCCATTCCGGCTGTAGGTCTCAAATTTCAAATTTGTGATCGTGTTTTTTTTAAACATGCCACACTCCAGTAGGCCATCTGGTTGTCGAAAAGTAAATTCACATTGTCTCTTCAAATCAGATTTTTTTGTGTATCCAATTGGAATCTAATCTAAAAGTATTGTCATTCACGTTGTGTATCGCAATTGTTCAGATCTGATTTGTGTGTCCGTGCCACTCATTTTCCAGAATATCTGCATTGCTTCTATTACTATGACGTTGCGTAGATAGGAATATGCCAAAAAACAACAACAACAACAACAACAACCGCATCATAGAGTTGTATGCAATAAAGATATTGCCTTTCTTACAACATGACCGTGTGTAGCTGCTGCGGTGGACTAGCTGCATCTTATGCGTCCAATAACAACTGATGTTTAAGGTTTGTGTGTTTTGAGAAACCAAGACACATTCAGAGCAGTCAGACTGAAACAGATTTCCAGAATTGAGATTTGAATAGAATTTCAAACCATATATGAATGTAGCTTGAAACGGATTTGTAAAAATCACTTCTTTTTTTGCCATTCACATTTGCAAAATCTGATCAGATTTCAAATATACTCAAAAATCAGATTTGGACTGACACTCTGAACGTAGCCTTGTATTCAATGATGTGTAACCTGTGTCCAAAGGCAATATTTTTTTTATAAGTACGTAAGAAATGTGACTGTTTAAATATCAAATATAACATGATTTTACATCAGAGTAAAACCACAAATGCAGAATAAGAAATGTGCCTCATTTGAAATGACCACTCTGTGAACAGCTGTGTATCAGGATGTCTCTCTATAGGGGTGTGGGCCGCAGACAGGGCTGAGGAAATGAGAATGCTACCTGGGCCAGATCTCACCTGTGTTTGGGCCTGACACCTCTCCACAGGACTTTCTGCCTTCCCTCCCACATTCTGTCCATACTGCTCTGCCGTGAGCCACACACACACCTTTGCTCTCTGCTCTTGACTGCATGGTCAGCACTTTAATATTTGGCAGCTACACATGATCAAGATCATCATGTCCTTATGCTGCTAGTGTGTCTGTTTGCACGCTCTGCAGTGTTGTGAACTGAGGCCTGTTTTTTATATGTCCTCAGTATGTTAGCATGCAAGCTTCATTTTACTTCATTCATTCATGTCATTGAAGTGTATATTTATAATGCATTCTAAAAGCGAGTCATTTTGCTGTTTAACACTGTCACCACAGTGTGAGGACAGGAACATGAGGATGATGCATTAGATAAAAGATTCATCCAAAGACAGGTAATCAAATAAACACAAGCGCTAATGTAATGTAGACTGGACAAATGACAACTGAAATAGGTTATTGATGGAAATGTAGTGAACACCGCTGAAACGAATGACAACAAACAAGGAGCAGGAAACTCTGACAAAGGAACATAAGAACTACCAACTAAAAATTCTAAGAACAAAAAGACCCACATTTTCTTACCATATATAATATATATATATATATTATTTTTTTATATACAAATTTCTGCTATATTTGATTGTGGATTTTACAGTCATGGAGCAGTCATCTACATAGCTGTCACAGTCTCGTCTTGTTCCACTTCCAGGTCCTGTCTGTGTATGCCCTTGTTTCGTGTCAATCACTTACCTTGTCAAGTCCTGTCAGGTGTCCCTAATTTGTCCTCTCGTTAAATACCCCCCTGAGTCCCCATGTGGTTGTCGTTTGTTGTAACTGTTTCAGTGTCTCGCCAGGTGTGGTGGTTCTTGGTGTTCCTTGTTTCTAGATCCTGAGTTCTGCACAACTGTGTGCTGCTTTGAGTTTGTTTTTATCGTTTTGTTAGTTTTTGGTTTCATTAAAGAGTTTTCCGTTGATCCCTTACATCCGCGTCAGCCACCAAAGTGTGACAATAGCATGTTCAAATATAATTAATGTAATGGCAACTAAAGTGCAAATGTACAGTTGTGCCATTGCTAGTGCTAGTTTTATGTATCTCAGCACTCTCTTTTTTAAACTCAAATCGATACACCACGTCCATCTATTCGGCCATTCTATCCATACAAAATACAAATAATAGAGAGAAATTAATACAGAACTACAAAACTAAATTTTTTAGATGAACTATCCTTTTAATAAGTGTAAATAACACATCAAATGTAGAGAGATTTTAAAAGCAGGAATTCTAAAATATATACGATGTAAATCTTGCATTGTTTTTTTTAAATATAATAGTGCTATTTATAATATCATATACATATTTAAATATATGCATATTAGAATGTTTTATTATTTATCATGTACATATGTAATTCCTATGGATTTTTTTTAAATTCAGAGAAAGAGAGAGCAAAATAAACGTAAAGAAATAGGAGGTGATGAAAAATTTGCTCTCAAAATGTGTGTGTATGCTAAATGTTTTCCTGCTGACACGTCAATCAGTAATTAACTCCACATGTTGTGTGGTTTGAGGAGGGCATGGGTCATCATAGTGACAGCAGTGGCAGCTGGGGGTAGTGACAGCTCTGCATGGCAAGGGATTATGGGAAATGGGGTTCAAAAGTGAGGTCAGTGATTGATGGCTAAATGCATGTCCCACAGGACGGTTGGATGGTTGCTACTGGATACTGGCGGTGTCTCGGCTCCAGGCAAGGACAGCAGGGCAGATCGAAAGAAATTACACATGGATCTCTTTCACACAGTCTCACTCTCTGTCTCTCACCTTCTGCTTTCCCCTGGCAACAGACACAACTAATGAATTAACGACTACGCTTATAGTATCAAGCACACATTTGTGTGTCAATATTTTTAGCTTTAAAATGATTATATTTCTGTTATTGCGTTACTGAGGATATGTGTTACTAATGCTCAGTTTAATAATCCTTTGTTCAATGCCAGTCAATTAGATTAAAACTGGCAATATCAGCCTGCTCTCTGTAGGTCAGTCTGTAATTGGTTTTTACAATGTATCTTGTTTCAGTAAAAAACTAAACAAAACAAAAAAAGGGACTTAAATACATATTTTTTTCGTTTGGTTTCACAAACAGGGCTTAGATTAAGCCAGGATTAGGCCAATTAGTATTTTTAAGTATATTTTGTAAATATGTGATGGAAAATTAAATACAACTGGCATGCATCTTGAGACGAAACAATTACTTACATATTTAGGTGCTTTAAGACAGCTCAAACGTCTCGGTTACGTATGTAAC